>CM048060.1:17768661-18368661 GCA_026259375.1 Verasper variegatus | reverse complement strand
TAAACTATTTAGACCAACTTCGCTAATCTGTGATAATCACACCTGCTCATGATCACAATCTAAATGAGATGAAGAAAAGCTTGAGAAGCAGTAAAGCCCGTACCTCACAGTCCCCTTGTTTTAAAATCGAGCTGCACCAAGTTTCACACCTTCACAGAAATCAGTTCTCTAAATATTCCGGATTTTTTTTCCATTAAGATCCATGATATTCGTTGGGAATCTCAACTCATAACACATCTGTTCGCATCTGGAAACTGAAGGTTTAATGTAAAATCACCTAACTCGACCAAATTACGCCGTTCACTTATTTAAATAAATAACTTTGAAGATTCATTTCTATTCCAGTGAGCATCTACCTTCTCCCAAAGCAACACTGTTTTCAGAGAACTAAAAAAGTTCCATTGATTCTGAAAGTATTTGTTTATGCAAAACACCCAAAACGGGGCCGAGGGGAATACCGATCAGTTTAAGTATTCACGCTCTTTGTTGTTGGCGAGCACGATCAATGTCTGTGAACACCTTTCATCCGCTGGAGGATCAACACAACGTGATGTAAAGAACCAGTAAATTACAGCAGAGGGAGAATCAAAGGCTGCGTTCAGGTTTATTTATTAAAATATGACAAAAGAAAACGTACTTTGCTTCGTTAGGCTTTAAATTGTGATCAAGGTTGGGAAAAGAGATCATTTAAAAGAGGCAGTGATGAGGATATATAAAGTAAACAGGTTTATATAAATGTACGATGGATCAATGGAAGTTTGAAAAGTTTTACAGTGTCACATTTTCATCTGAAACAACGGAGACCTTGATTCAGGGACTGAATGGAAGTCGAATTCATTCATTTTATATAACAAACAAATACACAAAACATGAAAAAATGTATAAACATACATTGTCTCACAAACAAAAGACATCAAAATATATGTTTTCACACACGACTTATAGTTTGACATTACAAAACATTACTTTAAACTAGATAAATATATAAAACCTAAGAATCTTCCTCCAAACAAACAAGAGTATTCCGTCTCGAAAAAACTTAATCAGTTTTAATATTTTGTGATATCTTGATAAGCTTCTTTTGTTTTTGCATAATTTTCAACAATATTGAAACCTTGGCTGTAAGTTTAGGAAAGAAATTTTACAATTATTTACAAAAGCATGAACAGAACTCACAAATATGTATCTGTATATTTTCCTATAATAATATAAAATGCATATATTTTCCAGAAAAAGTGCCTCCTCATGTCAACAGGCTCTGAAGGAAACGGGGGCTCAGTTAACCTTTTTGTACGAGTGGATTCTCAAGGACACGCGACAGCCGGCATTGTAATAAGGTCGTCAACTGTGGGTGAGCGCGCGCTTTAATCAATGAGAGAATGAGAAATACTCACCAGCAGTGCAAGGTTACCGCCCGTGGGATAACGAGAACACGGACGTCTTTCAAAAAAACCTCCGTCTCTTGGACAAACGCCTAATTAAAGTGAGAGAGGGGTTAAGAGAGATTCTGCTGCACTGAAAAGACTAAATACAACAGGAGGAACAGATGATTCCCTCCCTTGATGCTATTATTCCACACTGCTGGGAGGCAGCGGTTGAGGTAATTAACTCCGCTGACATGTTGTGAATTCTCGCCGCTCAGGCTGAATTCTGGATTGCTCAGATAGGCTGATTGAAAAAGTCCCATTTAGGTTTAAATTATCCGCGTCAGACCATATTTCCGCGGTAATAACGCCGATAATCGCTGTAATTTTACATTTGGCGGGAGATAATAGTCGAGGCTTACGCTCGGGCAACAGGCGCTAACCGCCGCGCTCATTTTTTCATTTTCCTGTTGTGGAAAATAAATGACCTGCTGTGTGGTTCACTTAAAGATGGAAAAACTAAAAATAATTATGAACGTCCGCGAGGTTAAATGAAACTTAAACGAGTGCATCGCAGCGGAACTCAATATGAAAATGTCACAGTGCTGCAGGGAGTTCTGGTTTCATACAGTTTCAATGTTGTTTTCACCCTCAGGTTGTTTAGCCACACGTGTGAAGGTTGTTCACAGAATAAAGTTGATTGGCCTCGGTCGCTGATTCGAATCGCCTCATGAGTTTAAAGTAAATCTGTTGACCATTTTCCAAGATATATACATATATGGAAACTATATGCTTCATTGAAAAGTAAAAATCTGCATTTTAACATCTGTAAATGTTAAACCAGTTACAATTTCTTTCACTCGATGACGTCTTTAATGTGAGTTCCACGTGACAAATACGTGACTGCAACAGAAATTACTGGTAGGGAGGAAACTCTTCACATTATCTATATCAACTTTTCAATAAATGTTCTGTTTATAATTACATATTTGATATATAAAGTCGAAAAATATAATTGAGTGAATGTATAACTTTATTTGTTCTCTGTACATAATCAGCAGATATGGCAAGAAAACAAGAAAAAGGACAGGTCTCCGTTTTCAAACCTGCAGTCACGTGACATCACAGCTTACGGTGCAAAAATATCATCGCCGCTCGTGGCTTTGATGGAAACGGGCCAATTATGGACTGATTGCTTTGCTCGAACAATAAACAAGAACTCTGGAAGATGGAGCATCAAGAAAACTCCAAAGCTCCACTCGAGCCGTCACTGTCTCACATCTCGTTGAGAGTTGGAATCAAAGGGTGAAAAAAATCTCGAGTTCGAATGAGTACCGACTGAGAAACAAACAAATCAAAAACAAGTTACCCGTCAATGTCAACGGCTGCTTTGTCGTTTGAATGCCACGAGTGTTTGCCTTTGAAAGTAGAGCGTTGAAGTACCCGCATTGTACACATTCAATACTTTGGTTGTTTGCTCTCAGCGTCGTGAAAAAACTCAGACGGACGAGAAATACGTGCTTACCCCCCCCCCCGACATCTGTGATGTCAAAGTGATATAACGGTCTAAATAAATGGAATTGAAAAAGATGACTGTGACATAACCTCCGATCATTTTCCACGGTGGGGTCGTCTGGCGTGGCTGTGCCGAGGCCATTAGTATAATTGGAAGCCGGTTCAGATGTAAGACAAGAGTTTTAATCAATCAATGAAGTTGAGCTTGAGTGTCGACAGAGCACAACAGAGATGAATGGATCCGTACGACACCGTGCTTTGTTTTCTTCAGGCTTTTACACTTTGTTAAAGGACCAGAGCGAGGAGAGAGCGGCTGAAGTTGGCTGGAAAAACTGAAACTCTTCAACGAACCCTGTGTTTTCAGCAGCAAATTAAACCACGATGCCAATAAGTCAATTTCAAATCTAATGTTCTTAAAGTGTCGATTCACGTCAGATTTCTTGAGCAACGCGGCCGTTGTTGCTGAAATAGAACAAACTCATGATTCACATTTTTATTATAAGGGCCTTGAAAACCTTTTTTTTATTATTATTTAAAGTGGGCACAGCTCAGAAAACTGTGACGTCACATATTTGGACCAATCAGGATTAAAAGGGGTTTTGACGTGGGGTCGGACTAAACAGAAAAATGTGTCGCGGTACCGGAATTATCTCCAAGTCAAATCCAGACCCACTTGGACCCGTTTTTTTAGTTTGCGATTCCTCCAGATAAAGAAGTCTGACTGAACTTCTCCACCGCTGCCTGCCCACAGGAAGTTGATTTCCAGCCGTACCATTTGTTTGGCAGAGGGAAACATCCATGGAAAAACACAAAAAGCAAGAAGGCTAACAAATCAACATTTTCCTGTCTGTGATCTCTGCTCTGTTCCAGTATCAGCGGGGCGCCTACACACAACAACCAGTGCAGTCGCAGTGGAGTTTGATTAGGTACATAAATTATTTATATGTTCTGGTGCAGCAACAAGTCAAACAGAATGTGTTCGGTGCAGCCTTCAGGTTCCTTTCATGTTCGGGTATAAAAGCACATGAATGCACCACAAATGGGAGAAAAGTTTCTGAACTCAGCAGCGGGATCGTATCGGGAGCATGTGAGGGCGACGCGTGCAACGTTGACAGACAGATGAATGTCAGTGAACATAAACCCTCCTCGGTGAAAGTTATCTGTTCATCAGGAGTTTATCGAAGTTGCGAATAAACAATGTTTTCACGGAACCTTTAGGTGAAGAATCAAAAGCTCGTTTGCATCTTTTCTTCTGGATTTGTCAGTTTCGTGCAGCAAAGGAACTGTTATCCATCGAGAAACTCCTTGTGTGAATTACGTTTGGTTTAAACCTTCTATAGATAGAAAACTAGAATAAAAAACTACTAAAAACAACGAGTCCTAAAGCCGCAGTGTACCAGAGACTGTAGAGAAAGATGGCTGACATGACAGCTCCCAAAAAGTGAAGCCAAATCTACTTGATCGCTCCCTGGTGGCCGGCTGCGGTACAGGTCATAAACCCTGCCTCCTCCATGTTAGCAGTTGGAAATGGGGTGTTCATTTCCTGTGGTTTGTTTGGTTTTAACTAAATATTCGATGCTATAAAAAATACAGAGAAACGTCACGATTGGAAATTGATCAGCAGAACCTTGATGCCACGACTGCTAATGAACAGATGGACGTGAAGACGCGTCGTCCATCTTTATTTACAGTCTATGGTACGTGCATATAGAATTGGAGAACTCGCCCTAGTGGTGGTTTAGAGACAGCGGCAGGCAGAGACATTAATTAATTTGATCACACAATGAATCCAGTTGCTGAGTAATCACGGTGAGTTGACACCTCCACGTGACATTTCCTTTTATTCGACTTTGATTAGTTTCCACCTCTGAGGGTCACTTCCTGGCATTTGTGAATAATTCATCGGCTGCTTAATGGGCATAATAAAAGTGCGCTTGCTTTAAAGCAAATCCACCTAAGTATACACAATAACCGAAAAAGGTAGCAGTATAAAAAAAATCAGCTTTACGAGCCCTCGCCATTGTCCACGTCTCTTTGTGAACAGGTTTCATTCCACACTTCTATAGCGTCAATGCCTCTGCAGGAACATTTCACAATAAAATCCTCAGGAGCCTTCAACATGCAACATACCGCAACTCCCTAAAGAAATCTGTTATACAAGGTTGTAGCCCTGACTGCGGAGTACAGAGAATTATTTATTTTAAAAGGGATTACATCCTGTAGATATTTTCACAAACTCTCCTGCGTTCTTTGTCCTGGAAGCGCAATATTTAGATGTGGTTTCAAAAAACATGGGCAAAAAAAAAAAGTAGTGCTGACTCCAAATCCCCAGAGCTGCACGTGGGGTTTGATCATTTGTGGACTCCGGCTACAGTGTGTGTGTGTGTGTGTGTGTGTGTGTGTGTGTGTACGCCAAGAAAATGAAAATGTTCCACAGAAGTGAAACATTGATTTGCAGTAAATGTAGCCTCAACGAGTGAATTCAATTATAGGACGGATACCCCACAATGCTCTGCTACAGTGCGGAGTTCTGAGTTAATTATTTGGTTGACTAATGTGACGGCCTTGAGCTAGAGCAAGCAAGCAAAACCCATTTCCCCCCCCCCCTTTCTCCTCCATTGTTCGGGCAGAAAAGTGGAGCAGCAGGTGGCGAGTTTCTCTCCGAAGGTTCAGGGCGGAGGTGCTTGATCAAAAGCTGGGAAGGAGGAATTTGCGAAAAAATTCATTGTGTCAAACTTTTCAATATCACATCACAACATGTGGCATATTCAGAAAGTTTTCAGACATCTTCACCTTTTGCTAACTTTATTGTGCAATTTATTTGATTTTTAAGCCATTATTGCACATTTATCCACACTCAACAGCAGGACTATCTATCCATCTGTCTGTATGTGGCAAACACATCTCAAGAACAGGCCTGTGTATTGTTAAGGGCACAAGGAAGTGCAGAATTTAATTTGGACACACGAGTCGTTCAGTATTGATAAACTTTGAGTAAACAGTGGAGCGGCGCTCTGAAGCAGCGTTGGCCGACACTTCTCAACTCATCAGCAGTGTTGTTTACAACAGCGGACTCTCCAGTTTGGGTTGCTGCGCACTAAAGTGAGCTCCGCTGAACTTGAAATGGTGAACAACTCTTTGTGCCGCCGCTCAATTAGTGACAGGCTCCAGCCAAATTCCTAAAACACACGTTTCCACCTCGTCATTACGACTCATTTTGTCTGGATTGTTGCCAAAATACAGACGGTTTAATCCGTTTGAATTAAATCTACAATACAAGACTATGAGCCAAAAGGTTAAGGGGTCTGGAAACTTTCTCGATCACATGATGCAGTGAGCTGGGTTCCACTCGAACGCCTCGTAACAACAAATACAACTCTTCACACACACACGAGTGCCCACTCACACCAGAAAGTAACACAGCAAAATTCATGTCTGCTTAACAGTCGTATAGTTGGTGCTGGAAGCCTCAAGTACCAACAAGAGCACAGAAGCTGATGTGATGGCACAGCAAGGAAAGCCCTGATCTAATGACCACTATGTGTATATACATCTATACACACATATATACACATATAATGGGGATTTAATACAACAGGTTATGTAGAATTTAGAAAGATGTCTGCAGAATTCAGGACGTTTGTATGATTGATGAGTTGCATGATTAAAAGTCCAATTCATTGACAATTCAACACGATTGAATTTGTGATTAATTACATCCAGCGAGACACATTTTCGTTGACATGAAGCATTTGTCTCTTCAGTCACATCCATTTTAATTAGCGCCCAGTCAGATATCATCCAGTTTTCATTAAAACAATCCCAGTTTAACCCTCGTAATTACAACTCGGATTATGGAACCTGGTGCATAAATGAACCCCCCCATTTCAAATTAACACATCATAAAGCACCACACAAATATACGCTGCTTCCATGACTGAGTCCATCACAGGGATTGTACAGAAATGAAGAGATTCTGGTCTGAATGCTGTTTTAAATACTGATGTGACCGAGCACTCGCTCACACAGCTGTGATTCACAATTTCATCATTAAGTCCACAAACAAGAAAGTTGATTTATGACCCCTGGGGCAGCACGGGAGGCATTAAGCCCACATAACATGTACCACTTATGAGCACAACTGTTGTCTGCCAAGTGTGAGTAACGGTGCGAGCACAGAGCAGGTGCTGCTGGGAGAGAAACGCACTAATCAGCCCGTCAACTGACCCTTGGTAAATTACGGGCAGAACACAGAATAAAAACTAATTTCCCTTCATGTCCGTGAGTAAAATAAACAAGGACAAACCCAACAAGGTAACTCGACCCTCTTCAATTATGGAAATTATTAGAGGTCTTGCTTCACGGAGCAATGAGGATTTAAAAAAAGATTTAAAGTATTTTAAGGTCAAACATGCAAAAAAGTTTGAGGGACAGTGCAGCAGAATAACCTTTTATATGTGATATTTGTCTTCCTTAGTTATTGGCATTTCATAAACACCTCCTTTGTTAAACTCGGAGGTGATTAATCATCTCTGACGTCTAAATCATCCACAGCTTAAATCAGCGACTTGATGATGCCTGAGGCCGTTTTGTTCCCTTGTGTTTGTGCAGATTCATCCCCGGATGATGAATGCTTCACCGGAGAACAGGGGGAATCCATCAGCACACACAAACGCTTTGATACAGGCAGTTTAGCAAACTGTCTCTGAAGAGTTGAAGCTCAAACTCAGACCTGTACGTGTTAAAGATGATTGAGGAGTGAAGCTTGATAAGGAGACAAAGCAGAAGACCACCCCCTCAAAAAAACCCAAAACATTCTGCTTTTTTCCTCCCTTGGATCGAAGAAGAAAATTCAGTCGAACAGACTAAAGCTCACTTTCTGCCACATGCAGTTTTTGTCGCCCCGTGATGCAAGTCAATGAGTGAAAGGACACACCAGTGAGATGAGCCGAAGGCTGCCACTGTCAGAACAGCACAGTGTCTGGTTCTGGCTCAGCAGAGCATCTGCTTTGATGCCCTGGGTGCAAAGACAGCTGAGTGCATTTTGTCACAGCCTTCGCGGAGCACGGCATGCTGGGAAGGCCACAGCACGGAGGAGGCTTCAGCAGAATTGGAAGAAGCAGGCCTGTGGGTAGAAAGAAACTTGTGAAATTATCTTTGACTTTTTCCATTTTACTGCAGTTGTTATTTCATTAAACGTCTGTGCACCGCAGCTTCTATCACTGGTTCAGGTTTGGATATTAAATAGTGGTTTCGGAGTGGAAATGCAGCTTTGCAGGTTAACTTGTTAGTTCATTCAGGGGGAGCCAGAGAGTGAAGTACAGTAATTGCAGAAACGGCGTTGCCCTCGACCACGCACACTGCACTACCTCTGCAAGCCCCCGGATTAAAGTCTTTTATGAAAAAACAAAATGTAAAATGAATTTATTTTATTTTATACATTTGAGTCGGAAGGTTTTCCAACAGCCCAGGAACCATTTCACCTACATTAGGAATATTCACCAATTTTCAATCAGGAACACTTATAATTGGTGTTCAGGGTCTGAACTGGGACCTCGCTGTGCTGCCATCCACATTATTAGGTCTTACTTTTAGCATCACGTTTGCTATGTTCAAGCCTGTAGCCACACACAGTTTTGTAAAGTCTATAATACGAATCATTCTGTTTAAACTCTACATCATTTTACCTCGATTTAGAATTTTATACAGAGACATTAATTTATTCATGTTTTTTTCACTGCTTGTACCAAAATGTAAAAAAAGCATATATTGAGAAGAGAAGAAGAATCCTCACCATCGCTGTCTCCAGGCTCTGGGTAGACATCAGCCGCATCCCACTCATAATTCTCATCAACAGAGGCCTTTCTCCTGGAGAGGTCACAGAACATCACATTATACCACGAGTAAACCCAGATAGGATGTTTAAAAGATTCACATGCTCACTCATTAACATCTGCTGATGGCAGAGGGCTCCAAGTAAACAAAACATCTGGTCCAGCTGAGATGTACAACTGTGTGTTGTGGAATATTTCTTATGCAAGTAATGGATGTTGTTTTAATCGATATAAAACCATTGAAATGTTTATTTTATTGTTTTTGACCTGAAGTCAAAGCCTGATGTGCAAACTGAATAGGGGAACTCATGCATTTCAATACAGTTAAGTGCAAATGTATAAAAAGTCTCTTTGTCTTGGAAATCTGCTAAATTTAACTTTGAGTGCGTGGAAGATAATTCAAATCTAAAATCCTGCACTTTTCTTTATTTCCTTCTATAATATTATACTGGACATTGTATATTAGCTTCACCTTGAAAGTCTTATACATATCGACCACACAAAATCCTGTCGTGCCACAAATGCAAGCCCCCACATTTTCCTCTATAAAACATAATTTCTCATATTCATTACGTCCTTAATACCTTTGGCCGTGTTCCATTTGGTGACTGTGCTTGTCCTCTGTGTTTCCCTGGCTCTCCTCCACAGTCTCAGGTGAGCTGGTGAGTGTTGGGGAAAGTTGGCACAAAGACAGGCGTCCATTAGCCGGCTCCATGCTGCCTCGGCCGCTGCTGGCGTAGCTGCTGTAGTTGCTCCCAGACTCCAACACTCCCTCGTAGCCTCCTGCCTCCACATCCAGTGCCTCCTGGCCATTGTTGTTGGGGGGTAAGCATCTAGAAGCTTCCCTCGTCGTATCTAAGTAACGTTCTGCATCGTCCACGGCCTCCTGGTGGTAAGCGTTTGGCCATGTGGCAGAATTTGGAAAGATGGAGTCCTCTGGTCTTGGCTCGTAGTGGCGAGGCACGTCAGGATTTGGAATAAAGTTCTCTGGACTGCTGCCCGAGGATAAAGTGTTGACGGCAGCAGGTGAACAGGAGGCATCTTGGGTAGCAGAAGGAGAATTTACAGGAGACTTTTTGGTAGGAAAACTCTGTGGTTCCCAGAATAGAGTGTCGGCATGACACGAGGATGCAACAGAACAGTTCTCTTGGCTTAGTGACTCTATCCACACATCAGGGGTTGGGAAGTTGCTCCGTCTCCTTGAGTCCAGGCTACGACTTCGCTGCTTCGAGTCCCAGACTTTAGAGCCTCTGGTCCCAGCTCTCCAGAGTTGTGCTTCAGGACGTTGTGGAGAAGTTAGAATCGGGTCCACAGAGGCAGGAGGGGGGCAGTTGAAGCTTGTGCTCCTCCTCGCGTCTTCATACTGGCCTCTGTGAGTCAGCGAACGCCCGTGTTGCACATGAGAGGCGATTCTGTGGTGCAGCATCGGCTTCGTCGGCCGCGTTACACATACGTCCAACTCTGGCTCATCCACGCTCATCTCAGCACATGCATCACCACCTGCGGGCCTGTGGAACAAGGCCTCTGCTTTTAAAGAAACTGCACCGATAGTCGAATATGAGCTTTCTGTATATTTATTTCTACGGACAGACGACATTGAAAGGCTGCCATGACTGAGACTGTTCTGTCGCTGTGCCTCAGAGCGTGAATCATTTGTTTGCATTTCTAAGACTGTGGATTGTGGTGAATTATCATAGCCCTGTGGTGCCGCCTCGACTCTTTCATGTCCCTGGCGCTTTGCGGGGAGATGTGAGAGAGTTAATGTCTCTCTGGAAAAACTGCCTGCCTCCGCATACTGGAGTGGGGTCTGACTGGTGAATGATGGAGTGAATAGGTGGTTGCCAGACTTAAAACAAGAGGCAATCGCAGGTGAAGATGTGCCGAGTGGAGGAGATACAAGTGGACAGGCTTCCCAGTGGACAGAGGATGAAGATAAAGGGCTTACGGATAAACCGCAGCTCTTCCTGCTTCCCTGAGGGTATCTGTGTGGCAACGTGCTGCTCTTATACTCCCAGACAAACTCATCATCGCCAGCCTCTCCTCTCTCCCAGTCTGTCTGCTCCCTCTTCATTTCCCTCATCGAGCCTCTGTCTAGCGTGTAACTCTGGAGCTCCCTCTCCAGCTCCTCCCTCTCCTGAGCCAGTTTCAGGCAGCGACTCAGGTTCCCTCGCTCCCGCTCGTGCTCCATTTGCAGCACCAGGGCGCTGGCTGTTGTGGACGGCTGACCCAGGCCGGATCGGATATGTGGGAGCACAGGAAACGTGGGAGTTACTCCTCGGCCTTGGCGAGGAATCGTGGCCAAACTAGTGTTGGAGCACAGGCTGCTCATGTCGGGAAAGCCATCGTAGCTTGCCTTCGGATTCCAGATGTAAGCATTATGGTGGGGCAGGTGCGGGACCATGCCACAGATTTGGCTTGTGGAGGTGGCCTCCGCTGGTTTGAGAGGAGGGAGATCAACGGAAAGCACAAAAGGTCGTTCTTTCCTGTCTTCCCCTCCTGAGTGCAGCGACACAGACCTTCGGATTCTGCTACCCTGGTGATACCTTAAACTTTTCCTGCTGTGAACACTTAATGTGTCAGGGTCATAAGGTGTGAAGCGCCCGTCTGGACCCCTAGAGATCATCTCAATCGGAGGAGAAATCAGGGAGGAAGTTGTCCTGGTAAGACGGCCCCTGCTGGGGTGCGGCGGGAGATGCTTCCGCTGATTAGGATTCTCAGTGCCGGAGGAGAAACAGTCTGTCTGCGAGGAGGAGGAGGAGGTGGTGGTGGTGGTGGAGGAAGTGGTGGGATAGAGGCTGCTGGCTGGAAGAAGGCTTTTCTTCAACACACTGTCTGGACTACCGGTGCCTGGAGTCTTTCTGTGAGAGAAAGAGAGAGGGGGAGGGAGTGGGGGTGACGGAAGAAAATTGTAAAGAAAAATCGGAGGTGTGAGAGGAAGACAAACAGAAGCAGAGAAAATACGATTTTAGTGAGAGTGAAGGAGGGGGCCGGAGACGCGTAGACTGAGCGAGACCGAAAACAGCGGCGGCAAAAGCAATACATGGAAATGAGGAAGAAAAATAAGATGTGAAGGAGGAAACAAGCGAGTCGCTGGTATTTTCACCATGTTGGAGTTTTGTGCGGAAAGCAGAGGGAAAGGTCAACGGGAGGTTTTATCATGAAATGATGAAGGGGTACTTACATGGATGGGGAGCATTTATAGATGGCTGGAGGGGACTCTGAAAGGGAGGGAGAGGGGCAAGATGGTATCGGACCCATTAGGATACAACCACACTGACCAAGAAGTAAAAACATAATCAACCCCAATAAGAGCCCATTAAAGGGCCCGAGGCACCCGGGCTTGTCCAAAAAGTTAATCACACTTACATTTATCAGCCACTAATGAGAAATTACCCTAATTAGCAAGTAATGTAAATGACATCAATAACTTTTACAAGGGAATGGACGAGCAGGAGACAAGAGGAGCGCCAAATCCATGCAGAGGGGTATGATTTATGTAATGGATTGAAAGTGCCTTCAATATTTTATTGAATAAATGATGATATTCATGATGCAGTTCATCAAAGTGAGTGTCTGCTAAGTCTCAGGAGCGGGGGGGCACTTTACCATCCTTCTTCCTTCTGCGGCGCTGGTTCCTCCTGTGGCTGATGACACAGGCGGCCCCCAGCAGCAAGACCAGTGCCAAGCACATGAAGCCGACCCCGCCCAGCACGCCGGCCAGTAATGGCTCCGGGACGAACTCCAGGAGTCGGGATGTGCCGGGGTAGATCTCCATCGCTGTGACATCATTTCATCAGTGATGTAATTCAGTGGAAAGGAACATAAGCAGTGATCTTAGTGAGAGTGTAGAGTCAGCTATGACCATAAAAAACTAGAAATAATTTAGTGAAAGGAAAAGTTTCTTTCCACCATTGAAACACACTTTAGAGCATTAACAAGAATATATATATGTCAACATTATATAATGTTATTAACTATAAAAATGCATTGTAAAATACAGACATGTTTAGAACAGACACTGCACTAGTTAATCTATAAATTCAAAATATAAAAAGATATATATTAACATTACTTTTCATTCGAGAGAAAAAATGCTTTGTTCATCAAGTTGTAGAATTATCTGATCATAAACCGTCTGCGATCCCTCTGTTTGACAACTCTGTACCACATCTCATTCACAGTCGAGTCACATTCTCCATAGAATCAGAAAGGACGAGTATCAATTCCATCACTAACCCTTTTGAAAAGTTATTAGTGGAGCTATTTCTATCATCCAGCCTCCTAATGGACGGCGTTCCCTGGGGCCCTGCTCTAATTTTGATCCAACACTGGGAACAGTGGGACGGGAAGAAATAGAGGAGGAGAGAAAAAGAGTTTAGAGAAGGAGAATGGGTGGGGGGGGGTTGAAACAGAGGGTGGGGCAGGGAATATGAAAGGGGGCAAGGTTGCTCTGGAACACCTACCCATGGTGGAGACATTGACTGATGGACTGGGCTCGCTCAGCAACTCCCCGCGACGAGATAGCAGCCGCAGCTCGTATACACAATCCTGAGGCCAGCATCCACACACACACAGACACACACACACACACACACGCACACACAGACACACACACACACAGACACACAGTGGGGAGGACAGA
The DNA here is from genome assembly GCA_026259375.1 of Verasper variegatus. Taxonomy (NCBI): domain Eukaryota; kingdom Metazoa; phylum Chordata; class Actinopteri; order Pleuronectiformes; family Pleuronectidae; genus Verasper; species Verasper variegatus. Next base: position 18,355,306 of record CM048060.1, on the reverse strand, counting down.
GGATGAAACCACACTTTGTCAACACGGGACTATGCCTGCAATGCTAATGAAGTTCATTTGAATTCAAGTAGGCCTATATAGGAGAGAAAAAGGGGAGGATGAAAGGGGTGGAAAGCAGAAACGGCAGCGCACGCAGATTGAAAGACAACAGAAAAGTGATAACTGCCACATCGAGTGCATGAGACTGAGAGTGTACACGGAGGTATAGCCTAGATACAAATCTCTACGGCATTCAACAAGCACCGTGGACTGGTCTCAGGGGAAGCAGAGCGAGGGGCTTGTTACCTTGTGCAGACCCGGAACCACTATCTCACTACTGTTGGCAGCGATGTCCTCCACCAGATTAAACCAGTCGCCTTGCTGGGTGCGGGACTGCAGAACAAAGCCCGTGATGGGGGGGCGCTGCTCTTCAGGAAGGGCCCACTGCAGGACGACACCTGCTGGGGCCTGATCAGCTGACAGCGACACGGGAGGCTTTAGTTTGCTTCTCCTCGGAGGAGGCTCTGTCACATGGGGGGAAATGAGAAAAGATCCGATCAGCTGATCAGCCGGATACGCTCAGGCGGAAAATTTCTAACCACAGCATTGGAAATTGCGACTGTCACAGATGTTCAACCTTGAGGGCGTGAGGGGGAAGGACCGGGGTCGATGTTCGAGTCCAACAAACCTGCAATTAGCAGTTCACCATTCGATAAAGACCAACATGTTGTGACGTAACATTTACTCTATTTCATAAGTTTCCTGCTGCAACGTTTTAATCACAAACTACCTCGAGCTTGAAGTTAGGGTTATGTTTATTTGGGAGATTTAATCAGCTAAACTTGATGTCAATCGAAATGCAACTTGAAAGTGAGGGTGTAGATGCATCCGGGACTGATTGTGGTGGGTTTATGACCTGTACTGCAGACAGCCACCAGGGGGCGATCAAGAAGGAGCCTATGTCATCCATGCATATATACAGCCGACGGTTTTAGACCCGTGCAGATGTAATTTGAGTTGCACAGACCGATCCCATCTCAACGTGGACACTGGAGACACATGCTAACACCAGGTGTGAATGTAATCAGGTCAAAATCAACTCTACATACGATCTGGAAAGGAGGTGAACTTTAATGCTGAGCGTAAATGGAGTCAACAGCCGCGCTCGCAGCTCTGCAAGGCTGCACTTAGGCACAGAGGTGGTTAGAGGCAAATGCTAACATGCTCTGACAATGCTAACACCCTGACCTTTAGCAGATGCCGCTTGATGGATCAAAGTTGTGTGTACTCTTCCTGAGAGGGGACACAAAAAACGCCTGCACCCGACTTCTTTGTGAATGTGTTCCAGAATTCGTTTTGACTGACAGACAAACATGGACGTCCGTGCAGCCGGAGGTTTATGTTGGAGGAGTTACATGTGGCCGAGAGAGGAAGGAAGCGTAAAAGTTATGTTTGGTCCTCGAGGCTGAACTGTGATCGTTGAGAAGTGTTGAGGAGCGGCTCCTTCTTCTGTGGTTGGGCACAAACTGTGGCTTTTAGCTAGCATATTAAATAGACAACAGCCAAGTTTAATTTTGGCCTTTGGGCAAGTTACTCATGGAAATAAATTTCATTAACCACAGCTCATATAATCTGCTCCTGGCCACATCTGTCATTGAGCTGAAAAGAAAAAACGACAAAAATACAAAAAGGCCTGCGAGCTGAATGTTTCGTACTTTGTTCATTACCAATAAAAACGCCTGAGGAGAAACACAGTATTTGGTACGAGACTTTCTAGATGAAATTGGGAACGTTACCAACCTAAAGTCCGCGCGTTGGCGATCTCGCTGAAGGGCCCCGTGCCCATCTTGTTGTGCGACAGGATGCTGAACTGGTAATCGGTGGCGGGAGACAGTCCCGCCACCTGCAGCCTGGCGCCGGAGGACGGGGCCACGGCCACGGAGAACCACGCCTGCTTCTCATCGTCATTATCACCGCTCGCCGAAATCTTCTTCACCCTGCCGACAGCGGGAGAGACCGAGAGATAAGAAGTGAGAACAAAAAAAGCGGCGGGGAACTCTGGGAGTCTGGTTTTATGAAACATGACAGAAAAGTAGGTTTCATTAATCATTCAAGATCATCATCGACTCCAAATTTGTGGCAAAGACAGCTCTGACATATCCCTGCTACGCTACAGACAGCCTGCACTCTCATTATTTATATATAATTATAGAAATGTATATATCTCAGATGTTTAGGTTCTTACCACAGCTGACATTCTTCAGATCTATTTACACGGAGCTCTTCTTCATACATTAATATCAAAGAAAGCTTTTCAAAGAAACAGGCTGTTCAGAAGTGATATTTTCTTTTATGATCAAATAGAAATGGATAGAAAATTACTCACATTGACATAGTTGTGACGTCTTTTCCTTTATGATAACAGGGTCATTTAAATGAAGCATAATAAACTCTGCCAGGGATGTAATAGTTTCTTCTGCATTTATTAGTTTTAGTTGTCTGTCTGTTAGTTGGCAGGATTACACAAAAGCTACCGGACAGATTACACATGACACTGAGTAGAAGGCTGTGGTACAGGTCAGGAAAGAACCCAATATATTTGGTACAGATACGACTCATGAGGCAGATCCAGGAATTATATTTTCAGAAATACATAATTTCATTCAATTCATGTATCCAGATAAAAAACAATAAATAAAATAATCCTGCATGTTACGGGGACTGATATTTATGAGCAGTTTGTTGCAGAGCCAAATTAAAATCTGGATCCAGTGAACTTTAATGTGGTTTCACAAGGAGAATGCCGGGCCTTCGGGGGGGGAAGTATGCGCTCTACTTGTTACCCTTCTACTTCAAGTATGCGGTGAGAATATTTGTCCTTTGAGCTTTCACAACTGTAAAACCTGTCTGCTATCATTATTATCCTTCATGAGGAACTCCGAGACAGCTGCGGTTGACGTGCCGGTGGGAAAACATTCCCTCTACACCCTGTTAAAGTTCTTACACTACACGGCAAAGAAAAAACCAAAGTGTTGATTGTCTGATTTCTCATAAAAACAGTGTATCTACCTCATAATCTGTGGCTGTGACACGTCGGGCTGTCAGAAGCTTGTTTACACTGATTGACTGAACTATTTTTTACTCTTTTAATGTAATTTCTATTTATTTCTATGCCGCTTGAAGCTGCGGCGATGACCCACTTCCCTCTCAGGGATTAAGATAGCTCATCTCATATTCATCTGATGTTCGCTCCCAGGTTACAATGTGATTAAGACGAGCATTAGGAGAACTTTTCTGGATACTCAAAGGAAAACACAATAATCTATATATGTTTTTTTATTAGATTAGGGAAACTTTAAAAACTCTAAAAACATTTTACTGGAACAAGCCGCTTTGTGATACGTAATGTCCGTTCATTATAAGTGAGATACGGGAATGTTTTTTGTATTTAATGGAGAAAACAGTCTTTACAATATGGTTGTGGTTGGTTTTTATCCAACTGGCTGCAGCTGGACTTCCCTTTTATCCATCGTTCTTTTTTAATTTAGCTCATGCACATCTAAAACACTGTGTTCTTGTTTTCTAAGCCAATATAAAAAGCCTTGATTAACAAGAAACAAACGTCTTGTGTTCTGTGTAGTCGGTAAACTCCCATTGCAGCCAGCATGGCCACTGCATTACAAAGCTACGCTCTGCAGCAGAGTGGTTTTCTTATTTTATTGTAGCTGCCAAGAAGTGATAACAGATAAGTGAATTCCTCATCCCGGAGATCAATAGTGCAATACCAGCGTTGTCGATGGCTGCCATGGTTACAGCACGAGAAGAAAGTGGGAGGCTTTACACCTACCAAACTGAGAATGTCTGCGCGGATCCTCCATCAAAGCCGGCCTCCCAGGATACGTTGGCCTGCCTCACCCCTGGAGAGACGGACAGAGAGGTAGCCGGATGGGGACTGGTGCCTGTAATGGAGCAAGCAGAGAGGAGTTGATGGAAATCAGCCAGCACTTCAACTACCTGATACCACTAGAGTTTAGAGGCCATCTCTAGATTTGCCACATTTATCCGTCGGAGGCGGAGTGGAGGCTCAGGCATCCGTCCTGTGCCGGGCATAATAGGAGGGTTCATAGAAAGCAACATGAAAAAAAAAATAAATAAAAAATGTGGAAAGGCTCATGTAACAGCAGACTGACTCTTGAATTTTGAATTATGTCAGATGGGAATCCTCCTGTTTGCACTCACCGAGGACAAAGACTTGTGTGCTGGCCTTCACCGAGGCCACGCGGTTAGTGACACTGCACTCCCACGCCCCCTGGTGGTCCTTGGTGAGAGGCTGCAGCAGGAGGGAACCGTTGGGCTCTATGGCGTAAGCGATGCTGCGAGTCAGGTCCACCTACGAAAAACACAAACAGACCATCCACAGGTGGGAGAAAACTGTTAAAATACACAGTGTGCACAAAGTGGAAGGACAATAATCACATTTTCAAAATCACAATATAACTGAACAAGCTCTATTAACTGTGCACGTGTCATAATTTCCCTGAGAATATCTCCAACTACCAATAAAATCTGCCCAAGCGATAAACCAGCCTCACACACGTGTTGTTGTCTTTGTGTGTGTCTGTCAGCGTGTCTGTTGCTGTCAGCTCTATCACTATACACTGAGTTTATCTATGATAATGGCCATCAATTCTAACCACAAAGCAGTCACGTGATTTTTGTTTACTGTCATTTAGAGCAGAGAGAGAGAGAGAGAGAGACCTTTACCCTAAACACAGTCTATTGTGAAAGGTGTCAGTTACATGTATTACTGTAGATACCAATTCAATATTGCTGTCAACATGTCTCTTTACAGTCTATTCACAAGAAAAAAATAGGCAAGATGCCGAAACCCCTAAATGAGTGGCGAGGCGAGAGACCCACATGTGGCTGTTTTAGCGCGTTAACACGGACACTGAAATGAAAACCAATCCACAGGCACACAGGCATTGAAGAGTAAAAGGCACCCAGGCTGAAAAACAAAGTGTTGCACCTCTGAACGAACCCAGCATCGATACATGGACGACAATATTCTGATATTAACCAGAGAAACAATATTCTTAAACAAGAGCAACAGCAGGTTGTGATGAGCTTCACCCAGATAACGTCACACAGCAGTATTCAGACCTCAGTCCCATTATGTAGATGTGTACAGTCAGAATATTGGTGTCCATATAACCGTAGCCACTGAGCGGTGTGGTCGTGAGTTTGCTCTGTTGTCTGTGTTGTTTGAGCTTCGTCTGACTGTTGCCTGACTGTTATCTCTGTGTTGTCACTGTGTTGTCAGGGCATCGTCACGGCGTTGCGACAGTGTGGTCACAGTGTTTTGTCAAATCACTGTCACAGCATTGTCTGAGTGTTGTCACATTGTTTTCACATCATTTACCCAGTGTTGTCCCATCATTGTCCCAGTGTTGTCACATCATTGTCCCAGTGTTGTCACATCATGTCCCTGGTTCTCTAAAGTCCCAGTGAAACCGCAGTTACAGGCTCTTTCACTTCAGTAATAGAATGTATTTGTGATTGAAACAGAACACAGGGGAGGTGCATAATGATGGGAGGGATTTGATTAAATTCTTCAGATGTGATGGGCGAGCGCTCCAGAGTCAGCTTATTGTGATGAATACATGAATAAATTAGACCTGGACCACGCTTCCTTTTGGAAATCTAAACATAGCTTTTTCTAGATGACACACAACCCCTGCGTGACGCTGCCGACTAGCATCCAACAGCTAAGAGCTAAGAGCTAAGCGCAGCCATCACGAGGATTGAAAGTTGGAAAATTTGTTTTTTTATTCCACTTGCAGGGCGGATTGAAGCAGTGGGAATAATCTTCCATACTGTCTATGTCTACTCTAGACCAAGTGTTTTGGTACGTGCACAATTCCACAGGCATCTCCTGCTGCAAGCTAAAGTGCATTGTGCCCATCATGGACAATGCTCCCCGTCCTCTGCACAGCAGCTTCACAAAGCAGAGGAGTTCAGTCAGTCGCTGTCTCTACAGACCGAGGGAGTCTTTTGTCCCTCAGGCCATAAAGACTCTTCAATGCCTCCCAGCAAAGGTGGAATTGTAGTGACTATCATCCTGGCTCTGCTGCTGAACTGTCAGTCACTGGCTATGTTGGCCCTTTATGCAAACCTCTGCAGTCTCCTATATTTTCTTTTATGGTCATATATTTATCAATTTCAGCACTTTACTCTTATATGCATGTTAATATTCTTGTTTTTGTATTCTCGCTACTATTTAAGTGTTTGTTGTGTCACTGTTTTGCAGTGCGTCTTTCCTCTTGTGTGTCCTATAGGTTTTGTTAAAAGATAAAAAGTCTTTAACTAACGTAACTATGGGTATTTCTTTTCTGTAGAAACATTGCAAAAAAAGTCCTTGAAAATACTGAATAAACTGCACTGGGATATTTACCTTGCTCCAGGTCACTTTAGTTGTCGGGTCCTCATTTCCCTGACAGGGGACGAGCAGGGTCCGACCGGCCTCCTGTCGGTACTGCTTCTCCGGAGCCACGCTGAATGACGGAGGGTCCTAAGATTGGCCCCCCCACCAAAAAAAAAAACAATTTAGCTGAATCAAGGAGATTGCAGAAATGCCGACAATGGATTTTTAAGACTGGATTACTGTCGCGTTGGCCAAGATTATCTTAATAACAAGAGGATTAGCCGCACAATTAACTCCCAAACAGTGCTGCCATTGTCGTGAGTAGAAGTTGACTTCCATTAACGCCGGGGGGGCTCACACGTCGGAGCGAAAAGGTCAACAAAATGTCGTTTTTGTGAAGTTTGTTAATGCGCTGTGACAGATGCCATTGTGGTTAATTAAAAAACACAGCGGTGTGTGGACGGACTGTTTGACTAGAACTAGAAGGACAGATTCACCGGTGGGTTCTGAGCGTCCACCCTATGACTGAACAACAGCTGCTGTGTACAAATGTAGGCTGCCTGACGATATGTATTTCAAATTATGTTATGTAATGTGCAGCATCGCTATACTGCCTGACCCAGGTGACCCCAAGTGCTCACTGACCTGCAGAATTACAGTGGTCCGCCCAGATGAACCCATGCTGCCGTAGCTGTTGGTCGGAGTGCACGTGTACTCGCCGGCCGCATCGTCATTGACAGTGGCCATGAACAAGGAGCCCTGCGGCGTCAAGGTCCAACCTGGATACTGGAAGAAAAGCACAACGCCCGTAAACTCCACTTGGAGATGGAAGGAGCTAGCACAGTCTCTCAAATGATGCATAGCTTTAAAGAACTTCGTTAGAAGTATGCGGAAAAGCTTAAAGAGCTAAAAGGCAAGGGAAGGCTGTAACAACTCCAAAGCCACAGCTGTGTTTAAAGGATTTACAGAAATAATGTTTCTGATATCTGCCTGCCTCAGTCCTGCAGTGGTTAAGTACTCGATTCCCCACTGGGCAGATTTCCAAACTTCTTTTAAAAATCAGAAGTTATTCATTCATGCCGTCACTGCTTTCTGCAAGATGGTTTCTGAAGAGATGAAGTGAGATCCTGTTCTGTTCTCTTGATTAGAAATTTGGAAGCATTTGCATTAAAAGCAGGTACATTTCTTAGTAATTTTCGCCCATTAAGCTGCAGCTAAGGGCTCGTCTTGTGCTTTAAAAAAACAACAACCTCCCACTCAGTTTAATGAAGTCAAAACCTGCTATTATCCTTCACCCAGAATGAGGCTGTGAGAAAAGAAGCATGACTGTGGGTATGAGCGCTTGTGACATCCAGGGTGGAATTGGAATAATTGGCAGAATAACAGCCGAGCGCCCGTGTCCCACTCTACAGGAATCTATCACATTTCCTGCGATGCTTCTCATCCACCATCATGTCCATCACTCAGACCAAAGTGTCGGAGGGGGGGGGGGGGGGGTCAACACAGCATGTGAAGCGGGAGGAGGAGGCAGGTGGACTGTGGATTGGAACTAAAAACAAAGGAAATGGTTTTTAAAGGCTGCCACGCTGGACTCTTACTTGAATAAAAAGCAGCGCATATTAATTTCTAATGTGAACTCATGAGAAGGACGCAAGTTTAAAAATGCCTGGACGTGACGCCCTCTGCTCCTCCACCCGTTCCTCTAATGAGGGGAGGGTTGATTGAAGTGAAAGATAAAAATAAAAAAAAGACGAGAATGAAAGTGGGCAGTAAGGAGGTCCTCTGGGATTCCTTCAAAAGCTTTTAGGGTTGAACAGATCGTCCCCGTCCATTAGGATATACTTGATTGAATGACTTTGAAATTGAAAACCTGAAAAGATATTTCACAGGAAATGTCCAACGGAGAGGCTCAGACGGCGGCATCGCGACGGGAATGTTCACGCTGTAACTGCAGCAAAATGAGCATTCAGTTGTTCCACGGTTAAGCTGAGTAGGAAAACGTTTGCATGAAGAGCTGCTAATGGCGGTGGCTCCATATACCTGTTGTCAGCAGCGGTGGCGCTCAAAGAAAAGTAATGTAGGCCGCGGCTTCCCTGTGATGTTTGCTGCATATACAGGAACAACCACTACAGAGCGGTGCCACATGAATATGAGTTAGAGTGTTACTGTGACTGTGCCTCCATGTGGAGATTCTTCATTTTATTACCAAGGACAGATCAAGCGGTTCTCCATCCTTTGTCCAATCCACGCGGAGCAGCGGAGGCTGGGCCGCCGCCGGGCAGGTGACCACGCCATCCATTCCTGTGGGAAGGTACGTTTCCTCAGGCATCGGAAGAGCCAGGGCCGGGTCTGAGTGGAGGAAAATGAGGAAAATCACTTACTTTGAAATAAATATACTACAAACCTGCAGCACTGCTTCTGATCCATGACTTCTAAATTCATTTTCAGAGCAGATTTCCTCCCTGCGTGCCTGTGTTTTGCTCCTTTTATTTACCGCAGCCGACTGAAAGTGTCTCAGGGGTTTTACAGGTTTACACACAAGAGAAGAATATTCAAAAGGAAAAGTCTACATTGCCAACTTTTACTGATTTTCGGTTAATATCCAGTTACTTCTGTTTTCTGGAATCAGTAAAGGATGGTTTTCATCATTAAACAAGTAAACAGGCTTATGTTTTCATTTATGATTACTAACAATCACAGACAAGTCTTCAGTTCATTATGTTAAACATGTGACTTAATAGGAAAACAGTGTGTTAAGAGAAATATAATTCAAATCTGTCTCTTTAACTATGTTCAGAGGTTCAACCAACTTTTTCACATCGTAGCCCAACAAGTGGGAAATGGCATTTAATGTAACTCACATTTTAAATACAGAAATAATATGAGACATTCTATGGTTAATTAGTATAATAAGTGTTAGTAATCTATATGTTTATCAATAATCACTTGTTTAATATTTCACCATTTATTTTAAAATAGTTTAATTCATCTTTAATTAAGTACTTAAGACAAAACTTGTTATTAACTGTGTGTTGAAATTCTGAGAAAAACAAGATTATATATATAAAAAACAGAAGAACAGAGAAAATATAAAAGAAAACCAAGATACTTGACGTCTCTTGAGGCCTCACATACACGACATTAGCTAAAGACTGAACGTACGCATCACGGTGAGGTTGGCGGAGGCCGTGGGCGGGGTCAGCAGGCCGTTGCTCGGCATGCAGGTGTAGTTCCCAGAATCCTCGGGGACGAGCCTGGAGATGAGCAGGGTTCCATCCACCATGATCTTCACTCGCGTTTTCAAAGACCTGTCGGTAAAAACACACGGGAATTCTTGATCGCGCGAAAAAAAGAACAAACCAGCTACTTCAGAATATGAGCGAGAGGTAATTCAGCTCTTCCACCCGAGTGGAGTCAAACAGCTTCTCAGAGAATCAACAGTGTGGGAGTGATTCTTTTCCTTTTTTTTTTCCTCCTGCCGTGAGTTATTCACCAGAGTGCAGATGGAGGATTAGGAAATTTCATTTCAATTCAGTTGGAGTGGGAAGACAAGGGCCCACTCATTTTATACATTCTTACATTTACAGAGAAGCAGAGAGAGAGAGAACCTGAGCACATCACACGCTGCTCATACTGGCGATGATCGCCGATTGTGGGAAGACTCGCAGTCACACATTTGAGCTAATTACCATGTAGGTCAGACGGTAAACAACCTGGATCACTTCATCTCTCCCCGTCGCAGCCGCACCAGCAGGAACCTGTGTGACCGAGGGCTGCCGTCCTCCAAGCTCCATTTACCAATATTTTGTGTGTTAGCGATGACTCCGATGAGTAATGTGAGGGGGTTTCGCTCACAGAGACAAACTCATGGAGAATTATCACCGACTCTACAACTCTACAGAGCCTGTTAGAGCTCACTCGTGTGGTTTTATGGCACATTTACTGTTTCAGTGAGAGCGCTCTCATCAAAAAAACCCTGTTTCCATCTGCGGCAGCAGCAGCAGCAGATGGAAATGTTCAGGAAACAAGTAATAATAAAACCACTGTTCACTACCTGCTCAGCACCAGACAGCAGACAGAACAAACACAGGCTGACCAACAGTCTAGAAGCCAAATATGTGTAATTTACACTCATTTAAATAAAGCTTCTTCTTATACATTCGAGAAGCAGAGAATGTTTTGGCTTTTGTGATTGAAACATGACTTATTAAACAATATAAAAATCAATTAGCCATTCATCAGAAGTCAATTAAATGATTAAGGGACTAATTGTTGCACTGAACGATAATCACAGCGACTTTATAAAAGTAAAGGTTAGTCAGCAAATGATTTAGTTTAGCACATCGAGTCTGAATCGAGTCCACACCTCAGGCTCAGGTAAATAAAATAAATGATTAAAAACTGAGGCTTCATTCAACCTAAAAAACAAAGTGCAGGATAGTTGGAGGCGTGACTGAAGTAAAACTAAACAGAAAGTCAGGTCTGACATTTCCAAAGTGCAGCTCAGCAGGGACGAATCCGGGATTCTGTTTAAATGAGGGGGCACAGGAAGGACCAAGACACAGAGGGCTCATGGGAAATCAGAAAATTCTATCAGATATAAACAAATACAGCAGTGTTGACAATTAGGTTTGAACACACCCGGCAGAATCTCCAGATTCTAACAGTACTGTATCCCATTAATACACCTGCACTTCAGATTTTACCTCAGGACGTACAAAAGAGCTTATAGATCGTAGATAATCAGAATAATCCCAACAGCTTCATCCATCAGCTCCAAAAAGCCTCTTTATTTCCTCGTCACAAATCAGGCTGAGCATTAACCTGTGGGTGTCACCGTCATGAATAATCGTCTGTGTGACAGAAGTAAAGCAAATTAAACGCTCCACCTGCACAGCTGACCCCCGTCCCAGCTGATGTTTGTTTGTTTAAGAACCTTCGATTTTCTGGTAGCCGGAAAATCACCAAGCGTTTCCCCCGCTGGCTCGGATCTCCTCCCTGGAACCGAGACGCTCATTCACCGCTTCACAGTCTCAGGCCAATTTCCTTCTTTTCTTCTGAATCAACACGACTGAAGGATTTTCTTCTGCCTTTTCCTTCATATTGTTCTGGTATTGGTCTCTTTGGCACAGACTCTCTAATAAGTCTGTTTATATTCAAGTCAAAAACAAACTATTATTATGACCTTATCAAGTTATTCTGTCACATAACATGTGAAACAATCGACCATTTACACATTTGGCAGATGTGGGCTAACAAAAGCATTGGTTTGGAATCAGGTGTTTGTCCGTTTGATAAATTCAAGTCCAACAGTCAGAAAGAAAAATATCTGGCTCGTCCACGGTTCTACTTTGTTCACCGGTAGGTCACTATAGCTTTTTCCACCATTTGCATCCCAGTAGCTGAGACGTGTACTGAAAAACTCAATGTTAGATACATACACGGACGAGAACTTCTCCGTACTCTGCCTTCATTTCGTCAGTATTTGCGAACAGCGTCTCTAAGGCAAACCGCTGGATGATCCTTTATGAAATGTCATTAATATTAAAGTTAAACAGTTTGTCCCTTCAGATCATCAGACCGATCAATGAACAGGTTCAGACCGAAGTGATGCTGTCACGCAGGATACAGCTGCTCCTCTGAGAGCCCCCTCCAACTCCTCTGAGACACATTTAAGGGATTGGAACAACCTGACGGTGACGGACCACGATCAATTTCAGGGTCGTGAACCGGGGGGGGACTGCGGAGCGAGGAAGGAAGGAAGCGTAATTAGCAGAATGGAAAGCTCCCTCTGAGTTCACTTCCACGTCGCTGCAGCAACGAGGTAAGTACTTCCACTGGAGGTCAGGAGGAAACAAGGTGCTGGTGCTGTTACTCTGAGATGTAACTGGATTGGACACGTGTTGGCCAATATATAAACATTTGAGACTTTTATTTACACATTTTTGGGAGCTATGTGGAGATGTAGTATCATGTTGATATTTAATGTCAACACCATAATATATAATTACATATAACATGAGCATGTTTTATCTATATAAACAAGCTCCTACTTTAGCAGCAGTCACTCAACCTCCACTGTTTCCACTGAACAGAAAGAATTGCAGACATCCAAAGAGAGAAACTGCGCTTTCCTGACAAAATGTCAACCCCCCGAGCTACGAACCTTGGTCTGTACGTTTTCTTATTATTACTCTGAATTTCACATCACAGGGAGCGAAAAAAAAAGAAAGAAATCCACCTTTTATCATCTCAGGAATATTTGCTGATGCACAGCTCTCACTCTCCTGGAGAAATAAAGCTTCCTCTCATCACGCGCAGGCCTGATTGCTTCCATTACCCATTAGCCATACCACTTATCCTCAGGAGGGTCGCAGGGGTGCTGGAGCCAATCCCAGCTGACGCCGGGAGAGAGGCGGAGTTACAAACCCCGGGCGGGTTGCCAGACTATCACAGGTCTGACATATAGAGACAAACAACCCTTCACGCTCATATTCACACCTACGGGCAATTTAGAGTTGACTATAAACCAAACCTGCCCGACTCTGCACTGTGGGCGGGAGCTCCGGACACCTCCTGCACCTCCTGCACTAGATTTCTCTAACATCACAGCAGCTCTGGCCTTTTAGAATATTGTGTGCAGCCAAAAAGAAAGAAAACTATTTATATCATAAATCAACTTGAATGGCACTCAGTGGAGCGTTTACCTCTGCCAAGGCCCAGCAGTTTAAAAAGCTTGGTGTGACATTCATTTGAATACAGTTGGAAAACTATTCCCCAAGTGAATCCACATGATCTCAGCTACACATCGGTGGTAGTTACAGGTTTTGATTTATTGTTACGTTACAGAAGCAGACAAAAGCCTTTATCCCCTATGAAACCACATTTAAATCCACTACATGCTGACTTTTATTTGGATCTGAACCATTAATGTCAGTCATCTTAATTTGACAGATGTATTTCATCAAGATCATGAAAGGCATGAAAATATAACCTCCTTGGTTTCATTTGTTTATCTGTAAATTAGCAGGATTACACAAGAATTACATTTGTGTGAATCCAAATTAATCTGCAGGAATTTGGTTTCTCGTTTTCTCTGCAGCGTTTCCCACTGAATTAATTCAATGTATGGCGGCAGCATGGGTTGCACGTGCACGCTCACAAACAGGTGAGAGTACGTGCACAACTAAAGGTGAAGTTTGAACATTGCCAGATGTTTGACATTTTCACAGATTTCCCAATAGACTAATTAATAAAAAAACATTTAGGGGACGGATATTTATGAGTGTGTACAATTTTTATTTACAGGGACTGTTATACGTGCTCTGCCGAGTGCTATTCTAGTTGTACAGTTTGATTAATATGGTTTAACTATGTTACTTACACCTGCAAACGTCGGCAACCACAGCGGGAATCACCTGAGACGCTCCCTGGGGGGGGCAGCGCACCACTCTGCGCTTGTGAATAACAAAAAACACGGAGCGGTGAGAATCTCCCAGAGGAGCCTCGGCGTCGCTGTGGAGTTTTCTACCGTCGCCAGCTAAGTGTTGCTATTTTAGTGCAAAGTAAAAATGAATTGGCAAACTCACAGCTGAGAACATGCATGGAGGAGCCACATCCAACATTAACAGACAATTGAGCGACAGGGTGAGGAGTTTCAGAGGAGAGGGACCTTTTTGGGGGCTTTTTTATAGAGCTTGATGAATTATTGAGGAACAGTATAACATTTAGAATTCATGGGTTTGACTCAAATTACTGTAAATTGTGAGGCGTCTGTGCTTCTCGTGTGGCCGTCCACCTGAGGCGGGACAGACGCTCCACATCAGCAGACGTCTGTCAGCAGAAGTTTGAGAAGTTTTATTCAGAGCAGTTTAACATCATGTGCTGATGACCTGAAGCAAAGCGGGGCGGTCGCTCCCGTTTCCTGAGGACGCTCCACTCACTCACTCCACGTCAGCTGTGGTGGGAAAATTTACCATCAACACGTGAACAACTGTCAGACAGGCTTTTAAGAAATGTCACTTCTATTACTTCTTAAGTCGACAGATTTCAGACGTGACCTCCAGAGGAACTCGGGAGAATTGGGTCTGTTTTTGCCTTTCACAAAACTCAGCGGGAGATGTTTTTCTGCTCAGACGCAATCCCACCAGTAACATATCCTCTGCACACATCCTGATGGAAAAAACTCACTCACATATTTCAGGGACTGTCCTCTTTGAGAGCAGTTGAGTAATTGTGCGAAGAAACTATTTTCGCAAAGGTTTTTCGACGGGTATGAGCTGAGGAAGATCTCCGTTTCCTGTGACAGAGTCCACCAAGGACGGTATGTTTCTATTCCCGTTTGTTTGTTAGCAGAATTATCTCAAAACTACTGGACTTATTACCACAAACCTATAAAATCTCTGAGTGGATCCAGGATTTAAACATGGTTGCGTTAGCCTTGGTTGAGGTATAAGATGTAAGATCTTTGTATTCACGTCTTAATCTGACTGATCATCAAACTGACTTCCCTTTGATAATGTCACAATTCCATTCTTCTTTTGATCTATTTCACCTCTTGGTGAATGTTTTGTATGAAATGTGCAAAGTTGGGTTTGAATGATGAATGATGGTGAAACCGCCGTTATTGTGCCACTGTCTTTAGAAATAAAAACACTCACACAGACACAAAGGCAACATTTCACTCCTCCTGCTCCAGGTCATCAAACATCAAAAGGTTTACGAGGCAACGCTTGGAGAACAAAGAGCGACGGTGACACTCACTCTATGTGATGGACGTTTTCTCCACCTTTGTGCCACACGTAGGTCATGTTGGGGGGGTCGGCCACCGCCTGGCAGCGCAGAAGTGCATTCTGGGACATGTTGAGAGACGCGCTTCTGGGAGGGACGACAATGACGGGCGGACCTGGAGAGAGGCAAGTTACAAAACATCACAAATTGAATTGGTTTGACATTAAAGTTGAGAGTCGTCTGCATGAAGGTGACGCAGACGATGGATTAGGATTACGTGGATTATTATTATACTGACATCTTTGTGTTGAAAAATCATCAGACAGGAGGTATTGTGGAAACATTCACATCAAAAATGAACAAAAATGAAAAGAACAGTAAAAGAAATAGGTTTGTTGACAAGACGTTGTACTTAAGTGCAAGAATTTGCATGTTTGGATAAATACAATAAGTGTTTTTGGATAAAAGCTCCTGAGAATTATACAAACCATTAGAAAAGCAGTGTAAATCACTTCAAGCAACAGGAAATTCACTGTGTCGCAGAGCGGTGCCGCGATGTCACATTCATCACGACCCTCCGCCGTGCCAACCGCAGACACGTGCACGTTGAGCAAAGAGCTAATAAAGGAGTCTCGTCACGCCACATGTGTCGTGTATTAATAACCACATGATCTCCGCAGCAGTCGTTACTGATCAGGTTTTTAATCGGGAACATTCCATGTATATTTATGCCCGAGTGACAGCTGAGGGGTTACTTAAGGCGGTTAGACAGACTCCATCCAGATGAGCTATTAGTCTGCAGTAATCCATCCATGTGGCACGACCGCGGAACCGCACAACCAAAGCTCAGATAATGTGACTTAGAATGAAATGTATTAGGGCAGCGTGTACTCACGATAATTCAAAATCTGACCACCGAGACTGTGAGATTCCAAATAAACGAAGTGGAAAAACCTGAAGGTGCTAAAATACCCCCCCCCCCGCCATGCACCACGCTCTCTGTGGAGGAAACAGTAGGAGGACGAGTAGGAGTGAAGGAAGAAGTCAGAAATATATGATGCAGAGGCGTGTCGGTGTAATCCGGTGATCCACAGCAGCATGTTTCCACATTCTACAAGTATTTATATGCAACCACACACTTCTGTGAATGTGTCATGAGTCTATTAGGAACCGTGGATATTAGAAACTAGAATTACCGCCTTGCAACTTGTACGCCTCCACCAACCAGGGCTGTTTCAGTCGACATCATTTTCTTTGCCAGATGCATGTGAAGTCACTTTGACCACTGAAATCGAATCAATTCATCTGTACAAATGACAACTGGTCCAAATTTGAAATGCTCAAGAGCCCAACACACACGTTTTGTGAAGCCACCATGACCTTGACCTTTGACCACTAAGTTTTACCAGATGTAAAGAAATTCCCTGCAGATGTTTCTGATATATCACGTTCACAAGAACATGACCTTTGACTTTTTATCCAACAAAATCAAATCAGTTCAACTTGTTTCCAAGTGAACGTTTATCCCAACATTTCCTCCAGTTCCTGTGAAAACCTCTCATGCTCACAGCACCTTTGACCTTTGACTTTGTAAGAGTTCATCCTTGAGTCCAACTGAACGTTTGCAACAAATTTCAAGAACCTCCCTCAAGGCGTTCTATTTCTATTAATCACCAAGTACCACGAGGGACATGTGGGACTTCCATTCAAAAGAAACACTCCTCGAAATCACAACAATAATTATGTGAATTTCATGAATGAACGACAGCCGACTAACGAGCTCCGAAAACTGTCACGTCTCATTTATCATTTATTCAGCCTTTAATTTGAGCGTAAACCTTCATCGCGACGAAGCGTCATCCCCCCCCCCCCCCCCACATGATCTCTTGTCTCGTATCATAAGATCAGTGTTATCTTCACAGGGACAGGGAGGGAGTTTAATTCAGTTTGAGTTTTCCATTACCGCTCTGTCATATGATGCAAGAGGGAGAAACAGGAATGTAAATCACAGTGGCTCCGAGCCAGGCGGGCACACGCAGACGTCACAGAGCCTGAGGGGAATGACAGACAGACAAGCTGACAGACAGACAGACAGACAGACAGACAAGCTGACAGGCAGGCAGACAGACAGACAGACAGGCAGACAGACAGACAGGAAGACACACACACATACAGCCATAGTCCGACAGATGGACAGACAGGCAGACACACACACATACAGACGGGACGCTCGAGCTGACAGGCAACAACCGACCTTTGACCTTCACTTCGGTCACCCGAGTCCTGTTTCCCTCGGAGTTGGAGGCGTGGCAGGTGTACTGACCCGCTGACTGCACGCTCACTGTTCCAAGAGATAAGGCTCCGTCCTGGTAAAAGTACAGAGATACAGCACATGGAGACACATGTGTATTATAGATACTATCTAAACCAACAGCTACTCTGAGGCCGACAGATGTGAAAAATGTATGTAACTGTGTTTGTGAAGCTACACCACAGACAACATGGTTTCAAAACTCCCAAGTGTTTCTCTATAATGATTAATATTGATGTTTTAAATATGTAAATGTTGATTTTACTACATTTGCACTGGTGCAAAGTACAAGACGTCTTTACTGCTGGTACTTCATGAGTTCAGGTAGGATCCTGTATCTCAGTCTAAGTCCCTGATAAAAAACATTTTAAGACCTTTAAAGGTTAAACCAACAGTTTGAGCCAGTGACTTCATATTATGAAGTAAAGCCGTGTGTTGTTGTGGTTTTCTTTTCACATTTCAGTGAATTCCACTCTTAACGTTTCAGACAGTAAAGAGAAAATATCAGAGAGAAAAGTTCAAATACAAAACCCACATTTATATAAAACAGAATTGATCTGCCCCTTTAAATATCTCATGAGCCGTCACAAGAGTGAAATGCTGCTGAAAAACGGTTCCATGTGTTTTTGACAATAACAGGACACAAAATAAGTGGTGGCTGTGATAAGTGGAAAGAAAGAGACACGTTTAAGAAAATCATTATTCTGGTTTCATTCACAACCTAGAGTTAGCTCACACGTACCTGATAATTTATTCGTTCAATAACGCCGCCATCTTTCAGCCAAGTGATGGTGGGAGGGGGGTTGCCATTGGCAACACAGGAAAGAGAGAGGCGACCTCCGACCAGAGCCTCTACTGCCGGGGGCGGGGCATCAGTGAAGGTGGGTGGGGCTATGAAACAATACGTTTGAGATGAACATCTACATAAAAATGTGAGAAAATGCAATATCTTTTATTTAGAAACAATTAAATAAGTAATTGAGAAGATGGGGCCCCTGGAATAGCTTTACAGTATTTAGGTGAATAACAGTAAAACTCGAAAACTGTCCACAGGAAAAGAGAAATAAACAAAGATCCACATGTCTTCCAAGCTGCACAAAAGAAAAAAGCAGGACAAGCAGACAATAAATCTCCTGTCGCTCTCCCTTCTGTCCTTCTTGTATTCATTCACATACAGCATGACAGCAGCTCGGCCTTGTTTGTTAAACTGCCGCAGCCTGTTCTCAGTTTACCGCCGTCAACTTGTGTCATTATTTCACGTCCCTGAGTGAAAATGTCAGTTGCAAAACGCCGTCGTTTAGACACGAACGCGCTGGTGCCACTCGGAGCCTTGGATCTCATTAGAGCCTTTTAAAACGTCTGCTGCCCCTCCAAACGCAAACAAATAACTCACTCTGCAACATTTTATTATTGTACTTCTCGGGGCCTGCGTCTTAAACGTATCTCTGTGTAAATAAACAGATAGCCAGGAGTTTTTCTTTTTATTGGACTGAGAGTATTGGCTCCTTGTTTAGTCAGAACTACAGGTTGAGACTTTCCAGCTTCACTGCACTGCAGGAGAGGCCTGGTGGAATTACAAGAGCTGCAAACTCCAGGTTCCAAAAACACTAAAAGACTATTTTGCATGTGTAATAGATTCAGTTGCACACAAACAGAGGGTTGTTTTTTCTTTCAAAGTACAGCTCGTTCAGCTCTGCGTTGTCGAACCCATGAAGGCCACTGACAATCTCATGTGTTGATGCAGGGCGCAAACAATAGGATGTGAAGAGCGTACCTGCAGGGCATGTGAAGTTATATCCAAGGCCTGGAGTGCAAAGTCATAATCTATTATAATTCTCATCTCTAACCTGACGCACACACACAGCAGCTTTGTGAATCCGTCTCCCAAAGCTTTGATCTGCTCTGTGCTCTGGTACTTTGTTCTGTATGTGTTTGTGTGCAGTCACCGCAAAGGTTCTTTCCCCAAAAATATATAGTATATAAACTTCAAAGAGCAAAAATAATGATGCATATTTTATATATACATCGATTAATTATTTAAAAGATCCATCATTTGAACCTGTCAATAAGTGCGATGACGGATTTAAGAGTCAGGGACTGTTCTTTCAAAAACATGAAAGTCAGAAGTCATCCGAACTACCCACTGAGAGTTTCTGACACTGGCGTCTTTTTAAAAAGTTTGGAGAAAAGTTCTTCTCAAAAGTTTAATTTCACAGTCGAGTTAGAGGTACAGTGTTCAGTGTCAAGGCTGGGTAAGGCCGTGCTTTACAGAACAAACACAGACAAGGCACGTGCACATTCAATCAGACGAAGATGCTTGATGAGGCTGTGAACCCAGATCCCAAGAGCCGTTTTCAGACATGAACTCTGGAAAACGTCTGGAACATTTTGGTTTTATCTTTCACATGTGGAGAACGTTACGGGTCAGACGTGTGCACAGAAAAACGTCCGGAACATTCGACAGCTCTAGAATCTCGCTGTCTTTTCACATTTAAATTCTTCTACCTCTATGACATCTGTTTTCATCCTGAGGTATTTATATTCTGTTTGTTCACCTCCATGCGTCCGTTGCGTGTTTCTCTGGAAATATTCCTGTTGGGTTTTCATGTGGGCTCACTCAGATATTTTACTGCATTAATGCTCTCACATAAAGTCCCTTTGGAAAGTTTCAGGAAAACTTCCAGAGCTCAGTGCATGTACCATATGCCGTTGTGTTGTAGGAGACAAATATTAAATCACATAATGATGTCTTGAAGAACAGAGTGGTACCTTGCGAGAAATTCAAGGGACTAGATGATAATATGGGATTATAACAATGTCAGAAATTCATTAAACCCTATTGATTGATGCAGCGCCTGCGTTAAATCTACCGAAAAGTGGACATCTGCTCTACTATCAGCAAGCTGGCCTTCAGTTTTACTTTCCACGTGGAAGCAGATTAGCCGAACTTTCCAGCTTCCCACTCTCCACATGGATATATAAACTTATTTCAACCAGCTTCTCCCTAATGCTAAATAATAGAGTCAGACAAAGCCGTGTGAGCCCTTTGAAGAATACATGCATCGTGTTCATGTTCGGGAGCTACAGGGCATCCAGCAAACGCCAGCCCTTAAATGTCAGTTAGCGGCTGCCATGGGAAACACTCACCCAGAGGCTTGGAGATTAAACGCCATTTCCATAGTGTATGGATATATAAAAAAGAAAAAAGCTTATCCCTTTTTAAAAATGATAAATTATTCACAATAGCTGCGGTATCGTTATCAGTTTTATTTCCTCACACAAAAAGTGAGGACAATTTAAATTTCTCTTTGTCTTTAGGGGCCCGCATATTTTTGGACCCTATGAATTACAAGTATATTTAAGTGAAAAGTTTGACGGAATATAAGCTCTTTTTTAATTTGAAATAATATTGTCTAAAAACAAGAAGCCATATAAGTGCTTTGTTTTATTGTAACTGGCAAAATAATGATTTAAATGAGGCAATAATAAGTAAATAAAACTACAAATCTCACAGCAGTAGTAGTCATATATTGGGGGATATGCACTGAAAAGTAAAAGTAATCCTGCCTGATTCCCAGTGTTTTGATTGACAACCTGGACGAGGGCCATGATCTGGATCAAATGTTATTTAACGTCCGATTTAGTCATATTCACTTAAACATAATCCACTTTCAAAAACAGAATCAATCCATAACCCTCACCGGTTACAGAGAGCAGAGTCCAGGTGCCGTTTCGCAGCTCATCCGTGGGTTTATCCAGTAAGAGGATTCGACACTCGTACGAACCCTGATCATCCAGCCGCAGGCCCTCCAGCCTCATGGCAGTGACACGGACCAGAGACACCCGCCCTGCGGAGACAAGAGTGTGTGTGAGAGTTCGCCTGCAGGTGATGCTGATCTCACGTTTTACTCTCTCGTGTCTGAGCGTTGGTAACTGTTGCAGGGCTGATGCTTTGTTGTGCTGACGAAGAACATTGTCCTGAAATGAACACACACACGAGCACAAAAACATACACACAAACAGCAGCTAAACACACACACACACACACACACACACAAACTTAGAAATGTGAGCTCCTGGTTGCCAGGTGACGGCTCCCTCGAGCCGCAGCGCAGCTCGTGACCTCAACCTTTTCATATTTTGCAGTCGCAGCTCTCGTCTCTCTGCGTCCGTCAGGTTTTCACACTTTATCAGACAATCAGACAAACAATCGTCCAGTAACCTGACATCACATGGGACGGCATTGCTGACAGGAAGCTGCCAGTGAAACATTCACAGTCTCCTCTCTGCAGCAGCTCTGAAGTTAAAAACATGTAAACGGCGAACACGACGCAGTGTGAATTATGAACAGGTCCTGATTTCTGGGGGACTGAGGCGGGGATGGACGGTCCTGACTGTCAATAAGAAACCAGGAAGCTGGAGTTAGGCATGCTGCCGCTGATAACACACCCTATTTGCTTTTCCAAGCTGCCAAGAGCGACTAAATCTCCAGGGGAAAAGAGGGGAGGAGGGGTTAAAGTCGAGCAAAATACACATCAGCATACACTCGGGGGATTAGAGCCTTTCAAAATCCCACCCTTTGACCCTCGGCGGATTTTTCCCCCCTCGCTCATGTTTACTGGCTCAGAGTGATATAGGTCAGCACAGCACCTCAGAGGAAAGGTAGTGCTAAGGCAGGGATGTTGTGCAGACGTGACAGAAAGTCGACAGATAGAGGAAAGGGAAAGGGTGGAGGTGGAGTGAGAGCGTGACCTTACGCCACAATCGCTCCCCTCTGAAAAATGCATGATTGCAAGTGATTTGAATGCGAGGTAAATTGAGTGTGAGAGCTGGAACACAGACGGAACGAAGCAGACGGGGGAGATTTAGACCTTTTAGTCTCTCGCCGCTTTTGCTGTGCATGAGTGAGTTTAAAAACAAGTTTGTGTGCGCAGGAAACACAAGAGTGTGTCAGTTCTCGTGTGCAAACAGACACAGAGTGTGGAGAAATTAGGATAATTCAGTTTTGCATTGTTGATGCAAGTAAAATAACAAGACTTCCCTTTTTCCTTCCTTCGCTTCAACCTCAATCCTGCCCAAGAAAAACACAATTACGGTTACCTACAGGGTTGTTATCAGCTCCATGAAGAAATGCTTTTCCCCAGTTCGGTGTGAAAGAACTCGATCGGGCTGCACAGATGATATCATGCTTCATCATACACATGTTGGTGGAAAGACGGGGCCTGGGACTGGGAACCCATTGAATATTGGTGCGGATAAGGTTTATGGGGCCTATCAAAGAATTTATGGTCATCTTCGTTATCGTTGTATGACAAACAAACTATTAGGTCAACAAACAACTTCCATCAATCCATTTTCTTGGATCTGCTCTTTAAAACTTCCCCTGGCGCCCGGCGAGAATGGATGAGCTCATTTGTTACCAACAAAAAAAACTTTGCTGTGCCTTAACTTTCTCCATCATTCAGTTATTAGACATCTTTAAAAATGTGCTGCCCGCGCTGGTGCATTAGGATGATGAAAATGAAGGTAAACAGCTAAAAGCTCGGCTGAAACGAGGACTAACATTATTCCATAGATCACGATGCACTTAACAAAATAAGAGGGTGACAACAGGGCGTGAAAATGATACTGATAACAGGTAGAAGCTCCACCCCCACCAACACCACTCGCCTCCATTACTCCATTAAATTAGCCTAAGAGTGGATTTTGGACTCGTCCAAGGAAAACAATATCTTCTTTCACACACACACACACACACACACACACACACACACACACACACACACACACACACACACACACACACACACACACACACACACACACACACACACACACACACACACACACACACACACACACACACACACACGCATTTATTGGCCAAACTGTTCCCAACTGAAGGCCCCCCCCCCCCCTCCTTGAAGGCTTTGTCCCTGACTACACTCTCAGGTGACGGAGAAATGCGAAACCATTCAGAGTGAAGAGGAAATACAAGTTTTTACAAATGAAAAGGTTTCAGTTTGAAATGAGACGCCTGCAGACTCCCGACAGAAACGTCTGGATAAAAAAAAAAAAGATGCTTTGCAGCCGAATAGATTATTAAGTGCGCTGGTCATTATCTTCCTTAAGATAATCGCTTTCCAAGGAATTTTTCTTTTTTAGAAATAATCCTCATTCAACTGAACCGCTAATTAAAATCCTTTGTGTTATCGTCATTTGAAATGGATCGAGTGGCGTCTCGGGGAGCCTGCGCAGAAATCACATCTGTGAAAAACACTTTGTTAAACTCAGTTTTAATCAGTTGGTTCTTTAGTTACTTAAACACGTGTCCTGTTCCATGTTATTACTACTTTTGCTGATTTTATTCCCATATTTTGTTAATGTAAAGCACCGTGTAATCATGGATTAAGCTTTAAACTACTTTTAATTTTACATTTAACAGATTTTACCACTTAAAAAGGAAAACTGAAATTTAGGAAACTTCGAGAATAAAGTGGAAGTTGTATTTTTACAAGAAAAAAGTTTTCATTTAAAGACAATGAAGTCATAATTTAGGAGAATAAAGTTGTAATATTATGCTACATGTCGTTTTCAAGGGGGAATATCAGAAGATCAGCCTGACACCTGGAATGTGGAGCATCTTAAGTTATACTTTGGGTTTCAGAAATTATGAAAGTATAAGTTCTCGTTGCTTCTTATGCAACAATTTTTTCAAAAGTATGACTTCCTTCTTGGTAAACTACAACATTATTCTCGTACTATTCCGACATTTCCTCTTCATTAAGACCCCAATACTCCATCGTACATTTTAAATAGATCGCAGCTGGAGGTGTTTTTACAAAACAGGCCCATCACTGACAAAAGGAAGACGCTAAAGCCTATAGACTGCATTTTATTTTTTCTGTTTAATTCTGAGTGAAGGATGCACCCGAGATATTGATTTTCTTTCCCCTAAAATGGATCTGTAGCATTTTGGGAATTAAGTTTTTAAATGATAAAGAAACGTCTTCTGGGGGGGAGGGGGAATCTTTTCTGGAAAGTGTCTTGTTTGGTTTGACAGGGCTCCGTATGAAAAATTATCCAAATTCAATACCATTTTGCTCGACCTGGGCGTTTATGTCCCCGGGAACGTGATATTCACGGGCACGGGGCCCAACGTGGCCTCAGAGATGTCGTCAGCTCTTGGCAGGCGGCGCACAGGCAGTCGGGTTTCAGCGAGAGAAAGAAGCAGATACAGTTTCACTCCTCGCTGCGTGTTGATCTATTACAGTGTCATCGTTTGAAATTTGAATGGAGAGCTGTGTCGTTATCAGACGTTGAGGCCTATACTTACAGACACGAGGACTCCCAGTGCAAACCCCCTCTTGTTTGTGCATGTGGAGGAGGAAACACATCGATTGTGATGGGATTTACACGGAAACATTTAATTGCCATAGCTGTATTTACTTTTTATGCAGTCGGCAGCTGTACGGGTGCGGAGGGGTTTTCTATCCTGTGCACAGAGCAGATGCTAATCCTCAGATCTTTACTGCTCTATTACAACAAATACATTTAAACCCTTTTAGCTCTCGACGCTCTCAGGGGAGCAATCTGAAGAAAATCTAATGTATCTCGCACTCTGTGAAGCTACACACGAGATCAAACACAAAGACTATTGATGGAGGGCATAGCCGGCAGTCAGAAAAAGATCAATTCTGAAAATTTATTTCACCCATTTAAGGTGGAGAAGAGGGAGGAATGGTGGAGGGGAATAAAATGAGCCGCGCACATTCACACTTTAACGTCCTGAAGACAAACTGTTGAGTCATCCGAGAAGAGGAGGTGAAATACACACCAGTCGTTCCATCCCTGTTTCCAGTTTCCCATGCTGCACCTGTTACTCCCACACCAGCCAGCACCTGAGATAAATCCCGTCCAATCGGCATCAGACTGGACAAAGCACCTTCTTCTCCTTCGAACCTTTTGTATTCACAGAGAACAGCAGCTTTCTGTTTGTCACCGGAGACGCATGTGATTAGCAAACCTGTCCGTTGTTAAAAAAAGGTGCTTTTCTGTGCAGGTTGCTTTATGTTCAGGTGAAACTGTAATTCATGGGACGGAGAGGGGGCTAATTTTAGGCTTTTTTACAACGAGTATATTTCCCGGCTTCCTCTGAAAGTAGCATCCAGTGTAATGAGCTGTGACATCATTGTATGTTGAGGGATCGTCTTCGGAGTCGCCGACAAAAGGCCACAGTCGTTTATGAGCCCGGGCTGGAATTAAAGTCTGCACCTCTCCCACTAATGATAATTCATCCGCCAAGGTTCACCCTGACTTTATTGCTATGTAAATGTCTGTATCGTATTTCTTGCGCGGCCTCGGCGAGGGAGTGGCACCGGAATCAAATGAGAAAGGCCTCCGCTCGGCCGAGAGCACCCAACTGGTCCTTCGACAAACAAACATACACCTCAATGCACTGATTGCAGCTCTTTACTGGACGTCACTCATCCAATGAATCAGTCATAGCTTTTTTTAGATTTCACTAATACCCTGACATAAAGGATGAGGACGGTAACGCTCTATATTAACATATAGAAAAGGAAGATTTAGGTGAAAGGGATCTGTTGGTGGAAATTGAATATATAATAATCCTAGTGATGTTAGATATGTAGATAATAATAATAATAAAAATAAACCAGCATGGGCTTTAATCAGTCAGACACAAAACTAAACTGTGTGGAAACAATGCCTGATATCAAATATCTACTTCACCTGCGTCATTGATCTCCATTGTTTTTTGAAACCCATTAAAAACACATCACTGAGTCACCACTACTTATTATCCTGAGGCTGTGAAAAGCCAGTAACAGACCAAATAGGAACTCAGCCGTGGAGAGAATCCACAAAAGAAAAGGCATAATTTTGCTCTTGTTTGATAAAGTTTGATTAAAATATAAACTAGAGAATTAAACTTTACTTTTAAACGTTTGTGTCTTCAGTCAGAAAAGGGAAGTATAGTAGGAAAGGGCTGAGATTAAGTGCCGGGTTTGGTCTTTTCATGGGATTTGTCGACAATAAGAAAATGTATGGGATAACACCTTATCATTAAAGAAGCATATTTTCCCATTATGGAAAATACATATTGTCTCTATATTATTGTTATTAGGGCTGCAGCTAATAAATATTTCCAGTTGCTCTCTTTCCGAGGTCAACGTGAAATTAAAACCTCATCTTTCGAACAGAAATCCTTCTCTGGGAAGCTCGGAGACATTTCTGACACTTTTTGGAGAAGTGTAAATCGATCACAGGTGGGTAGAGTCTCTGCGGTGGCTACCAGAGGGTCACTGTGGTGAGTCGGCTTTTTAAAAATTTATAGTTTTTGTGATTAAACTGTCAACACCCACGTCTGTGGAGACATCACATTTTCAGTGTGTTGCTGTGGGATCGCTCCTGTCTTACTTTTACAACAAAGCATTGTCTTCAAATAAAGGCAGAAAACTAAAATATGCACCAAATCACTCCATTATATTCATATATTGTATTAACTGTTATCTATATTTCCACATTCTCACCCTTTCATTTCCTCAGTTGGTTAAAACTCCCTCGAATTCAAATATTCAGGATGTCTGGTTCGTCATGTTAAACACATTTCTCCCCCCCCAAAAAAAAATCAACCTGTCAAATTTAATATCTGCAGAAACTTGGGGAGCTCCAGTAGAATTTAAAATCGTGGGGTTTGAACAATGGTTGGCTGCACAGCACGAGTCTGCATAGACTGACGCAACAGAGGGTAATAAGGGTTTATGAGGTTAAATCGCTAATTGCTTTAGCAGGAGTTATTAGATGGCATGTTGCTGATATCTATTATCTACCAGCGGCTGAGAGTTAATGACAATATTAACTACTCAGCACTTGGAAGCTTCATGAATGTTTAACTGACCGAATTCTTTTTTACTCTTGCAGATTCTTTCTAAAAATCACGCTTGGTGCTCCTGCGGAAATTCAAATAGCCTCGATGTAGGCCGAACCTCTCTTTGGGCAGCTCTGAGGAAAAGAAGACGAGTCCGGCGGAGAGGAGGATCTGAGCCACGGAGACATGCTTCCTTTCTCTTCACATTAGTCCCATTGTTTGTGACTTTAAAGGATACCAGAAGCTACATAGAGGTATTCTTGGTCCATTGAGGATCCCTCTCCCCTCAGACTCTCTTTGTTCTCAGTGCTGTGGGCAGAATATGCACAATGGACGATGATGCAACGTGAGAGTTTCAGCTCCTTTAAAAAAAGTGGCTCCCACTGTGGCAGGTTTGAAAGGCCGTCAAGGTGTGGTGCTGAATAGGCTCCCGAGACCCAGATACTGGTTACATTATTCCAGCGGAAGGAGCTCGGGGCTGGAGCATAACAGCACTCGTTATTAATATTTTCAAGCTGGACAAAAGCTGTCGGGGACATTGTCCTCAAAACCACAAAATGTCAACTGCGAACAGGTGCTAAAGTCAGAGTCATGGGATCACAAATGTCAGGGGAATTCAACGCCACGTAACCATGAATGTCTCCACACGATTTAATGGCAGCCAATGTGACAGTTTGTGAGACGTTTCAATCTAGGCATTGTCTAGGCAAGTGACGTCCACACAGGGGCCCTGCTGCAGACAAGGCTTGTTGTGGACTTCTACACTTCCACAGAATATTGTGGAGTACTGTTGAAAACACGTGAGCATTTGTTTGGAGATCCAGCTGATATAACCATCCATGATCTATATCAGCCATTAGAGGGTTTGAGGCTGAAGCCGAACCCACCTGCCATTGGACAAGAGACGGAGTAGGTTGCCAGTGTGTGTTTGCGCGGCTGAGACACAGAGGAGAAAAAAACACCATTCACACCCACATTCACATAATCGCCAATTATCCTAAGATGCATGTGTTTGGACTGTGGGAGGAAGCTGGAGTTATGCAGAGAAAAACCCACGCAGACACATGCAAACACAGACAGGCCATTAGGGTTTAAAGTCACAAGCTGCTTGCTGTGAGGTGCTGTCCACTGTACCACCGCGCCGGTATCAATAATTGTGAATTTGTTGCTTACCAGCCAAAACAGATGTTTCTACTGTATGATATAATATGACTTACTGGTAATAGTGGTCATACAGTCAGGTTTATCCAGCGAGTTAAAATGTCTCTAATGGTAAATGTACAAATGTTCAAACGCAGTTAAACAGTATCACGCCATATAAAAAGCAGAGTCCAGTTAACAATTCACCACAATTATCGTCCACTTAGAGCCGTCAGTGAACAGAAAGGGACAATGTGCACATCACAGTTGTCAGTGGGAGGATGTAATGGGATCATATGAGGCTCACCCTCATACTGCGGATGGACCCGAGGCACGTAGGATCCAAATTTGATCAGGACGGGGATGTCGAGTCCCTGTCGAACCCACTCTACCACATGCAGGGACGCAGAGGACACAGCGGTCGGGAATGACGGAGGAAAGCTGCACTCAAGCTCCACCTCGCCTCCAGCCTTTCCTCGCACTTCCGGCCTCGCACCTTCAACACTCCCTGCTGGGGTGTATGACAGATTATCTTCAGGTTGCTTACTTTGATGCAAAAATAAGGGATTAACATGGATAATGGTGGGTGCACAGTGGAGGATGTACTCTAAATCAAATCATGGAGATACTTACAAAAGAGGCAAAAAGCTGCCACCACCATAAAAGTCTGCATATAGGATCCGGCCGGCTCCATATCAGTCGCTCATGCAACCTGCAGCATGTTCAATCTGTTGGCCAAAGAGACACAATTGTCACAATCACATTAACTTTCTTGGCTGCACGCGGGACAGCAGCCACATGTGACAGATTTCCAAACTAAAAAGGCAACGGCAGAGCGGCTGCTTCTGTCATAATTTCACAGATGGGAGGGGGGTGGGGGGGGGGGGTCTGGGTTTTATACAGCTTTCCAATAACTGGAATTCGTCCCATATCATTACACAAATGGCCAGAGCCGCCTCTGCTGCCAGAAAACTCCTTGGCCCCTATATCCCTTTTCCGAAAGTAAATGTCATAAATGTCACGTTAATCTTTTGAGAGTCACGTGCGGAGTGACATCTAAGTGTTTTATTTAGAGCACATCAGTGAAGACATTTGGCTGAAGCCCGCCAGGAGACGTAGCCCTGAGAGACGGAGATAAGCCGAGCTGACGAGAGCATACAGGTTACGGCTACAGGCATCAAGGAGCGCAAATTAAAATCATGATCCAGACGCTGATTGATCTGGATCATGACGATTGTTGTCTTAAGGCGTTTTACAGTAAATCACCGTCTCTTGAAACTGTTGAATAAAATCTTTAACTTTTAAAATGTCTGTGTTGATATCACGTAGGTTATTTATGTTGTGCCCAGTGTTGCCAGATGTATGATAATTGTTGTATTTGTACGATAACCTCGCCCTCTGTAAGATCAATAATGCATCATGTACGATAATTTGATCATTTTGTGACACTAGGTAGTATCAGTTATAATCTGGATCACGTCTGTTTACACATCTCTTCTCTTTCCAGCCATTGTTGTGATGATGAATGTGACTCACGCGCTTAACACAAGTCCTTCCTGTCTCGTGTTTCAAAATAAGAGCCTTGTGCCTTGAAAAGAATCGCTTCAGAATCCCAACACAGTTTTCAAACGTCTGTATTGAGCATCCCATCCCTACTCTGGTCACATATGATAACTGTCCTCAAACTACGATCATTTTAAGCTTAAAATACTTCAACATTTCCGATTTGCCAACGCCGGTTATGCCACAGTTGCTGCTCGAGGTCCGATTTGACAGGAAACTGACTCACACCAGGTCCATAATAAACATGATCGGCCTCACCTTACTCTCTTTAAAGCCCACATCTCACTAAGCTCATTCAGGTCTACTCCACCCAAAGAGCAAAGGTTACTCCTTATCATCGCCTGATACTACAGGCGCGTGCCAAACATGGCCACTCACCCGCTAAAACAAACACATGGCCGATAAGAGACAGAGATGTTTTCAGTCAAGAGCTGATGTGGGTTAACTTTAGCTGAACCACAGCCATTGTGGCTATAGAAATGAAAATTACTGATTGATACGGTTGAAAGTGATGTGGCACAGTGGGACACGTTGGGCTGAGTTGGACGCTCATCATCCAGGTTTGCTCCCATAAACAGAAAGTTTGCTAACACACAGTTAATTTATTGACGTATCTTTTGTTTCTTGTGCAGATCATCGACAGTTAAATGTTCCAATACTTCTAAACAAGAGATAAAAGGTCCATTATAAATTACAAGGTAGAGTTTAATGGATGATGGTCACATTAATGATGTCCTTGTCATTGTCTATGATCTCAACAATCCTCAACACCCCCCCCCCCTTATAAATTCTCTCCCTCACCATGAGGCTTTTATGGGCATTTTCATTTCATGGCTGGGGCAAAGTCTGAACTTGTGAAAAACAATTACGCAGGCTGTCAACAGCTTGTTCCAGCAACACTGCCACGCTAAGGCAAACAGCACTTCGGTGGTTGGCGAACTTCCTATGAATTAACATTACAATCTTTTCCACACCCGATCACGATCCTTGAAATAGTTCTCTATCATAGATTGTATATGGCCGCTACCAAAAGTGAAGCCAAGCGCTGCCTCCTCCATGTTGGTGGATGGGACATGGACAGAACTTAAAAAAGACAAAGTACTCGTTAAAAACATTTCTCTCAAAGATGATAGTTCTTATTGCACTGATGTTCAAATTGTTCTCCTAAGTTTAGTTTCATGAATTAATTTGATGCTATGAAAATGGGATGAAACATCTTGATTGTTCGAGACCTCGATACCACAAACTGTTTATGTTTTCGGACCGCTCAATATCATCGAACTGTTAGACCTACGAGCTCCAGACCCACTAAGAGAGGAGACTGAACATCTAGCATTCGTATTGACATCATCTAGGATGATTTATTTCAGCACTCTGTCAAAGACAAACAAATACAATGGTGGCATAAAAGAGAAAAAGCTTTAAGCAGCACTATATCTCCACTCAGCTGTCCTTGGCTGTGTTCTCAAATGAAGGTCAAACAATAGCTCTTTAAGTTTATATTATACAAGTCCTGGTTTGCATACGTCTGGAACACTGAAGGAGGATGATTCTCGAACCACTTGAGATACGGGTGAGTCGGCTACATGACACCAACATGAGCGAGACCCTGGTATTCTCTTTGAAAGTGGTTTATTGGATTGTTTTGTGTTACATTTCGGAGTGCTGATCATCATCATTTGCTTTGTTAAATATCAGACTCTTTTTTAGCCTAACCACCTCCACACTGCATCAAGTGCTTTTCTGGCCCCGGCTCCTATTCCACCAGGCGGCTTGCTCACATTAAATTATTTTTCAAATATATCACACAAAGAGACCCTGTGATATAAAAGGTAGACTGAGGCTAAATGTCATGAAATGTCACCATCTCCGTAATTTTTCAAACTTAAGACAGATTTAAGACAAACTTTTGAAAAAAGCACTGCGGCCCTCTTCAGGATCGATTAAAAAATAAAGTTATCTGATTGTTCACCCTTGCCCAGTATACACAGATCTTCCACAAAACCAAAGTGAAAGTCAATTTGAACCCTCAATCTCCAGCATGTCTGCAGTTTGCAGTCTAATGGAACATTAACAGAATTCTATCCCCTGCCCTTCACCCGCGGGGCTTCGAGCAAAGCAGCACTACTCAAGAGTTTATCCTGAACTTATTACACTTGAACAAGGCGGCGAATGTTTGCTGAGGCTGAGCTCGGCAAACCGAGGTAGAGCTTTACCGCCGCTATTCTGTTGCTTCTCATCCTGCCACAGTGGGCAAGGACAAAAGAGCAGCACACACTCTTCTTCCCTCTTTGTCGAACAGATGCTCGCCATCTTCTCCTCATACTTCATCCACTGCCTCTTATTAAATCATGAGACGGGTCATGATAAGGACTGAACACCCTGTAATGACATTTGTGCTGCTGATTAAAGAAATCGAGCCGGTCACATCGAGTCTGCTGTGGCTGTCCAAATACAGACGACTATAGATGGATTAGAAATGATGTTCCTCGTTTTGGGGCTGTGCTAAGAAAATGCTTATTGGTCTGGCGAGATGGCAAAGTCAGTACAAAATACCAGTTGTGTGGAGGGAAAAGAGAGACAGTAGGGGAGATGTGGCGAATGCAGCAAGAAGAGCGATGAGAGGCGACAAAATCGTGTTAAGCTGCGGGACATTTTGTGTCATTAAATCTCGAGCAGGAACTCAGAGAGCAGCTGCCGAACGAAACGGCCTGCACAGGTGAAACGCTCCGCCATGGTAACGCAGATGGTCTCCAGACATTTCCCTCAGACGTATCATTTCCTCCCTCTGACATTGAGGACATGCATAAACATAAGCGCATGGTGACGACGGCGCAATCTGGAAAATGTTTAAGGCGATAATAAATGAGCCGGTATCGCACAAAAGAAAGCGCCCTGTCTCCTGCAGATTTATCAGCTGACAGAAATAGAAATGTCAGTGACAGGCACACTGTTGGAAGTCAGTGTAGTTGCCGTTTTCATCTACATAAGGAGAGAAATGGGGACCAGGTGATTAATTGCAACCGAGGCCCAGTAACAGATTTATCAGCAGCTCTGCTCTCCCCCTGCCCCACCGCACTTTAAACCAAAAAAGATAAAAGGGACTTCTACATATTAGTTTTCTGTTCAAATTCCATTTCTTTCCCATGGGTATCGCCGTGGTGCATTCGAGTGTGTGTGTGTGTGTGTGTGTGTGTGTTCACTCAGAACATGTCCTTGGTCAGTGGGTTAGGCCTGTTTCAAGGCTGTTTGTGTCTGCCAGCAAGCTAAATTGGACATTAACCTCTGATCACAGCGAAAGGGGAAAGAAGACAAACTTCCTGAATGCTCCAAAAAGGCACAACATAAAACATAAAGTCGTGCAGAGCTGCAGAACAGATGGGTTTCCTGTTTCCAGACTATACAGTACCCTACGCACACCAATGCATTATGGGTCATATGTAAATGTAGTGTAAAGTCAATTGAAGTTGATGTTGTCGATCCAAATACAACAACTTGGATGTGGGTGAAAAAACTAATTGTGTTCAACTGTTCCAAACCGACACTTGAGTGAAGACCAGACCAATGGGAAAGCAAGCAAACACAATAACGCAACTTAACGGACGGCTACCCATTTCATTTCCTCTTCTTTTTTAACAAGATGGCTGCACGCGGCTTGGCGGTCCTTCACAATACACCCGATAAATGTCTGATGTGTTACATTAATGCAGAGCCTCACATTAGAGATGACGTCAGTGTAACCATGTGTCGATACACGACCCGTATTATTGATCAACTCTGTGCTGTGCTGTTTATTTTATTTATTTTTATCCTCAGGACAAAAACACATGATTCATTTTCCATGCAGAGCCACGTGTCTATCAGCTGTCACCGCTAACTCCTCTGAGCTAACGGGCAGAATTAGCATTTTCCACTCATTTCTTTTTAATTTGTTCAGTTTTAGTTACAAAAACAAATGTTGAGGTCCTAGTGATGACTCATTGTGTGTTGTTGTACTGCCTCATGTCTGCACATGCATCTCACTAGATTTGTGAGTATTGAGGCAATAATCCAAGTTTAATTGCAGCCTATGCAATAGTAATAAGATATTTTATTACCTGATAAAGGAAAGTTTCCTGAAGGTTTCCAGAAGGGCTGTACGTGAGAACACAATGTCCAAGTCAGTTGCTCCCTACATTGTCCAAACATTTTTCCTTCCAGTCCCCTGGTAAAATGTCTGAGTGAGTCCATGTGAGAATACAGAAGGAAACTGATGATGATTAACGGGACAAATGCGAAACTGAATCAAAGATGTGGTGCCGTAAATGTAGAAAGCAAAGACGTGGATGTCAACATGGAAAGACGACGACATACGAGAGCTTTCTATACGTCATGTCCTGTCTCCTGCATTCTCCGAAAAATATCCAGACTCAATTTTCCGAACCTTTCTCCGGGTTTCATGTCTGAAAACGGCTTCAGCTACATCATAAAGCAACGACCGTATACAGCTACACTAAATTCTACAATGGACAGGAAGTCAAAGTAGATGTCACTGACTCCATAAAACGTTCCCATCATATTTTCAAGCTGCTTTCATGACATCGATGTGCATCCAAATACCTTTGACAATGATAATGTGGTCCAACCCGCAGTTCCACACACTGTCCTGCCAAACACAAGGTTCTCTCCCAGTCTGCTTGTTTGACTGACAAAAGCTTTCCCTCACAATAGCAACCGCCTGCCTGGCTCAGTTTGATGTGCACTTAGGAGAAAATAGGACACATTAAAACCAGAGTAACAAAAAAAAGCAGGAAAATAAAAGAGGTTTAAAATCCATATCAGCGCTCAGGGTACAAACATTTACAAGCTTTTTACAAAACTCCAAGAGAAGGCAGAAGAAGAAGGACAACATCTACTTGTTGTTCTGTTCCATATACTTCAGTCAGGATAAGAGAAAACATCAGAGGCAGAGATTTTACATAGCTCGTTTTCATCACACGCCAGAAGTGAGGTTAAGTCCTAATCGTTCTATTTCAAGTCCTCTATAAACATCCCGACAAATAGAACTTTCTTTTGCAGCTAGTAAATGAATGTACAGAAAGAACAGTGTGAACCTGATCATGAAAGATATCATGTTTCCTGCTCTACACTGCCAAACTTTACCAACTTCTTTCTGCTGACGAATTGGTGCAAGTTTTTATATCGTCATTTTTTATATTCGGGCTCCAGACAACGTTAAGTTATTTCAATTCAAAACTCCAAAGAATTATGCGTCTATCAGGTCAAGTTTAAAGTTGTCGGATTCGTGGCTCATGTCCAAGTTGTGTGACTCGAATCCTGTTTCCAGTTTCCTCATTGTGTAACAGAAGCTGTAACTCGATATTCTGATGGTGTAATGCTCCTGTAATGTTCAACTTCTTTACTTTAAAGTCCCTGAAAAACTATTTAACCCAATCGGCTACATATGAATGACGGGATTCTACATTATTTTATATCAATTCATAATTTGTTTTGTTTTTGTGTCTGTATGTCCTGCACTCATCCTCCATTTGATGTGGGTGGGGCTACGTCAGAAACAGGTGGCATCACACAACCCTGAGCACCAATCAGAACGTAGCAACATTTGAATTTGAACGTTGATCTACACAAGATGTCAGCGTACAGACGAGAACACAAAAACAACTAAAAAGAAGCATGCCGGGCCAGTAGGGGGCGATATTGTCTACATCAATGATCTGTCATATACGAAGGAAGAACGCTAACTCGTAATTGGACCTAGCAGTGCGAACCAAGCGTAGATAAACAAGTATACAGCTGCTAGTGTTGTTGTTTCTGGTGACAACACAACACAAAGCAAAATGTGCGAAGTTTTGACTTCAAAGCTTCGTTTTACGTGTGCACACAGAAACTGGAGTTGTTGAAAATGTGCACTTTGGAGGAACGTTCTGTTCTAGTTTTAAAAACACTGACGGTTTGTTTTGCTGAACATCTGCACGAGTGTGTAAGCGTGTTAGTCATGAGTGACACAGAGGAGCACTTTGCGTCTGAAGCCAACCTTTCAGGCGTTTTTTCAAAAAGGACGAGAGCAGTTTCTTTTACATTACTGCCAATTACTGTTTTACATTATTACCCGTGTTGGACTGAGGTTTCCTAGATGATTCATCACAGAGATCATCATGTCTCCTTTCCTTTCAATCCTGCAGCTGTGATTCAGAGCTTCCTCTCTCACGAGCTGAAACTACACTCTGGATCTCAACACACAGAGCCATGTGCGGTGAACTGGGATAAAGTGGCAGACTCACTGGTGTGGGCTTAATGGCTGTTTTGCAGGTAATTATTTGCATATAATTCTTTGTTTGCTTTGAGTCGATATCAGATGTGAAGTGCTTCTCTTTAATTCAGGGGGAGTGTCGGGCAAATCCTTGGCTTTCACAAAAAAAAGAGCATACACAAAATGTATTTCCACTCAGCTCCCTGTAAAATATAAATATAAAACATCTTCCTTCCCTGAACCACGTCAGGGGGAAGTAGAATATTTCTGCTGTAAATCAGTGAAATACAGATGGACTATGGACTCCAACAGAGCAAAAAGACGACATGTGTTCTGGCTCTGACTCTAAATACAGTTCTATCGTATAGGGAAGTTATACATGAATTCATACAATAAATAATATGTATCTGCGAGTTTAATGTAGTGAATAGGATGAGGAATGAAAGACTCTGCTCCTCTTTGTAGCACAGACCATTGAAAGAGTATTCAATTCAATTCAAAGAGCATTCATCTGAATGAAAACAACCAAACAATAGGAAAAAAATCCATTCCACCAGTTTCAGTTCACATAGTGTGATCACGTGGTCGTCACACCACTGTAGGCCAATCAAAACAAGATGTGCCAGACTGGCCTGACTAAGATATGGAGGCTGTGAATTAAAGCAGGACGATATGACCAGAAAATAAATACATAGAAATACAGATTTTTCCTTCCGAGCAAAGATTGTGTTTGTAACACTTCAAAATTGATGTATAGGATAAGCAAGAGGAAGTAGAATAAACAATAAGAGTACAAATAGAAATACTGCTTACACAAAAGAGATGTTATATATACACATGGCTGGTTTATAAGAATAATCATATTTAATTTGCTCTGCTTAAGACATTAATTAACAAAGCAACATATTTCAATAAAATTAAACAAATATCTCAAATATAAAGACAGGGTTGTGTAATCGCGTAAATTATCCAATTCTTTGCAATAGACATTGTGCGATCTGTGCAACAGATATACTGGACGTTTTAAAATATTGCTGTTGTGACAATTATCGTTTTACTGCTCAGTTCTGAACTGTCCTGAGAAGTTCCAGCTCCGCAGACTTACTTCTGTCAGGTTCACATTTCACATGATAATGAAAAGCTCCCATAGAAACTTCATTATACTGACGTTTAAATGCATGACACCGTTCAGAGGCTTGGGGAAGGAGCAGTTCCACAGTGAGAGCTCAGCACATTCATTTCTCATCCTTTCAAAGCTGCAGGAAACTTTTCACAATCACTAACTTCTGACTTTTACAGGTTTTAGTTTTTTTTAAAGCTCATCCTCACCTGTAGCACAGAGTCAGTTCCTGGATGTTTTAAAATCCGGAGCTCGGGTCTTTTCTTAACGCATCCTCCTCTTCCTCCTCGTGTGTGTGTGTGTGTGTGGAGTCCAGAGGAATTAAAACAACTCTGGGCCTTGTTCCTTTGTGGAGCTGCTGAAATATGAGCGGCTCTCCCAGTGAAAAGCCGCAGGCAACAGGTGTTCATTTCAGGTACAGGTGAGTGTGAAGCCTCGGTGCAGCCACACGGAGCTCCAGAGTCCCACCTCCCCCTGCTTCCTCCCTTCCTCCCTCCTCCCTCCTTCCCTCCCCCACCGCTCCAGTTCCTGTCCGTGTTCAAAAAGTCCAAACCACATCAGAGTCCCATCAGCTCTTTAATGTTTGAGCCAATGTAGATTTAATAAGAGAGTGTGTTTGTGCAGGCAGGGGATTTATTTATTTATTTGATTTTGTATTTTTTTAGCCTTTAATCCCCCTGATGGCTCGGTGGTAACCACAAGAGGGTGTCCTTTACCTTTACCTGCTGCCTGTGACCAAGCAGAGAGGAAGGGTCACACTGCTAACAGTCAAAATAAACTTAAACCTAATAAATATCTCTTCAACCTGGCTTTTTCATAGACATTCATCTATTGCCTCCATGTTTTAAAATTGATGTTATATTATTCATATGTCTGTAGCCCCTTTTATTGACTTCTTAATTGTTTTATTGTAGGTTTTTAGTTTTTCAGATATAACACATAACCAACAAATGTCACATTTCAGCTTTTATTGGATTTTTTTAATCAAGCAAGTGGATGTAAAAAATACATCTTCCTCTGACATTTCAAATCAAATGAAATATACACAAGGAGCAACAACTCAAACAGTAGGAAATACGTTTCTCTCAAAAATATACTGTACTTAACGTAAACGTCTTTGGATAGTTCGGCAAATACAATCCTTCAGGGAGAAATACAACCTCCCAAGCTTTTTATGATACTATACAGAGTACAATCACAAATAAACATTTGTTTAAGATAAACTTTTCAACTGTGCAACAACGCTCACTCATCCAGGTCATTGACTTTCTAGCAGTAGTGAGCTAAAGGCATCTGTGTCGACTCATAATAACGTGTCACCACTGATCCAAGGTTTGTTTTTGTTTCTTCAACGTGTGGAAACTTTTGAATAACAGTAAAACGTAGCTGCAGCGTTGGGAGATCCTGTTCTCCTGAATCTCTACAGCCTCTAAGATAAGCGTGTGCATGGAGGTTGATATAGAGCAGAGAATAAATGAGTTGCAAAAACAGCTCGAATCAATTGTCTGTGCAACCAGACACGAACCCGTGTCTTTTTCATTTTTGCTACATACATTCAGAAACAAGTAAACAGCAGGAAACAGTCTCAGGATGCAGTGTGACTAACGGGGGAGATTCTCCACCAATGAGCGGCCGTCGTTTGGCTCAGTCCCCGAAATCTGGGATGTCGTCGTAGGAGTAGCCCCGGTAGCCTTTGGCGGCGTAGTAGGCAATTCTCAAATGGTAAAATCCAGGGAGGAAGACGAGCAGCCCGATGATGATGACAGGAATGGTGCGGTCAGGATGCTGAAGACAAAGAAGAAGAGGAGAGGATTTCTTCAGGTGTGTGTGACTCACTATTTAGTCACTATTATGTCCTTTCACCGTGTGCTCAACAAAGACATGAAACACAGAGGAGTCGACATGGTAATGAGACGCTGGAGGAAGTGTAATGAACTCAGCGGGCTTTAGCATACTTATCTCCACATCGCCCGTGAGCACGACACATAAATCCTGGGAATGAAAAGGGTGTGCAGGAGGCGCACAGACACGATGACTTCATCTGTCTAAGATCTGCCTCCATGTAAATCATCAGTGATTTCACACACGGAGCAGCTCAACACCAGAAGGCACAGTCTCAACACTAAAGTGATGTGTGGATCTCCACCAGCAGATGGCAGTCTTGTGCACTGAGTTACTTCAGCCCCTCCAGGAGCCATGGCAACGAGCCTCATATTCACGAAGCTTTAAGGCTGTTAGTTAAGTTTTGCCAGTCGTGCTCTTCCAGTCAAAAGTTTTAGAAGAATTTTCAAGTGTTTATCAAAAAGTTCAGCAGTCAAAGTCCAGTGAAAAACCTTAAAAAGGTAAAAACAGGAGGTAAAAGGCCCAAATTAAAAATAAAGGTCTCCAGAATTGGAGAAATCATGTAAATCTCATATGAAACAGGCCTTTTTCAATGAACAGGATCATAGTACAGCTCAACTGCAGCAATGGAAATGAATAAAACCTTGAAAACGAATGCAGAATATTTCTACATATGATCACACTCCATCAATCGTCATATATTTTTTTCTAATTGAGGGAAAACTGACCCCTGATTCTAAAAATACAATTATTTACTACGCGGTTTGTTATTAGCGTACATTAATAAGTTGAGTGAAGGGTTAAGTAGTTTCTATATGAGCTTTAGCTGTAGAAACTGCTTGTGTCCCATGTCTTCATCATGCCTTGCTGCAGGCCTGTGTAATTTGTGGTATTAGATATGCTACTTTAACCCACGTGGGCTAACTGGCAACTAGACGGCTCAGATACGCTGATGCTGCCTTGATGTCAGATCAAATTTTCTGCAAACACAATCCGCAGACTGCGAAAAACGTTCCCATTAACCTCCTACTGATAATTACAAATATAATATGTGACGGCTCTGTCGTCTCCCACGTGGAGTGTGAGATCTGAGAAGCAGAAGGCACCGCGGGGAATCCACCAAAGTTGACTCTCCAGAGGTATAAAATATCAAAATCATTATAATCAAAACACACACACAGGCCATTTAAAGCAGGAGTGCAGCGGAAACTGTGAGTAAAGCAATAAAATGTCAGGATGACTGTTTAATTACAGCCATTTAAAAACAAGATTAACTGCAGTCTGAGTGTTTTAATTACTGCTGGAGCTGAATCTTTGACGGCTGTGTTTGGTTCTCTGTCAAAAAATTAGAGCTTGATATCAAACCACTGCAGCAGTGGGTGCAGAAAACTGTCAAATAGCAAAACATGGATATTAAGTTACTGTCGTTTTTTTCTTCTTCTGTGATTAAATAGTTCCGGATTTAAAGTTCCAGAGTGGCTCCAGCTGCGGAAATGGAAAATAGTATTCATAAAAATATGTAGAAAGCTCGAACCATGTTTCTATGTTATCTGACGCCAACCATAGCTTCTCCTTCATGTTTGGAACACAGACTGTAAATAAAGCTGGACTTTACTGGACCGGTAAAAGGAAATTGCAGTTTTATCTGGGCGACACTAATATACTTATCGGATCGGTACTTAGATTTGTGTACTCGCGAATGCCCGACCCGGCATTTTCAGCAGTTTAAGAGGCATTTGATGTGCTGCTGTCGGGACATCTTTAAACCACAGTCCATTGCAATCAACTCTGAGACAAAGATGTTGTGGCCAAACTCACCTCCACCTTTATGGTTCCTGACAGAAGAAGGGCCCCGAAGATAATGAGTAGGGAGCCAATCAGAAACAGGAATACTGCGAGGGCAATCGCCTTGTATGGGACCTTCGGCGGGCTTTTCTTGAACTGGAAAAAGGTGTTTATAGTTAATAGCTGCAGCCACTTGAGTTCAACTGTGGTTAAGATTGTGCTCAGAAACAAGATGCATCACTTTTATAATTAATATCAAAGTAAAAGAAGCTGTGTTAAACAGAAACAGATCTTTAACTGAGCTGCTTCTTTCGCAGGCGGATCGTCATGTGTCCTCTGCTTCAACCACAAGACGCTCTGGCTCATAACCAGGAAGTCATTATACAGATTTATTTCAAATCCATTGCTTGTGGCCTGGTAATCACTTGGTAATTACCAGGCTAATGTAACAATAACAATAATTACAAGCACCACAGAGCCGCACACCGCATGTCAGGTGTGTGGATTTCACCAAGTGGAAGAACTAGTCCCTTTACCTGTAAGTCTATGTAACCGTCCTCATCAGCCGCCAATCGTGAATACTTGACCTTGGCGTTGGAAACTCCAGAGCCCAACATGTTGTTTCTAGCTGCCTTCATTTTAACATAGGACCTGTTTGGACAGAGAGACACACAAACATCACGATCCCGTCACAGTCATTTCCTTACTACTTATTTATCGGCTGTACTCGTACTGATTTATAACATAACGGTTATTTCTCGTATGTATTCCACGGACGCCAGTCAGCGGTATTAGAGACAAGTTACTCATAAATAGGACAAATTGTCATTCCTCCATTGCGTTTGAGATCCACCCACAAACAGAAAAAGGAAACAAGAAAAATACAACATCGCTGATCTGCCCCACAGGGACGTGAGACCTAAGGTTTTGTTTATATTGGCAGGTTTTGGCTCCGTGCGTCCTTGCTCTTAAGCCGCCCCGGTGGGGAACTAAATCCATGAATACAGACTGTTGTTCCTGCTTGAACAAAGTACCCAGGAGCGTTAAGGAACTGTTATTTAGCTGGCAGCTGTCACATCAACCCACCACGAGCCTCTGCGATGCCCAGAGCCCAGTTGTTGTGTAGCTGCAGCTCTGACTGCATCAAGGGAATAAAGCAGATTTAGCAAAACGAACGGAGGTAGTGTGTTGATGTGACCTGAAAATTAATAATGTGCAGTTTTGCGAGAGGGCTGTACACATGGAGCTTTTCAATATGATTCACCTGGATTGGGTTCAGATGGAGAGACTGAACTTTTAGTCCAATAATGAAATTGTCAGGGTGATGTGGACTTTTTAGAATCCTTTTAAGTTTGGTTTCTCACGCATTGAATAAAGCAATGTATTTCTTTACTTTACCACCTGGTTGTAATTTGTGACCAGGCATACTTTGCATTTTAATCTAAACTATAATATTAAACACTATGTGTGCAGCACTTTACTTTAAGACAGTTCTAAAGCACTTAAGAGTAAGAACAAATGGACTCCTTTAAAACATTTCATACACTTTTTATATTGTATGTGACGCTTGGTGTTTTTTTTTGTGGAATATTACCACTTGTGTGTAACAATACTATTCATGTATTACTTACTCCTTCTATTATTAGCAGTACTGGCTGGTACTTTTGATAAGTATTAGTTTCACTGTCTCACGTCACTTGGTTTTATTATTTCATTCTCATTTCTACTGGTTCTGCATTAGTCTGTTTACACTTTATGTTTTTATTTCAATGTTCACTTATATGTTGGACTTGATTCTCTGTGGTTTTACTCACTGTATTCTACTTTATTATCTATTGCTGTATAATCTTAGCACCATCATTTCCTTTGGGGCTGAATAAAGTCTTATCTTGAATGTTTGTCATTGACAGGCATAGTGTGTGAGCGTGTTGTTATAATGCAGATCCATGTATTTAGGGGGGAATAAGCTCCAGTGTGAGAACTGAACCACGTGTCACCCTGAAGTAATAAACTATAAAACACCGATTTTTGGGAATGGACATGTAAACTAAATGAAAATGGATCAATGCTGCACTTTACCTTTCACCTGAATCACGACATGGGCTCAGGCTAATTACTGGAAGCAGACAGCTCGCTGCAGTAATGACGTTGTGCATGTGATGCGTTCACGGTCCAGTTTCCACTGAGAGCCTGAATCACGGACTGTAAATAAAAAACAGCTTATTCGCTAATTAGCTTGTAGCATTAGCTTGTCACAAGTTGTGCTAACAGGCTCGTGTGAGGTGGAAACGCAGATTTTAGAAACTCGTCTCTTCTGCTCGTCGCGTTCTAACCCGAGTCTGAGTTTTGAATAATCTACCTGTTGTCGTGCAGCGCAGAGACAACGCGTCAGTTCTCCGCCTCGTCTGTGATGTTTCTCTCTCATGGAACATCTGCGTCAACTTCCTTGTTTTCCTCCTGTTGACGCATGCGCACTGAGCTGCTTGTACCCACGGTTCAGTCTATGTGCTGGACACAGGTGATGGTGCAGACTAATCTCTGGTAGCGAAGACGAAAGATGAACCCACACTGTGAACATGTAAATACATTTATAATACAGTTTAATCACTTAGATATAATAATAATAATATAATGAACAGGAATGAAAAGTCATATTGAATGAGTTGAAATTCAATAAAATATAATAATTCATAACTTTATAGTGTATATTTAAAAAAAAAGAGGTTTTCAATCAGGTGAAAACATTTTGCTGGGAAGCTCCATTCTCATTTTGTAAAATCAACTTTATTGTCAATTCTGCCATATAAGTACACAAGACAGAACATATAAGTACGCAACAAATTAAGTACTCAAAACACAGTACAAAGTAGTCATAAGGCACACAGTGGATAGGATGAGAGTATTTCATATAAGGTAGTAGAAATTGTATGTTTTCAGGATACAAGGATAAAGATGATTATTGTCACATATCTTCATAGATATGTTCAATAGATAGAGTTGTCAAGTAGTAAAAATAATAATGATGATGATGATAAGAAGAAGAAGAACTCATTCATAATAATATGACAGAATTTGTTTTAACACAATAAACTATGTAATAATAAAATAAGAATCCTCAGTAAAAGGACATTAGAATGCTGGAAAGTACGCAGGTATATAAAACAAGGAGTAAAGAGGAGTAGAATAAATAATAGGGAAACTAAGAAAAGAAAGAAACCATCCGTTAATAACCTGTTAGATTAT
The DNA here is from genome assembly GCA_026259375.1 of Verasper variegatus. Classification (NCBI taxonomy): domain Eukaryota; kingdom Metazoa; phylum Chordata; class Actinopteri; order Pleuronectiformes; family Pleuronectidae; genus Verasper; species Verasper variegatus. The sequence goes on along the minus strand of CM048060.1, from coordinate 18,311,027 downwards.
GTGTCTATAGAAACGCTGCCATCTTCTTCCTCTCCACAGTTCATCATTGTGTGTTGTTATCTGGCGAATGTGAATTTCCATGAAGCAATAATCTTTTCTTGAAGAATCCTCTGCTTTTGATGAACCTCAACTCCATGAATCAATATCAATCTGCTTTGTTGGACACAGACATTTACAGTGAAAGTGCTGCAGACACTTGTCAAACTTGTCTTGGAGATATGCAGAGCGTTCAGATCAAATCACATCAGCTGAGGACAAATGTCAGTAACGATCGGTTCGCAGCTGAAACAGCCTGTGCAGCCTGTCGATAGCATTATCCACCGTCCTCCAGGCAGGTTTCCCTCTATCAGTGGGAGTCAGAATCTGATAGGAGGAGGAGGAGAGTTCACACACTTCAGAAACCCCTGACACATTTATTAATAATGCAGACGAGTCACAAAGCTGCATCTCAGTGTATGAGCTAAATGCTAAGATAAGGATATTCACTGAATAAATTTTGCAGGTAAATTTGAAGTATTCTCTATGTTAGATTTGTGTGTTCTCATGCAATTATTGGATCCATCAATTCTATGTTTTTCTTGAATTTCTTGCTGTAGTATCTCACTAGCATCAGGTTGCCATGGTTACCGAACCCTTGACGCAGACCTCCGAGCCAGTGTATTAACTATTAATCCTGAGGTAGGCTGGTAACATTAAGGGTCTTTCCTAAGGTCCCCACACCGGCATTAAGGGTCTCCTGTGACGTTACCCACTGAGCTTTCCAGCTGCTTACGATGATGTGTGATCCAACAGTTTGAGCCTGTAGTCAGATGCTTCTTTTTTTTTCCTGTGGGACCTCCACTGTGCTCACATATGATATATCTCTGAAACATAAAGACAACACAGTTAAAAAATACTTTACTTACGGTACAATATTACAAATACAAATAGAACTTGGCAACATAAGAGAGAAAGCTGCTGGAGAAAGCCCATCATCATTACCATCCATCAGTAATGGAAATGAAAACAGTGCATATTCCAGATGACATATCAGGAATTCCCCTGTCTGTATATAACAAATCAAACAATTAAACACCCCTCAAATGAACAGTACTAGAGCTCAGAACCTCCTCACCACTTTCCAGAGAAACCTTTTCTCTGGACGTGTGCTCATCCAGAGTTCAACTGTGCAGCCAGTATTTAAATTAAACATCCGACAGCCACAAACCTACGCTGTTACTCACCGGCCACACTGGTACATTTAATATAATGGATGCGATCAAATGCACAAGATGCCTTGAGGCACACAGTCCACATGCAGCGCACCATCGATCAAAGTCCTCGTGGCACTTTAATAACACAAAAACCTCTTTTCAGTCTCTGGTCATCTGAAAGAACAGAAAAGTTACTGCTGAAAATACGAGAATCGATGCCAAGATGCTGCAGCTAAACCGAGAAATACTTCATGGCCTCCAGCGTCCTATCCTTTATATTCACAGGATGTGAGCTCCTGCTGCTACTCCAGTGGTCGAGAAGAAAATACAACCTCCTGAGACGAATACGGTGCTTCACCTGTTGTGGCAGAGCTGGCAGGACGTCCTGCTCACCTTGGCAGGCTCCCAATGCATCAACTGCTGTATTGTATAGTTTTGGACTGTGTGTGTGTGTGTGTGTGTGTGTGTGTGTGTGTGTGTGTGTGTGTGTGTGTGTGTGTGTACACTTCAACAATGCATGGAAGGATTTTCAGGAAACTTGGAAGGAATATTACTTTGGAGGTTATCTCCATAATGTTCGGAGCTGACCTGCCAAAGGTCAAAGGTCAAGGCAAACAAAAATATGGCTGGAAAAACACATTTTAAGAGATTTTTCCAAAGATAATAGAGACAATGATGAATACAACGCATATAAGCGCCATATTGAAGGAACACAAATTTGGAGATTTAAAGAATATGTCATAGCATTACGAGATTAAAGTCGTAATTGTACCACAATGTAATATTAAAAAAACTATTTTGGAAGAAGTAAGAAAATGACGTCATGTATAGTAAAAAAGCAATTTTTTGAGGTATCTCTGCATCTTAAAGAACAATAGACATGACCTACAGCTTATATGGATCAAAACACAATTTATATATGATAGGAAAGACTTCATTATGATGACGTCATCTAGCGTAGTGATGCCTTAACTTTTGCAACCAATAAAATCACTGACCTACACGATTAACCAATCATTAGCCATCATGTGATATAGTCAATGTCATGATCATTTAGTTTTAAATGGTATTGGTGTAATGTAAAAAAGTAAAGTCAAGTTTATTTACAAAACACATTTAATACCAATATAATATGATGAAATAAGATAAAAGGCAAAAGGGAGAATAAAAAAGTCAACTTTTCAAGAAGACGTATTGCCTGGTTGGAGTCTGTACAGCGTGTGCAGGGTGTGTTTCCTCCTCTGATGCTTTTCATCTTTCGAGTTTTGTCTCATTACCTCCTATCATGGCACAGCCTTGGTAACCTCACCTTAAAGAGAAAATCATTGACTGGCACCGCACAGCAACACACCTCACAGTCACTCAATTAGAAATGATGTGCTCCAGGTAGCACCAGGGAGCAGCTCCCACACTGAGTCTCAAGCAGCCCCACCAGCATTCCCATTACAAACCCTATCTCTAAGAAATTACCCTCAGAGACCACAGTTTGCTACACGGACATATTGAGTGGGTGATACAGTCCCTCACTGGCTTCTGTTCAGAGGCATAACTGAATTTATTCTCTGTGAAACCAGAGCGAAATCCTTCTCTAACCATAACACAGGGGCTGTGAGTGCCAGGACATAACCATACAGTAGAAAATTAAATAATGCACCAAACGATGGAATGTTCTAGATACTTAAATATGTTGTCTGTGCAATCCAGTGTCCTTCCAAACTAATTTGCTGTTGGTAAGAGACAAATGAGACTGAGTGAATTACAATAAAATCAAATCTATTATGAACTGGGGTTACTCAGTCGAGCACATATCTCCGCCAACCAGTCCCCTCATGAAACCACATTTAAATTCACTGGATCCGGACTTTTATGTGGATCTGCACCAAATTGCACAAATTCATGAAAACAAGTATCCTAAATATTCCTCATTTGTCAAAACCACAACAGTTGTTATTGCAGGACTCAAACTCAAGCCAGTCCCAAAATGAACAATAATTACCCTTTTGATGGTCCAAAACCTGACATGTACAAACTGAAAGAACCAGTTTGTTTTCTCAGATAAATGCAGCAACTCGAGCAAAGTCCACGTCAATATCCTCATGTCATGGGCCGGTCTTTCCATTTCATTTCCACTGAAGCTTTTCCCTCTCTCCCTCTTCTTGATTTGATGAATCCATCGGGTTTTTCTGTCAGAAACCCACAGGCTTTATGAGTTAATGAAACAAAAGTGCTCATCTCAAATTCCATTTCCCCATTTCTAAGTGCTCTGCCTGATTAATTGGAGCCACCTTATCTTTTATCCCAAACAAGCCCCTGGTATCACAGGCATCCTCCAGCGTCCTCCACCAGAGCCCTACACAGCACGGGGAAATTAGATTAGCATTGACATCGCTCTCTTTGAGACGCCTACATCGCTGTGTCCACACATGGGAAGGGAAGCAGAGTGTCATACACCTGGTGGCTGTAGTGTCTCTCTTTAAAAAATGAACTGTGCTCCAAGGAGGCTGCACTGAAAAGAAGCAGAGAACAAGATTGTGGTTTGTATTCAATCAAATAATCTCTAATTTCTTACACTGCACTGTTACCCTCACTCTTTTATTTCTTATTATTGAACCATTTAACTATTTTTTATTTATTTCTAAATGTGTCTTTTTATGTCTATAGTGTCTTGCTGACTTTTATATTGTGAATTGTTTTGCTGTTCAAATGTGCTTTTGTTACCAGTGGAGTCTATAGCCGATCACAGATGAATGAAGTTAATGAAGATCCTGAACATACTCAGTGAACATCACCAGCCTAAGCCTTCTCCAATCTGATGTCCAATTTCCCTCTAACTTCACCAACCTGCAAAGAAGGAAGTATCCATTATTGCTGAGTGTATATTATAAGTTGTTCTGTAAATAGACTCTTAATGTCACGTTCTCTTCTCATTAAAGAAACCATCCTGGATCCTGGTGCTCAGCCAGCCTCACTCCACCATTCAAACTGGATGAACAATTAGTCGCACTAATCTCATGAGGCCAAGCCTCTACCTCCCCATGAATAATTTAAGCATTTAACCAACTGAAGCTGATAACGGTGAAATGTATTTCCCTCTGCCAAACGGAGCCTGGTTCTGTTTACTTTCCTCTGGCAGTGAAAGGAGGGAGTGGGTTTTTCCAAAAAAGGTAATCAATTTGATGTCTGCGCTCGGCGAATGCGAGACAACATCAGTTATGAGAGGAAGCTGCGAGGAAGGCGGTGCAGTGATGGCTGTCTTAGGTGGCTGTCTGCCAAGGGCATAGAAAGAGAAATATATATATATACATGTATATATATATGAGGGAGTTTTCTTTTGACAGGTCAGCACACTGTAAAAAGAGGAACAGAAGAAACACTGATTGACGTTGTTAGTGAGTTGGACGTTAAATTAAAGGCAACAGATTCAAAGTGCAGTTTGAGTTATTCACTGAACTTTGTGAAAAACAGTCGAAGCTGTCATTTCTCTGCAGGAACGCAGGAATCAATGCAACTCCTCATGGTCGACACCTGGTAAAGTTCATGACCTTTGTAAATGAGCAGCCAAGTTCAGGAAGACGATTTAAAATCAATATTTCTTCCCAAATAACAGCCTCCGTGTTTACACCTCTTAGATCTCGACTCAGAGCAACTTGACACATACTTGAAAATATGTTTCCCGAGACGTGTTTGGGCGGAGGGAACCCTGGTTAAGAGCACCGCTGTGTGTTTCCTGGCACAGTCAAATTTACCACTCTCCTCCAATATCCATCCATCATCATCTGCACCACTTATCCTCTGAGGTTCCCAGAGGGAGCTGCTGTCAATCCCAGCTGACAGGCCAGACGGGGGGGGGGGGGTACCACAGGGCTGACGTATAGACAAACAGCCACTCACATTAACATCTATACGAGCAATTTGGAGAATTAACCCGAGCTGAATGTGTTTGGACTGTGGGAGGAAGCCGGAGAACCATTAGTTGGTCACGTGACAACAAAATACAACACACGAGGGGCTGCACTTCACTGACAGTTTTTTCTATATATCTAACAGCCCTTTAATAAATCCTTCATTAATGAAGGTCAAAACCAGTTTTCATTACAGCGTTGATGAGAGTCTTAAGCTTGTAGTGCTGTTAAACTGAAGAGTGTTGTTATTAGAGGCGTTTCCAATGAATACTAAATTACAAAAGTTACTTTACTCATAATAAAATTGGAGAAAGAATCCTTAAAATCAGTCTTGTGAGAGAGAAGCAAACAAAAAACACATAATTGGGTTGTGTGTGGTGAGCAGATGTGCCACAGGACTGACTTGCTGCTCTGGATTATAAACTTCAGGCTCCACTGTTTAAGCTCCAGAACTGGTCTGAAGCCCCAGAGACGGAAAAGCTCAGAGAGCAGAGTGAAGCCACCGTCACATCAGTGAGGAAACAAGTCCCCTACATCCTCCAACCTACCCTCCTAACCTCCTAACCTCCTAACCTCCTACCATCTGATACGACCCACAAACTCATCTCCTGAAATCGTGCCAGATCTCTGTTATTGTTGGTTTCAAACAGTTTTTACAACAGTGTAAATATATTTTACAGTTTCAAACAGTATAAGCTTGGAAGTTTTATTCTTGTGCAGTTACAGTCAACCCGCAATACAACACTCATCTTTCACAATATACCCAAGCATAAACCCTGTTTGATTCTATTTATTTATCAAATTTCCTTCCTTCTAGGTCTGCATCCTTGGTGGCTGCTCTGTGAGGGAAGCGCAGTGATGCTTTCATTCAAATGCTAATACTGGAATGGCACTCAGCTGAGCACATACCTCCGCCAAGGCTCAGCAGTCCCCTGGAATTCAATCAAGCTGCACCGCATTGCAAACACTCCCTAGATCTCAGTCCCTGAAATATGCCTATCCATGCCATGCATTATTCCCTGGGAAATCCATGTCAAAATGTAAGAGCTTCTTTTTTGGGCCCATGTCCCATCCTTTTAAGTTTTGAGGAAATGCAGAAATTCAGGGGCTTTTGAATAAACAAAAAAAACATTATAACAACATCAAAAACTAATACATAAATAAATAATATTAGGAAAATGTAAGTTGTAATATTACGTTGTGCTAAACGACTTTATTCTCGTAATATTATGGAAAAACATAACCTCCTTGGCGAAGGTAAGCAGTAATGCTAACGTTGGTGTTTAGCAGTTTACCATTTTGATTATCTGTGTCAAGCATGTTTGTCGGCAAACTGTTTTTAATCAAACTTTTATCTTGTTAAAAGACCCGAAATCTCGATGATTCATCATCTTTCGATACAGAAGTTGGTTTCAGTCATTATTGGTAGTTCTTATCACACTGGGTGTTCATTATTGCAGTAATTTTGTTTTTAATTTATTTGATGCTATAAATACAGAATGAAAAGTCATGACTGACACTTGGGACTGACTCGTGATTGCTTGAGTTGGACAGACTCCAGATGACGGTGCAATAGGAAGTGGAGACGCATCATCCATCTTTATTACGATTCCATCGTGAGTTAGAACTCACAAGCATTACGCTGCTCCACACTCGTGTAAAGTACTTTCACAAATCAGATGCTTCTCCAAATATTCATCTACAAACTGTTGCGGGGAACAGATTGTTATCCATGAGATGGATCTCACTGGTCCTTAGTGTTCACTGTGCTCAAGGTCTGGAACAAACTGTTCAGTTTACCGACTCAGACACTCAACATAATGATCCACATGTTGATGAGCTCAGTGCTTTGGGTTACACCTGCTCAAACTCCCTGTCGGTAATTTGTTCAGGGGTGAATGAACTAATCAAAGCTGCAAAAAGTTTTCTTTCAGGTTTTCTCCGTCGGTGTAAACTCCAGAGATTCTACACAATAAATCTCCTCTTTGTTTTTGAGACGGAGCCGAGAAGTGAAGGAGGCTGGTTTCAGGACAAACGCCGAAAGTCGCAGACGAGAAAAGATCTATGCGCCGGATCGATACACCCGGCGGCGGCCGACTTATGAGACAACACAGCAATTTGAATATGAAAACATCGTCCTGTCACTCGAGACAGATGGTGTGTGTGTGTGGGGGGGGGGGGGGCACTCACACCGCTCAGTGACAGCTGCGGTCAGGTCAGTGAGCCGTCACTGAGGCCATAAATAACACAAACTGAAACAATAACCAGAGAAAAGAAATAGCCTATTTGTCATCCTGGAGGTATTATTGATGCACTGGACCCCTCCCGTCCCTGTTCCTCCGACGGCCTCAGCACTGGTGTCCCTCTGCAAATTAAAACACGGCCACCACCAGGACTGAGGTGGTGCCTCCAGCCCCTACGTCCCCTATGATGTGATTTAAGGTCCTTGTCTTCCAGTTGTCCTCCAAAACACCTAAAACTTAATCGCCCCGAACAGCTTCATCAGCATCCGAGCTACAGTGTGTGGACACCTCGGCCTGTTTCAGATGACTTGGGTCTTTGTTGCAGTGAAGGGAGTCCTAAATCATGAGAACTGCAGTGGAGGAACAGTTTAGTCATTAAATGCTTTCACACCTATCGTCCTCTGAGGTTAGTATGAACCAAAATAACAGGTGGGAAAGGTTCTTCGGAACAACAGACCAAAATGTAGTCCCACTTAATGAGGGGGTCTCGGTTTCGATCAAACTGAACCATGTTTTCGGTTTGTTTGCTTTGTGAAGACACGGTTTTGGATAGTTCGGACCTTCGGACCAATCGCAGGAAGATGAGAGAACATTAAACTTAAGGAAAAGGAGCGGAAGCGGCTCACAAGTTTGTTTATATTCTTCACCTCTGACAATTTCTCAGCACTTCATTCAAAAGATGCTCGTGAATATAGGACAGCTGAATTGACAACACGCCGACGTCGGATCCCTGCCCGTCTACGAACCAGTCAATGTCAAGTATAGATAGATGAGGCCCACGTAGCTGATTGAAATCACTGTGAAATCAGAACCAACTGGATCACATGTAAATGTATCAAAGACTTGAACCCTAAACATGGAGGAGATTCAAATTGTGTTGCTGTTGATTATAAAAAAACCAAAGATGGACACCACAAACAGAGAGTATGTGTTACATTAGTCCACAGTTATTTAAAACACTTCTTTATAGAATCTCTTTCTGTCCATGCTATTTAAATATATGTGTTACATTTCCTAATGGGTTATTAATACAGAGCGGTCATGGGTTACCAGGTCAGGAGCAGCGTATGTGCACGTGAAGGTCAGGGGGCGGGGCCTGTGAGGATCAGGTGGGGGGTGCTCCACTGCGACTTTAGCTCTCAACAGAGGAGGCAGGAGGAGGCAGCAGGAGGCAGCAGGAGGAGGATGGAGAGAGTGGCTGTGCTCTCTGTTGCCTGTGACGGACACAGCAACGCACGACTGCCGTCAGAGACAATTAGCTGATTTACACCTCTTACCTTTATTTTGAAATCCTGTGCAGGGAGATGTGAGCGCTGTGAAGAAAGAAGGTAAGACTCCTCTTCCTCCTCCTCCTCCTCTCACCTCACCTCTTCATCCTGCAGCTTACTTCACATGCCGTCACTTCTAATTCCAATTATTGATCATTATAATTATCATTTATGATTATTTTTTATCAGTTTGTTTGAGGAATGTTGTCTTTTTTAATAACACACCACTGATGTGTATTTTGTGAAAATTGCTTTATTTGCTGATCATTATTTATGCAGCATAATGTTCATTGTTTTTTATTATTATTCTACATTTTAAAATTATTTAAACATGATAAAAGCAGAGTTCTTAATGGCTGTTTCCCTCCTTAGATATTATTCAGAATATTTCTCCCTCAACAGGTAGGACATGTTCATCTAAACAATAAAAGGCTGCCTCATGCAAACAAAGAAAAGCATTTATTGGTTATAATATATTTTGGGATGTGTTAAAGGAAAATTAAGCATCATCCTCTGGGATTTATCTGCTGTTTGGGATACAGACACCACAACCTCCTCAGATGGATGAACCCACAAAAGACTGCATGAAGGGCAGTGTAGCCCTTTGGTTCAAGGTTGATCACACATAATGGTTAATGTCATGAATGATCCTCGGGCGATCGCTCTCACTCCCTGAAGAGAGAGTGCAGCATTTTAGAAATGGACCTCAGTTAATCATGGTAGTGCACTGCTCCTGACACAAACAGTTGTGTTTGCACCAACACATGATAGATGAAGTCCTCGGCTGGCAGCAGAGTAGATGGTAACTGGAGGAATAATAACCAGAATCTTAATGAAGACAAAGTCATTTTTTAAAGCATTGTTAGGTAACGTCTCGCCGTTGGAGTCAGCTGTTAAGAAAAGATTTTAGAAATTTCCGGAGACGTATATTCTCAAATGTGAGGATTTGCTGCTTTTGTCTGATTTCATACGTTTGCTTTTAATTTGATATTTTGTTTTGAAAGGTTTGGTACATGGCATCAAAAGGCGTATTTTTATATTATGGAGACATAAAAATTAACAATTGAATCAACAAGAAGGAGAACAGCAAGGCCCAACAGCCACTTTACGAAACAAATCCAAACACCCTTGTTTTATTAAGTTTACAAAGTTGTACTCTGGCCATGTATCTCTTAGTTCAATTCAAATACAAGCGAAAATGCTTCTCAGTAGATCACATATCTCCGCCAAGGCCCAACAGTCCCTAAAATTAAATTAAGCTGCACATAAATTGCAAACACTCTTAAATAAAAGTCCCCTAAACAATGCCAGACTTTTCTATTAGGCCCATTGATTATTCTCTAAGGAATCTACAAAAATGTGGAAAAACACCCTCTCTCTCTATGTCTGATCCAGACCAGAATTTAACAGATTCTTCCCTGACCCATACCACATCCTTCCACCAAGTTGCCATGGTGATCCGTCTTGTCGTTTTTGCATAATCATCGCTGTAATTGGCAAGTTTCCCCCTCATCAGTCAAATGATAAATCAATACATTTCAGGAGCCAACAACTAATCAATCAAGAATAAAAACACCAACTCAAGTCCTGAGTAAAGAAATACAGAAGAACAGTGATGAATCGTTTCTGTTACATGTCGTCAAGTTTGACAAAATGCCCGAGCTTAAAGCCTAATGATGGATGTCACAGAAATAATAAACATAAGAGAATCTGTGACAAGCTAGAGACAAATAACACGTGTTGTAAGGGAACAGGAAAACCTGACGATCTGCAGAGACAGAAAAACTTACTGTGAGTTTCCCCTTGTAGTGATAATAATGTTGTACCACCATGATCCACTGTTCTAATTGAATGTCCCCGTGGTCAGGCTACATTAAGCCATTTAATATGCTTCTCTGTCCTTAAACAAAAACTTAATTAGAATTCCAACCATGGATTTAATTGGCCGACTTTGTTTCAGTTCCGTCCCGGCCGCTCGGACGGAGGCAGAAAGTTTCTGTGAGATTCACTAATGCAATAACCAGAGCTGTACACCTGCGGTTTTCAGCTGTAAATGGGAGCGTAATGACGTTCAGTGAGAGCTTTTAATCCAATGTTCTCAGAGGATGAAGGATGTAAAGAAAAGATTTTAGAAAATGTCCTTACAGGCGACATAATGTCTCATATCTCTTATTTCTTGTACGTGAAATAGTCGATGGACGACTTGGCAGCTCTAAAGAATGAAGCCAGATCATCTTGATGGCCCCCCCTGGTGGTCTGCTGAGTCAGAATCCCTGCTGCCTCCATGCTAGCAGATGGGACATAGTTCAAAGTACAATTGTTGGTGGAGATCAAACACTGGGGGGGGGGGGGCGAGTCTGTGGTGATAAGTGCCAATGCCTCTTATTTCCTGGGCGTTGTTTTACAAGTGTAAGTCACTCTACTGTTGGAGAGCAGCTCCTGTGCGATTAATCTTTTTCACTTCACCACCCTGAGAAAATTCATCTCAAGTGAAAAATGTTTCATTTAAATATCACTGCGTCCGTCCGTTCCGGCGGAAACAATTCGCCATGTGGGCGAATGTTGTTCTGCCTCGTGGCGGGAAGTGCAGCGAGCTCGAGCTCTTGACCCTGCGTAGAAAACCGAGCGAGCACGACTCCGCTCTCTGAGGACTTCATCGCGGCTGCTCTTTCATTCTCTTTCTCCCTGGCGTTAATCTCCCTCGCTGACATCCCTGGATCTCCCACACTCAGAGTGGCACTGAGCGGCTGCCAAAGCCTCTGCCGCAGTAATATAGTGCCGTCCTCAAGGCCTGTCATGCAGTGGCTGAGTTAGTGCCCAGTTTGCAGAAGCAAGACCTTCAACGAAGTCATCACAGGCTCCAGATGAATTTCTTAAACATGCTTTTTGTTTATCTTCTTATTTCCTGCATGGCTGCCTGTATTTCCCATAATGCCACGCATCATTTTCTTTTTGTTATTGCCTCTGTTACGTCCTTGTCTTTACCTTGTTTGTTTTTTGATTTAAATCTTTCTTTTTCTTTCTTTTCTTGTATAATCCTCGCCTGGAGAACACGGTCTCTGGGAAGACGTGTTTACCTTTAATCGATCTGCACGGTTAAGTGAAGTACAAACATATTAATAATGAGCTGTTATACAGACGGCCCTTGTTTTCTTGAGGGTGCTAAAAGACGAGCGGGGTGTAAATGCTGTTTGGATTCAAAGGAAATTGTGATTGCAACTCAGTTCACTCGAGCAAAACATGATTTCTAACAAAGGGGAAATGAAGGGAAAATAATTTGTGGACTCAGAGTTATATTTTCACCTTTTAATCAGAGCTGGGTGACGTGTATTTAGCTTTTAAGGGTTTTATCCTCCGCCAAGGAGCTTGTGTTTTCGTCTGTGTTTGTATGTTTGTCGTTAGGATTAATCAAATGATATAAATATAGATGTTTTTGTCCACCTTCTCCTAAAATTGTGAGAGTAAGCCATGGACCTTAACAGAAGAAATCGGCTCTGTATAGAGGACGCAGTAGTACGACAGCATAAGTGAGCACATGACAAATAGCGCTGCACCTATCAAGTCAGGCATCACTAATGTTATTATGAGAAGTGTAAAACAAATTTGGGTTATTATGAAGTTGTGGCAGGACAAATTAGATTATGTCGGGCCGCCACAGTCTAGATAATTAATGAGATATTGTGCCTGTGCCCTTATCTTTGCCAAATGAACACTTAAGTGGTAATGAGCCTGTTTTATAAAAGCCCTGGATCATGAAAGTGTTGTTAAATATCCTTTTTGTCTCGTCTCTTGTTTTAACAGGTGTCCTGCTCTGAAGCGTTTCAGCATCGCTGATCATGAAATCCCAACATGAAATCCCAAATCCATCAGCGCCACGGAAACTTTTCTGCTCTGCTTTTTCTGGACTGAATATGACGATCCGTGCCAGTGGTTCTTTCTGGTCCAGGACCATGTGACCAGTTGGCAAAGAACCACATCATCTGCGGATGAACTAGAGGAGCAGTCACAGTTTTTATCTGCTGCTTCAGGAGGAGCAGAACAAGGCAAAGACACTGTCGAGGAGACATGAGTGTTATGTATCCAAGAAACCTTTAACAACTCAAACACACCCGACAGATTACAATGGTTCCTGCTGAGAACTTGAGCGTTTTCTCTGCCGCAGACTTCTGTCCCAACTGCAGCTCCACCACCCAGCCGGAGGTGGATGTGACCAAGGTGGTGGTTTTGGGCATGGTGCTGGTGGTGTTTGCAGTGTTCGGGGTGCTCGGCAACATCCTGGTCATCCTGTCGGTGTTGTTCCACCACCACTGGCGCTCGGTGACCCACTACTTCATCGCCAACCTGGCTGCGGCCGACCTGCTGCTCAGCTCAGCCGTCCTGCCCTTCTCCGCCACCTCGGAGGCCCTCGGCAGATGGGTGTTCGGACGCTCCTTCTGCGGCGTCTGGGCCGCCCTGGACGTGCTCTGCTGCACTGCCTCCATCCTCAGCCTGTGTGTGATCTCCATCGACCGTTACCTAGCAGTCAGCTACCCTCTCCGCTACCCTGCTCTAGCTACAGGGCGGCGAGGACTGACGGCGGTGGCGGCCCTCTGGGGACTCTCTGCAGCCATATCCGTGGGCCCCCTGTTTGGCTGGAAGGAGCCCGACCCAGAGGATGAGACGGTGTGCCGCATCACAGAGGAGCCCGGCTACGCCTTGTTCTCAGCATTAGGGTCTTTCTACATCCCTCTGGCCATCATCCTGGCCATGTACTGCCGGGTGTATACGGTGGTGAAGAGGGAGACAAACACCATCAGGAAGGGCAGTAAAGGAGAAGGGGTCGAGACAGAGGGGGTGGTGCTGAGGATTCACAGAGGGAACGCCTTGCAGACGGAGAAGCAGGAGGAGGACGAGGAGATCAAGAGGCATAAACGCTGCACCCTCTCCGTGCCGAGGCTGCTGAAGTTCACTCGAGAGGAGAAGGCGGCCAAGACTCTTGGCATCGTCGTCGGGTGCTTCATTCTGTGCTGGCTCCCTTTCTTCCTGGTTCTACCCATCGGTAAAGTACCAGTCTCACCTGACACAGCCCCTTCTTGTAAATCTCATGTTTTCTGTTTTACACTCAAGCGTCCGAGTCAAGTGTCAAAGACGATTCCCTGGCAATCTTTCAAAAAACCCTGAGAGTTGTCCAACCATTGTTGTGCTGAATAGCGCCCAAGGGATATGGATTTCTGGTGGCCGATGCTGATGCGATTATAGGGAATTTGAAGATGTAATCAAACCTTCATGACCAGGGGTGAGGGGCCTTCATCCCCTTTCAAACCAAAAGGTTCCTCCCATCCCCTGAGAGAGAGAAATTGCTGAGCCTGCAGATTGAGATGCAGCCATGGAGCCTATAGTTAATGCTGCTGACTCCACCTTGGGATCCACAGTTTATTCTTAAATCTTGAATCCGCCTGCTCCTGCAAGATTTGCGTTGGCGGGACGCAAAGCAAAACAGGTGGAGGTCAAGGCACACACATTTACAAATGTAACGGAGGGTCAACCTTACAAATGAACTTGAATCTGGAAAATATATATTTTATTTTCATCAAAATTTAAAGATGAATCCACATCATGGATCAAGGTTTAATTATTGGTGCATATCGGCGAATATAATTAGATCCCGATTTTTCAGTGAATGAATCACATCACACGATTTATACCGGCTGCAATTAAAAAATAAAACTGTCTTCGGCACAGTAAAAAGACTTTAAATCTATATAACTGCAACTTTCCATCATCTTGTATTTTAATACACAAAATATCAGTTTTTTTGTGTATAAAAATATAAAATAATAGAAGATATGAGAAGAACATCCAGTTGCTGCAGTGCTGAAGATGTGTACTTACACCACAACATGGTGGGTGAACAGTAAATCTCTGCTCTTTGGGCCATGTGTGTAAACATGCGCCTCATCGTGAAGGATTTATTTTTAATGATAAAACGTGAGAAACACAAACTGGGACCTTGAAATGAATCATCTGATTCTTGAGGTAATGACATAATCTCTGAATTTCAAACAGGGATTTAAATGATTAAAGAATTCATTAATGTCGTAGTTAGAGCTTTAATCATTACCTTAATCCATCTTTTTAGAGAGGCCCACTCCACTCTGGGAAAAAAACATGAAATGTTAATAAGTTTTAATGAGTAATTTTTATCAAAAGCAAAACTGAATAGAGATGAACTGATTAACGTTGATTCTGCTGCTGAGTGTAAAAGTGTCTCTGAAGTTAAAACATCAGGAGAAAAGGTTCACGACTGCGACGCCACAGTGTCAACCTCATCTTTTAATAAATAATACGTCCATTTTGTCAGCGTCTGTCAAAGGAGACAATAAGAGCGCTGTTATCGAAGATGTAAGCGAGGACAGACTAGCAGCCATTGTGAAGCTCAATCTAAAATCTTAATTGCTTCTGAATCTACTCTCACGGCTGGAGAGAGATAAGTGATTGTCGGAGGAGGCCAGTGTGTAATTAAGGGTAATCGTCAATCAGCGGCTGGCTCCCAGGTCACAGATGGGGAGATCCTCGCTGGAACGTGGGCTCGGTTACAAATTGTAATCTCACCGACAGAGAAAACTGTTGCTCTGATACAAGATGGAGGAAAGTCGTGGATTAAAAACATCTGAAACAAACAATGTGTTACATTTATCTTATCTTTTTTTTTGTGGGTTTACATCCAGAAGCAGCCTTATCAAAGCCCCCAATGTGTAATCCAGCTGTAAAAAGTGCTGCAGCAGGTTTGCACTGTAGATAAAACAACTGTATTACACCGGAGTATTACCAGGGGCCCCAGGAAAAAGGGGCCATTGAACAAAGCCATCAAACCCAAGCCAAACATTCCCCCCCGATTCTTTAAGTCTCAAAATGCTCAAAGTCTCAAAGTGCAGAGTGTGCATAGTAAATAAAAGTAAAGTAGTAAAGTTTACCACCGTTGCAGACACATCGTACACACACACACACACACTCATCAGGGGGCCATGGTGTCACTGCCAGAAGGAGCCGTTCTCCGGGGCCCCCTCTCAGATCAAAGCCCCATGCAATTACCTACTTTGCCCACCGTGTTTCGACACCCCTGGTGGTACACAGGCTCGTTTGTGTAGCAATGCTTGATGATACGTTTCCCTCTGAGCACAACGCCGGGCAGGACCTTCCCCCACTGTGCCTCGACTTCGGCTCCCACTCTTCTCCGAAGGAACACGGAGAAATTCAATTACAACCAAGCAAAGAAAACACCACACAGGAGCTGAATGGGCTTCCACTGTGTGATGGAATTGAATGAGCCAAAGCATTCCTCCCTCCCATGAACGCTGTTACAGATAACAAGCGTGAGGCTTAATAGGCTGTAACACTCAGAGGCATCCTCAGTCACCCCGAGGCCTCCAGAGACATCGGAGTGTAGTTATGCATTTCAATATGAGACAGACCTTCATGGCTCACAGCACCGACGCTCAGTCAGGCTGAGATTCCCTGACTGAGGTTTAGAAGAACCACTGCATATTTGATATTTTTTAAATATTTTCTCTGCTCTTCAGATGGAAAGCTTGATTTGCGCTGCAGCACTGAGTAGCTGCCCACCTTTTAACTGCAGCTACAACCATGCAGGCATCGCCCGGCAGTGTCCTCATACCCAGCTCATAAAGTGAGGTGACTGCAGCTCATCAGAGAAACATACAGTAGATGAAGCTGCTGTGAAGCACATGAAAATCAGACATGTGACTGGAATTTAATGGCTTTTGTTCCCCTTGACCGATGAGGCAGATGTTTTTTATCTCGTTCTATGTGCTTGCAGGTTTGCATAATATCAAACTATAAAAATGCTAAATATCTTCAAGCGTGCTGCACAGATTGTTCTGGTTTTGTTGAGAATGCATTCAGGTCATGTCCCTCTCTAAAAGGATAATTCTGTAACTCTGGTTTCTCACATTTGATCTAATATTCGTCAAACTTGGCACTGAATCAGTTTGGATAATTCCCCCAGAAACCTTATTCTTTTGATGGTGCACATTGTGTTTCCTTATTGTGACCACATAGAAGATACAGGTTGAATACAATCCTGCAAAATATGATAGCATTCCTACAATAAGTCGCACAACAACATTATTTATTTAGAATATTGAATGCATTTCATCCTCATAAAACATTTTCAAAGACAGTTTTATACATTATAGATGTATTAGAGTTATTGGATACCCATGATTCAAAGATGGGGACCACTCGCCCGAATAAAAAAATAGCTTGCCTGAGTCATTTGTTGTGCATTGTGCAGCCCAGTTGTATACGGATTCCCCCAGTGGCCCCTGGCTGGCTCTGCCTATATGTGGTACATTATTATGACATTAGGAATAAAAACTAACTTCTAGGCTCTTTTCTAGAAATATTAAACCTCTATAAAGTAATAATAGAGAAAGTATTAACCATCCTTGCCCACATAAAAGTATGTGGGCAGAGGTGATCATATACCTTCTGCCATGTGTAGGATTAATCTGTAGATTTTTCTTTTAACTCAACAAGATCTGGGCTTTTAAACATTTTTATAGATGTATCTGATTTATTAGAATACTGTACATTCAGAGGCTTGTTCAGCTTTGGCAGATGTACTGGCTCTTAAGTGCTTTCTGCCTCTTGCTGGAACATGAAGTATAAGTGTTGTACGAGCATTATAATTTATATTTTTAGATTCACGTGTGTTCATGTGTGTGTCCTCCAGGCTCCATCTTCCCGTCCTGTAAACCCTCTGAAACCATCTTTAAAATAACCTTCTGGCTGGGTTACCTCAACAGCTGCATTAACCCCATTATCTACCCGTGCTTCAGCCAGGAGTTCAAGAAGGCCTTCCTCAACGTGCTCCGTGGCCGCTGCCTGAGAACCGCCTCGCCACCGGGTCACATCACCACCCACTCTTCAAGTTCGGGCCCAGCGTCCAACACCTCCGACCCCTCGGCCCAAAGCAGCAGCTCTGCTTCCTCGTGGTGTTGCTGCACATCCCTGTCAACCTCCTCGCCATCTGCCGGCGGCTCAGCTCCGGCTCGGAGCACACAAATCCAGAGTAGGAGTCTGCTGAGGGCGTTGTGCTTCTCGGCGAGTCGAACTCCGGTACCGCAGAACCGATCAGCGAAGGTCTTACATCTTTCGCTCGGCGTTAAAGGAGAAGCTGTTTGAATGTCATGTCGAGGCAACGTCTACACAGGGCGACCCTGTACTTTGTTTTTGCCTTGGGGAAACACTCGGGTACACTTTTTGTTCCGTATCCCTCAGAGGCATCAGAGTGCAGGGACAGAGGAAAGCGTCTTTCCTACAGAACGAGCAGGAGGCAGCTCTGTTGCCTTCGGGCTCTGAGCAACGTTTAAACCCCCGGAGTGGCGCAGAAAACATGATTCATGGAAAGTGACTGAATAATGTTTTGAGGGGGAGGGGCACTTAATGTTAAAGTGTTGAGGAGGAACTGCTCCAGTAGAGGACTGTGACGTATGAGCGCTCTCCAGAGACTTTTGGGGTAATTTCTTTCCATTGCAAGGTCAGTGGGGACAAGCATCTGTGTTTGGCAACGCACAAAAGAGATAAATGCATCTTTTTGAAATGACATTGTAAAAGAACCCTAGAGAGATGATGTCTTTTAACATTAGTCCATTTCTGCAGCATGTGCAAAATCCCTTTAGGTCGAGGTACAAAGTGTCTTTAAATTACTTTACAACATCCAACATCCGTCTTTGTGGCCCTGTGACAGGTTGAATGCTCATAGTTTGGTTTAGTCTTGGCTTTATCAACGATGTGCTGAATCTGTGTTGTTAACATGAAAAGATGTCAGATGCTTTTCTCTTAAAGGTTGACCACTGTTCCATTTAGGTTAAAATGATGGTGCGCGTCAACCTGGCAGATTCCATTTTGTTCTATTCCAGTGGGTGTTCTTGCACCCCCTCTGTTTAAAACAACCATCCATGTTCTTCGTCGTCTTTTTCTTCTCTTCTTCGCAACCAAACCAAGAGCGCACAACCAACTGGACTGGAAAGTGTTGAACAACTAAATATAAATGTTACCTTTAGCATGCGTACATTGAGTGCGGTCACAAGGTTTGGGCTGCACGCGGATGTCCACATGGGGGCTCATGGATACCCTGGTGGACTTGGGTGGATTACCTCACGAGGACCAAAGCGGACCAAAGTGGACCCCAGCAGCCTGGTGGACACAGAAAAGATCAATTCCCCTTTTGTCTCAGTGATGGACTTTTTGTGACGACTGGTTTCCTGCCAGATCTGCATCTCTGGTTGTCTGAAACTGATGCATGAACAGTTCAATCAGCAAATATCGATAATGTTGTCTTCGTTCTTCTGTAACTTGCGTCCGTTTGCTTTGTCTTTAAAGCTGCAATTGTCCTCGCTAGGCCACTCGTGGCATAACTCTGCCACTGCTGTTAAAAACTATTAAGAATGATTTAGGTGTTTAAAAAGCATCTTCAGTGTTATGATTAAACTATAAAAAAATGGTTTGTATAAAAAGGCAGAGCCTATATCACACATGCACGTATCAATCATGAAAAACTGATAAAAATCCTTGGTAAGAAAGTGAAGAATGAAAAAAGGTACACCTACTTCTGAATGAAGGCTGGCTATTCATATATAAATAGAATAAATCTATTGAGGCCATATGAAAATAGGTGAAAGTATAAAAAAGGTGCACAGCTGGTGCACTCTTCAATCACTATTATCGATTGAATATCATTTTTTGCCTTTTACTCTTCGCTACGTTTGCGTTTATGCCATTTATACTTTTGTTACAACTAGTTTATCTATTTCGCATTTATTTTAAAAAGCCATCAACAGGGGGCGCTTTTGCACTCAAACCCCACTCCCCCGACACACTTCCATCATCCAAGTGCACAGATGTTAATGAAATGTTGAATAATGGAGTTTTTAATCCTTTTAGTGTCCAACGCTTGACATGAATTTTCAATTTGCAGCCTCATACGATCACCTGGACGTGACTGAGGGTTTGTTTTTGGTATTCAGCTCGCTGAGTCCCAGTATGACCTCCTCCTCCGTGATGTACAGGGGGCGGCCCGCTGACTATAAAAGGTGACATTAGGGAAGGACCGCTAATAACGAGGAAACTAAACTGCTGCAATTGAAGCTGTAAAAATATATTATGGCAACCTTTAAAAAGGGTGAGCGATTATCATAGCATACGCCAACTGAGAATTTGCATTTTGGCGATGAGGACATGTTGACCCTCATCAATATTGAGCCGGGAGAGTCAGTGAATTCACATCTTTCTGATCAGTCACAATTAAAAAACCTAAAGGATTTTATTGTATTTGATTATATCATGGATTTCTATGTGTCTTTATTGAAATGATGCATCCACATTCCATAAAATCCGCCCATTGTTCATCCAGTGACAAGACAATGGAAGTGCTTCATTAAAAAACACGTCATGAACACTGATTCTGCCGTCTTATCTTTTCTAAAAAAGTTGTCACACGTTGTCTTCTTAGCTGTTAATCCTTTCCTCCCCCCCCCATCACCAAGAGAGTTGTTCTTCTTTGCCAGTCTTGGATGAAAGACATTTTTTTTGTTGTTACCCCGCAGACGAGACAACAGTGATGAATACCTGAGAACTCTTATCTGTGAAACACAGGATGTTTCCAGACTTTCCAGAGGACAAGTGATTTGGCAGTTTTTACAGTCAGGCGGGTTCGCGAAATAACGAGACGAGCTTCAATCAGCCTGCGTTGCTGTTTTGGGATTTGTGCTTTAACAGTGGCATTGTGTACAGTAAGCGCGCCGGAGGGTGATTCAAACTGTTGTAAGCTCCCACAGTTTACATTCATTTAGCAGCTAAATTGTCTCCGATAACTCATAAACATGCAGCTCTCGTTTTTGGAGATTTCGCAGCCAAGGACTCAATGTCACGCTGCATTAGGCAACAGCAGAAGGAGACATGCTGACATTTCATTATTGAGGCATGACTGAATGTAAAAGTACATATTAATACTTTGACATTTCATGCCTGAGCTTCAATCCAAATTTCATAACTTCCTTTAAATCTGGATAATGTTCTGTTTCCGACAGAAAGAGAACATTTATTTTCATCTCCAGTGACAGTTTCTTCCATTTTTCAAACGTGAACAATCCATTTTCCTGTGGAATATGACCCGTTCACGCTGCAGCTGCCGCCTCCAATTGGCTTTTAAAGAGAAAAGAAGAAGAATAATCTTTAAAACTAATAAATCACAACACAATATGAGCAGCAGAGGGACACTGGAGGCAGAGTCATCAGAGCACTGATCGTTTTGTGTGTGTGTGTGTGTGTGTGTGTGTGAGTGTGTGTGTGTGTGTGTATGTGAGTGTGTGTGTGTAGTCCAGGTATTGCTCATGATTGTGGGAACCTAAAACTGTACATAGTCACATTACTGAGAGAAAAAGCAAGTCACTACAATGTAAGTCTCATGTTTTGAGGTTGGGTTAAGCTTAGCCAAGGTTATTGTTAGGTTAAGGTTAAGGTTAAGGTTAAGGTTAGGATTAGGATTAGGATGCGACAAAGGATGCGGCCCCCAAATTGAAACACAGCTCAGGTAAGTCGATGCAATGTCCTCTGAAGTCCAGAAGATGCTCCTGCACGTCCAGGCCCAAATGAATTTCCTATCACCGTGTGCACACCTGTGTTTGTTTGGGCGCAGTGCGTAGTTAACGTGTGTGTGAACAGCAGTCGGGTCGTGTAGCGGCTGTCATTCTCAAACAGCAGCACAGGATCCACACAGTGTTGCAGCAGCTGTCACATTAACACAGACACTGTTGTGATGAATGGATCCAGGCTGTGGTTCCCCTGGAAAAGACAAGCTGGTGCTGTTCAACCTGATCAGCAAAGTAAAGTGAGGTTCATTACACACGGCAATCAGGACTAATAACGATGTCCAACACCCGCGTACAGAAGATGACACGAGTGGCAACAGGAAGTGAAGGAGGCCTGATTATTTGCGATGGGGACAATATGGCGTCAGTTCCTCGCAGTTCTTCCAAGTACCGTGACATCATGACGCAGGTGTCTGAATATCGAGTCTGAGCAAATGTGTTAAAATGAGTAAATGCAACTCCTGGCAATCGGTGGTGTTGTTGTCAGTTTCCTCCTCCGTGTTGTTCTGTCTTGGACGTTAAGATGATTAGTTGTAAAGCAAGAGGTGACAAATTCTGTCTCCCCGAGGAAATTAAATTGGACGACGTTGTTATGCTGGCCCCAGTGCTTTGGAAGTTTTTGGGTTATGGCCAAATGTTTCTCGAAAGTTTTCTGTCCATAGCGTATATATTTTAATTTACCAAGTTGTGAAGCGGCTCCTCAGAACATTGAAGTATGATGGGAAAACTTTTTGTGAGATAATTTATGCACTGTCCTTCCTTCAGACAGCCTTGGGACATTTTCATTGCCGGGTAGTAAAATGAATGATATTTAAATCAGCATTATCCAGTATTTCAAATCAAATGACTGGATGTGAAGTCGGGGGAGTAAGTGGAGCATTTATCAGCCAAAGTGGATTTGGTGGAAACAAAAACAGAGTTAAAAAAAAGAGCATGTTGCACTTAAACGTATCAAACATTTCTCCAAACGAATTTTTAGCAAATAGTTCAAATCTAATCTAAGCAAATGCAACAGTTTCTTAAATTAACTGCACATGAAGCTATGGAACAGTTTGCTTTTAGTCTGTTAGCTTGATTTGGGGCTCATCAATTAGCCAAAACACGAGGATCTTCTAAAAGTACATTAAATGTGAATTGTTGATGCAATAATGGGAAGAAAAGCTTGAAGTGTTCTTAAATGCACTAACAAGCTAAATTAGTTTAACATTAGCCACAATGTTTCAGAGTTGAGGGGCTTTAACAACATTAACGGAAAACTTTTTGTGTTTCCATCAGCAGTTGTGTAGTTTCAATTATATATGAGACAAAGACGAGTCCAGAAGTATTGACTTATTCTAGACAAAGCTGTGTTCACTTTAATAAAACATTTGTCTTAAAAGCCTCAGAGCTGTTGAGATTGTGCTTCACCTCAAAATCCATTTATTTCACTGTTGTGTTTTTGCAGAGTAGTAATTTACCACCACCTCAAGTCTTCTCAGTCTCTGCATATGAAGTTATTAAAGCTGACTGCGACGTGTGCATGGACCAGGGATGTGGATGCAGCCTGACAATTAATTAGCAAAGACTCCACACGTGAAAACAAGCCAATGCCATACGAGATGCATATCGCTGAACATTTGTTTACAGAGCAGTCAGCTGCCGTCTGGACGGTTGATTCATGTCTCCTGGGTCGTTCAGGTCGGTCTCGACTTCATCGGAACACCTCTCACATTCCTGCTGTTCACAGCCCGGAGCCCGGGGCCATAAAATATTTTTTAGTTTGCAGCTGTCAACTTTTAAACAACATTATTTCACAGCAAGTGAGCAGAGTGATGGACCCAAAGGTCGGGAGATTTGTTCACGAGAAAAGAAATGGAGGGGCCCATCGTAAAAGCTTGTGGGGGTAAAAAAACGATGCAGTTTGACTTCAGGCAGCAGATAAACACAAGCACAACAGGTCTGGACTCGTTTCTGAGAGGCCGGGCTGGAATTCAAAAAGGTCAGAACATTTGTCCAGAAGTCAGAACACTTGTCGGGTCACTGGTCCCGTTTCCTCTGATTCTGCACCGACCATTTAGGACGGCTGAAGGGTTCTTTATATATAAACCCAGAGCTGCCAGTGCAGTAGCAGGTTTGTGATATAATTCATGAAAACGTGTGAAAAACAATTAGCACCACTCGGAAAGAATCAGAGGGAAAACGATGTCGGTTGAATGAGGTGTTTGGGTGTTTCAAAGCTTTGTTTCTATCAGTTTGTTTAGAGCAGTGATTGTTTACATCGTCTTCAGAAAGTAGTCAGACCCCTTCTGCACATTCTGTTGTGTTGTATGAGTTAAACTACATTTCCTTTTTTTGCATTCTACCCGTCGTGATGAAAAACACATATCACAGAGGTTTACTTTAACCGGCAGATTTAATTTGCCGCATTGGCATTTACCTTTCCACATAAATTCTTTATATGTGAAATGTACAAAGCAGATACATGTGTGGTTGGATTACACAGGGGACATCAACCTGTTGTCAATCAGTCGCTGGGGTTTTCCTCTGGGTGCTCCAGTTTTTCTCCTGTACTCCCAGACGAGACGTGCAGCTCGGTTGAAACAGAGACATCCATTTCCATATTTGTGAATGTCAGTGTAAATGATTGACAGCGTGCGTCATCACTGCGACAGACCTGCGGAGTGCGGAGAATGTGCTGCGTCTATATTCCAACACATGTGGGTATAAAAATAAACCATTAAAAGTGATCGTCAGGCAACAGGAGCAGTGAGCGTTGGTTTGATTTGCAACTTGACAACCCTCAGAGCTCCTGGCTGGACGTGAAACAGCCACTAGAGGGTGTCTGCACAACACAAAGACGTTCAGTGGAGCCTAATTATGAAAATGTATCCACACACAAATATCATCACAGTATTCTTAAAGACAAATAAAGATGAATGCTCTCCTTGTGAAAACAACTTTCTTTAAAATGAATACAAACAGAGATTAGACCTGAAGAGAAGAATCGACCCCGAATGAGGGAAAAACACAAATTATGCTTTTCATTCAAATCTCAAAAGGCTCCTTCATCCTGTGTGTGTTTATTTGTGTTGTCAACTTTCCTCTCATGTTTTTTCCACGAGCCTCTGAGGAAGACACATGAAAGAGCCTCTGAAGTCAGAGAATGCTTTAAAGTTGAAAACAGTTTAAATTCATTACACTTCAGAAAAGAGAAACGGTGGGTTTTTAACTTGAATGCTCTCGGGGAAAGGTAAATACTTAATTTCGTAGCAATCTAAGGTAAATATTACTGTACCTGATGAATGTGTTTATATAAGAGCCATTTTAAACATGTCTGGATGATGGATTGTCTTTTGTACCTCTGCCATTTGTAAGATCACACAAAGACAACTGACCAGAAGCCAAAAAAATGTGGGTGTGGATCTGGATCAAGGGGAAGATCCTTTGTGTTTATTTGACATTTTCCAGGTTATAATTTGTGGATCTTAATCAAACAAATCAGGCATATTTAGAGAACTGACATCTATAAGTGTGTCTAACTGCTGGGCCTTGACGGAGGTGTGTGCTTTACATGCTTGAGAAGTACTGACCACTCGTCTGCAGGTTGCACAGCCTCTCCACACCCCCTCGTTCTCTTCATATCTTTGTGTCATTTGTTATATCAAATATAGTTTTATGCACCACAGAAGCTTTTAATTAGTAATTTCTCTTTTTACAAGCAGACAACTTCTCTTTGTCTATTTGTTTGTAATCACAAACATTTAAAGCTGTTTCATTTTCTTCTCAAACTGCAGGTATATTGGTGTTCCCAGCCAGACACATAGATGATGCACTCAATATGAGTGTGTGTGGGTGTGTGTACGTGTGAGTGTGTGCATGTGCAAACACAGGCAGCCTCTCTCTTTTTAGTTAGATGTGGTGTGTGATGGATAGCGTGTGGGGGAGACGTGATATTGTACAGAAATTGTGATGATGATATATCTGCAGGTAGATATTCAGTGTTTCACTCACATGAAACAAAACAGTGACACAGGAAGTGAGGAGTGGCGCGTGAAGAAGAGGGCACTACTGCCACCTAGTGTCAGAAACGTTAATACAACCCACATGGAAGTGATGAATGCAGTTGCAAAATTTAGACGTAGAAACTAAAGTATGATATATCCATCATTCTCATGTCCGAGCTGCAGGAGGGGAAGAGGCTATCTCAGCCAATAGGTGTCTGGCTACAACCTGGACATTTTTGCACATGGTTCACAGACAGAAAGGCAAATATATTAACACCTGTGTGCAACTTAACCTTTCACGAAAAACCTGCATAGTTTCGACCATGCAGGGCAAAAACATTGTTCATGGTCCACATCGTGTTTTTCATGTCAGTGCAGGAGGTTTGTTTGTGCTCCAGACAAAGTGCACGTGGGTCTAACACCGTCGGAAAGCCTTCGTCTGACAGGAGAACACTTTGCTCGACAACTGGAAAAGTGCACTAAAAAATATTAAGCCTAATATTTGCATATTTTAATTGCATTTATAATTTTGATTTGACACAAACAGACTAATAAACTTAATGTGCTGCAGGTTTATCTGTCAAAAACTAATTAAGCGAGAATGAAATAGAACTAAAAACCCCGAAGCCAGTGTTGGATGATGTCGAAAGACATGTCGGATATATTCTGTTGAAAGTATATTCAGCCCTTAAGTCTTTATTAACCCTGCTTGAGATCATAGAATTAAATATACATCATGATCACTTCTGCCAAGGAGGTTGTTCTCACTCAGTTTGTTTATTAGCTAGATTACACAAAAACTACAGAAACTACAGATCCGATCAGGGCTACCACAAGATGGATCTGGGAAGAACTTTCTTTCATATTGTGAGATTAAAACATATTTTTAAAACATTTTCTAGATTTCTCAGAAGAATTCATGGATCTTGATGAAAGACACAATCATGTTTAGGCAAGATATATTTAGGAGTGTGTGTAATCTGGTGCAGATCCAAATAAGGATTAAGAATTCAAATCTGGTTTTATAAGAGGACCGTTGAACCTTGGCAGAGATCTGCACCCACTCCTGTGTTTAAAATGCCTAATAACCAGGATTACATTGGTTCTATTAACCAAAACTCACTTTTGATGTGGTGAGTAAACATTTTTGTTTAAAGCATTCTAAGCCCATAAGCCAAATGTGAACACTGTTTGAGAGTCTATAAACCAGCTATCTGCTACAGGGGTATCACATCATGATTGTTTCTGTGGCCTTCACAGAACATTCAGCGACACAAGTCAGCAGAGAAAAGACTTTTCAGTCACGAGTTAATAGAAATCCAATACACAACACTAACAAGGACACAGTATTGTGAAAAAGACTCTTTTGTGCAGTATTTGTCCTTCAACACCTCTAAACTATACTGCATCACCTCCAGAAAGTAGGTGGACAAACCTGGAACCGCTGCAGTGTCGTCTTTTTCAAACATCTTGTCTCTAACGCTCACGTTAAAACATTTGAAGAGTCAGAAACAAACGAAACAGAGATTTGATTCTTTTTTTTGTTCTCGCTTTTAATCCTTGTTTTTTTTGTTGTTTCTTTTTTTTTTACATCACCATCCATGGGATTTGACACTTTTTCCACATCGAGCAAGCATCCCAGGAAATCCCACAGCCACCAAGACGAAATACCATCACACAGTTTCACTTTCACGAAGGGGGCACAGGCTTCTTACAGAGGGTGGGTGGGGGGGGGGGCAAGAAGGGGAATCAAGAGACGACCTCGGAACGGGACGGACGCTCCTCTCAGTCACGTAGTGTACATACAGATCAGTCATATATCATTAGCATAATATGGCGTAGAAAAAGCATCCAAGCCGACAGAGCGTTATAGGAATATAAGTGTGTGGTTTAGTGTTGGATGTGTGCAAACTGAGGAGGCATGGGACACGGTGAGGAGGATGAAGTGACAGCGGGTTTCTAGCATCCAGGTCAGTTCTTCAGACATGGGTGAACAGCATTCAGGGTGTGTGTGTGTGTGTGTGTGTGTGTGTGTGTGTGTGTGTGTGTGTGTGTGTGTGTGTGTGTGTGTGTGTGTGTGTGTGTGTGTGTGTGTGTGTGCGTGTGTCTGTGTGTGTGTGTGTGTGTGTGTGCGTGTGTCTGTGTGCGTGTGTCTGTGTGTGCTTTCAACTCTAATAGATTCTTTTCAAGCAGATTCCACCACTCAGCACAGGATTATGTAGAAACGGTGCAGCACTGTCAAAGACTTAAAGTGTGTGTGTGTGTGTGTGTGTGTGTGTGTGTGTGTGTGTGTGTGTGTGTGTGTGTGTGTGTGTGTGTGTGTGTGTGTGCTCCAAGCTTGTACTACTGGCACCAGGTCAGAGCGGGGTTGCTCATGGCAACCTCCGATCCGACGAGGGGTTGCCATGACAAACAAAAAGCAGAACCCCGAGAGTGTGGAGGGGTCTGTCACCACGGCAACAGCCAGAAACAACGACAGAGCCAGGGGAGGAAAGGGAGGGAGCGATGGAGAGAGGGAGGGAGAGAGAGAGAGAGAGAGAGAGAGGGAGAGAGAGAAATAACAGGGAGAATGAATAGAAGAGAGAAAGAAGGATAAAGACAAAGTGAAAGGAGGGACGTGGAAAAGGTGCATTTAGTCTCAGCTGAGCAATGTTTGCAGACAAATCAGTGTTTGAGGTCGTCCACGCTCCCGTCTGCAGTACCAGAGTAGTAGTAGTACTACAACCTCTTCAAAGAGGAAACTGTAGACCACAGTGAAAGGAAGTGGGACAAAAATCCCTCCATCCTGACCCATGTTGTGTGATGTTAAAGTTGCCGTGGAGATGGAGTTTCCACTTCCTATCTGGTCTCATCTTGGAATTCTTCAGAGACGTGCATTTGCTAAACTCCCCCCCCTGCTTTGGATTCTTCACATGCATCCACCATTTGTTATGCTGAAGGACTTTCCCTTCTATAGGTGTCCATTTAGATGCGGGGGGGGGGGGGGGGGGGCAGGCTTTGTTGACTGGGGTTGAAAGCACAAACACAGAGATGGTGTAAGTGTGTGTAAATGTGTGTGTGTGTGTGTGTGAATCAGGGGCCAGTTGCATAAAAACAGACCTGAATCTTACTTTAAGTCAGACATGCTAACAGCCGTGTGTGTTGTCGCTCGTCAAGGTTTGGACATTTGACGGATAGACATGTTCACGAAAGCTGTACGTGTAAGTTTATAAAAGGGGGAAATTACAATAAAGTGGTAAACTTTTCAGTTTGTTGTTCAGATATCCTCATTGTGGGTAATTGGACGCCGCTGATAATATTTCAAACTGTGGTTTTAGATCAGCAAGAGAGAGAAGAGAAGAATACAAAACAAATGATTTCCTCTTTGATCCAGATCAGATTTCTAAAAGACATTTTGTTTTGGAATTTCAAACAGCCACAACAACACAAAGACTTGTTTGATTTGTCCAACTGACGCTAAAGCTAACTCTTATTTACCGCAGACTTTTAAGCAGCTAACTAACTTTGGGTTAGGGGGCTTGATTTCAGACGTACAGAATACCAGACACAATTTAAAAGAGTGTGGTATTCTGAATGGTAACAAACAAGGGAACTGTTGGGCCTTTGGCGAACGTACGTCCTCTCCTGAGTGACTTCCTAGTTCAAAATGAGTTGGTAGAAAAGTCTGAGTCGTAACCTACGTCTACGTGACTGGCCCCTGGTTGTGTCTGTGTCAGGCTGAGCTTGTTGCTCTGTGTTGACTGCAGGACGACGGTGGCCAAGACCTTGTTGACATAAGAGGTAACACAGGAAATCCGTTGCTTGGCTTAATGAAAACCAGATCGGGCACAGAAAACCCCAGAAAAAATGAACATGTGAGCGCTCAGCACAGCTCGTATAGTCCACAACAGTAGAGAGAACCGTACGGGAGCCTGTGGTGTGTCCCATCCCTCGCACATCAACACTGCACACTAGTCAGAAGTACATTAGCTCATGTCTACTTTCAAGCCTAAAATCAATAGTGCTCAGCCCTAAGGCAACTAAATACAGGGTGACGCTAAAAAAAAGCAGTTTGACGACAAGTTAAAAACTCTAAAACATTCGAACATTTCAAGATATCGAGCGGTTTTCATCTTTACAGGAGCTGCTCCGGCGGAGGAGGCCCTATGAAAGCGCAAAATCTGGCACCTTTGAATCGGTTTAATCCTGGCTATTTTACATCTTTAATTTATCTTACATCCTTCACTTACCTCAATAAGAACACCAACACAAGAAAAAACTAAACAAAATAGATCAAACTATCGGTACAACTTCTGTGGGTTCAGGCACATAAAGAGTGGAAAGGAAAGAGGGATCTCGATGAGTACAAAAGAGTCACGTTTGGAGGCGGAGAAACATTCTGTGTGTAAATGCACTGGTTGGTGATGGACGGTTATCGGCCGCTTCAATAGCTGTCGAATAGAAAATTTGTACCGTTGCGATTCACAAACTGGAAAATAAGTAGCTGCGTAGTGAACGGCACCTTCCGCGCACTTCTTAAAGGTTTTCTACGAGGACGCCGTTAAGAAGGAATAAGGCCATGAGCTGACTCTCTTTTTCGAAATCTTTCCTTCAATCCTCTCACTTGACGATGGCCCTAGCGCTCAGAGACGAGGCTTAACGCTCTATTTACTACCTGCCAACGCTCCTTCTGCTGCACAACACTGTTCCCCCTCCCCGCCAACTCACAGGCTCTAATCGCAGCTGCCAAATTCGCAAATATGCTCTTTTTACTCATGTACCTCAGCTCGGCCACAGATGGGCGAACTCAAAGAGTCTAAATCTCTCGTAAAATATTCCTGTGTTGCTACATTTTTCAAATCCCGGGGCCGCCCCTCCTGGCAAATAATCAATTCCATATTGAATACCGCGTTGACGGATGGCGAGGCCCTGGAAAGCGAAGCGATTGAAATGCAACACAAGACGAATCCCAGGTAGTCACAGGCTTGATGGAAGTATTAGATTCTTGTAAGCTGAATAAACCGCAAGACTATTCAATTTCAAGCAACCTACTGTTTGGCCTATTTCAAAACCAGAATGAGGAAATAACAAAACTGGTTTTGGACCCATGCGCCGACAATTACTCCCACACGGGAAAGAGAAAATGGAAAGATAATGGACATCTTGCATGAAATGTATCCTCTTTTCTGAACTGTATTAATTCAGTTTAGTCTTGACCCCTCTATTAAAACAACAGTATAACAAACATCCAAAGGACACACGGCCGGGAGAAAGTACATTATTTAAAAAAAGACGAAATAATGCTTTTAAAAAGTGCTCAAATAAGGAGTGTTTTCATTTTTTTCTCTTTTTTCATTATTTGTCGTTTTGTTTCTAGCAGTGTCCTCTAGGGTCGGGTGTTGGGGAAGAGGAAGAGGAGTGGGTGCATGAACAAGCAGCAGAGGAGGAAGTCGAAGATCGAGGCTAACGGACGGCCCGGTGCAGGGGCGGGGCTCTCCCGGTTATCGTGATGTGGTTTTCTCGACCCTTTTGCTCCCGTCAGCCATTGCCTCCTCAAATCTCCGTTCCCTTCTCAGCGGCCTGAGGTTGGAGCTTTTAACCCAGGCTGGCGATGTTGGACTTGCCACCTGGGGGCGCCACAATGCGCTGGGTGCTGCGGCGGGGAATGTTGTCGTCGGCTTGAGCACCTGTGAGATCAAATTTGAAAATTAGCCAGCCAATGACATTTCATCTTTCTGGAGGTATTGGGACTCGTCGTACAAGAGAAACTTAAGTACGTAAGTTAAGATTCTGACACTTAAATCCTTTTTATTCAACTTTACAAATGCATAAATCACAGAGACGTGAATAGGCCTCTGTGGGTTTGCGTCACTGACCAGATAGACTGAATCCAGACTGGTGCAGGTTGCGGACGGGCTGGTTGGGCTGCTTGGCAGGTGAGGTCTTGGCGGAGGAGGCAGGAGTCATGGTTTTAGGCGTGACCGACACCTCGCAGACCGGACCGTCATACAGTCCTCTGGGTACGCCCCTCAGCTCTGCCAGCTGCATGATGGGAAATGAGACACAGCGGCCATAGCAGTGAAAACTAACTAAATTTCCCATCATTCATTCCAAGACGGATACAAGCACATTTACGGCCAATCGCTAACAAGCGTCATCATCCCATCAGCTCGCCACAAAGGAGCTATAAACATTTCTGGGTTTGCAGAACAACATTTATGTCAAAATGACCTTTCAACAATGGAAAATCTGACTTTTTAACAGCAAATAACTAAGAGATAGAAAATATCCCTTCCTCAGACAACTGCAAAAAAACACATGTAGGCCGCTAGCAGGAAGAAAACAGCACTGTACCCTGCTGCGAGCCTTTATCCTCTTGTAGACATAGTCAGGGAAAGGTTTACGGGCCACGAAGCGTCCCGAGCCCTCGGTGGTGTGGAGGTTCCCCTCCTCCAAGACGATCTTGCCCTGGCTGATCACCACCAGAGGCCCGCCGCGCACCTCTGTGCCTTCAAAGATGTTGTACTCCACAGTCTGCGGACATTTAAATTAGGATTAATCAATCTCTCATCTCTTTTTCAGGATGATTCTTTCCAGTACAAAGTAACCTCAAAAACCTTCTTCACCATCTGAGGTCACACATGCTCAGGTCACATGATATGTGAGACATGTGATATGGAAACTGACTCAAGTCCCTTTCTCATGCATCATCATCATCGGAAAGATAAATTATCTGTGTACAGTCATAGAGTTGAGTTCAAAAAGTCATGTCTGTTCACAAAGGACAGTTCTCCTATGATAGATGTGCTCTAGTCACCGCAGAGCTGGATAACAGCAGAGAGTTGGACTCTTATTCTGAAATATTTCTAAATTCACCTCTGTTTATCATGCAGACATTTTTCAGTCTTCTGGCTTATTAACTGCAGATTTCAATTAAAGCTCAGACGATTTATCGATAGAAATTCATAAAAGATAATCCCTCGCAATGTTTATTTTCTGAATTCAAGTTCTATGTATTTGATTGTATTTGGTATTAAAGTTATTTATAAGAAAGTAGAAGAAAATCAATATCAGATTCTAAGAGTCTGCAATCTGCAAAATCCACAATCTCTATATTCAAAAACATGTTGTAAAGATATTTTAGTTTATTATTTAGATTTCAAACAAGTTAAAGTTCCTGTCTGACGGCCGACAGCTTTACTCCTTCGATGCTTTCAGCCACATTCATTAATCAATACATTAAACCTCACAGACACAACTTCATAACAGTCAATGATTCATCGTCTCCAGCTGATCTTACCGACCTGGAGGATGACGTAACCTCCCCTGTAGCACATGTTGCAAACCGCTGCGGCTTCAGGTCAAAGATTTACGAGCATCTCGCTCAGTTATCTGAAGAATTTGCCAGAGCGGCATTGACGGACTGGACGTCCTGTGTTCACACATGATGCCAGCGTGTAAAATCGCCAGAAATATTTATGGATTAAAATGCACTTGTGAAAAGGAGCTTAACTGATTTAACTCGCACGGAGAGAGACAGAGGCTTCAGTTCTCAGGGAAACGCAGAGGAAGAAGTGGGGTCGTTTCAGAAGTGTGTGTGTGTGTGTGTGTGTGTGTGTGTGTGTGTGTGTGTGTGTGTGTGTGTGTGTGTGTGTGTGTGTGAGTGTGTGTGTGTGTGTGAGTGGGGAGGTTGCTGTGTGACCAATTTGGAAGCTGGAACTGTTTGACTGCTCTCTCCTAAAAGCTACTGGAGCTAAAGCTGAGGTCATGGCAATCTGGTGGACTCTGAAATTAGATCACCAGTAGGAGACACACACACACACACACACACACACACACACACACACACACACACACACACACACACACACACACCAAATGAGCACTTTCTCCCATGAACATTAGTCCGTCCCAAGTGGAATAAAACGAAACCAAAGAACATGTCGGTATAAGAACATACACAACACAGTTGCTCCGTCTCTCTGTCACACTTGTTGAAAGCATGCACGCACACACGCACGCACACACACACACACGCACACACACACACGCCTGCTAACAATCAGAAATGATGTCTTCCAGTTCTCTGGCAAATTTTAGGGATGACCTCACTCCCTTGACGCTGTGTGAGGCCCACACCCTGTTCGGCAGTCAGACAGCCGTAAAGCCAGAGTCGAGAATGTAGTGGAATAATAAACCTGTTGCTTGATTACATGAACTAAACTGTAATGATTCATCTTTATCACATCAAAGAATATTGTGCATTTTTTAATGTTAGGATGTGTTTTAAGTGAAATCACTGTAGTGGACATAAAAATAATGGTTTTGCGTTGAGGTGTGAATGTTGTCGGCCACGGCCGTACCGAGTTGTGGGTCTTGGCCGAGATGATCTTCATGACGTCTGGGTCCCACAGCACCAGATCGGCGTCGGAGCCCACGGCGATGCGTCCCTTGCGGGGGTACAGGTTGAAGATCTTGGCGGCGTTGGTGCTGGTCACCGCCACGAACTGGTTCTCGTCCATCTTACCTGTCACCTGAAAGGAATCAGAGCTGAGGGTGAGAGGAGTACAGGAGTCACGGTCAGCGTTTCTCAATCCTCCCGGCACAGAGTGGACTGAAGTGTTTCACCGGTTCCACGGTTTTCATTTTACAAGTCGGCTCTAGTGCTGAATGTACAATATTTAACTTTGGACTGGACAGAGCCGGGGATTGAATCACCGACCCTCTGGTTAGTGGCCGACCCACGCTACCTCCTGGGTCGCAGCCGCCTGTTTGTGAGGTTGTTAGTTCACTGGATAAACCAAACACCACCATATCCAGATTTAACTGTACGCACCACACACTTGTCCCAGATGATGGACATCCTCTCCTCGGTGCCGTTGACGCCCTCAGGGATCAAGCTGAAGTCGTCTTTGCCCACGGCACGCTGGGCGGTGTTGAAGGGACAGTGCGCACTTCCCGTCACCTGCAGGTCGCCGCTGCACAGGAAGAGAAGGAGAACAAGGACGACACGGTGTTCACATCAAGATGTTTTCCACCAGTACCACCAGTTTCAAAGTTTGGATCGGGGTCTTACCAGGAGAGCAGGGAGTTGAGATAGTCTGGTGTGGTCGGGTCGGGGCTCAGGGGAGGGGAGGTGACGAAGGCGGCGGCTTTGGCCCAGTTCTTGCTCCAATAGTGTGAACCGTCCGTTCCCAGGCTCGCAGTGATTGGCTCGCCGTAGACCACGGTGCCTGAAAAGTTCAGTCCCATTTTAAAACAAGACGCTTCGCTCTCTGTTTACACGCATGTCACGTGGAATGTTTCCGGACACGTGTTTTCCGGTTTTAAACTTTTCTTTGTGTCTCACCCTTCTTCCTCGCCTGAGCGATGACATCAGCGGCGCTTTTGCTCATCACCTTGGTGACGTACAGGGGACAGTTGGTCTGATTGGCCACAGTCACCGAGCGGTTCACAGCCTCCGCCTCCACCTTAAGGGGAGAAAAGTGGCGTTTAAACAGCAGCTGGAGTCGATCTCTTCATCCTCTTCTCGCTCATGACCGTCACGTGTCTCAGACCTCAAATGTAATTCACTCCAACTTTTATAGGATCATGTGAAGATATAAAACTTTTATTTGATGAAATAACAGCTGACAGTCCCTCAGAAATTACAGAATACTTCAAATAAATGAACTCCGTTAAAATGACTGTCTCACCCAGGGGACGCTTTGACCTTGGCAGTGCTACATATCATGTGTTATGGTCTGTCCTCACACAACATTGACAATTTATGCATCGTTTGAGAGCTTTACGTCTCCGGATTCTGTCTGTGCAAAGCATTTTAGGATCCTCATGTCACTGCAACAACCAAAAGAATTGGTTCAGACGTTTTCTGCTCCTTCAGGTACGGCTGCAGGCTTTTGTTTGTTTGTGGCTGTTTGTTCAAAAGCAAAACTAAGTAGACCATGTAATAAATGTCAAAATAGCACCTTTTTGCCTCCCACGGAATTGCTATGGTTTACTTGTGGCCCAGATCTGGCATAAAGGAGCAGAATCTATTTTACTATGTGGGTAAGAATTACCCTTAATCATTAAAAGAGCTTATTCATCTAAAGTGCAATCAAACAAACACGATACAACAAGTCACTGTACAGTTTTGCTGTTTAGGTGTTTCCATCCGACTCTCTGGGATAAAGCAAAGACAATGTTCTTTCCATCCACAGCAACAAAAAATAAGGTAAATCACTTAAGAGAAACTTGGCAAACTTATTTTGACAAATGTAACAGCAGGATAGTGATTTGTCAGTGAACACCCCCCCGACGTGTTCCAAACACAGAGAAAACTGTGGATTCCTCACGTCGTCTGTTTTCCATTAGTTCAGGGCGTCCATTCACTCCGACTTTTGCCAAAGGGTCTTAATCAAGATCAATTCTATTCTGCAATTTCTTCGTGGTGACAAGTCAGTCAGTCCCTGTGTTATATGAGTAACAGGTTAAAACAGTCGCACCCTATTATAAAATCCACACAGCTCAATGTCACAGTCCTGACACTCACCTCCTCAGGATGACTCAGCACGTGTCCTTCAGGCCCAGTGATCCCCTGCTCCAGGATCTTGCACTGCTCCTAAAACACACACACACACACACAAATGAACACACAAACTGCTGTGGAAGGTTGTTGAGTCGTGTGCAGGTACACACATGTTCTTCATGACCAGCCTTGGCAGTGAAAAACCAAGCACGGCCATCGACTCCATCATCCTCATCTGTGGGTTATTAAGAGCTCAGCATTGAACATGTCATCGCGACTGGGGAGAAAAACGATGTGTCGCAGCTTTGACTCAGGTTTAACAAACCACAGCCCTTTGTGCTGAGTGCGGTTTAGGGTTTTATATCCCGACAAGGAGCAGAGAATCACTCCGAGTCGTTTTGGATTAAAGTACCTCAGCGACGATGTCTCCGTTCTCAGCGTGCACCTGAGCGATGGCTCCCAGGTCGCGGATCACACTGAACACCTCGTACACCTGCGGAGAAGACACAGAGTAAATCATCCGTCATCAGACACCTCGTCACTAATAAGTATTAGAATATCCTTTCTCTTTAAGGCCCACCCTCCTGATAAAGCTCAGTCTACTCTGATTGGACAGGACGCTATTTGTGCATTATGTAAATGTGGGGAAATCCGGAAGCATTGATTGGACTTCTGAGGAGGACTTCAGGTTTTCAACTTTTTTATTCACATGATTCAAAACTTTGTGGTGAAATGAAACATTCGTCCACATTTTCAAACAGCGAGTGAATCTCCCACACTCATGGTGATGACTTCACCGACATGGAGGTGAGTCATCATCCGCCCGCTGCCAAACACGCAGCACTAAAAAGCCATCGACGTTTGACATTTGAGAGAAAATGATAAACTGTGGCTGCAGCGGCCGGAGAGAATTCCTCACCCAGGTGCGAGAGACCAACACGGATCTGTTTGGAAACAGCTTTCAAGTGGGATTAATTCATTTCAACCGTGAGTCAGAGGAGACGTTCAGAGGGAGAAACACGGCGTGAGACCACGGCCAAGACAGACGGCAGCCGTAACTCACACTGACAACAGAGTGTCACACTTATTGTCGGCTCCCAGTCCCTGTTCCACCAGATTAAACAGATACAAACACAGATGTGGAGGAATTTTACACGTTTTCTTTTGTTTTCACACTGGTACTGAGCTCAGAGTCTGGACCAATGAACAAGTCGTGACTCGGACGTGAATGCAACACTCTCATAATTAGACACTGATGACCATGTGGAAAGTTGTTAGATTTATATGCTGCTGCAAGTTTCATGTTTACTGAGAATTTAACAGTTTAATTAGATTCAGTGGAGGAGAAGCTGCATCTGGACAAGACGGTGAAACCTTTAAATGATTTATTGTACAAATACTTATGATTTAAATCATTATAGGATGTTTTATTTATTCTATTTTATTGTAATTTACTCTTTTGTCATCTGTTACATATTTACTCTTATATTTCTGCTTCATTATTATCTAATAGTGTGTGATCATCATCATTATTTCATGGGATCTATGATATTATATTTGATTTTGCTGTTAACTTCATAATGGAATTAAAGGTTTTAAAACAAGCTTCTATCAATCAGACGTTTCCTCTGGTTTTTCAATAACAAATTTCACAACAGAATGAAATGACAGTGAAGTGACGAGAGGCCTCACCTGAGCGTCAGTGAGCTGGAAAACGTCTTTATAAGCCAGGTAGACCAGGAAAGAGTTGACACCTAAAATATAAAAAGACGAAAAATGTTAAAACTACAAGGAAAGAGTTTAAAGCAGAAAGCATAATTTTGTGCTGTTTTAAAAGCTGTAAACCACTTGATGCACAACATCTCAGACTGAGCCTGCAAAACAGAAACTTTCATGTTCCCTGAAGTGAAACACTGTAAATTTGACCCAATTTTTTGACCCCACACAATAATTGAAAACGTTGCTACTTGTCTCTTTGTTGTGGGTGCGGTGAACATTGCAGCCTCAAGAGGTCACTAGAGGGTTTTTTCTATTGATCAATTCTTTCATATTAAAATGTGTTTTCTGTCAAGTTAATCATATTCAAAGCATCAGGCTGTTAAACTGTGCGTTGGGTGTGGCCGCACCGTGGTCCTTCACCAGCGCCTCCATCTCTTCCTGGATGCCCCGGTGCCACTCTGTGATGTCCACGTGCAGGGAGTAGTCGCAGCAGGACTTGCTGTCGGCCCATTCGCGCCACTGCTCGAAGGCGGAGAGGAGGCTGACGCCGGGCTCAGGTACGACGTGGTCAACTGGAAGAAAACAAAAACACAAGCTCAGACTCGGGCCTGGTTGATATCACGTGTTATCTGAATCCACTGAGTCCACAGACCAAATGATTCAGTTTGGATCCGAAGCCCAGTTTGTCCGAAGTGAAGCGTATTGATCTTTGAAAATAACCAGATATACGTCTCCTGGTCCACGTTCAAACCGCAGCCTGCGCTCGCAGCACAAACATCATCTGTTCGTGGTTTCCACCGGCCAACGCTCACGTATATCAGCTCAAGATGTTACATCTGCAGACGTCACTCTGTCTGCAGACGTTTTCAGACACTGTGACTGTCTCATATCTGCTGAAGCGCAGGATCCAGTTGATTAAATGATTCTTCAGGGGCGGTAAAAGAATGTGAATCAGCCAAGTTGACGATGTAAGGAATTTAACTTTAATAATACGTTAAAGAATGGTGCAAACATATGTCAATTATAGTGTTGGATGGTTGTATACTGTACAATAACATGTGAAAAGTAAGTAGTAGTAATAGTAGTAGTACAAACATTTGCATTAAATCAATACATAAACCGTCATTAGGAAAACCTCTAATTGTTTTTTTAAATGTCTGTCACAGTTTCTATTATTGTCTACTTTGTTATTTACTGCTCGTCGCTTCAGGGCTAATTCGTGTCATCCTCCTTCACATGTGGTCACAAGTGTCTCATCAGATCTGAATCAGTCTGAGATCATGAGGTTTAATCGTTCGTTTCTTCATCTGTGGTTTGACATCTGATTCAAGTCGAAGCTCAAGGCTTCTTTACAAACTGTCCCTGTCCCCCTGTTTGGTGCAGACCTGTGTGCGACCGCCTGAGGCCACGAGGCGGATGCTGCAGTCCGGGAGTGTTTGTTCTGCTGTGACCGAGGCAGAGGAGGGTGGAGCAGCTGAGTCAGAGGGAGGAACCAGTGTGACAATTACAGGGGGAGATTTTTCATTTGGGCTTTGTTTTCCCGTCACGTCAGGACTAGTCCTCAAACTGCCCCACCTCTGTCATCACTAGGATGTCAGCGTGCAAGGTTTCTAGGTGGGTCGGCCAATCAGGGTCTTTCTGTGTGGAGAGAGCATGTTCCCCTGTGTCTGTGTGTTGCTTTTAAGTGACTCAAGCTAGAAAAGACGGAAAAGAATTAAAAACACGACCTTTCAAAGATAAGCGAAGTTGATGGACGAGTTGGGATTTGCATGAAACATTAGGAAAATGTGAAAAGAACTATAAGAATAAGCAATGATGTAGGGACATAGGGGGCTGCAGCACCTCCTACTGGGGAGGGGTGTAACTTCAAGACGAAAAGAAACACAATAAATCGATTCGAAGAAACTTATTTCATTTAATTTCTGAGAGAAGCACAGTAGCACTACTTATAATATTTGATTTGATTTAAGAATATGCAGCTTTGACTTTCAGTATATTGGTGTCTGTTGTTGCGTAAAATGTTGTTGGACATTCACTGTGGAGGAAGGCGCTCCACAGACTCCAGCGTCAGGAAGGACTCAGATATGAATCATCGCCAGTAGGACCCTCATGGTTGGGGACTTACTGATCATGGTGGTGCCTCCGGCGAGCGCGGCCTTGGTCCCCTGGTAGAAGTCGTCTGCAGACGTCATGCCTCGATCCGGCATCTGGAAGCGTGTGTGCACGTCGAGGCCGCCCGGCATCAGCATGCGGCTGTGGGCGTCGATGGTTTTGACGCCGCCGGGCACGATGAGGTTTTCCCCAATTTGTCTGAGAAAAATAAGTAATTCATTATAATAAGAGAGGGGAAAAACACATATATTAAGTTTAAAAAGGTTTTAAAAGGAATATTTAGCTTGTTAAATGCCAGTGTACTATTTACACACTTTACTGTTTTAACTCCACTATAGGTTTTATTTTTGCCCCTGTTGGTTTGCTGGATTTTTCAGCAGGATGATGCAAAAACTACTCATCAGATCTCCATGAAACTATATGTACTGAATGTAAGGTTCAGGGAAGAAGAGAATATACATTTTTGCTTGGATCCAGATCAGAGGGCAGATCCTGGAATTTTCCAGGAATAATTCATGGATCTCAGTAAAAGTAATCAGACATATTCAGAGGACCAATATTTATGTCTAATTTTGTGCAGCTTGTTTGGGTTGAATGGGATTGTTGGCAGAGGGACGCGCTCCACTGAGTAACATACCAGTTTATATTCGTACCAAGAGATGCAAGGACAGATTCTAACTTTGTAAACATGTCGTCAGCTGCTTGAACTGAACTCACTTGATGACTCCATCCTCGATATAGATGTCAGCACAGAACGACTGGTCATCGTTCACGATCTTCGCCCCTTTAATGAGGAGACGGTCACTCTGGAAAAAACAATAAGGATGATTAGTCGCTGCACATATAAATAACACGTCGTGAAAAGAGAAGATGCGTGAACCACAGCCCCGCAGGTCTGAACCCTCTGGGGGTTTTAATAGATGCCTGTAAAAGATATGACCATGAGGGCGAATATCCGATTCGGCTCGACTGGATGTGGGATTAAGTGCGTTTGATGAAAGACATTTTGGGGAAATGTCACGTGAAGGAGTGGACCCAACAAAATGCAAATAATCCAAACCGGTTTAATCTACTGAGCCGTCGCAGTCTGGTCCTTTTTAGGATGCACTCGGGTAAGAAACACGCGGCTTTCAACAGATACTGGATTTCTTCCTACGCACACACACACACACACACACACGCACACGCGCGCGCGCACACGCGCGCGCGCACGCGCGCACACGCACACACACACACACACACACACACACACACACACACACACGCACACGCACGCACACACACACACACACACACACACACACACACACACACACACACACACACACACACACACACACACACACACACACACACACACACACACACACACACACACACACTGTTTGATGTTTGGATCAGTGTGTGGATGTGATGCACTAAGACTGCTTTTAATGTCAGGAGGGAAATAGAGGAGGAGGTTTTTTTTTTTTTTTTAAAAGGTATTTGTAAGGAAACACTCTTCAAGTCACTCCAGTGTTTTCTGGTTGGAAACAGTAGCTGCAGTTCAGTAGTGAAAATCTTCAGCAGCTATTAGAATGTAAATAACCGTGACCTGTGACATAATGAGAAGAATTCAGCACAACAATAAAGAACAGACACACACACACACACACACACACACACACACACACACACACACACACACACACACACACACACACACACACACACACACACACACACACACACACACACACACACACACACACACACACACACACACCCTCCCCTGTTGTCTACATGTGTGTGAGCTATTGTAGTAACAGACACAAGGTTTGGACCAATCAGGGCACAGACTGTGTAATCAATCATCGATGTCACCCACTCCCACCGAGCCCCTCAACCCCCGTCCCTCCCTCGTGTCACCCCCGCAGCTCGGGTCCTCTTTCCAGAAAGGGCGTGGCAGCTCTGGTCACAGGGACTCCAGCATCCCCGGCTAACAAAGGCTGCTCTGTTTGAGCCTGTGTGGCTGTAGCTGCTGCTGCCCGGCCGCCCGGCCAGCAGCTCGGGGCCCCTGAGCACTGCTGCCGCTCTTCAAAGCCCCAGCCAGTCGGTCACAGCCCCGCCCTGCACCATGCACAAAACTCTGCAGGACGCAGCGCCATGAAATCTCATTTACAACCGTCCCTTGTTTCAATAACCAGGGGGCTGGATTTGTTACTGCAGCACAATGAGGAGCAGGTGGAATTTGTTTGGTACATGAGGGCAGTTCATATTCAGCATGTAGGGAAACATATGACATCATTTTCAGTCTCTGTTGATCCCTACTGGTGTTTTTATTGTTTAGTTCACATGCATTTTGTGTTCTGCAGCTTCCAGCATCTCACATGGAAGCATTTACTGCTTCACTGTTTCTTATAAAATCTTAAATTTAACATTTCATTATACTTTGACATTTCAAACTAGAGTGCCATCGCCCAACAGGCCCCTTAAAGTCAATCAATTTGAAATGAATCACACACACTCGTAAATATCAGGCCTCTCACTGTGCCTACTTTCTTTTTATCAAGATCCATGAATTACATCCTGGGAAAATGGGGAAAATAGTGAAAAACTAAAATCCTGGCTCTGCACCAAAATGAGTTCCTCCCGTTCATTTCAGTTTGTGCGTCTTCAGACCCGACTGACAGAAACTCGAGTGACATCACATGATTGGCTTCACGCTGCCTGTGAACTTCTTTGAACCTTTTCAAGGAAATGCGAATAAAAGAATCATAGTTTGAAGCCACAAACTCAGGATTTGTCAGGTGGTGAGAAGAAATATGGTCAAATCCATAGGTTTAAAATCAGAAAAACGTCTTCTACATCTATTTTAAAAACATGTTTTTTGCATTTCAATCTTATTTCCTCTCTAAATTCTTTTGTTTTCATGCCGTAGAGAATCCTACACACACACTTGAGGACCTCAGCTGGCGGCAGCCGCTCTGGAAAATGTCGTGCAGCTGTCATTTGAAAGGTGTGGCGATGCTCTGTCAGCGCTGATGGAACTC
Organism: Verasper variegatus; assembly: GCA_026259375.1. Taxonomy (NCBI): domain Eukaryota; kingdom Metazoa; phylum Chordata; class Actinopteri; order Pleuronectiformes; family Pleuronectidae; genus Verasper; species Verasper variegatus. Next base: position 18,268,433 of record CM048060.1, on the reverse strand, counting down.
GAGCAAATAGATTGTGTGGTAATCTTCGATCTATGTGGTGCAGGCGGCTCTGGCGGAGCGATGTGCTGCGCTCCAGGCCGCTGTTGGCCCGCGTTCATCCCAGCGACTGCTTTGAAATGATGCCGTTACATCATCAGGACCGTCAGTATCACATTATACCCTCCGAGTTCACCAGCAGTTCTCGAGTCAACAGTCTCATAAACTCAAAGTCATATGAGCCAAGACTTTGGGTTTTATCCCTAAAAAGAGGTGGATCCCAGTTTCTCTGTTTAATCTGCAAAACACTTTAAAACACAACCACTTGCCTTGAATCCAGACTAATCGTCTAATTGTTGTGGAGCTCACAGGAGTTGGAAAGTGTATCTGATTGTACTGGATCACGGCCAAACATGACGGTGACCTTTTTCATCACGGGAGCCTCTCACAGCCTCACAAACAGGATGTGGACGAAGCTCAATGGGCTCACTGTTGCTATAGAGCTGTGTTTTCATTCCACAGCACAAAGCCTGAGCGTGCTAATGTATGTGCAGCAGAATGCAGTGTGGTGAGCAGAGAGTAAGACGCCACTGTTTTCAAACAATTAGTGGATCCTTGGATCCCTCACCGATTATTGTACAGAGAGAAAAAACAACTTTCCTTAACCCTAATTATCGACCTACATTATCTACGTCTTCTTAAAGAAAACATCCTGGTCCAGGGGGAAGCCCGACATGGGCGGAAGTAGAAGAATTGTGAGGAGGGGGGGGGGCCTGCTTGACTTGAAGGAATGTGAAACGGAAAAGAAGCTGAATTACGACAGAGAATGAGGGACGTTAAGGGAAGTTAAAGATGAAAAAGATTCTACGATTTTGAGAGCAAAGCTGTGACATAACAAGAACAAAGTTATAAACAATAAAGTTCTAATTTTAAGAGACTAAAGTTAAACTGTGATATTAAAAGGAGGGTTTTCTAAAAAGAAAGAAAAAGCATAACACAAACATTTCCCCGTTTAACGTGTATATGGTTAGTGTGTTAGCAAGCAAACACCAATTTGCAAATCGAGCCCATGCGAAGAAACCAACATCCTCTCCAACAGCGCAAAATGGCGGCACTTGTATTAAAGATAGTTTGGCTTCGTTTCTGCACAAGACACGTCGTCCATCTTTAAATACGTGCAGCCAATCTGATCAATCTGTTGTATCACGTGACTCTTGTAAGATATCGCTATTTAAAAGCACCAACAAACAAAGTCACAGACCAGCGAGTGGAAAATAAATCGGCGCACAAAAGAAAAGAAGTCGCCTGCTGACTGAGACGTTTAGTGAAATTAGAAAGAAATCTGCTCAGTCGCAATGAAAACATCTGCAAGTGTTAGACGTATCCCAGCAACGTAGTGTGTTGTTGTCCAAATGGAAAGTATCCTGGCAACATCTGTGGAGTCAGGTGGAGAACGATGCCAGGTCCGACCCTCGGCACGGTGATTTACGGGAGTTCTGGGTTATTCAAAAACCCTCCTGCTTATTAAAATAAAGAGCGTACACGTTCAGACACATGCTCACTTTAGAGTAACAGACAACAACAGGGATTAAACAGGTTCCCAAAGAGAAGATGTCGAGCTTTACATGTTGGCTGGAAAAATACTGAACAATAAAACCTAGGTTCAAATCATCAGAGAAATTCAAAAATCAACTATTCAGCAATGGAAAAATTTACCTTCAATCTGTGTTATTGACTTTAATATTCATTTTGACTTAAGTTTTCTCTTTATCGTTGGAAAAATTCTCTTTAATTCTGGGTTTTACACTTAATTATCTTTTATACAATGAAAAATCTCCTCGTATTTTCTGTATTTGTGAAAGAAATTGTTTAAATTGTCTTTTTGACTGAAATGTCGTCTTAATTTTTCTTTTTAAACAATAAAACTTTCACTTACATTCTCTCATCGACTGCATCCACGTAAATTGTGTCACTGGCTGTTTGCTACAACTGAAAACATCCCTTTAAATTCTTAACTTGACATCGGAAATTCAAAGCATCTTTAAATACTTTCTTACTTTGAAAATCCACTTACAGTCTACATATATTTGAATATTTTAACTTAAACTCTGACTTTGACTATGAAAATAAATCACACGTATTCTCTCTGGTACTTTTGAATACTAATTTAAATTCTGACCGACACTCTGACCTCAAGGACACAGTGAAGATGGAGGCACCACCTACATGATCTGTATTTATATAAACATGAATGTAATATTTGTTATTAAATAAAAAAACTTTCCATACACACACACACACACACACACACACACAGCATGTGTTTCTGCTGTCATGAATGGGGTAAATGAACTGTGGGTGAACGCGGATGAAGCGGTGGGCGGGTGATTTGGACACCAGCTCAGTGTGTACGACGTGAGAACAGACATGGCCCCGGGGCTGATGTGCACTGATAACAGCATGAACACACTGCAGTGACCTTAACTGTACCAACACAAACACACAAACACACTGTACCCAAGGTTTACAAACACACTCTGATGATCTCTCATCCTCTGAGGACACGGAGTCACTGAGACTTTAATCCTGTCTTATTATAGACTCAGTCTATTTATAACTCTCCACTAGCGTTGTACATTGAGCCTTATTTTACGAGTGAAGACAAAATGACTTGACTCACCGTTTCACTGACAAACTTACTTTACAACAATATTGACGATAATCCATTGATCGGGTTCCAGCTTCTCTCACGTGAGGATTTGATTTTGCTTTTCACTATTTTACACCATTTACAGCTGCAGTTCATTTCTTACTATTTAGTATTTAAACTTTTAATAACAAGTGAAAAATGCTCATCACATTTTCAGAGTCAAAAAAATTATATTTAATTTATAATTTACCTTTCGCATTAAATTTCCATTGAAAGAAAACAAGTAAAAATAGCTAATTTGCACATTTGAAAAGGGAGAACAAGAGGATGTTTGACTTTTCTCTTGATAAATGGGTTAAATGACTCATCATTGATCACAAACATCAATAGACTAAATAAATAATTCAGTAACTGTCTCAGGACTAATATTGGAAACTGAATATTTGGGGGTTTTGGACCATTGCTCAGGGATCAACACTTGAGTTCAGCATTTAATTTTGTGCTCCCTTTTATTAACATTTTAGTCGAGTCATAATAAAAGTTTCATCGGTTGCAGGCGCTGCTCGCTCACTTCTTTGAACTCTGCTCGGGTTTCAATGTATGAATCAGAGATTTTATGAGTCACAGCGACGCGCTGATGCCAGGTGGTGGACTTGAAGAGTTTCATTCATATTTGATGAGCAGTGCTTTCAGTACCTCCCGGCCTGTGCAGCTGACCCGCCTCCATGTGGCCAACCAGTCGGCCCATCGGCATCCTGAGTGCAGGGTGATTCATTCCCCTTTGTATTAAATCTACTTAAACTCATTAAACTGGCAATTTGGTTGAGGGACAGACATAATTTCTTGGTCAGTGCTTTTCCTGTATTATATTTATTCGATTTAAGCCCATTCATTTCCTCTCCGCCTTGTGTTTGCTTTAGTAAACTCATCACTGACTCTGTCACATGGTGGAGACCCAGAAGCTGCCGGGTTTTAAAAGACAAAGCTTCACTGCTCCTCCCTGATGTGATGTGTACAAGTCACTGCACGACTGAGAACGCACGGCAGGTAGATCCTCGATTCTTAAGAAAACTGTTTCAGAGACAAGTCGCTCGTCTCTGACCTGCTTTTTTCTTCCATGCGCGGTTCAAGAATAGTCAGTCTATCCATTTAGTTCTTACTTAATCACTGTTGGGACCACACCTCCGACTAATCCTCTCAGCTCTCCACCAACTGGAACCAACAACTCCAGCACAGAGAGAGTCAGGGGGAGGAATATGCCTCTTTTCACCAGCGACACCACGTTGCCAAAGTCCAACATATGTTTTCAATTATTACGTTATTATCATCGGAATTTTTTGTGTGCATAATGCCTCTTTATAAACAACTGAAATATGAAATCGTTTCAGAATGGTTTGCTCTCTTTATATAATCTATGTCTGAAACAGGCCACTTTATAGTATTTTTCCATTTGGATCATCGCTCGGACAAATCTCAGTTTGTGTCAACATCACTTTTTGCCTAATAGAGCAGCAACTATTGACTGATTTTCATTATAGATCAACCTATTGATTTTTTTTTGGACTAATTGATGAGTTGTTTGGTCTTGAAAGCGTCAAAAGGGTGAAAATCACTTACTAGACGCTGCCAGAGCCCAATGCAGCAACGACAAATCATGTGTCCAACCAACAGCTGAGAAGCAAAAGATAATTCATTTATAAAGAGGGTTCAGGGACGACCTGAGTCCTGTCTGATATGGTTTACTTTGACCACATGCTGTCTACATGTCGTCCACAAGGAGGATGGATGGAAGGAGGTTTAGGCCTCAGCTAATGGAGAGTAAGAGAGAATGTAAGGTTGGGCCCCTGGGCCAAGATGCCTGAAGGGCCCCTCATCCTCCTCCTGCCCACCATCCTCACACCAGAGTCCTGGTGACAGCTTCTTCAACCTTGATCTCAAAGTGAAGATGTTTCCTGGTAGTAACTTTTACTGAGTACACATGAGGCTCTTGTTGACCCCTCGGGCCCAGAAGACCCACTGTGCAATAAATATAATGCATCTTTTAATCTGCTTCAGGATGTAACCACGAAATAAAATATGCAACACACATCTGAGATCTGCTTCGTAAAAGACTATTTCAGCTCCGTCCGTGTTCCGAGTGAGTCCGGACATTTCTAACTCAATTATTCCACCTTGTTTCCGCCCGGCGACCTCCCTCCTTCCTCCAGCTCTGCCTGTGTGCAGCAGCATCTTCCCTTCCTCACACAGCTGAGCGAGAGAAACATGGAAGGAAATGGGAACCTCTGTCCCCTCCCTTCCCCATGGCTCCCCTCCCTTCCCCTCCCTATTCTCCACTTTCCATTGAACCAGCACCACCTCCATCATCCAGGGGAACACTCTCTGCTCCACCGTGGCACAGTTCTAGTGTCCTACAAATTAAAATGAGATGTGTTTTTTGGTGAAGTGAAAATGGAGCTTGAGGGAATAGAAAATGCAGGAGGTGTTGAGGGGGATGAGGGGAAGCATTTGCTCCACCAGCTGGTGTGCATTGATACCCGGCTCCCAGACACACAAAGACCACCGGCGTGAAATCTCTCCTGCACACCACGCATAAAGGAGGACCGAGTGGGAATCGGCACCAACAATGAACGGGATTATTCTAACGGTTTTTTTTTTGTTGTTGGCACTTGTCGCAAAGATGCTGCAAAACCCCACTTTTCTTTTTCAGCTTCGAGGGCCTCAGTGGTTTATCGATCCTAACGCGCGTTCATCCTCCACGACGCAGCTCTCACAATAAAAACCCGACATGCATGTGCAAAGATGCATTACAAGGGAAGGAACGCATGAGGTCAGCCTGTGCTCCAAGATCAAATTTGAGGAGGAGCGCGGCGCAGCAGAGGCGCAGGGACTGTGCCGCGCCATGCCGGTCCCATCCTGCACCCACACCCGCATGCAGGCCCGCACCACCCGAGCCAGGACACCAGGCTGGATCCGCGTTCCTCTGTAACATGTAAAAACACCCACAACACTCACTGTGATGCGGGGAATGTTCTTCTTTCCCTGGTAGCCAGACATCTTCGCCGGTTGTTCCGTCGTGCGCTGCGCCTTGGACCGCTACGAATTGCACCGCGGATTACTGCTGCTTGCAACGAGGAAGATGAGGGTGATGAAGAGCAAGGAGCAGGAAGTGTGGTCGCAGTTGATCCTTAGGGAGGCCACAAATGTGAAGAAAGTATCTGTGGACTCCTGATGGCAGCCTCCCGGTCTCCACCGATGCACCAAACCTTCTCCCACCCAGACGGAGTCAGACGAGAGGGGAGGAGGGAGGGAGGAGGGAGGGACCGTCCCCTTCCCCATAAAAGAACCCCACGGAGCATGCGCAGAGCCTCGCCCTGCTCCATTGACGGAGAGAGGGCCACTAATGCCATCAATGGCTCTCTTTGGATTAGTGAAGGCAGAGTGCACAAGACAGAACAAATGAAGAAACATCCAGCAGCCATTTTACCTCTGATCACTTTATCTGCAAAGCACCAAATAAACCAGAGGAAATAAAGAAACAGAGATTTCACAACTAGTTTCAACCCGAGTCATCAACCACTCCTGGTAATGGTCTGTATCCGTAGAACACTCAGAGCACTTCGAAGTAATTGTTCATACAGTGAAGCACTTCCTGCCATCAAGGGTAATCAAGGGTAATTTGGGGTTCAGTGTCATGCCCAAGGAAGCCTTGAACCACCGACTGGTCAGCGGACAACCCGCTCTACCTCCTGAGCCGCAGCAGCCTCGGTGCTACCGATTCAAAGCGACTCAAAGTAGTTTCCAGATGTGAATAGTGAGAGTAAGTGACACTTGTTGGGATCAGGGGAGATAATACGACAGGACTTAATAAAATGAGATTTAAAGGAATATCTTATAAAACTGGTGGAAGTTGTTTTCCTTAAGCTGCAGAGGTCGGATATAAGACACCTGACCTGACTGGTTCTCCTCATACAAGAGATGGAATTAAATCAGACTGAGAAGATTTAACTTCAGAGTGATTCAAATTTTGTGTTTGCCTCTACATTCGGACTTGGAGTGAGCCGCTAGCAGCCATCATGAGTTAGCCTTGGGTTGATGCTCCTGTCAGTGTCGGCATGTAAGATTTCAAATTTGTGTTTTTAAAACTTATTTTATTGCAGGGCTCAATTTTCCTGCCCCGGGTGCAACAAACTTAGCAGGCCTGCACCTACTAGCCGCTACTTAGCATAGCTAGCATTGTTTTAATCATGTGAATCTGCAAATAAATTAAGATCGTGAAATACATACAGAGGAGTAAGAGTAAGCTATGATATTTACTTTTATTTTAGGGCAGTAGATAAAGTTGCAAATGATAGAAGTACTCGAACAATACCTCAATAAGTACCCAAATACATTAGTCATGTTACTTTCAACCACTGCAGTCTGCAAAAAGTCATTGTTTTTTTAAATCGAGCATAGACCTGACATGTCAGATATCATTTAATCATCCAATCATTTCATTATATCGCTTTCATTATTCATACGCAAGAACAAATAAGTTAATTCCAATTATATATAGGCTTATGCGAGAGAAGAGCAAACTACACATGTACGATTAAAGTAGACAAAGGAGTTACGGGAGCATCAGGAGTGGATTGTGTTGCTGATGCTTCCAATCAATACGTAACATGAAACCAGGACTCAACAGCCAAAGGTTCTAATAGCAACCTGAGTGCTTGAATATTAAGTAAAGGAAGTGATGTCAGCGCCATGATTCACAACCCAACTGCAAAACCTGGATAATTTGTCGAGCCAGCAGGGGAAGAGTTGATTTTTCTTGCAAGTCAGAGCTGCATCTCAAGTCCTTCAGCTCCACACCCTCAGATTAATGAAACCCTGCAGTCGTGCATTATGTCATGAGCACTCAACCTTCTGTGTTTACATGTATAAGTCTCAGGCAGGAGGGGAAGACACATCTAACTCCTTGCAGATTTACTTGTTTAGATGGTGATATAGCTCAAGGGCACTTCAGCAATCCATGCACAGGTATGCAAGTAGAAAAAAGATGCAACTGTATCAGCTGGAGCCAACAGGAGCCACTCCCTCTGACAGCCCTGCATGCGGGGCCCTCCACCGACTCTATTACATCACAGTGCTTTCTGGGAAATGTAGTCAGAGCAAGTTGTCTGGCGTGAACAGGCTGCAAGCTTAAACAAACTCAAATAGGTGGCAGGGGCTTTAATTGGAAGATTATTGGATGCAAATTACGCACAGATCTGATGGAAGAAATGAAAGATGGAGAGAGAGAGATTGAAAGGAGAGAAAAGACAGAAGAGGTAGAAAATAGAAAGACAAGAAAAACAAAATCACCCTTTTATCGTCCAGGTTCTGCAGAGCTTCTTTCCCGGTGCTCAGCCTGATCTCCACCTTCCTCTGCTGGGAGATGTCGGTCTGCCGGTCAATGACGCTTCTGTCGCTCCGGCCCCTGCACATCGAGAGCGCGTCAAAGTCCAGCGTCTTGCTGTCGGAGGAGCCCTCCACCGGGCAGAACATGCCACAGAACTGCTGCCTCGGCCTGGCGGGGCTGTCGGAGCCCATGCTCTTGAAGAAGGCTGGTACATCCCCGGTGGTCGACATGCCTCTGGAGCAGGCGGGGGGGCAGCTGGGAGCTTTTCTCGGAAGGGGGGTGTAGCTGCACAAATGCTCCGGTCTCAGCTGCTTGTGTTCTTGTGGACAGCCACCGCCTTTTGCCGGGTTCCAAGTGCAGGTGGTCGCACTGTGACAAAGAGCGCAGGCAAATCTGTGAGGCTAATGCTGCATGAAAACACTCCCACTGTGGAGAGCGAGGATAAATGATGCGAGGAGATCCTCTGTTCCGTCTATGAGCAGCAGACAGTTTTGAATTGCTTACTCATGAGTCCAAATTAGCCTCCAGGCTGTCAGAGTTAGAAGTCAGCGTATGAGGAGGCGACCAGCAGCTTGACGCGTCGCCAGAATAAAGATCCACTGGGCTCAGGGTGGAGGATTATTACCTGGAGTCTGTGTGAACCCGGTCTAGAGATGGTGGCGGTGCCAGGAGCGCATCACATCTGACGGTCCGGAAACGATCGCTCCTTTTTTGTCCAAAGTGACTTGTTCTGTGGCTGCATCGGTTCACAGTGACCTGACAGTGCGTGGGTGTAAGAGCTGTTGTGTGTCTGTTGTGTATACCTGTTGTGTGTCTGGAGGCGTGTGTGTGCGCGTCTCTGCGGGGAGCTTCTGGCACAGGTTCGAGGTCAAGAGGGGATCAGCACCATGGACAGTTCCACCACAAGTCACCACACCCAGTCCAACAATGAGAGGCGCTGTCCCTTCAGCACCCCACACACACACACACACACACACACACACACACACACACACACACACACACACACACACACACACACACACACCACACACACACACACACACACACACACACACACACACACACTTTGCTTAGTGATGACACTCTTACCATAACGCCTTCATACCTATAAGTATAAAGTGAATTTTGTCCCCTGGAATTCTGTACATACCTAAGAGGACCCCTGCCCTCCACCCTAACCATCCCTAACCATAACTAACCCCAACCTTAACCATTCCCTAAACCCAACCCTCCCCAACCTTTACTTCCCCGAACCCAAACCCTGTGCTGCTTTAGAAGTGTTATTTTTATGGGACAAGTAGATATCTCTTGCAGCCCACCTCCTACCTTCTATAGGGCCTCCTCAGCTCAGTTGGTAGAGCAGCAGCCTTGTAGCCTTGAGGGCCAGAGTTCAGTGATATTCTTCGTAGGCCATAAAAATAATCACATATAAAGATGACACAGATATAAAGTTACCTTGTTGCCCGTGCTCCTCTTGACACATTAAGTGGCCCCCAACCTAATTCTAACCCTAGAGCCACGTTCTAATGTGTGCTTTCATTGTAGGACTCAATTACTCATATTGTACAAATTATAAAGTTCAATTATAAATGCAAAATTAACTGTTGAATAAGTGACTTTTACCCTGAAAGGTAAAAGTCATCCTTTGACTAGTAAGACAAAGCAATTTATCCTGGTGGAGAAATGCAAAGAAGCTGGAAATTACAACCTGACAACCTATAAATTAGATTTATTAACTCTTAAAGCCGTTACTTAAACAATAAACCCTTTATCACCATTTTCTTTTACAAGCTGTCCGCTGTATTAATACGCACAATGTCCACAGTAAGTTGATATGTGCAGTTTACTGTAAACCAATATATGATGCTTACTTATTGATCCCCATTAGGATCTTCAAAGTGTCATCAGCCATTAAACACACAGGACAAATATAGAAAAGCTGAATCATAAATAAATTATAATATCTTAGAGTTACATGAAACCACAACTTATAATAGTAACTTGCATTCAAGAGGAAGTTTGTCATAAGTCAGAATGTGAAACCGTGAATTTGAATGAATCAATTAGTAGCCACAGTACTTGTACTGAATTATATGTATTCAGTTTGTTTCCTGTTTCCTACAAATCCTTCTTTAAAGTTGTATTAAAGTGCATCATTGTTACTTCCCTTGTGACACCACTTGAATTATTATTTTCTTACTCCCTTCAAATCATCAGGCACACGTTGTAAACACAGTAAATGCATCATAGCCAGATCAGAAAATATAAATATTGACAGGAATCACAAATCTGGTGTTAGAATTTTTCTGGACTTTGCTTTTAAATATCTGTACGTTGGAATAATAGGGTATAAGGCATCAGAAAATGTCCCTATGATATTAGATTAGAAACATCCAATAAGTAAAAACAAATGATTCATTATAATTTAACATTTATTCAGCAAAGAAATGTCTCCTGGCCACAAACAGCCAATGAAAATCATCTTAAAACTTACCAACTTATGAGACATGTGCATTCATCATATCAGGAAGTTTATTATAAAACACAATCAGATGGACAAGCAGTAAAATCCTTCGTCCTATTTATCTTAACAAACTTTGTATGTTGTAACATGTGATCTTCAGCGACAGACATCTACACTAATTATGGTTTGTTACGGAGAATGAGATGCATGTGAGGTCTAAATAACATCAGTGCTGCATGGTGATCAATAACAACAGGCAGCCACAGCTCAGTCTCACACACATTGTTAATTCCTGACTCACACTACAACAGACAAAAGCTCTGTTACACAAGTGGCCATGGAAAATATTTTAACACCGAGTCCATGTCAGCGCAGTTTCCATAACAACGTGGTGGGCCGCAAATGGCTTTGCTGCTACTATTTCCTCTCCCAGTGTGTGTGTGTGTGTGTGGTCATGTCTGCAGGAGCCGCCAACAATGTCTGTCATCTGAATGTCAAAGGTGGAGGCTGAGAAGTGAAAATGTGGAAGGTGCAGCCACGCCCTGAGGCCCACACACATACAACACCTCCGCCTTTTGCTAAAGTGTCGTTCCATAAAAAATAAAAAAGCATCCCCCACTGGGAGGAGAGACCGGGGGGAGTGTTGGATAATTAGAGGGGGAAAGTTGGCAGCGTGCCAGATAAACAGTTAGAAGAGGCGTAGGGGGGGGGTGGTCTGGTCTCTGGACAGGAAGGGCACGGTCCTGGCATCCAGGGAACAGATGTAGGACAAGCAGTGAGATCAGCAGAATCCTCAACAACATACTGGAAGCTTCTGTTAGATTAGATTATTAGCTCTGTGCAGTGGAGGTTAAACAGCGGTTTGTCAGTCTGAGGCCAAACGATTCGATATCAGTAAATCACCAATAAGTGGATTTTTCTGGAGAGTAGAAGGAAGTGAAATCAATCATGAAGGGGGTTCATGATCAGGGAAAACCTTAAAATTCACTGGATCCAGAGGATCATGTCCCAACCCTCCAAAAACATTCATGGAAATAAATAGAAATCCTGCTAACAAACAAATAAACAAACAAGAGTGTCGCTCATTATATAACATACCTCACCAGTCCCCAAAATATGCCTGATGAATATCAAGATTCACAAATTGTTATCTGAGAAATCAAGGAATGTGTTGATAAACTCCCCGTCTCACAACGGTTAAGAAAATAAATATCCATCTGCTGGTACAGAGCTGCATTCAAGTTTAACTGTGTTTTCCTTATGTCGTCTCCCACCTCTCCACAAACTGGAATGTCCCTCATTGAAGTGCACACCTCCTCTCACCAGGTTTCACGGTAACACCCTCCAGTTGTTTTTGTGTTTACAAACCAACAAACACACCAATGAACGGGGGGGGGGGGGGGGGGGGGGCGGCCAGGGTCTGATGTTTGCAGGTTAAAGCAGGTGTGTTGTGTGAATTCATTATTATTAATTAAAAAATGACTGTGCCTGCAGTGGGCGCTGCTCCTCAAAGTGTTGCTTTAACGCAGCAGTTTAAGTTCAGACAAACAAAAAATGATCAGGTCCTCACAAGTCAACAAATCACTGTCTGTCATTGACGTGTGACGTGTACATCACTTCCTGGTGTGCTCGCTGGCTCAGCTGTCAATCAAATATGTAACAGCGACATTTCCGCAAAGACCTTTTTTTTTTCCTGCGAGCAGTGATTGACGTGTTAAATCTGAAATAATGACTGACTGATTTTAAATACATACACGTGCACTAAAAACTGCTTTCTTTGTATTTTACAGCTGTGTTTGGGTCTAGATTTTATATATTGCACTTCAGATATTCAACTATTTTGTTATTTGTTGTTTTACTTTATGATAAAACATGAACACAGCTGATCTTTCACACTGACCGAACACATCAGATGTCTTGATTTGCAGACATAGCAGGTGAAGAGTGTGAGTCCAGTGAATCATTAATAATGGTCCTTCTGTCAATAGGTCAGTCGTTAATTGGCAGTGAAAGCTGCTGCAGTGTAGCATGTGGAATCCTGAGGAGACGACGAAGAGCGCCGCCTCCTCCTCCTCCTCCTCCTCCTCACCGGAGGGATGGAGATGGAGCTGGCCAACACCCTGTAACCCATGGTAACGCCATCCGCTGCAGTGGGAGGAGCTGCGTGTGTGTCACTGTGTCTGGATTGGCTGGGAACAGGTGTGCTGAGGTTCCATGAAGGGAGGCTGGAGGAGGAGGAGGATGAGGAGGAGGCATTGATGAAGAGGAGGCACAGGGCTGGAGGGTGTTCACTGTGTGTGACGCCACAGGCCAAACTACTTTAGTCGAATCATTTTTTTTAATCCGTCTATTAATTGTAAGTTGTTTGTATGATTTTGATATTTACATGAATGAAACAGCTGAAATCATGAAATGAATGTAGATTAGTACATTTGATCCGCTGAAATATTCCTATTTATTTTGTATGACCCAACTGAATCCTTCATGAAGGGACAGTAACACATGGTGTCTTCACCCTGGTGAATGTTGGTGGACGGGCAAACAGCCCAGACTGGGAGAAGCACATGTTACATAAGTGATTTAAAAATCCTTGAGCTGGGACGATCAGCGGTCGACAGGAAACTCTGCAAACAAATCCCTGTAAAATGACATGAATAAGAAGAAGATGAAATTACATAATGTTTTAAAGAAACAAGAGAAAATCTGAAGATGAAGAAAACCTTGAGTAGGAAGCACAAACCAGGTTGGACTGTGGGTCCAGGTGATTCTGGAAGAAGGTCCTGAATAAAGCCTGTGCATTTCTTCTTTCTTTTTAAATCGTGATAATCAAAAACAACATGGAAGCTTTAAGAGTAAACAGGAGAAGTCAACACTGCAGACTTGTTGCCACTGGAGCGCAGTGTGCAGCAGGTGAACTGTGTGTGAAGGAAGAAAGACGTTTTCTCCAGGAGCCGCACTGAGAACTTTGAAATGCTCAAACCCCGTCTGTACTGATCCTGGGATTAACTCAGTTCAACTCGATCCCTCCCCGCCTCAGCTGTTTTCTTCAAACCGATCCGGGTATCTTCATTCTGTCACTGTGAGGCAAAGCTCGCAGGAATTTCCAGCGAGTCGGGAAGTGCCTTGTGATTTCCTGTGGAGCCCGGAGGCCTCGGGGGCTCAGCTGTGTGTAAACGGACCAGACGCACAGAGCCGACTGCTGCGGACCCAAAACAACAGGTTGAGCACTGAGCCGGCTGCTGAGGGCAACAGGGTGCAGATGATGCAACAACAAAAAAAACCCAAAACACTCGGGAGTAGCTTCAGGTTACGTTTAATGACAAAATGTTTTATCTTTTTTTCATTGTAATGGGTAAAAGAAAATCAAAGCAAATGCATCATTACAATAACTAGTCTTTCCGCACCTTCATTTCCTATTCACATCAGGCCCTGCCATCAACAATAGGGGGTTTGTAATGTTCACACCTTATTCTTTTTTTTAAAAACGTGTCTCGGCTCCCGCTCTGTGCATTCACAAGCTCGGGAAAAACTAAAACTCACAATTCCAGATGCTGCACGTACGAACACAGACAGAAACATTGATGTCGCACGTGAAAAGAAACAAAACCCCCCCAAAAAAAGTGCAGTATCTCTGCGGCTGAAATGGAGAAGACGAGAGAAAGGTCACCGCCCAACACGGTCACTGCTGGTGGATAAAGGGCCTTTTATTAGAGATGGCCGCACGCCTCGAGTCAGCCTGCAGGGTCACCACGTGTCACTGTAACGCATCAGGCAGCTGTTGACGAGTAAAGTCAGTTCTTACATCCTAAGCTTCCAGAAACAGAATTCGTCATGTTGAGCTTCAAAACTAGAACTCAAATTTAAGTCAAAAGAAATGATAACTTACTTACACCCTGAATGAGTGAAAATCTGTCTCTCACAGGCTGCTGGTGGATTTCAGGACAAATCTAAATCAAATATTGTTTGAACCCGGTCTGGTCTACGGAAGGCGCGGCCTCAGAGATACTGCAGCGAAGTCGACGTCTGATCTCAAGCTTCTCGTTCGTGCGGCGACGACTCGACCTCAGAGGACATGCCGGCCGAGCGCTTTGACGACCTTTCCTTCAGTCAGTTACAAGTCAAGGCTTCACTCGAGGAAGACGAGACCGTCCGTCCAAAAACTCAGTCAGATCCATTTCTCGTCATCGTCGTCAAACAACGTGACGGAGTGTGAGGAAGCAGGGCTGGCTATTAATGGAGCTTTTTACTCAATAATGAAACAAGAAATATGTCATTATACAAAATAAAAATCAGGCAAACAAATCATGAGCACGAGTCTTTCCTGTTTATCTCACGTTTTCAAACTTTTAGGGATCGTATCCTTTCTAATGATTTAAAATCTAAATGAAAAAGGACACAGCTCAGTAATATCCAGCCCCACGTGGAGTAAAAGTACGACGGAAGCGAGCGGCTCGGACCAGACGTCTCACTTGAACAGGATGGACAAGCGACTGACTGAACCTCTCCTGGACCAAACATCTCCGTTACCCCAAAAACCCAACCACACAATACTGTTAGTATACACACTGAGAGGGACACACACTGGATTCCAGTTTTTCTCACTTTGGCTGCAGAATCAAATCTATTTGAATTTCCGTCAAAAAAAAGTGTCGTATAAATCTCTCTCTTCTAGAGTCTCGGACTACACCCCCCCGCCCCGCGCCCCAGTGCAATTGATGAGCTCTCGCAGTTCATGATAGCCACTGTGGTAACTTCATTTCATTACAACTTCTCAATAAACCGCCGCTGTTGTGAAATAAATGCAAAACAAAAAAGGCAATAATACCTTAAGAAGATGAACAAAATGGCTACTTTCAAAAAGGCATGGCACAATCTGTGGTCAGTCCTGAAACTGGACGATCCTCCCTTGTTGTCAGATGGTCGATGGGTCAGCTGAGAAACCCTCCCTGGAAACCCACCCGTTAAAAACATCTGAACACGATCACCGGCGGAAACGGGAAACATGACCTTATTCATTCATCGAAAAGCTTATACAAATGGTTGAAGGATATAAAGGAGGGGGGGGGGCAGAGGAGGGAGGGGGTATCCAGAGTCAGAGAACAGCCGAAGAAGGGCGGGGAGGGAGGGAACATGTCATATCTCGAGGAGGAGGGGGAGCAGGCGGGACAGAGGGAGGAGAGACGGGCGTTCGTTCTTTTCACGACAGCAAAACTTTCCCCCCCCCCCCCAAAAAACCCAAACTCATGGCCACTTGTCAGGCACTTCTCTTCAGTCGGAGCCTCAGAAGGAGCTGGCCGGTGGCGTGGTCAACCTCTTTCCAATGTAGACTCTGAAAGAAAACACACACACGCTTATAATCAGCCTGGTTTTAAATCTAATCCTCCAGTGGAAAAACAAGGTATGTGAAGTATTTCCTCTCAGAGTTACAGTCATTACTCTGTCTTCACCTTTCAATGCAGTCACTGAAAATAACGTCAAGCCACTGGTTTCCAAACCGCTGACTTTCTGACTGGTTTCCCTGACTTTGCTGTGTAACCATAGAAACCTGAGAATGGCCTAGCAGGGATGTTATGACAGGTCTGTTAACGGCTCCCTTGGCAAACTGCATCACGCCCAGGAAAACGTTTGCCGTCTCGTGTTTCACTGATGTGACAGTATCTGACCGAGGAGCCTGGACTGTTGTAAAGTGTGCTATCGCAAACAGCGGCGGGCTCCTGGGAGAGTCGGCGCTCGCTGCGAGGCGGCAGGTGTGCAGACGTGCAGACGTGCAGACGTGCAGCTGCTCCGACAGTTTGTCAGACGAGGACACTGCCAACGTGTCTGCAGCTCTACAGCTCCCCCTGCTGGGGATTATCAACAAGTGGGAAATATTTGAAATGATGTTTAATAAAATATAATTGATGTTTAAACATATTGTTGACTGGAGAAAATCAAAACCTCATGGTGTCAATAGTCAAACCTTTAAGAAAATTCAATTCAAGAATTCTTGTGTTTAGTGCAGATTTCTGTGTTTTTATATTTCTGAAAAAGAGTATTTGTAATATTTCTGCGTGAAAACAGAAATAATATAATATAAAATGTTTTTTTTACCATCGTCCACGATGTTTCACCCAAGACACACAGACCTGAACCATTAGAAAACCCCCACTTAAACCAGGATTAGAACAGAGAACCTTCTTGCTGTGAGGCCACAGTGCTAACCACTGGACCACCGTGTCGTTTCTCATTCGTTGCTCTAAAGGAACTGGAAATCACTTCATTAATCTACCGTCTGTGTCTGTGTCTTACCCCAGCCCCAGAGCGATGATGTGTGATAGCAGCAGCGAGGGGATGAAGACTTTGAGGAACTCGGCAGAGAAGAGGCCTCCTTTCTTCATGGCCCCGGTCTTCCTCATGCTGAGCGTCACTGAGCGGCGAGGATGACGGAAGTGAAACTCCCTGTAGATGCACACATAAGACATTTTAGACAAAGCACAAGACTAACTGATGACAACACACACACACACACACACACACACACACACACACACACCTGTTGGTCAAGGTAAACACATCTCAGCTCAGGTCATGCTTCAGCCTTTAGCAGCACAGAGGACTGTTGAATACGTTGATGTTGTAAACTGACACACAAACACACACTGGACCATGCAACTGCTGCGAGCTCTTGGCTAAGTGGCCTGAGGAGGTTTTATATAACGACAGAGTCTGGGTGAAGAGTCCCAAAGCTACGACGTCATTTCACTAGGAAACATTTGCGTATGCGCCTCAAGGGCAAGATTTAATCAGTTTTTGGATGAAATGGAACCGTTTGATTTTGTCAAGAACAAAATTATCTCCACCAGATAAATGTGAAAAACATTTTCACAGATTTTTGTGATATAAAAGCCATGTTTTGTCAATTAAGTTCATTTAAACTCTTCAACAAGTCACATCAGAGTTTCAAAGACGACTCCTGCCAGCAACTTAATATTTCAGCGTTTGACCAGCTTTATTTTATTCTATGACCATAATGACCATAATGACCGACTGCATCCACAGGACAAACAAGCAGACGTGTGTGTTCAGTTGCCACGGAGACTTGCTGAGGTTGTTTACCGAGCTGAAACTTACTTGGGGGGAATGTTTTCCGGTCGACTGGACCAATCCGCGACCCAATCTGCGTCCTTCATCAGGATGTCCATGTCCCTCTCCTTGTCCAAGATGTCCTCTTCTGACTGATGAGACACACACACACACCTGGTTTAGAGACCTTGGCTCAGAATTGATGTCCATGAGGACAATTCTTTCAGCACAAATAAGACACTTTCTGCACAGTATGTTTTTTTTTTTTGTGAAAGTGACAACATAAGCTGGGCAAAAGAGGCTCAACGGCCATCGCCATAGAAACTAAAGGCAGGCAGCAGCTGTCATTCAGGTGTACACACACAAACCACTTCAGCGCCAGTAGACAGGGTTGCTATGGCAACAGACTGATGGAGAGCCCATGAGGCGCTTACTTGGCTGTCTCTCCTGCCAGTCACGTCCACGTCGAAGATGATCTGTCCGTCGTCCTGGGGACTGTGAGGTCGTGGAGGGCTGCGGGAGCGAAGTCAACAGCGATGAGCCACAAGACTCGTTATCATGGAGCCTGAAATTCTCACGTGCGAGTTAAAAGCTTTTACACACCGAGGAGATAGAATGACACATGTACGATACGGTCACAAGACAGAACACTTCAAAACGTACATTAGCTGAGATCAGAAGTATTGAAAACTACTTCAAACCAGTGTACACAGGATATTACACATCAGGTAACCATAGCAACAGTAGCGTAGGTACTTAGTGGTAGCCCATTAAGGTTTAATGAAGTACTAAAAACCCATACAAACTGTTTGGAAGTGCACGGGGGTGTTGGGATATAGAAAGAACAACACATTTACACTTTTTTCTCATTGTGTTTCAGCTTAATGCTAAAATCAATCTGCAGACGCACACTAAACATTCAGACCCGGCAGCAACTACCACCTTTTGTTTTGTTGTGTACGATGAAACAAACATTTTAGCATTTTCTGCCATTTTTTTCTGCAGATCCTCTCTCGCTCCCTCTTCCCCTCCTCGGCTCATATTAAACTCATTGGATTTGATCTTTTTATTTCATTATGAATAAATAAATTGAAAATCCAAGACACAACAGGAAGAAACTGTTCTAAAAAAGTATCAAAAAAACGACGCAGTGCAGGTTTTTGTTTTCCGGCTTGTGTCAGAGCAGCTTGTTGATTCTGATGTTTTTGAGTCAAATGCCATCCTCAGGTGACTCACTGGCAACTGACCGCCGCGCTCTCTGATAACCTCCGCTTCATCGCAGCCCCGTGGATTACACACAAGCACATGATGCAGGATTATTGAAGTGGGAGGCGTGCTTAGACCGAAGACATCCGTTTATTTTCAGAAGCCGGGGGTGTAATTATGACAGAGGAGCTTCTGTTGGTTTATGAGGTCCTTTCACTTTTCCACCAGATTGCTGAGGAAAAGTTGAAGTCCAACATTAAACATCTCCTATAAAAAGGTTTTTCTGTTACAGTTACACCAGTGAGCTTTTACCGGGTTGTTATGAGCATCCACACTGGAAAAAGCTATTTAATGAAAAAATACAAGTGATTATATGTAAATCCTTTTAGTTAAGTTACTTCTTTTGGGCCATTGCACCATCCCTGCAGTCAGAGGAGCAGTTTGAGACTAGACATCAAAGATCCTCACATCAGATCCAGGGTCAGAATTAAGTGATTTTGTTTCGGCTTCAGCTCTAAAATCAACCGTGCTGTGTTTTCTAAAAACAGTCTGCCCTTAACTTAGTGAAAGTGGAATATTACACAAGTACCAACTTCCCCATCCTCCGCAGCTGTAAACACAAAGTCATGATCCCAAAAACTCATGACGTTTTACTGTGGTGGAAATTCCTTGTGTCTTCATCTGGATTCACAACATCAACTGTTTTTGTGTTGTTTACTTTGTCTAATTACAGTAATTATTTTCCCACTAACCACAAAGCTCCAGGGAATTTAATCTTCCCCTAACCAGATCAGATTTGTGTCTTATTTTGAAAGGTTTCTTTGCGTTACCTGTCACACGAGGAGTTGCTGCGGCTGGACTCGTGCTGGGCGTCCAACAGGATTTTCTCCATGTCTCCGTTGTGGATCGAGGACGAGGACGGGACGTGCTCCAGCCCCCCCACCATGGCCTCCTCTTCCTCCACCTGAGGAAGGGGCAGCAGGGCCGGGGCCAGGCCGCCTGTGGAGGACGACTGGGCCAAGCTAGCCGCAACTCTGTTCATCTCCAACTCCACCCAGGACCCTGGTGGTGCAAAACAGACGAATGTTAGCACAGTTTTAATCATTTTCACTCATAAAAACATTATATATTATTTATCCCGCTTTTGTTTGTGTGTTGGTTGAATTATGCAAAAACTACAGGACAGATTTCCTTTACTAGACAAGATCTGCAACAAATGGATAGAAAACTAGGGGTAAAATTCAGGAACTTAAAAACAAGGCACCAGAAATCCTCCTTTTATATCAAAGTTGAACAGCTGGACTGCATGCAAGTATATTACAACATACAGATTAGAAATCATAAACCTGTTTATTGCTTTGTGAAGAGTTCTCTGGTTTAAACGTGTCTGAATACAAGTGTCAGCATTACCTGATAAGACGGAGACAGTGTTAAGTCACAGCAATAAACCAATGAGCCAGTATCCTGTTCAGAGCGAGATCTGATATGTCCCGAGGGAGAAGTTTCGCATCTGCCACTAAAATTATAAGTGTCATTTAACTGTCTTCTGTTTAGTTTGGTGTAAATTACCATAATTTTGGGGTAAAATTCCCAGAATAATAACCTTCAAGTTTGCGCCTCTGCAGCACAAACACACATTATTCACCTTCTCTTAAATCACTTTTGATCATATCTGAGGTTTTGATACACCAACCCTGCTATTATAAAATGAACTACACTTTTACTGCTATGACAGGTTAAGAAGCTCTACTGTAGAGACAGTGTACATATCTGTTTTCAGACCCGCACTGAAGTCCCAACATTTTCCTTGAAAGAATGAAAAGAAGAGCCGTACACGTAGAAGACGCAGATGAAGATGTCAACTTGGAAAGATTATGAGATTAGAGAGCTTTTGGTGACAAGAGCCCACTGGTGTTAGTGTACTGTAAACAGAAACACTGAAGCAGAAATTATACTCAGTGTCCTGCCTCCTGTGGGGACTGACTCGGGATAATGGCCGTATTTTCTTAATTTTCACAAAGGGGTTCGATTTCTGACAGAAAATCTGAATTATCAACGAGAGGAAAGAAAGTGATAGTTTGACCGTGGACAGAAATCCTTTCACAGCAAATGGTAGTTTATTCATAAACGAAGGATTAACGTTGGCTCTTTTAAATTGTCAGTGTCCTGCTGAGCCAGAATACATAATACAGCAGTGTGAGAACTGGCACACCTGACTGGATCTACAGGGATCGTTTGTGTTAACTGTGCTTTTCCTGCTATGACACGTCAAACTAACCAGCACTCCCAACAGAAGAGTCTTTACTCAAAACGTGAAGAACAAAGGGAGATGAGAAGTCATAATGATTTTGTGATCTTCCACTGGGAGGTGACAACAAAAGACCGACAGCCGGAGAAGTCAAACAAGTTCATGAGTGAGGCAGTGTTTACCGCTGTGTGATGAAAGGGCAGTAAATGCCTGCCCGTGTACGTGCTCAGGCTCCATGTAGCTCCCGACTGGGATATGTGACGCCCTCCCTGTTTGTACATGAGCTCTTGCATGCATTGGTAGCTGAGGAGGCAGAGCAGGTCACCGCTGGGTTACAAATACTTAAAGGAAGGGCAGGTTAGCGAGGGCAGGAAATTGGAGACGCGGGGGAAGGAAGTGCTTTGATTGCCGTCATCATGTAGCTTAAAAAAAAAAAAAAAAAAAAACACTTTCTCCTGCTGTCTTCGCAAAAATAAAAACCTTCAGAGCAGGTCACGTGACCCCATCATAACAGTATGTAAACACGCGTTCACATGAGCTTTCAGGGCGACTGCATTTAACACGGTTCAGGTCAGCAGGCCCACCACCCGAGGCGGTGTACCCCTCCCCCACAAACAGGCCTCGACTCAGCACTTGCACTCATCCTGCGGATTACACGGCGGACTGCGAGCCAAGCTGCTGTCGACATCCCATTGTCTCCGCTCCGTGGACTAAAACCACGTTGCCATGGAGCCGACGCTTGTGAACATTGTGGCCGCGGAGCCACTATCAGCTGCTGGGTGGGTTTAGAGGAGGCAGACATCGTGTGACCTCTCTGATCCACTGATGCTCGGGCTCAGGCGGGAGGGACGAAGGCTGCCCCTCGCCTGAGGATCCCAGGTATTAGATACAAATATTTATGACATTGGAATGGGAGCTCTAGGAAAATCCAAAAATAAAGTGGTCTCAGATAACAACAGAGGAGTGCATTGGTACTCTGAACAGTGACGCTGCTTCTGATAATTGCAGGGTCTTATTGTCCCTAAGGCCGCATCTCAGGATGTACTGTTTACTGTGTACATGATCTGGGTGCAGCAACACCACCAACAACAACATCAGCAGCTGTTTATTGCATAATTTGTCAGTTTAAATTATTCTGGATTAGTTGACTAAAGACAGTGTTGGGTTAATGTGGTAGCAAAGGATTATGGGGGCCCTGACAGGTTTAAAAGGCTGATCCTTCTGTAGTGTTTACAGGGTGTCTCCACTTAGAGCTCTGTATTCTGAAGCTAGTTCAACATAACCAGGATAACTTTTTTTATTATCTGGCTTCACTGAGATTAACGTTGGTGGAGTCTGACTACAAGGAAACATCATCAGGACCATGAATAAAGTCTCTCACATGATATGATGGGAAGGAAGATGACACCTGACAGTTTACATTTAATAGATATATAATAAGGAATTGCTGTGAATACATTTTATCGAGTTTCCTAGCTATTTATATTATGTATTTATGAATGTGATAAACTCTCTCATTGTTTGTTAAAAGTCGTTTTAAAACCAGAGTGGACACATTGAAAGTCTGGAGGAACAAACTAATTAAATGGTTCTATAACAATATCAGCTGCTCCTTATTAGTTGTCACCTCATTGTAAACTATTCTGTCCCTGTCGTGATCCAGTGGGAATTATAAGACAGGTTTTCCAGTGATCTGATTGGCCCAGTAGTTGGGCTGATGACATTATGATCTGATCCTCTGGAAAGTGAACCAGCAGCCAGGGTTTAGCATGATGTTACCTCGCTAACCCCAAACCCTGGGGAGGCATCGGGTTTTCTGAGACGTGGTGTTTAAACTACAGCTTACAACTGTTCCAAGACACACAACAGGCACAGCAGACTTAGACACAACGACAAAACTATGTCTCGTGAAAAAACCGGGTCACTAAAATACCTTGGTGTCTGGAAAGTTTGATTCCCGTCCAGATTGCTCTTTAATACTTTCCCCTCACACTCGGCACGTCCGAAACGTCTGTCCTCTGGTCACCGGGGCCATAAATAGCACGCAGAGTCACAGCCCCCCATAGTGTGGTAAAGTTAAACCCGAGCAGAGCTGAGTCAGTGCAGCAGGCTAATAAACAGGCCTTTGTTTATGTCTCTGTGGAATATGCAAGCTGAGGTCTTATGTGTTTATATAAGAGGTGAAACATTTCCACTTCAGCTATTTAACAATTGACAAGTATCTACTTTTAAATGGATTATTTCCCCCATGCATCCTAGAAGTGTTTAATTATATTTGATTCAGGAACTCTATTTTAATTAATGGTTCATTTGCTTACTTGCTTTACTTATAATATAGCTGCTAATGTGTATATTTATATAGTTTTCTTTGTAGATCTTTATAACAGGTACATTTTGAGGAGGATGACACTTTGAAAACATAGTTTGAATCTGAAATGTCATGTAATAAAACACTAAATGGGTGTTTAACCTTTAAATATCTTCCCTGGCCTCTTGTTTAAAGTTATATAATTGTCTGTTAAACACTTTAACTACGTGTAAACTCAAAAATTCAAAATGCACGTCCCCAGTTTCCCAGTTTTGTCCATTTCTTCCATCCCCTTGTTGACGAACCTTAGACCCACCTCCACCCTTCCGCATAAGCCTCCTGATTGGCTGCCGCGCCTGTCAGTCCAGCGTGTCGAGACGCTATTGGTGCTCCCACTGTCAATAAACACGGGACATATCGTCCTCGCTGCTCCTCCACAAAACACAAGCAGGGGAATCAAACCCTCCTTTAAAAACAATAAACGCATCGATAACACACCGACACACACACGGCCCGCCGACACCTGCAGCGCCGGAGCGGCTCGGCGGGCGGGGAGCTTACCGTTCAGCCCGGAGTCTCCGCTGTTGTCTGCGGGAGGAGCGCTAGCGGCGTCGGACATCGTCTGGTTGTTGGAGGAACGGCTCAGAAGAAAACTGCGCGCGTCTCCGTATCTGCTGCGCACATTCAGTCCCGAGGATCGTGCGACTGAGCCCCGGGTCTCCCCCCGAGCGGCCGAGGACAGAGAGGCAAGAAGGAGGAGAAGGAGCTAATGCTAATGCTACAGCGCCGCAGCCGCTGCTCTCAGTCAGTGCGCTGGCGCGTCTCTGCGGGGAAGCAGCGCGCGGCGCTCCGAGCACGGGCACCGGAGCGGCCTGATGACGTCAGAGAGGGAGGGAGGGAGGGAGAGAGAGAGAAGGAGAGACAGAGGGGGGGGGCAGAGAGAGAGAGAGAGAGAGAGAGAGAGAGAGAGAGAGAGAGAGAGAGAGAGGGGGGGGGGCAGAGAGAGAGAGAGAAGGAGAGACAGAGACAGAGAGAGAGACAGAGAGAGAGAGAGACTGAGAGAGGGGGAGGGGGGGCAGAGAGCGAGAGACAGAGAGAGGGGGGGCAGAGAGAGTGTCAGAGAGAGAGAGAGAGAGAGAGAGAGAAGGAGAGACAGAGACAGAGAGAGAGACAGAGAGAGAGAGAGACTGAGAGAGGGGGAGGGGGGGCAGAGAGCGAGAGACAGAGAGAGGGGGGGCAGAGAGAGTGTCAGAGTGTCAGAGAGAGAGAGAGAGAGAGAGAGAGAAGGAGAGACAGAGAGAGGGAGGGAGAGAGAGAGAGAGAGAGGTGGGGGGATAGAGTGTCAGAGAGGGAGAGAGAGAAGGAGAGAGAGAGAGAGAAGGAGAGACAGAGGGGGGGAGAGAGAGAGAGAGAGAGAGAGAGAAAGGGAGATAGGAGGGATAGAGAGAAAGTCACAGAGAGAGAGAGAGAGAGAGGTGGGGGGGGGGAGAGTCACAGAGAGAGAGAATATGTGTAAAACTGATCATAACATTGAAATCGATTGTAAATGTAATTTTACATATTTTGGACCCGATAAACACAAACCTGAATCTACTCACATAAGTGCAGAGAAACTTAATTTACTCCAACTTCACACGTTTTCTACGTGAATTTATATAAAAACAGTCAAACTTATAAACACAAAAAGTAATAAAACAGTCAACGTGTAAACTGATGAAAGACATATTTCATTTTCATAATCCCCTACGAAGGAAATCTATCCATTTGTTTTTAAATCTTTATTTCATTATTTATCTATTGACACATGTTTGATTCTGTACTTGTTTGCACTGTTTGGGTTTTTCATTAAAGCATTTAAGAGAGAGAGAGAGAGTTAGAGAGAGTTAGAGAGGGGAGGGGGCTTAAAAACAAAACTCCTCCAACACATGCGATGAAATGTTTGTAAGATCAGGATCGATTGATTACAGACTGATATCAGTATTAGCGGTGACTCAGGTAGTAGGAGCACACACACGTACACATGCATAGGAACTTTGTCTGTCCCATTCTGAGTCTCGAGCAACCGCACACAGAGCGTGAAGTCGTTTCGTATCCCACGAGACAGATCAGCTTCAGATTCACAGCTGGAATCCCACCTAAAGGCATTTTGTAGAACTTAAACAAGAGTCACGAGGGCCGAGTTGAGCAAACCGTCCGAACATGCCGCTGAATGTATGAATGACTATCACAACACAGGCGAGAAGATTTTAACCAACTTGCCAAATTCCTTTTTAAAAAAAAGGCACGATTCTATATATTCCAGAACAAAGTAAACAGTTAAAAGCTCTTATTAAAATCTGGGTCAAAATATCCCAGTGACAAAAAGTCTGATTTCTTTCAGGCGTTTATTTGCTCTACTGCTCGTTCCTTTTAGATTTTGTATCGTATCATTTGCAGTCTCTGATATAAAAGAAAATCGCTTTGATGTTATCATTTATTTTTATTTGCCCTGTATGAGAAGCACTTTGTTACAGCTGTTTTGAAAGGAGCAACGTAAATAACTTTATCTATAGAGCACTTTTCAGCACAGAATACAAAGTGCTGCACAGAAGAAAGTACATAAATAACAATTGGAATAATAATAATAGAGATAAGACTGGCACCCTAAGTAAATTCAGGGATACGCCTTTTGACTTGGACTTAAAAGAAGACACTCTTTCCTCCAGCAATAATATTCAGTCTTCAACCCAGATTTAGGAAATGACAGCAGACTCCTGCCCAAAGATCACAACCTGCGCAGCTGTAAATAAGGAATTAAAAGATCAGACAGTTAGAGCTTCTGCATCTGAAGGTGTCCACATCTGTCGTATCAGCTGTTTAGAGTGTAAACAAACATCTCCCCTCTTGATATTCTGACAACAGACCACTCAACCTTGACAAACAGTTTGTTGCGGTCAACACCTGTAACAAAGAAATGAGACGTTAAACACCGATTGAATCCCATCAACGATCAAGCAATCACAAGAATGCAAAAAGTAGTTTATTATCTTCACTGTCATAGAATAAAATTGTAGTTATACATTACTAGAGGCATCGATTTAGTCTGAACTGTCCACATTTTAATTTTTAAATACGCCGTGGCGACATCAACTGCTGCAAATCCATGTGCAACGCGTCGCATCATCACATACAGTACAGGAGCAGTAATAATGCCTGCAGTAGTTTTTGAGCAAACACTTTTAAGTGACTTAATGCCTCAAATAATGTCTTCTTTTTAAACTGCAGTCTTTACAACACAGACAAGTACTTTAGTTGGTGCGGTAATTAAGTCCAGTGTCAAATCCCAAAAAAATAAAAGAAGGTTTTCCCTGTTGTGAAGCACGGTTTCAGAGCTGTGGTAACAAACCATGGAAGGACAATACTTTTAAGATCACTCAGAAAAGATATGTGTGAGGTCCAGCTTCATTTCACAAAATAGGACGAAACAAATCTGGTGACTTTGCTTAAATATAAATATGACAATCATAATATTTATCTTTGAATAGGCTATCTCTTATACCTGACTACTGTGGAATAGAAAACAAAAAGGAGGAAGAGGAACCGATGCACAGAGATGTCAAGACACAGAGCCAATCCAAAAAGGAAATAAGAATAATAAGACGCTCTCTTCTAGAGACTCGACCTATCTGGCCAGCCAGAGCCTCAAGCCGTGACAGTGAGTGAGATGACGCCTCACTGGACCAGGCTTCCAATCTGTGACAGTACAGAGGTGCTGCTCCAACTCCTGGAGGAGGCGACCGCCGTTTCCTGATCAGCAAGTGTGTAATGAAAACCGTGGGTGTACTTTAGTGACTGTTGAGATGAGACGCGTGAAGAGACTCAAAGAATACTATGACAGTATAACGGATGAATTAATAAAAAGGTGTATACACAACAAAACAAAAAAAAAACTGGCAATTTTTTTTTCTTAGAAAAATAAACACTACAATGGCACAGGACAATAAGGGGACATACTAAATAAGTGTTTTTGATTTTCTATCAGAGCCATTGGGGGGGTGGGGGGGGGGGGGAGGAAAAAAGTTATAAAAATAAGTGTGTCTGTATTCAGAATTTTAAAGTAAATTAAACTGGTTTACCCATGATACCCCAGGGGAAGAAAGAGGGCAGGTGGGCTCGCAAAAAAACAAAACAAAAAAAAAAAACATACCAAAAAGGAAAGAAATTGGCACAACATCACTTAAACGACAAGGCAGGTGTCACTCTGCCACGAAGAGGCCGATGATGGGCAAGAGCGAGGCTTCCTCTGTCCACATCTAGAACAAAGTGGCAGTCTGGGTCACCCAGTAGCAACGGACAGGGGTGCTGGTTATCGGCGTTACCGCAGATCACTCGGGATGAGGCTGCAGGTGGTACACGTGACATCATCCACGCCAGACCTCACCCTGTGGTTAGTTCACTTTATCCTGGAATATGTAGAGGTTGTTGGTCGTGGCCACTGCGATGATGTTGTCCTGCGGGTGCCAGGCCGTGTGGAGGATCTTCTTGTTGAAGTCCAAACTGTCCACGCTGATTTCATCCTTCTTGCGCTTGCCGCCTGCACACACCTTGCGGGGCTTAAGGACCTGCATGGGCTTGCTGTTTTCCCGGGACGCCTCCAAGGTTACGTCCCGCCTCTGGCCGCGGTCGAACATCCGGAAGAAGTTGTTGTATGAGCCGGTCATCACCACACTGATGTGGGGGATATGAGAAAGATGTGTAGGTGTTTAGCACAAGTGATCTTTGAGTAGGAAACATCTTTGTAGTTTCAGAGGAAATCAGGATAAGAGACTTAAATTGACTTTCTTTACATGGACGACCATAATGCAACTATTGACCTGATTCTGAATAAGTTTATACAAGTTGCTAATAGGATGTCCTATTCATATTCTTGTTTACATGTTTCAGAGCACAGCCTGACAGGTGTCAGCAAGTGCATTAGTCAAACAGAAAGGGTTAAATTGAATATACAGGAATCTGTGCGAAGACAAACTCTACCAACATCAGGTTTCATGGTGGTATTCTCTCTACCTGCTGCATATCCTCACCTGTCATTGCCATTCCAGCAGCATTCAAACTTGTCAAAGATGCAGTCGTTCTCGTAGAGTGAGCACAACTTGCTCCTCAGGTACTCGTGAACCTGAAACCATTAGAGACAAAGGCTCGAATGAAACATGAATAATATGCAGGTTTATCAGATCATGTCCACGTCTCATTTATCACAACAACAAAAAGCCTGTGCACGGCCCAATTTGATACGTTATGGTGCCACCTAGTGGTCACCAAGTGGAATTGTGGAATTAATTCTGAGATTCTTTAAAGTTGCTCATAACCTGTGCATTAAACTTGACAGCACTCACCTGATGGGTCTCCACTGGCCTGTTCTCCATGTTCAGGTCCCAGATCTTCACAGACAGGTAGTCTCTGGTCATCATGTAGCGTCCGTTGTGGCTAAACTTGACGTCCGAGATCGAGGATATGATCTCGGAGAAGAAGGAGCGATTGCTGGGATCCTCTGGCTCCTCGAACACTGGAGCACAGAAAAGAGCATGTCACAAATACAACTAAATAAGCGTTTTTTTAAGTGAAACGTCTGTGTGAGAACCTGTTCGAGTCAAGATGTGATGATTAAAAAGAAGACACTCACATTTGGAGTGCTTGTCACAAAGTGCTGAAGCCCTCATGTCACACAGACGAATGGTTCCCTTGCTGCTGCTGTAGACGAAGGTGTTACACTGATGAGGATGGAACTCGGCCGCCGTGATCACCTCTGTCAGCTCCTCCATGTTGGCAGGTTTAATGTCAACAATATCTGAAGAGCACGGTTAAGACGAACAAACCCTTCGAAGGATTAGGACCAGGACTCCCCTGGTTTAACCATACGTGATAGACTGTGCAGTGCATTTGTTTCAGCAACAAAAGTTTCCCTGCATAGTTCTATGAGAATTTTAGCAATAGAACAACAAGGGAAAAGAAGGGTCAACAGACAAACATGTCTTCACGTATATAAAGATACTGAAGCTGCGGTCAGTGATCTCGAGGTTCCAGAGGTTGATGCGGAGGTCGTCCGCAGACAGGTAGGTCTCCTCGTCGCTGTTGACTGAGATAGAGTTGATATGGTAGGTGTGGGCATTGGCAAACACCCTCCGTGGACTGGCCTCCACCATGAGGTCCATGGGTATTAAAACTGGTACCTGAGATGAGAACGGAGGACATGAGCTGAAAACCAGGCAAGATATTTCCAATTGTGTAGTGTTAGCCAGAGCTGACACAAATGTCAACAACATGGCTATACTTCAAGCTGGAAAGTCCCACAAGTAAAACAGCAAAATGACCGTATGGTTATTGTAGATTTATTTATTCATGTTCTTTCTCAGTCCAGCTAGATAATACAAGATGTTATGTGTCGTATGCATTTGTTATTTTAAAAGGGTTGAATCTGAGTCAGGCGAAACAACAATTACAGTAATGATCTCTTTCATACAGGGTTGGTAGCATAGAGCAGTTAAAATACGTTATAGGAGTTTGTTAAATGCACTCATATCGGATTGGTTATCAGTAATGGCAGGTACGCAAAGTATTGGAGTATAGAACTTATACATCATACACAGCTATTACCTGCGAGGATGCACTTTGATAGTCACTAGCCTCGCACCTATGTTACACCCACACATGCAGTTTCAGTAGTTCTGTCTGATGAGACTCCCTCTGATGAATCTGTTAGTCATGTAAAGATGGTTCTTGACTAGTTTTGTCACACCTATTAAAAAGGGGAGGGAAGCTCAGACCCAAGTTTTAGATCTAAAACTTCGTTTTTTTTTAAAAAACGCTCCCAGGTTGTGTTTGATTAAAGTACTCACCCGCAGTGACGTAATAGTGTTTGGATCTTTGTAGCGTCCATCTTCCTCTTTGAGATTATAACCCTCTGGTCTCTTGTCTCGTTCACTGATTTTCCATAACTTAATTGTCTTATCTGCAAAAAGTGGGGTGAAAAAGAGGAAATTGCTCAGATATCATTTGACTGAAGTGTGAAAAGAGACTTATTAAATTCTCCGTTATAAACGGTTTTATCTCACCTCTGTTAAATATCTGGTTATGTGCCGAGTAACGAATAACCAACTCACCATTAGTTGACAACAGGAACTGAGCGGCGTTCTTCTGAGGGAGCCAGCGAATCTTGTTGATCTTCTCTTCAATTTCCAAACTCTTCAAGTAGTCGAACTCTGGCTCATGGCTCTGGAAAGTGCTGTAAACATTGTATTCGCTCCGGAACTGAGGCTGACTCTTATTCTGTCGGGAGTCAGGCAAAATATAAAAAATTGGTTGATGTTAGACGAGAAGAAGCCAGTTTGCTGATTTTTGTAATAACTTTTCATTTCAAAATGACAATATTTTAAAGAATGCCAACAAGAAATTAACAGGCAGAGATGTAAAGCAGAACAGTCTCTGTTTTTTAAAACATCCTAATAACTGAATTATTCCCAAAATATGTGGGAATAAATCAATAAAAGATAAACTATACCTCTATTTCCTGCTGGAAGATGACGACGCGCCCACCCTTGTCTCCTGTGGCCAGCAGCTCCCCCGTGTGGTTAAACTCAACTGTGGATATGATGTCCGCTGCAAAACAAAACACGAAATCATGTAAGCTTACATCTGTAACAATGTCATTTTCAGATTGGGTGTGCGGAAATAGAACAACCTCTTACAGATACTAAAGACAAATCCTGACAAATCCTTTAACGGTCTGGGAATCAGAGTGCATGAGATGGACGAGTGTGTCGGCCGGAGATGCAGCAGACGGAAAACGATCACTAACCTAGTTTCTCTCTTTTCTCTCCCCCTCCTCACTCTATTTCCCCCAGCACTAGTGTGTTGCTTTATCCTGAAGCATGCTCTTTCTCCCTCACCACACACAAACACTTAACCCTTTGTTGGCCAACGAAGCAGAAAGACAATGCTGCTAAAGGTTGAAGCAGGAGGTCTATGTGAACGTTGAGCTCCCTGCAGCTCAATGTAAGAGCTAATACATGTGACCCAGTATTAGTTACTTGAGGAGAGGACTGTTTACTAAGTTATTTGTTATTATCCATCAGCCTTCATTAACTCTATTACCACAGCAGTTTACCTTTATATTATAGTTAGAAAGTAACTGTGTAGAGCCGTTCCTGAGGCAGCAGGTCCCTGCACCCACTTTACTGTAAGTGGGTGCAGGGACCTGCTGCCTCTGCTAACTGCCCTCGGCGTGGATTGAACTCTGAACCTTCTGATTACAGAAGAGCAGCGTTAACCTGCAAGCGCCCATACACTCAATATATATGCTGCAACAGCAGGAATTTACAGGGGTAAGAATATAGTGTTTGGTTAGAGCATGTTCAAAATAAGAGTTTTTGTAGAACATTTGTACGTTAAAAACATTAACTCCTTGAGTCCTGGGTTATTTTATATTAAAACTTTATATTAAAAACACATTTAAAAATTTTCCCCAGAACACACAATCATGTTGGAATGACATGACTAGAGAGTGAAAGAAGCGAGCAACATTTACACCATGGTTAAGTTTTTAAACATACAAACCATGTGCACATATAGAAAGGATCAATCCTTCCTGACAAGAGCAACACAAGTTCAGACTTCTGAACCAAAACAAAGTCTAAAAAAACAGAACAGCAGCGGAGTATGACGATGCCCTGCGCGATAAAGCAGTGAGTGAGAAAACCTGTTTTCCATCTCAGCAGAGAATGGAAAATGTCAGATGGTGCATTCATGTGGTATCAGAATAAAAAGGAAGAGGAATCAGTTGCCGAGGGGAAAAGTTTATGTGAAACATTCTCGACTCCAAATTCCCACACGAAAAACAAAACTGTTTTGCAACAGTGGTCATATTAAAACCCTATCAGTCAGCATTCCAATTCTAGTCAGCACCCAAAAATAGTAAAGCGATAAGTTATGGTTAGGGTTATTAGACTGTGGTGAACCGCTATAGTCGAATTTCCCCACCAGTTTGGTAATACTTTAATTTTTCATACAACAGGCTCCAAGTGTTTTGAGACATTATTTTATGTATAGCTGTTTGCAGCTCTTTACCTCTGTGTCGCTCTCCCTTTCTCACAAACACTTTTACTTGCATGTCACAGGTCATTAGCCGCATTAGTAGAATACCTCCTGTTTTCTGTGCCGTCAAAACACCCATTAAGTTTTACCATTCTCGCAGACAGCCAGACCGGGGCAGGCAGGAAGAACTAGGTTTAACTCCGCTCTCTGTGTACCTGTCACTCAGGATCTCTTGTGCAGGGCAGTGAGCTGTGTGCGAGCTCACTGCACAATCACAACAATCATTAATCTAATTCCTTGGGAAACGCAGATGATGCTGTTTAAGCTTTTCTTCAGAAATTCTGCAGAAATGTGTCTCTTGATGTTAATGTACCTCAAAGTTATGTCAAGAATCCCAGCTATGTTTTTACAGTTTAAAAATGTTTTTGTTTAATTCACTAATCTCACTACACATCAGATCAGGCTGCACAATGTATTATCCGTTTCCCCAGTTCAATACAATACAAGTTTAACAAGGCAAAATTACGCTCCCTGTGACCGACAATTATGAAACAGGGCAGACGACTCTCCACTCAGAACACGACCACTCAGCTGAGCGCACACACATTCATATAGAAAATGTGGGGAAGGGACTCGTACAGAGTCTCCTCCTTCTGTCATGTTTGTTTTAGGTACCAAAGAAAATGAATCCTGTTAATGTGAAATCATTTAAAAAGGATAATATTACAGAGTATCTACCAATGATAAAAGAAACAACAAGGAGAGAACAGAGAGGGAGTGCAGATGTAGCATTAGTTATTAATGAGTAATGGCAGCCAGTATCTATGCGTGAATGCTGCACGAAATCAACAACGGTGTATGATTTTGTCTGTCACTCTGCAGAGGCATGCGTTAAGAGAGCTAAAGCATACCAGAGCTCTGCAGAACATCTTGAGCAGAATGACATTTTTGTTTTACAGTAAAGCATGTTGTCATTCTTTTGATTCCAGCTTAGCATGTTTAAAAACAGACTGCACACGAGAGCTGGCGTGAGACAGAAATGTCTTTCAATTATTTAGGGATAGAAGACTGAAAGGTGCATTTGGAAGCCTGGTTTTTAGGTTTTTATAGCAAGCATCGCCCCTCTAAACGATAAGAGAAGGCCACGGTCTACTCCTCTCACACAGAGGCTTCAAGCTAGTGTTGGTTGCTGGAAGACGTCACTATGGCTGAGTCACAGGCTTGAGAGCTGCCGATTCCTGCATTAGCTGAGACGGTGGACATGAGGAGGATGCAGGGGAGCACCTGGGTCGAGCGGAACAGAGCAGGGAGAGAGGAGGCTCATGCTAACTGTAGTTTAATCTCCATAAATTTAATAGAATTGATTTAAGACACAAAACAATGCTGAATGAATGTCTGATGAAACATGATCACGCCGAAACATATAGTCACCAGATGCAGCCAGTGTAAATCTTTTTGCATCTCTTGTGGTGCAGCCATGCAACCGCAATTTGACAGAAAGACCAAAAATAGCACTGTGCCTGAAGAACACACACACACACACTTCCACATTCATTTCAATGAGTCAACTGCTTTGGGACAGCGGGGCTGCTCCCATAGACGGCTCCAGCTAAAGCACAGAATTAATTCAACTGACAACACACTGCACTGTCCAGTCAAGCATGTACTCACACGCTCAAGGTAAAATACCTAAAGTCGTGAATGGTTAAAGCATTCTGCTGATTCTACTGTTTACCTTGCAGTCATTGCGACAGAGAACTCTGTACATATACTGTCTAATAGGAGTAAAAACTACTGGGCAGTGTCTGACATGTTTGGAAACAACAATCTGCATCACAAGCCACTTGGCCTGCGGCCGGCTCTGTTAGCACATTTCCCTATTGTTGGGAAACCTGCACTGCACCATGAGCAACTGAGATGGGACTCAGTGATGTAGGTAAAGCACATAACGAATGCTGTTCACTGCAGCTCTTCCTCAAACCAACCCAATGTGGCTGCTACTAAATACGAAAAAACAATCTGCCATGAAGTCAAGGTTATATTTTCACTGATCACACTTTCTGTACGATTTAAACTCAGTGACAACAAGCCGACACTTTCTGAAAAAGCCTTGCAGTGGAAATTATTTAATCAGCAACAGCACCAAGTGTTTGGCTTGTGTTATCGCTACTTTAACAGAGGAATTATACCTCCAACACAGCCAAGGATTTAGGAAGCAGGCGGCTGTCTGATAAAAATAAGGCGAGAGTGCAGGAGTGGAAGCAAAGACGCGCATGTCACAGAGGGGCCGCAAAATTTCTCAAAGATTCATACAGTAACCTTGATAAAAATGGCGCCTTCTGTCTGTTCCTCTGCATAAAGACCAGACAGAGAGGGGTCAATGAAGTGCGATGACAAAGCTGGATTAAGGGTGGGGCGAGTCACAGTTAAGGTAAGGACTAGGGCTGCACAATATAGCTCATCACAATATCAACATACACGATATACGAATTGCAAAAGACTGCTTGAACTGCGATGAATGGTGTCCTATGTACCGTTGCATTCGCACTTTGCATGTCAATATATTTGGCCAATCAGGTGGAGCCCTGCTGCCCAAGATAATAAAGTAAAGATATTGAGATCCCTGATGTGCGTGTCCAGGGTTCTGCAGAGAGAATTGCCTGACAAGAGCAACAGCCGTTTGGCTCGACCCGGTTGGCAGTGATAGAGACACAGAGGCAATTTTTGTTATGTCCAAACATGTACGAAAAGCCGAAAGACTAACACTGTATGCTTAAGCATTTGTTTATTTATCGCAAGTTATATCACCGTCGCAACATTCAACAACGTTATCCTAATAGCGTGCAGTCCCAGTAAAGACCCATTATGTTATCGACCAACACCATGGAGTGTGCAGTACCGCTTGTCAACACAGCTAAATCATGCAATAACCAAGAAAAGAACTCACTGCACGCCGTTTTATTTCTCAAATAACATTTTCCCCACTTTCCCATTCATGCTTTAAAATACTCTTATGTGGCAGAGCTCGTACCTTCAGCTACGTCATCATCGATGGCTCCTTTCACCTGAGAGAAGCACCACTGCATGTCACCTCCAGGTCCTGCAGAGATAAAAACAGAAAGGAAAAAATACTGACTGATTGCAAGTTTATTACATATAATGAACTTTAATTTTAAGCTTTTCAAAGCTGCTTAAGGATGGTGAGGTTTGAAATGTTTGTGCCTCCGTAATAACTAAGGCGGAGCATTAAAAAATTAAGTTGAGAACGTGTTTGGACTTTCCTTACATGTACACGCAAGTATTTCCAGAGAAACACCTCGAGGGATAAATGAAATGTTGGAACTAGAGAGAGAGATAACAGAGCTGTGGAGAATATTTGTGTGGT
The DNA here is from genome assembly GCA_026259375.1 of Verasper variegatus. Classification (NCBI taxonomy): domain Eukaryota; kingdom Metazoa; phylum Chordata; class Actinopteri; order Pleuronectiformes; family Pleuronectidae; genus Verasper; species Verasper variegatus. The sequence goes on along the minus strand of CM048060.1, from coordinate 18,232,679 downwards.
CATAAATGTCCACACATTCTCCCACAACTTCTATTGATCCAATACAAATCTGAAATCAAGCTATACATGTGAACCGTAAACTGAATAAATGCATCCAGCAAATAACTGCGGAACATTTAACCGTCTCTTTAAAAAGGTTTGAGCCGGTGGTTTTCTTTCCAAGATGAAAAGGTGGATGAAAAGCTATTAATAAATGATGATTTATCTGCAGATCATAGCAATGATCTGCTTTTGAGCAAAGTCTAATGTTATGGTATGTCGATGGAGAACCTGTTGAGGCGAGTGATAGGTGGCCATTATCCTCGTAACGTTTCATTGCTCAACCCCTTTTGAATTCCACACATTTGTGCACGTGATCCTTTATGTTATTACACAATTAAAAAAAGGTGGTGTCACTCGTCAACATCAATGGCCGCACATAATGGAGCAGTTCTGCAGACTTACCAAGGACATGAATGAGTCACCCTGGTTGTTTCATCACACACGAGTTCGGAAATGAATCATGGTTTTAAAAACAAAAAGGTGTAGCTCACCCCCCTCCCAGTAATGACAGACATCCCTTTTAGAAGAAAAGGCATAAAGCAAACAGGTTGGGATTCATGTCACCTGTGAGTTTCTGCAGGAGGATAATGTGCAATGGGCTGAAGATCAGTGTCCTGTCCCCGCCCAAAGGGAGTGAACGCGTTTACCAAGTATCTCACAGCCATCAATCAGAATTGAGATGGAGCCAATTGTAGTTTTTCTACATCCACAACTCGCGTATCAGCTGATGAATGAAATGTGAAACGCTCCGTGCGGCTAAACTAACCCATGACTATTTGGGTGCAATCTGCAGGGAGGGGTGGTTTCCCATTGAAGTGTATTTATATCTGCACGCGTCTCTCTCTGGAGTTTTCAGCCATTTCAGCCAGAAAACTGCACATAACACGAAAAAGGGCTCGGCTCAGCCTGCAGCAGGCCCGGGGAGCTAGCCTGCATGTGGGCAATGTCAAAGTTTGAGCTAGCGTTAGCTCGCCCGTCTTGTCAAGCCAGACGTAGCCCATTTCAGAAATGTGTTCACCGGGGTGGAAACTGTCGGGTTCGCCTCCAGCTACACGTTTTATTTCCCCGGTCTTAGCAACAAGATGGGTGATTTGGATGAAACGGCCCTTGCACAGTTTCGAGAATCAACCCCGAGAAGTTAGCAGCACTGTCACGGGTAGCTGTGTTTGGCTAACGCAGGGTTAGCTTGAGAGACTGGTCCCGGGCCGGCGGACCATGGTAAACAGCTAGCCGTGTGCTAGCAGCAGCTGGCTAGCTAGCTAGCTAGTTAGCTTTAGTCGGCAAAAAAAAGAGGCCAGATGGGCGACGGCACTGCAGTTTGCTAGCTAGCGTTAGCACGGGCTAAGTTCGGTTTAGCTAGGTGCCGCTAGCTGAACTGACACTCGGCTGCTAGCGGAGCCTCGCAGCCGCCGGTGCAGACACGCAGCCGGGACGGAGGGAGGCTGTGGAGCCGGCGGCCCCGCTGGTTCAGGGGGTGGTTTTGTGCGAGTTGTGGTTCAAATGAATTACCTGCCATGACGAGACAGACACTGGAGCCTCTGTCAGTCACGATCCTGCTCCCGCTCCCACGCGCTGGCTCGTGGGACAGGAACTTTCTCTTCCGCCCGTGTGTTTGCGCAAACCTGGCTGTGGTGCGCAAAATTCACCGCAACACCGATGTTTTAATGAGGGAGGTTCTCCGGTGCTTCCCGCTCCTCTCTCTCTCTGTCTCTCTCTCTCTGTCTCTCTCTCTCTGTCTCTCTCTCTCCTTCTCCCTCTCTCGCCCCCTCGCCGCCGGCTACTTCGCGTCTATGGAAAGCCAGACGGTCCAAAAACACGAGTATTTGTAACGCGCAAACTCCATGAAATCATTTCCTATGATTTCGCATGTGTGTTTATGTGTGTATACATGTACTGTATGTATGTACGTGTACATGTGGTGTGTATGTGCATGCATGTTTGTGTGCAAATGTACTGTATGCATATGTTTGTATGTATGTGTATGTACATGTATGTTTACATCTATGTGTATATTTGTGTACGTTTGTGCATACCTGTGTATATATACACAGGTATGCACGCAACTCTGCGATTGAGATCATTCAAACGTTTATTATACAACACACATGAACAGTAATTAGGAAAATTCAGTTTCATTCAATGAGAAATCTTCACTGCAGATAAACCAGGTAGGATGAACACAACATTGTCTGACTTCCCTCTGCACCATCGACTGTTAATAAAAAGCTGTGCACACAACGTCCAGCACACAAACAGTAAAACAAGAGACAGTATATTGTAGAAGTGTTTGAGGAGGACTCACTGATGACAAGGAATAATTCTGAAGTAACTGCAGAGCATCAACACAGGACAAGAAAACAGAGCATTGCAAACAGGCAGGTTTAGAACGAGCACTGACCTTGACTTGACATGAAATATGAGCTTTTTCTATGGTGTATCGGAGGAAAATGACGTTTGGTTGTAGAGTGCTCATCTGTTTCTCTTGGTATTAACTTCACACTTCTGCCCAAAAGTGAGACCCAACTTCATATAATGCAGCAGCTTGCGAACAGCAACCGTCAGTGTTGCAAAGCTACGTTCAAAACAATCACAGCAGGGATGGACGAAATGATTTTGGCTTCTCTGAGAGCTAGAAACAGAAGAAACATGTTCAACAGTAGAGACAAACATAGACTTTTACCTTATTGATTATATACATCTTTCAATGTGTATTTATGTGCACAAATCAGCATAAAGTAACATTATTATAATACAAGCAAGTGCAACTATCTGAATATGTATTAACCTGCACGACAATAGAGATCCACAATGTGGAAGTATTTAATTGCCTGCCAATATTTTTCTAAGCTTCGTGGTATTTTCAGCGAGTCGTGCCAAAGGAACCACAGTCTGCTGGCGGACTCAGGAGAGGACTGACGAGCTCGTAGCACCACAAACACGGAGGCCTTCAGATGTGTAAGTGATAGTTTCACCACCCACACTTTTTCAGACGCAGTGAGCCAACTGACGAGAAGAGGAACTCAGCAGAGAGATGCAGGAATGTGAGGGAGACGAACATTTCTTCGCCAGAGGCTTGTTCAGTCGGAGTAGAACTGTCACAACTGTCTGCTGCAGCGTCTTATTAGACTCTGTGAAGCTGTCGATTCACTTCCAGACACGTGCTTTCTGACCCACTTCACCTTTCATTGATTTCAAAAAAAAACTTTGAAGCAAAGGAACGCAGAGGAGGGTAACGGACAGCCCTGTTGAAGGCCTCAGATTAAGAGCTGGCAAACTCAGTTCCATGTGGATCCATCTTTAAGGGAGATCTACAGACGTACTCAACGCCAGCTGCTTTCACTGGGACCCAATCTGTGCTAGTTTCTGATGGATTATTAGGGCCTGTATTGGTGGGGCCTCCATAAAATGCAAAATGGCTGCACCTACGTGGGATATTTTGGCTTCATTTCAGTACAACTGTGAGGGAGTGGAGACACGTTGTTACAGTCTATATGGCAAAAAGTGACAATGGTAACATGCTGATGTTTAGCAGGTGCACTATTTATCATGGTCACCATCTTAGAGTGTTAGCACTACGGCCACTGATGAGGTCATATCGGGTGAACTGATCTTTAAGTCCGACTCCAGTCCAAATCTGGAGTCTCCAGTTGAGGCAGAACTGGTCTTCCCATCAGCCCGAGGGCAGCAACACACCATGAAAACAAGACTTTCTTGTCATAACCGGAGCTCCACAATGTGCATAAATTACACAAGTTAATTTTAGACTCTGGCAGACAACACAGCGATTCAATGGGCAACATGGGATTTCCTTCAAGCTGCCGTTGTTCCCAAGAGGAGTGGAACTATTTTCCTGTTGTCCTCATGCAACATCAATAAAATACTGCCGACAATAACATCATGTAAAGAAATCCCTCATCTTCACTGTCATAGCATATACACCCATCATGCTTTAGGGTTAATAAACATCAGAGAAGATAAGAGGAGGGAAAGAAGACGACAGATTTCTAATTTACCACGTCACTTCTTTCTACCTTTACTTCTCAGTCGACTGTCGTGTGTTTGCAGTCTGTGTCAGTCTGTTGAACATCTTGATGGAACTCCTTTTTGGCATTTTGTCCACTAGAGGGAAACCAAGACTTTAAGACTCGGTAAACAATGAAACCAGAAGACCCTGTTTTTCCATGAACTGCCATGAACCTTGATCAAACCAGGCAAATAAAGTCAGAGACAACAGAGGCTCTTGTTGTACGTGCCTGACGTCTGCTTCCTCTCTGCTCTCTCTACCGGCAAGTGTTTGTAGAAAATACCCCCAGATTCTCTTTTTTTGTATAAACAGTGGAGGAATCTGATGATCCTTATTTGTTGGGTGTATTAAAAGGCCGACCAGATGTTGTTTAAGCTTTGGGTTTTAAATGTAATTCTTCTATTTTTCAAAGCTACCTTTCTTTACAGTGGCAATATCAATATTCAGTTTAGTATTTTTCCATCCGGACAAGCCCTTGTAACACCAAATAGATATGTAATAACACTGAAGGCTTGTAGCCTAAATATTGCACGGTGTCAGTCATGCATGTGAAACTGTGCTGCATTTGTGTTGTGTGTGGCATTATGCACAATTCATGCAGGTGGTGGGTTTGCATCATCTTCAGGTGCAGCACCGCCAGTACAGAGGAGTTTTCTGTTTGTAATGAGGCTGCAATAGAGACGATTTGATGAAACCTTTATAGATCGATAGATCGATAGATAGATAGATAGATAGATAGATAGATAGATAGATAGATAGATAGATAGACAGACAGACAGATATATAGATAGATAGATAGATAGATAGATAGATAGATAGATAGATATATAGATAGATAGATAGATAGATAGATAGATAGATAGATAGCCATTTGCATCTTCAGGCCTAAACTGTAGGCTTGGATTTATATCATCTTTACCACCAGTCCAGAAGGGGGCAGTGTTGTTCAGGATGCTCACTCTGGTGCAGGAGTGAACTGAAACGTCGCTGAGGTTGAATTTACTGCAAGTAAGAAAATAATTATAATAATAATAATACATTTAAAGTAATATCAAAGCTGCCTATTCAGACGATTTGAAGAAGCTATATGTGGTACTTGATCTGTGTATTAATCAATAATCCTAATTTAATTCTAATTATTATATGGATTAATTCCATTAGGCAACACAAATAGATAGATGGATAGATAATAGATAGATAGATAGATAGATAGGCAGACAGACAGTGCATGTGCGCGTCCACGTGTCCGCCGGCCCACTGCAGGCGGTGCAGGCCGAGCAGGGGAGGGTCATAACGGGGAGTGTCCCAGGCCACATTCATAAACAGCGGCTCTGCTCTGCGCTGCTCCGCCGACCCGACGCCTCTCCTGCTCCGCCTGCAGCTCCACACAGTCCCGACCGAACCACAACCGAACCCGTCCGTCGGTTTCTGATCACAAGCTCCGCGTCCAGGTGAGTGGAACAAGCGCCACTGTCCTTCTCCCTCTCCAGGGCCGTGGCACAGATTTATGCGCAGTAATCCGACGCCTTAATCACAGAATAATGCACCGTTACCTCCCGTGCTTTTGTCTTCCAAGGTGCGCAAACGAGCGTAACGTGGCCATTTGGCTCGTTCCTGTGCGTAAAGTGGTCACGCGTGGCAAAGATGGTGATAAAATGGGTTTAAAACAGGTTGTTTTCTGCAAACCAGGCTTTTCATCGTCCAAACGCAGCTGCTGCCATATATGGACAAGCTGCTGGAACTCCAAGAGGAGCCTGAAACTCACTGGTTCCACCTTAAATTAACTGTGGTCAGTGTGAGAACAATGATTTCAGGCTACACAGACACGAGAGAAGGGAACAAGTGGAGTTTAGCTGCTTTACAGTAAAATAATTTAAAAAAAAAAAGGATAATTTACTCAGCAGCTGAGGAGGAAACAGGAGGAAGCAGGATGGGGTCTCCTCAGCAGCTGCATCTTCTATTGAGAGGAGGCATCTCTGGTTGCCGTGGGAACGCACAACCAAATAGTGAGTTTGAGGAAGTTGCTCACAGCATCCTGTGTGTGGGTGTTTGCAGCAGCAGCCTTGCAGTGTGTGTCTGACACTGTGGTCAATATATGTATGTCAAGAAAGTCTCACATATTTCTCAAGCCAATCAGGAAGCACCGTGTCAGATCCCCCCCCCCCACCCTCAGCTGTGCAGGCAGACAGAGATTATGGGATGCCTGAATTCAACCGCAGAGCTGCACCCCTCCTCTGTTTCAGCCTCAAACAACTGTGTGGCCTACGGGACAGCTGAGCTGGTCTGCAGACATGATATCCTCAGTGAAAGAGAGGAAATATTGATGAAATCATCATGTTTATCAGACTCATCATGTCATTGTTTGCGACCGGCCTCATCTGGGGCAGGAAACACGGCAAACACGGATACAGCATCTGTGGTGTCAGCAAAAAGTTTCCATGTGCCGCCCTCTGCCAGCCAGAAAACCTAAATTTAGGAGATTGTCCCTCACATGAAAAATGAGAGCACGTCTTCTTGTTTCCTCACAAACAAGCGATTGTGGTTTTGCAGTTATGCAGCGATTGTTCCCCTTGTTCTCTCACAGTGGCAAAAGAAGAACAACATTGTTGTGTTGCTGTAAAAAGCGTCAAGGAGGATGATATGGAAATATGAGATGTCAAACTGGGCGACGGCTGCTTAGGTTAAATATCATTGAATACGTGTATGTCAGTGTGGAACAGGTCCTGACTACACACTGAATTAAATCCATTCAAAAGCTTGAAAACAACGGTTATTTTCAACTTAACATTTTAACCAAATTACACTTAACTTTATTGGAAATCATCAGATGTCTCTTTCCAACTGAAGGTTTAAATTGTGTAAACTGTGGCAGATCGGAGAATGTTCCGACGTCTTTGTAACAGTATCGGGTCACGATGTCAGGGCGTTCACATTTGCATTATCACATGCAGCCCCTTCAGGAAGGTTTAGACTTCAGTTCTGAAAGCAGATAAAACTGGTTCCTGGTGACACAGGCCTCTCGTATCCTTTAATAACCATCTGTGTATCAGGGCTGTTATTTACAAAGTCATAAACAGTCATTTTGGTTCTGCTTGTTCTACATTGTGCAAACAGATGAAAAGGAAGCTGAGCGGTGTATAGGGGCTATTAAAGTGTAGCGTCCGTGTCATCTGATGTGTCCTGGGCAAGTTGCGAAGCAGCTGAAGAGACCTCGACAGTCTGAGAGCGGAGTGCACGGAGAAAATGAGTCATCAAGAATCTTCCTCCCTGAGGGAACAACCTTTTTTCTTTGGGAGTAACTCAGTACAGACGTTCAGTTTGAGCCCAGAAACCCAGATTTCGCACATAACAACTATTTCTGTGCTTGTTTTTGAACTGTAACTCCAACCAAGGAATCACAAGGGTGCCACTGTCACAAGAATCCACTTCTCACAATCTGCGTAATGGATCAAGTGGCTGTGTTTTGACTCAGGCCCCCCGAGCGAGGGCAGACACAAAAGAGAGGCTGGTGAAAATGGGGGAGGGGAGTGAATAACTGGGGATGGAATGACAGGCCCACCCGTTTGTTTGGAGCTCCGGGTGGGGGGGGGGGTTAGGACAAAGAGGCACAAGGGTATCGAAACTCCACAAATATCTCTGCAGAGGCGTGGGCTGGCCTGCGGACGCCGCCTGCTCTTACCAGCAGGCCTGCATCAACCGACGGTCATGTGACCTGTTCTATTTAGGCCTGTAGCTGTGTGTGCTGAGTCAAACCCCCGTCCCTCAAGTAGCTGCTTTCAGACACGCTCTGAACTCCAGATAATCAGTTGCTGCAGGGTTTTCTCCAGTGGTTTTCCTGCCAGTCCCCTCGTCAAAACTCAGATAACATCTCTGTGTGGACGTGTTGGTGACGTTTGAAACACAAAACTGAAAAGAAAAACAAAACAAATGCAAATATCGGTGGATGGAAAGGAGGTGTCGATGTGCTGTAAACGAAAACACGTGATTTCTCCAGAAGAATGTCTACGTCATGTCCGCCACCTCTCACCTGTGGACATTCTGCGGAGTTGATATCTGAAAAACGGCTTTTATCGAACCTGGAACATTTAATAATGTTGTTTTCAATTCAGCTGCTGCCCTTCATTAAAAAAAAAAAAAAACACTGACACGAAGATATTCTTTAAAAATGTAAACTTTGTGTCCCTGTTAGATTCTTTAGTTATCACTTCTCTAATATTAGCTTTGATCCTTCAAAGCGTGAGGTGAACCAGACGCTGATGTTTCCTTTATTAAGTCACAGACAGTATCTAACTCCGGGATGAAGCAGCTTTCATGTGCAGCGACAGACAGAAGATTTGGCTCCATCACACGGGGGGGAAGATCACAGTCAAACGCAGTCGTATTTATTCAGCACCACCGAGAATCTGCAGAAAATGAAGTTGCACTAAAGTGATGTTTTCAGTGAGCGAGACTACTCAGGGTAAAGGTGCGTGGCTTTGGTTGGATGAAAAGCATAGTTTCCTTAAACAAGTCAAGTTTTCTCAGACGTCTCTAATTTCAGACTTTGAGAAAGAGATATATGCTGTGTGCTTTTAAACAGTAATCATGAGGGTTGAGTGAGAGACATTTCACACTATATGAAAGCAAAGGTGCAAAACTTTACTTCAAGTGACTTAAAAATGAAGTTTTCCTGTTGATCTCTATGCCGGTATACTCCATGTGTGTCTCATTACTGCAGTTATAGGTGTTTTTAGGTTTTTATATGAACGACAGTGTGTTACATCCGTCCCCGTGTTAAACAGGATCCTCTTACTTAGCTCACATCTCTGCGTTCAAGCTGTTTTCATATTACAGGGTGTGACGGAGGATGTTAATGAATGGTTGTAGTGTTGCGAGGAAGAGTTACTGATTTATTACGAGCTGACTGGGAACATCAGGTTATTGTTAACCTGCGTAGCTGGAAGCAGAGATATCGTTTTCACCCCTGTCTCTGTGTTGGTGTGTGAACAAGACAACTCGACAATACGTGGATTGAATTCCAGGTGATTTATTTCTTCGTCACAGAAAGGACGGTTTTTCCAACTGTAAGTGTTCCTGCGTGTTGCTGTCTGACTTTAGTGGGATTCAGGCGTCTCCCAGGTGGAAAATTTCCACCAGGCGACTTTAGGAAAATTCTGCTTTTCCACGTCCTCCGTCAAACTATAACGATTCATTGTTCCCCAGCAGCCCCAGCTCTTCTTGGTCCGGTCAAACCAGGACACAGATGCTGCAGAGTCGTGGAGGTTCAGACTACAAACGTCTTGAGGTTCACTTCCGTCTGTTTGTTTGTTAGCAGGATGACACAAAAACTACTGCACAGATTTCCAAGAAACCGAGTGGAATGATGGACACGGATCAGGGGCTGATGCAGAATGTTCCCTAATTTCCCAGGAAAATAATCAGGCATATACAGGGAACTGTTATCTATGCAAATAAAAATGTGGATCTAGTGGATTTCAATGTGGTTTCATAATGGAACTGTTCAAAATTCAGGAAAGTTGACTGTGAAAATGGTTGTTACCAAACTTGTCCACATATCTTTCCATGTGGGAACACGCCACAGCAGCTGAACGTGAGTCGGACTGTTACATAACAGCAGAGATGGGGGGAGAAAAAGGAACCCCACATTTCTTTGGCCCGGCTGCGTCGATTCAGAGCCACTTCCCTTTTCCAAGGCGAGCAGCAGATTCCTGCCATGTTTGTGGGCAGAGCGCCGCGCTTCCAGTGTGGACGGTCGGTCGTGCAAATTGAACAGCCGCGGATCCGAGCAGCATTCCTGCGTAAAACTAGAATCTGGGTTCATTACGAACTACGTGACCTCCAGTCTGTGGTTTTTTTTTGTAAATACCTGAACAAAATGCAGCAGGAGGCCACAGAAGCTCTTTTCAGAGACGTGAGGTTCTAATTTGAGAACACGGCTTCACTGTTGAGAAACTGTTTACAATCTCTGTGCAGTGTTTGCTGTGCCAACCATCAATTCATATGGAGCCTGTGTGTGTGTGTGTGTGTGTGTGTGCGTACACACACACCACTTCGGACCAGTGTTGCTTCATAGAGCTGATTGCGTCATATGAAACATTTAGGTTTAACCACACAGTTACTATACATCTGTCAAACAGATATAATGGAGTCAAAAGTAGAAAGTCTGCCTCTTAAATGTGGTGGTTTTAAAAGTCAGATCTTAATATTTGTACAAAGGAAAGTGGACTGACCCATTTCCAGCACTTCAACAAATATGAAGAGCAACAATTACTTAGAATTTTCCTTGTGCAGCAGAAGAGTCCTTCACCATCATGTTTAAGCCAAACGCCACCTCATCAATAATGGGAAATTCTCTGAGATTGACACGTGAAATATGATCTGATTTCCTCACTGTTAACTTTTTCTAATAATAATAATAGAGGACTTTCACAATCCAGATTACTTCACGAGGCGCCACTTGAAATAAACGACTCGTAAAATCCTCCGAATTGAAAGACAATAGCAAAAAAACAATTAGAAAAGCCAGTGAAAAGAAAATTAAAGCTCGCGTAAAATCAGGAGAGACTGATAAAAGTACGACTTGAGAAGGGACTTGGAAGAAATAGCTGAGTCATTTGGATTTCCTCGTTCAGATTGTAGCGGAGAGACCTGCAGGCTGCAAACCTAATGCTGCACAGACACGTGCTTCAGACACTTGATCAGGCGCCATGTGTCCTTTCTGCTCTTAGATACGACTCAAGTGCATCGTGGGAGTGTTAATGAATTTACTTGACTGCCGATGTGTCCGTGGGCAACATGATGTTATTCGTCCCTGAGAGACCAATCATGGATTCTGTTATTCTGACGGAGCTGCTGTGTTAGAAGATGACTCATTCATAACAGGAAGTGCTTTCTGAAACGTGGACAAACACGATGAGGAGGATCTGACGCAAATAGGTCCGATGAACTGGATAACGGGAACTTTAGCGTCCAGATGTTTAGGAGCTTGAATATAGAGAGAACATAAAGAGAGATGACATGACTGCTGAACAAAAGTAAGGCCAAAACATCAAATTCGCCCCCTGGTGGCTCGCTGCAGTGTGGGTCATAAACCTCCCCCCTCCATGATGCTTTCTGTCATTGTAGGTCGTTCTTGTCAACCTGATGATGTAACGGTGGTTTTAATTTGTTGTTTGATCCAATAAAAACGAGATCCTGAGAACAACTCGTGATTGGTCGAGTGTGCGTGTAAGATTTCCCAGTCACTGACTTATTTATCTTTTGATTTGAAGGAATTTTACCACCGCTCCTTTCTGCAGGTTTTTCCATTTTGTTGATTTATGATTTTCTCCCTCCCATAGTGTGCACATATCCGAGTCTGTGTCTATATAGTCAGGAAAAGTTTAAAGAATAAAAATATCTAGTTATGAATCAGTGTCTTTTATAGATATATATTTATACAGAGTGTTTCTTCTGCCAGCGTCTCTGCCAGTTATGACTCCCTCTGACTTCCTTTTCCTTCTCACTGGGGGAAACACCCAGTGCACGGGGCTCCAGTGACTCAGTGACTCACGCTGCTGAGCATTAATATCTAACTATAACCCTAAACTTTATCTTTGTATCCATGGTGACAGCTCTGCTTTAAGAGGGGGTGGCTTCTTATTTTCCAGAGCAAATAAGAGCGTCCCAGTCGCACTTTTTCAAAGGTTATTACAAAGCTTTACGACTCTTATCTGTGTTTGATCGACGGATTTGTGACAATACGGCTCGTTGCCACGGGAACGTGTCGGGAAAGCACTTAAAGCTCAGGTGTCGCCGTGTTTCTCTCCGCAGGCAGGATGGCAGCGCATCACCCAGAGTTTGAGCGGGCTGGACAGAAGCCGGGCATCCAGGTGTGGAGGGTGGAGAACTTTGACCTGGTGCCAGTGCCAGAGAACCTGTGCGGTGGATTTTACACCGGAGACGCCTACCTCATCCTCAACACCATCAAACAGCGCTCCGGCAACCTGCAGTTCGACCTCCACTTCTGGTTGGGTGAGTGCAGCGAATCAGAAACTGCCACTCAAAGAGAGACGATAAGATTAGAGCATTGCCTCTAAGCAGCATTTTGACTTTGTTGTGATAACTTTCTTCAGCAAATTCAAACTAAAACTGTGAAGTAATGCAGCTCCTCTTAAATGCATGAAACACAAAAATAATTGTTATATATTATGCGTTATTTTGCATCTTTATTCCAGACCAGGACTTAATGATTTATGTTTTTGATTTTGTAAAGCTTTCACTTAAAGCCCCTCTCGCACAAATCAATACGTCCTGCTCTCAAACTGAAAGACCACACTCTTGAATACAGATGGGGTCAGAGGTCAGACTGGTTTGTGGCTCCTGTGAACGAGGAGGGGGCGGGGGGGGGGGGGGGGGGGCAGTGCGTGTGACCGGGTCATTTATTAGGATTTCATTTGGAGCGACAGAAGCTGAGTCCGGTCTTTTTTCCTTTATCGACTCAATGTGCTTTTAGTCGACGTGATTGATCCTGGAAACAGCATTTAGCAGCAAACAGGATCTGATGTAACTCACCCTGTGACCAGGAATAGAAAAATGTTGCATGTATTAATGTGTCTGCTGGATCTGCCCCCCCCCCCCCCGCCACTGCCACTCATCGATCTCCTGAGTCGTCAGTGACAGAAACACAAAATGTGACTCTCTCTGTGTGGATGTGGAGTTTGGTCACTGAAGGAGACTAGAGAATTAAAATGGACGGTTCTTTTGGCGCAGGTGACTTCTGCTCCCAGGATGAGAGCGGCTCGGCGGCCATCTTCACCGTCCAGATGGACGACTTCCTCGGGGGGAAACCCATCCAGTACCGCGAGGTCCAGGGACACGAGTCCAAAACCTTTCTGGGCTACTTCAAGTCTGGAATCAAATACATGGTGAGATCCATCTGCCAGGAAGCTGCCACATTGCTTCTGGTTTGGTGCATTTTAAACCTGCCTGTTTATTTATTGAAGTTGTTTACGTTGAAATATTTCATCACATTTTAAATGATAAACTGCGTTTTTATTCACGTCATTTATGATACAATATATTTTTTTATTTGTCCAAATATCCATTAAAAGTATTGTTATTATGTTCTAACCATTAGAAGTAATAAAATATAATCAGAATGGTCACACGGCACATGTTAGTTTAAACGATTTTAGTTTGGTTTAAATCTTTAAGTTTGAGGGTTTTATTTTGAATTTCCTGACGTGCAACTCTTACCTTGAAGAAAGGAGGTGTGGCGTCTGGGTTCAAGCACGTCGTCACCAACGAGGTGGTCGTGCAGCGGGTGTTCCAGGTCAAAGGTCGTCGTTCTGTCAGGGCAACAGAGGTGCCGGTGAGCTGGGACAGCTTCAACCAGGGAGACTGTTTCATCGTGGACCTGGGAAACGTGAGTCAGACCGAGCAGATTAATACTGAATATTAAATAATGATAACAACAACGATAAAAGTTTTGTCTTCACCTACTCTGCTCCTCTTCCTGTTGTTGATGAACAGGAGATTTTCCAGTGGTGCGGCTCCCAGAGCAACCGCTTCGAGAAGCTGAAGGCGACGCAGGTGGCCAAGGGTATCCGTGACAACGAGCGCAGCGGCAGGGCTCGGGTCTACGTCTGTGAGGAGGGGACGGAGAGAGAGAAGATGTTAGAGGTGAGAACAGTGAGTCATGAGTCTTACTTCGACTGCGGGAAACTTGTGTTAAAATCGCTGCTTCTTCTCAGGTTTTAGGTCCGAAACCAGATCTGCCTGAAGGAGCCGCAGACGACATCAAGGCCGACGCCGCCAACAGGAAGATGGCCAAACTCTACAAGGTGAGAGACATGGGTGACGCCTCAGATGCTTTCTAACCTGTAATACCTGTTGTTGTATAGGTCTCATTACTTTCACTTTACAGGTGTCCAACGCCAGTGGAGGCATGACCATCGCACTGGTGGCTGCAGAGAACCCCTTCGCTCAGAGCGCCCTGGAGTCTGAGGACTGCTTCATCCTGGACCACGGCCCTGACGGCAAGATCTTCGTCTGGAAAGGTCAGTGAAGGCGCATTTTACAGTGGTTCACGGTCACAGGTAGATAATCGACACCACTATATAGTATATATACAATAAATACAAATTTCGTGGAAATCTGGCAGGGTATTTTTTGTTTACAGAAATACTCCCTGACTTAATGTAATAATCCCTACTGTCTCTGCCTCTACAGGCAAAGAGGCAAACATGGACGAGCGAAAGGCGGCGATGAAGGCGGCGGAAGAGTTCATCAAGAAGATGGGTTACCCCAAACACACGCAGGTGCAGATCCTGCCGGAGATGGGGGAGACGCCGCTCTTCAAGCAGTTCTTCAAAAACTGGCGGGACAAGGATCAGACTCAGGGCCTGGGCATCGCCTACATCGCCAACAGCATCGCCAAGATCGAGAAGGTGCCCTTCGACGCCGCCGGCCTGCACGACTCCGCTGCCATGGCAGCGCAGCACGGCATGGTGGATGACGGCAGCGGGGAGAAACAGGTGAGAGCAGGGAGGGTGTTCAGTGATGCTGGTGACCTGAGGCTCCTGGTTTCAGCTGTTTTAATCCTGTAGGGGGCGCAACTATTCTGCTGACAATCAATGAACAGCTCCCTCTGGTGGAAAACCCTCAGCCTGCTAAATATGAATTTATGATGCCAGCTCATGAAAAGAATCATCTCACAGTTTGTTTGATTTGTTTTTGTGGGACAGATCTGGCGAATTGAGGGATCCGACAAGGTGGAGGTGGATCCGTCCACATATGGACAGTTCTACGGAGGAGACAGTTACATCATCCTGTACAACTACCAGCACGGAGGACGTCGGGGACACATCATCTACATGTGGTGAGAATACGAGAAGCAAAATACCAGACATTTGTTTGATATCAAAGTTAAAGTTACCCTGTGGAAATTATAACGACTAGGGTTGTGTTTTTTTAAGCATGGCCCTTGTTTTGCTTGTTCTCGTGCACATACAAGAGGACACGCGTGTACGGGTGTCAGCACACGGGGGGGTGAAGGAAGTGAATGGTTTCCACCTGGACAGACTTTTTTCACCTCCACCGTGTCTGTTGCAAACATGACATTTTATGGATTCTTCCCCGGCTCATATCACACCCTCCCACCAGGTGTCGTGTTCATCTGTATTGCAAATTTTAGCGTAAGTCCTGTCAACAAATAGAGAGGCAATCAAACGCAGATGAAAACATCAGCACCTTGGGCGGAGACGTGCAGTTTGTGCAGCCACTTGACTGAATGAACTGTTTCCCAGGCAGGGGGCGGACTCCAGTCAGGACGAGATCGGGACCTCGGCGATCCTCGGGTCCCAGCTGGACGACGAGCTGGGCGGTGGTCCTGTCCAGGTAAAACACGTCGTTCCCCTCGTCTGTTTGCTTTGTCCTCCTCACGAGCTTATCTTCATTTGATCATTCCTGTTATTAATGTCTCCTCTGGCGTACTCAGCTCAGTCACCTCCTGTCTGACCTTTACATCCTCTCGCTCTGTGTCCTCCCCTCCTGGTTCCTCCTCCTCCTCTTCCTCCTCCTCCTGCTGCTGCTGCTGCTTCTTCTTTCCCTCTTGGTTTCTGACCTTTTCTGTGCCTTCAGGTTGTCGGTGCTCCTATTACCACTCAGGTACTTTTTCGTCCATTCCTTGCTCCTCTTCCTCCCTTAGTGACTCAAAACGGTTTTGTCCAGAGATGAAATGAAGCAAACAATAAAAAGATACATACAAATATCACGATACTAAAAAGGGCTTTAAATGGCCTTGAATGTGATAATGAAATAGATCAAATCTACAGTGAAATCGTCTCGGTCAAACACAAACAGGTCGTTCAGATGCCGGTGTTTCCTCTCTCCGCCCTGAGCTGACATCAGAGCGACACTGTGTCGACTGTCACCGAGTGATCATGTTTGTTAGATACACAAACACGATGGGATTTAGGAAGTAACAGAAGAGATCATAAAATAGTTTTCTACTCATTTCTGCACTTCACTCCACTGGTGTGTCTTTACTCTGCATGTACACCCTTTGTGTGTCTTTGCTGACTCAGCATGAAACTGTGTGTGTGTGTTTGAATCCATCCAGTGCTGCAAATGTCACGTTTATTTTTCCAGGTGTTTCCCAGCTCTCACTTTAAAAATAGAGAACAGCTGCCGTGCAGATGTCACTTTTGTTGTCAAACTGCACTTTAATTTACTTTGGTTATGTCCCGGGTATCGTTTGAGAATCGTTTGGATTCGTTTGAATGTTTGTTGATACCAGTACAATCTCTACGTTTCGGTCCAGTACAGATACCAAAAAATACTTAACTACAATTATTTCTGAAATGTTAAATATCTATTGAATTTGCTTTAAACGTGAACTACAACATGTAAACTCTACAAACTCTGCAGAGTTGACTGCACCACCTCACCTCCATAAACATTTATAACAAAAGCTTCAGACCAAAGACTTTTCAGACATAAATCTGCATCATCAAAGTTTCCAAATTTCACGGAACTGACTTTCATCACCTTGTGGCACAGACCGCACAGCTCGGTGCCGCCATCTTGTGTCTGCACAGGGGAATGCAGCATTTTTGTACATATTGTTAATGCATGAAGTGTTTTTACTGTAACCACCGTCTCGTCGCCCCTGAGCGCTCACTGTGGTGTTGTTGTACCAGGTGAGGGTGGTGCAGGGGAAGGAGCCGGCCCATCTGATGAGTCTGTTTGGAGGACAGCCCATGGTGGTGTACAAGGGGGGCACGTCCAGAGACGGAGGTCAGTCGGCTGCTGCAGAGACTCGACTCTTCCAGGTGCGATCCAACTCTGCGGGACACACCAGAGCTGTGGAGGTAAGAGAGCACACGTCACCCCCCGGATTCTGATGATTCTGTGATTCTAAAGCACGGGTCTGGTGATATTCTATAAATGCACGTTAACCTGAAGGACCTGTGTGTTTCTGCAGCTTGATGTGGAGGCGTCCAACCTGAACTCCAACGACGCGTTTATCCTGGTGACCCCCGGTAACTCGTTCGTGTGGGTGGGCGTCGGTGCCAGCGACACGGAGAAGCAGGGAGCTCAGCAGCTGTGCGACATCCTGGGAGCGTCGGCCTCCGAGCTGTCGGAGGGAGGAGAGACCGGTGAGGAAGCTCAGAATATGGTTCTCTCATGTTTATTTTAAAGCAGAATATACTAGTTTTATTACAGTTATATCTGTGGTCAAGCTGTGAAAATGTAGATCTTCTGTGTGAAGTAGTTTTCTTTTTGTGTCTTGTAGCTCATGTTCATCCATATTAAAACAAAGCCGTGATTGTCTCGCCCCTCTAGATTTTATCAGTGAGCTTGTGATGCTTCAAAGCTCTAAAAGGAACTGGATTATAGAACCTCAGGCTAAAACACAACAGATTGAATTTTTAATTAACGCCCTGCTTTTAAGAACCGGCTTCAGCTCTTAAAAGCTCCTAAAGACAAAATGCAACATTTTATTTCTTTGAGTTCAAGAAAACAAAACTAAATTCCTGCTGTGAGTTGAGTAAAACTGTACGTTAACATATCTTTGACACTATTTGACTGGCTCTGTGATTCAAATTTCATATCGATTTTTAATGTGTAAATATCAGAATCATATTATGTCTGGATGTTGGATAACTTGTGTGCGTGTGTGTGTGTGTCGTCGCCACAGATCAGTTCTGGGAAGCTCTGGGAGGAAAAGCAGATTATCGCACGTCGACCAGACTCAAGGACAAGATGGACGCTCATCCACCCAGACTCTTCGCCTGCTCCAATAAGACAGGAAACTTCATTGTGAGTATCTCAAGAGAAACTGCATGGAACCGCCCCTTTAATTCAGACAGAATTATACAACATGCATGTAAATGTACTGCTCTGAAGCCACAGTACATTAATGAAGTGATCATGCGTGTCAGATTGAGGAGGTACCCGGGGAGATGACCCAGGAAGACCTCGCCCCTGATGATGTCATGATCCTCGACACCTGGGACCAGGTAAAAGCAGCCAGAGCTGCGAAGAGACATGGATTCAAAATCACTGCAATAAAAAGAGCGAATATGCACAAACCATTTCTATGATTTTAGGTGTTTGTCTGGATCGGAAACGAGGCCCAAGAGGAAGAGAAGACTGAAGCCATGGCATCTGGTAAAGTGCAACATCGTATTATCATCATTTTGCAAATTGAAAAACACGTCAAGTCATATTTAAATTGTGAATCCCAAGAAAATACTGCACTTACAAAAGGATCCTTGCTAGAGTCTGGTTTCACATCCCTGTCGTTCTGCTGTGCGTGTTCTCGACGGTCTTCAGTAATAATGTCTGGCCTCTTCCCTCAGCGGTCCGTTACATCAAGACGGATCCGGCCAACAGAGACCGCAGGACGCCCATCGTCAAGATCAAGCAGGGCTTCGAGCCGCCCACCTTCTCCGGCTGGTTCCTGGGCTGGGACCACGACTACTGGACCAGCGACCCTCTGGAGCGTGCTATGGCTGAACTGGCCCTGTGAGCCGTCACCTGACCCCCCCCCCACACTGCTCCGCCACAATCAAGACTTTTCCAGCCGCAGTTACGTCGTTTCTCTCTTTTTATGTTCTGTTGTTTTGTTTTTTTAAAAGGGACAGAGTTCTATAAATTAGTGTCTTCTTTCACTTTGTCTCACACGCTACACTGATGATTATACTTCTTAACCAACCAATAACAATCGAGCTTTAACAGATACACACACTTCCTGTAGGGTTTTGCACTAAATCAGTTACTACAAAGACAGTTTTTTAAAATGCCATTAAAAAGCCCACTGCCTATTTAAAGCAATACAACCAATGCCTTAACATTCTTTCCTCCAGTTAACCTGTGGAACTCTTGAACCTTTTTACAAGGTACTGCTGAACTTGAAGGATTCCTTCACAGACCTCAGTTTGTTTGTCACTTCTATTTATTTTTTTTTTAAATAGCAGATTTATTCCCAGGAAGCTTGAGTGATGCTGCAGTTCCAAACTTTTCACGGGAAACCGGCGCTTTGCTGCTTTACGAGCTAGTTACATCTCCTGTGACCCTTTCTCAGGTTTCCCTAAGTCTTGTTATCATTTCAATAAAACTAAATTAAACATGTTAAAGTCTTATGTCTCTGCTTTTTTTTTACACAGACTTTTAACAAAGGCACTTTTCTGAAACAATGAAATCTAAAGACGAAAGGATTTTGATAAAATCTTTATTTCAAGTCTTTACGTGTGAAGATAAAACCATATCTATCACGAGTAAAGTGTACAAAACATGAGTTAGCTGCAACAACTAACAACCATAAATCTTGACTGAAATATAGATTTTTTTTTTTTTTTTAAACAAAGCAGAAATTACAGACATCAATTGGATGTTTGTCTCAAGTCTAAAGATGAAAGAAGTGAGAGACAGAAGAAGAGAAGCTGCTTTGTGGTCATGCTGCGACCATGACCTCTGTAACAGGGTTTTGGATTCCGCAAAAAAGAAATGAATAAAGGAAACATATCAATGCACATTAAACATGGGTCAAGTTGTGACAAACTTGAAACATCAAACATCAGACTCCTTCCTCAGTGTTTCATGAAGGGTTGCATCATCTCCATTGGCAGCGGGAAGATGATAGTGGAGTTCTTCTCGGCGGCGATGGTGCTGAGGGTCTGAAGGTAGCGCAGCTGCAGGCCAGACGGAGACTCTGCGATCACCAGGGAGGCCTCCTTCAGAGCCCGAGAGGCGTTCATCTCTCCCTCCGCTGCGATCACCTGCAGAAGGAAACAGGAAGGAAGAGCGACGCCTCAGTATCAACAGTTAGATCTGAAGTATTCTGGTCTAGAAAACAAATATAAAATTCCTCCAGCCGAGAAATTTTGAATGTGTGCCTAGTGCTTGCTGCCGGCTCGAGAGACATTCATAAAAGCTGCAAAGGCTAAAGATAAATCAGACTGGCTGCTGGCTTGTATGGCTGCAGCTCAGTAGTCATCCTCAATACCTCTTCGCCTTCTAAAAATGTGCTGCTGCTTGAATCGCAAAAAACATCTAAGACATCAAAGGAATCTATATGTGAAGAACTGTAAGTCCTAACTGTGAAATAAACACTGTGAGAAATTGTTTCTCTGCTGACTTGTCATTTCTCGTTCCTGACCATCACCCTGACATATGAGCATGCAGGAGGGTGACGAGCTTTCAGAGGACGTTGGAGCGTCTTACCTTGGCTCTGGCCTCGCGGCTGGCCTCCGCCTCAGCCGCCATCGCTCTCTGGAGCTGTTGGGGCAGCTTGACATCTTTGATCTCCACCCGCTCCACCTTGATCCCCCAGTCATCTGTTGCATCATCCAGAGTCGCCTGAAAGGGCAGAGAGACGGGTTCTCTAATGGGTCCTTCATGGACGAGCCACCATAAGCCAACTAACTTGTATTGTTTTAAACTGTTCAGCAAATGGACCTCAACCGGGTTTTTGTCTAAATAAAATAACTTAAGTTCAGAGTAAACATTGTGTAAATGTATAAGAGGTGATGCCAGGTGCTTGGAATGCATATTCACACCATAATACACAATCCAAACATTACACTTCATTTACAGTCATTAAAATGACATTAATAATCATATTACTGCAGTCATTTTGCTGAATGTTACCTGCATGCTGCGTGCGATCTCTTCACGGTCAGACAGGATCTCCGCCAGGTTCTTGGTTCCCAGGACGTTCCTCAGCGTGGTCTGGGCGAGCAGTCGGGTGGCGGCGTCGGCATTGGTGATGTTAGCCACGGCCAGAGTGGCATTCTGGACCCGGTAGTACACCACACCATCCACACTCACAGTCACAGAGTCTTTGGTCAAAACCTGAGAAGGAAACAGGAAATAAAGAAAATGTTTAAATCAGGTTTATTTGTTTTATTTGCCAAATAAGTGAATTAGCTTGGAAGTGTGCATGTCCTACCTCTTGTGGTGGGATATCGAAGGTGATTGTGCGCATGTCCACTTTAATGAAGCTGTCAGTGCAGGGCAGGATGAAGAACAACCCTGTGGAATCACAAGAATAACAAAGACTAAAGCAGTGTAAACACAATAATGAGGAAGTGTGCACGGTTCACTGCCTTGGGTCATGGGCCAATCAGAATTTGACACTAAATATTTATCCAATCAGTACAAGGGAGAAACACACTTCACCTATATACTTCATTTGACACACACACACACACACACACACACACACACACACACACACACACACACACACACACACACACACACACACACACACACACACACACACACACACACACACACACAGCTTGGGTTCACAGTAAAAACAACAACATGGTTTGCACTGCACAGTATACATCTGCATACTCTATGAGCCGCTGGGTTGTCATAGCAACCTACGTCACAGACCTGACTGCACCATGACAGCAGAGCAGTTCTCAGTAGAAGGAAAAGGCAGTGTGAACTAGAACTGACCCGGCACACCTGAAGTTATATTCACTCGACGTAAGGATGAACTTAAATTACATGACAATCTCACGGTAACCTGTTTTTCTATCAGGCTAATGCCACACAATGACATCACATTGCCAGGGACATGGTTCAAAATAACTCACGACTGATTCACTGGAAAAATACTTTGATCCATAGAAGAGCACTTCAAACACATGCTGGAAACATTTATGGAGGAAATTTGAATAAAACAGCTGGTGGATTGGACGTAGGGAGAAAATATATACAGGTGAAAAACAAACAAGGGTTTCTGACCTGGTCCTTTGGCTCCTCCTCGCAAAATGCGCCCCAGGCGGAAGATAATGGCTCGTTCATACTCCTTCACAATCTGTGAACAGAGCAAAAAGCACACAAATGGCTCAAATACATTCCCTTTTTCTTCCAAGAGCAATTACCCTGCTTACTGAGGGTAACTTTTAATTAAGTAAAAGCAAAACAACGGTTCAACGGCTTCTAAAGGCAATTAAATAAATACACATAATAAAGGGGATGAGTCTGGAGCACAAACTCCAGAGTTTCCAAAAACAGCGAATAAACAGACTGAGTCATCCACAGTCAGTTACTCTCCACCCAGCCAGCTTTGCTTGCACAGTGGAAAATAAACAGTGAACTTGACAAGCAGCTGACCTTAATGCACATCCATATGGAGATGGGAAGGGTAACCAGCATGAGCAGGAGGGAGAACCCCACCAACAGCCAGCCACACAAGCCAATGTCAGAGTCTGGATTCTCCAAAGCTGGAAGAAAAGAAGATAAACACATGAATGAATACATGAATTCACCTGATGCACGTTCACAATAAATAAGAATAGATCAAGAGTAAAACAATACAGCAGCAGCATTTAAAGCACTTCCACGTGGCAGATTCTTTCAGAACGGGAAATGTTTTCTCATTAAACCATCTGTACTTTCTGATCCCGTCATGCATCAGCACAGCTTTTTTTTTTTTTAAACGACTCGCTGCTAACCAATCCCTAGAAAAGACTCAGGCCTTACCCGCTTGACAGTTCTTTCCTCTGGTTTCTCGCAGGGTGACTTCTATGCTGTTGGCTTGCTTTATGTCCATTCTGTCCTGATACGCTAATCAGGGAAAACATCAGTGTCAGGCTGAGTGTAATAAATGAAGTGTAATAAAATCGAGTAGATAGCTCAGCCAACATTACTACCGACTTACTGTCATGAATTGAGACCTGGGAGGAAGCAGGAGGTTTCTCTACATGTCGTAGGGAGGGAAAGAGCAGATAATTAATTAATCAGCCTTCATTAATAAATGTATTGATTAACGTTTATCTAAGCCTCAGAGAAACAGTTGTTGAAAACAGTTTGCTTTTAAAATGTGCCTCGTAGCAAACCCAAATCAGCTTAATTTGGCTGCGTCTCTTATGTCGCAGTGATAAATCCACCATCAAACACCGTTAATAACTGTTACGCTCGCTAGCATTAGCATGCGAGGGGAGCAGGCTAATAAGTGGACTAACGGTTGCTCTGGGGTTGTTTAGCCAGAGTTAGCAAACAAGGTTTTAAGCGTTTAGTTTGACATTTTCACAGCAGGAGCAGGGAGAGTTTGGATCTGCGGGTGCGGCTGTTAATGATGGAGGGGTAGAATTTAAAAAAATACATGAAATAACTTGCTGCCGTTGAACGACTCGCTGCTAACTGATCCCCGAAAGGCATCAGGCCTTACCCAACTGAAGGTCGTCTACTTCTTGCATGGGGACTTCTTCGTTGTCGGAGCCCATCTCAACGATTATGTCCTGGTACTCTAATCAGGGAAAACATCAGAGTCAGGCTGAGTGTAATAAAATCAAGTAGATAGCCCAGAATACATGACCGGTGGCATTCTCTGTAAGTGAGTAAACTACGAGCGTTTAGTTTGACATTTTCACAGCAGGAGCAGGGAGACACAGTTTGGATCTGTGGGGCTGTTAATGATGGAGGGGGGGAATAAAAAAATACATCAAATAACTTGCTGCCGTTGAACGACTCACTGCTAACTGATCCCCGGAAAAGTGTCAGGCCTTACCAGACTGATGGGCCTCTTCACTGGGTTCTTGCATGGGGACTTTGCTGTCGTCGTCCATTCTGTGGGCGCGTGAGTGGGTTTGTCCTGAAGTGACCGTGGATCCAGAAAGGGAGAGGTAAAATCGTGGCAGTGGCAGCTCCAGCTCCTGGAGGCACTTCTTGGTTTCAAGAGAAACTGTCACTGATATGTAGAGGCAGCTGCCTTTGTTGTCACACTGTTGAGAGGCAGCTGCCTTTGTTGCATCACTGTTTGGAGGCAGTTTGGTTTAAACCGAACTGTGATAAACCAAAGGAGAAACGTACATTTTTATCCTTGCCTTAAATTCTACATTTTTTAACCAGGTTGTGGGTATCCATGTCTTCGGTATTTATATATGTGTTCAGTTAATGGACAATGACTCCATGGAGAGCAATATTGATACAGGCTGGCTTATCCTGTTGAAATAAAGTGAAATGTACTGATATTGATGCAAATTGTTATTTATACTTTCCTGGATAACCATTCATTTCAAGTACACCTCCACCAAGGTTACCAAGTACAACATGAAAATGTGTATATTTTTTATATCTTACACAGCAAAACATGTTTTATGTATCCCACAAATTTAATGTTGCATAGAATCACCTGCATGACAAAGATTCCACAACTGGTGTCATCTGACATTTTTCAACAAAAAACATGAGTATTGTTTTTGGTTCTTTCTCTTTTTATTTTTTTTCTGTGGATACCTTGTTACATGGATGCTCAACTATATTTAAAAAAAAAAGATGAGAAGTCAGAGACAGAAGAAGAGAAGCTGCGAGTGAACGTGACCAGTAACAGTTTAAATTCATCTCAGAGCAGGTCTAAATATAAAGTTACTAGGCTATGTAGCTGTACTTTAATAGACTGTCTCTGTTGCAGCAATAAATCGAACATATAGAACTTACTGTAGTAAAATACATTATCAGGCTTTCGGATTCCACAAGAAATAAATGAATAAATGAGAACATATCAATGCACATTAAACATGGGTCAAGTTGAGACCAACTTGAAACCTCAAACAAGTCACAGCAAACCAGGGCTTGCTGTTGACAAATATAACAAACTTAACTTGAATGCATTTATATATGTATATATATATATATATAGTAACACTACTAAGTGAGACATGGACTAGACACTTTAATGTACATTGACAACCCTCCTGTTATCTATAGGTCAGAAGGAGGAAGCATATAAGAACTGCATATTACATGGCTTGTTGCACCCAGAAAGAAGGAAAGAGACAAGATACTGCTGTTTAAAAAACAAACATGCAGTCATAAAATCATAGTGTTCTCTTCACAGTGCATAGAAGTGAGATTTTAGACTGTAAAATGGAGCGATGGCAGTAAGTTAAGGCCTTTGGCTGAAAGATTTGCATTAAATGTCAGTCGCAGCTTCATCCTGAGCAGACTGAAGCCTGACCGGGGGGGGGGGGGGGTTGGAATACGCACGTGGCTGACGAAGATGAAAATTTATGTAAATATGAAGTGTTTGTTGTATTATGTCCAACAACCTGAACGTTACATATACTGTGTATGAATAGAAAGTGAACTGTAAACATATGACAGGCAGCGACATCAAGCCTGAAAAGCAGTAGGAATCTATGTGACCCATCAGCCAGGTCTTCAGTTTGTAATCTGAGATGACAGTAATGACAGCATGTGCCGGCGTGTGTTCCTGCAGTACTATCGCTGGCCAATCCTTTCTAAACTCATTTAATACATTTTAATACTAAAGTAGTATTTGATACATCTCCATTAAAACAGTTGAGTGTGTTCATTCATACACATACTGTATTCACAACACTCCTTGTTGAAGCCTAAACATTTGTTGAACAAATAAAGTAGAGGTTCGTGTTTGAACCATTTTACTTTGAAATTCAGTGAAAACATTTCATGGCACAGCCAACAGCTAAAAACCAGAGGTAGGTTTCTGAGGATTGGCACTAAAGCCATTAGAGCCCTCAGATGGATATTGGGAAAATAATTATGACACGAAGAAACTGGCAGTGGTTGTAGTAGTGCCATGTCAACAGGGGATATTAGTTAAATAAATACAACGATGTGTATGTGTGTGCACAGTTGTAAGGCTGCATATCCAGCTGGCACTTTCCTTTAAAGTGTTTGAGAAAGGGATGATGAAAGGTTTGTACTTCCTGCCTCTGTTTTGACAGTCAGGGGAACCTGCAGGATAAAAGCTAAACCACCTGCTGTGGTACGGGTCGTTCACAATAACGGTTTTAAAATACTGTACAGCGACGCATCCGCTTTGGTCAGATCTGAGCAAACATGTGACACAAGTTACATTTCAATTTTTTAACTCGTCCCTCATATGCTGAAGATCTTTGACAGATCTAAAAGAATAATTTTCTGCAGAAATGGCGGTTTGGAACAAAATAACCAAAGACCCACAGGCTTGAGAATGGTCATGATTACTAATCACCAGAGAGGTGGAACACGCACCTGTGTGTATGCTGACGGTCGACTAGAGGCTTTGTGGTGTGTTTAAATGCAAAGAGGGTTCGGTCACAAGTGTGGATCTTTTGAGCAAAGCTTGGTGCTTCCTCATTCAAAATCACAACTCCCTGAACTGGATACAGGACCTAAATATGTTCATGTGTAAATGATGTGCGAGTATGACCGATGAGTGCAAAGACTACTCAGTGTTTCATGAAGGCTTGCAGCATCTCCATTGGCAGCGGGAAGATGATAGTGGAGTTCTTCTCGGCGGCGATGGTGCTGAGGGTCTGAAGGTAGCGCAGCTGCAGGCCAGACGGAGACTCTGCGATCACCAGGGAGGCCTCCTTCAGAGCCCGAGAGGCGTTCATCTCTCCCTCCGCTGCGATCACCTGCAGAAGGAAACAGGAAGGAAGAGCGACGCCTCAGTATCAACAGTTAGATCTGTCGTTGTTAGGAACTTTTTCAACTGTTTTTTTTAACTAAAGATATTATTTTAACAAAGGTTTAATTAGATTTGACAAATATTCTGGTCTAGAAATGATATACAAATCAGTTGTTTTGGAAAATTTGATTAATGTAACCATTTGTTAAACTTAAAATCAATTCCGTTGTGTATAAATGCATGTAACATATGTTGCATGAATTGTGTCTAATTGTTTCTCTGCTGACTTGTCATTTCTCGTTCCTGACCATCTTTCAGAGGACGTTGGAGCGTCTTACCTTGGCTCTGGCCTCGCGGCTGGCCTCCGCCTCAGCCGCCATCGCTCTCTGGAGCTGTTGGGGCAGCTTGACATCTTTGATCTCCACCCGCTCCACCTTGATCCCCCAGTCATCTGTTGCATCATCCAGAGTCGCCTGAAAGGGCAGAGAGACGGGTTCTCTAATTGGACCTTCATGGACGAGCCACCATAAAACTACTACTTGACCACACACACACTTATCTGCTCAGCCAACGTGTTCACTTTTGACAGAAACATGTATTTATCAACCCAGATTTTCACTGCAGAAAAAGTGACCTTGCCCTCTTCTCCAGAAGCCAATTATCTTGTATTGTTCCAAACTGTCCAGCAGATGGAGCTCAACCAGGTTTCTGTCTTAAATAAATGACTTAAGTTCAGAGTAAACATTGTGTAAATGTATAAGAGGTGATGCTAGATGCTTGGAATGCATATTCACACCATAATACACAATCCAAACATTACACTTAATGTAATAAAACTGCAATAATCATATTACTGGAGTCATTTTAAACCTGCAATTGGTATTTAAAGTGTATGTCTTAGTTTTGTAGATGAAGTATTTTATGAAGTCTTTAAACTGGCACCATCTGTTTGCATGTGTCAGATTTATTGTCTCTTGCTCCCACCCCCCCCTCTTATCCTCTTATTTCCCTTGTCCTGTGCATGAACACTAAACGCCTCCTTGTTGCTGATTGGCACTTTGTTTGTTTTCTTGTAAACTTACACAATGTGTGTAACTGCCGCTGAATGTTACCTGCATGCTGTGTGCGATCTCTTCACGGTCAGACAGGATCTCCGCCAGGTTCTTGGTTCCCAGGACGTTCCTCAGCGTGGTCTGGGCGAGCAGTCGGGTGGCGGCGTCGGCATTGGTGATGTTAGCCACGGCCAGAGTGGCATTCTGGACCCGGTAGTACACCACACCATCCACACTCACAGTCACAGAGTCTTTGGTCAAAACCTGAGAAGGAAACAGGAAATAAAGAAAATGTTTAAATCAGGTTTATTTGTTTTATTTGCCAAATAAGTGAATTAGCTTGGAAGTGTGCATGTCCTACCTCTTGTGGTGGGATATCGAAGGTGATTGTGCGCATGTCCACGTTAATGAAGCTGTCAGTGCAGGGCAGGATGAAGAACAACCCTGTGGAATCACAAGAATAACAAAGACTAAAGCAGTGTAAACACAATAATGAAGAAAGCGTCTTCACAAATGTTTGAAAACGGCGCAGTGAATGAAATTCTGACAGAAGGCTAACTCAAGCTCTCTGTAAGTCTGCAGCTGTGCCGACAGCGACGCAAAGCTGTGGATATTTGCAGCTTTCATGAGCCTGTTTCAGTTCAATAATTGAATTAGTGCAATAAACACTACTAGGCATGTGCCTGAGTGAAATAGACATGTGCAGTCATTTAGCTAACATTAATACCACGCCAGTTAGGGACTTGTGGGCTGCATTTCCTGTCAGGATATTGTGTATTTAAATGCTGAGATCACAACCATCTGTTCGGGAGGGGAAATGAAGACAACGACAGGCTCCTCGTGCTGTTTTTCCGCCACGACATTCCTAGCATTCTCTACGAATTTAGCTCCCGTCTTAATGGCACAGACTGAGCTCTGAGAATCATCTTGTCACACGGAGGAAAATTTCCCTGATAAGCCTCCTAAAAAAAGCTTTTTTCATCAACAAACAGTTCTGTTCATACAGATACAAAACAGACCTCATGAGCCTGGTTTAAAAAAAAAAAAATGTAACGGGACATGTTGAAGGTCACTATTTAATAACAGCTGCTGTAGATGGAGAGGGGGCGAGATTTCATGGGTGGGTGTGAGGGGCATTGTGGGAAACCAGATGCAGAATTCAACTTATGCATTGGCTCCTCCAGCTCCTAAGGAAGGAGAGGTTTTATTGGCAGAGAGCTATTATTACCGTGTGCTGTCATAAAAAAGGAGCCCCTGACTCTCTGAGGAGTCACATTTCAGCATTTTGAGAGGACACAGCCTGGTTTTCAGATCCAGTGAAAACAAGAAATCAAAAACGATAAAAGAGACAGTGAATTATGAGATGTATGCAAATTAATCCTTGTGGGAGTCTGTATTTTTATTTAAACAAATTCACTGCCTTTCAAAAACAGAAGAGGCATCAGTGAGAATAGGATGATAAAGGCATTAAGATCTCCGACAGACACACGTGCCGTAGCATTGCCAGACAAACGGCTGTGGAGTGGGGTTTCAGTTAGTTGTGTACGCACAAGTGCTCGTCTATGTGGCGGCATGTCAACTGGTTGAACTTTGACCTGGGATCTTGTGTTGTTATTATTGGCCCTACATATTTTTCCATTTTAATGTGAACCAGTGATTTTACCATGACGACTCCTGTCATCTCGCCCACCAGAGAGCAGGAAGTGGAAGGGAGGGAAACAAAGCTCAAAGCAAAAACAATAATACTGACCTACCCTAATCTGGACTGTATTTCAATGCATTTACTATTGTTGGGGTTTTTGTACATCAGCACATTAGATCTGAGATAAGACTGTGACTTTAAACGTGTTGACTCTCAGATTGAATGGTGTTTGTATATTTATATTATGGGAACTTAGGTGTGTTTAAACACAGTCCTCTAGTTTCACAATGATCCTCAACATGCAGCTCTGGCAGAGCATCTGAAGATAACAAAGATAGGCTGATGTGCACGGTTCACAGTGTCCCGAAAACCAGAGGCCTGCGTATTAATGCAGCTACAGTTCCTGCAGGGTTTGTCTAACGTGGTTATAAACACTCAATTTAAAGCTGACAGACAACTAGAGCCTCCCGATATGAAGTTATAGGGACTGATGCTGATACCAATATTAGGGAGAAACACATATGAACTTCATTACACACACACACACACACACACACACACACACACACACACACACACACACACACACACACACACACACACACACACACACACACACACACACACACACACACACACACACACACACACACACACACACACACCTTGGGTTCACAGCAAAAACAACAACAAATTCATCCCTCTTCAAATACTTATGGTTTGCACTGCACAGTATACATCTGCATACTCTATGAGCCGCTGGGTTGTCATAGCAACCTACGTCACAGGGCCGGCTGCAACAGAAGTCATCAATCAGAAGTCGAAACCCATTAAAGACGAAAGGACAAGAGAGCTGGTCATGTGACTTTTCACCACAGAGGGACCACGCCCCAGAGCCAGAGACCTGACTGCACCATGACAGCAGAGCAGTTCTCAGTAGAAGGAAAAGGCAGTGTGAACTAGAACTGACCCGGCACACCTGAAGTTATATTCACTCGACGTAAGGATGAACTTAAATTACATGACAATCTCACGGTAACCTGTTTTTCTATCAGGCTAATGCCACACAATGACATCACATTGCCAGGGACATGGTTCAAAATAACTCACGACTGATTCACTGGAAAAATACTTTGATCCATAGAAGAGCACTTCAAACACATGCTGGAAACATTTATGGAGGAAATTTGAATAAAACAGCTGGTGGATTGGACGTAGGGAGAAAATATATACAGGTGAAAAACAAACAAGGGTTTCTGACCTGGTCCTTTGGCTCCTCCTCGCAAAATGCGCCCCAGGCGGAAGATAATGGCTCGTTCATACTCCTTCACAATCTGTGAACAGAGCAAAAAGCACACAAATGGCTCAAATACATTCCCTTTTTCTTCCAAGAGCAATTACCCTGCTTACTGAGGGTAACTTTTAATTAAGTAAAAGCAAAACAACGGTTCAACGGCTTCTAAAGGCAATTAAATAAATACACATAATAAAGGGGATGAGTCTGGAGCACAAACTCCAGAGTTTCCAAAAACAGCGAATAAACAGACTGAGTCATCCACAGTCAGTTACTCTCCACCCAGCCAGCTTTGCTTGCACAGTGGAAAATAAACAGTGAAGTTGACAAGCAGCTGACCTTAATGCACATCCATATGGAGATGGGAAGGGTAACCAGCATGAGCAGGAGGGAGAACCCCACCAACAGCCAGCCACACAAGCCAATGTCAGAGTCTGGATTCTCCAAAGCTGGAAGAAAAGAAGATAAACACATGAATGAATACATGAATTCACCTGATGCACGTTCACAATAAATAAGAATAGATCAAGAGTAAAACAATACAGCAGCAGCATTTAAAGCACTTCCACGTGGCAGATTCTTTCAGAAGCAACAGCTTTCATCCATCTCTGAAAACCCACACCTTGATAAATGTATATTAAGGGTGTAACAGTATGCATGTTAGAAGGAGAGATTTGGGCACAGGCCTTTTGGTACAGCACACATGTGGTCTGAACAAATGCAGCCACTGCATCTGCAGAACTTTGTGTGTGTGTGTGTGTGTGTGTGTGTGTGTGTGTGTGTGTGTGTGTGTGTGTGTGTGTGAGGAATTAAACTTGAAATTTAAGCTGCTTCTTGCCAACAATTCAGACCGGGGACAAAGCAATACCATATAGTGTGCTGTATGGGCTGCGTCAGGTGTCCTCAATCTAAAAACAAGTTGCATAGGTGTTTTTGTAGCAGCAGAATAAACTGCAATACACTAATGCAAGGACACAGGATTTAAATTGTAGGTTGCAGGCAGTGGCAGCAAAGACCAAACTGTACCATGATTACTGTTTACTGTTACTCCCTTAAAGTAAAAAGATTAGTCACATTTAGAGTCACCTCCATCCACGTATCAACACCCACTGCTCCACCGGTCAGTCACATCCTCTGCCCTGTTTGCAGCTTTAGCCTTAAATCTAAAACACACGACATGCAACCAAGTCAGCGGCTTTTGAGATTCGTACCTTCGCCATCGAGCATATCATGCCTGCCTGGACCTACAGACAAAGTTTACAGGTCAAAAAACTTGAAGCAATGTTACAGTAAAGCATTCAACGGCTGCACGTTACAGACAATAAACTGACGTCTTAAGCACAGTCGCCATCACGGATGTGTGTGTGTGTGTGTGTGTGTGTGTGTGTGTGTGGTGTGTGTGTGTGTGTGTGTGTGTGTGTGTGTGTGTGTGTGTGTGTCGTTATTCCCATGCGGTGGGGAAATCTGAAAATAAAGAGCAAACAACGGAAAAGTGTCTGTGTTTATTATTATTATTATTATTATTATTATTATTAAGAGGAGGACCTGGGAGGCAGCAGGAGGTTTCTCTACATGTCGTAGGGGAGGAGAAGGAGCAGATACGATCTCACTGGAATAAAAGTGTTTGAGCTATTTGAGAGGAGCCGAGAGGAGGACATGTCCACCACGTCCCTTCAACAACAGCGGCTCAAGAATCGGTACTGATTAGCATTGAGCTAAAAGGGGAGATTCCGTGTGACTCTACAATGCTAACTAGTGTAAGCTAGTTCGACACGGACTGTACCGCGAGCAGGCTTTTCAGCTAATAAAGTAGTTTTCCACCGAAACAAGCCTCCATTAATAAATGAATAAATTAACGCGTATCCAACCCTCAGAAAAACACTTTGGAGTTTTGCTAACGAGGCGAATTATAAAAGCAATCGGCTTAATTCGGCTGCGTCTCAATTTATGACGCACTGATAAAAATCCACCATTAAAAACCGTTCCGCTGGCTAGCATGGGGGGGGGGGGGGGGGGGGGGGGGTCGGTGAAGCCAGAGTTAGCAAACAGGGGTGTTTTTTAAAAAAGCGTTTGCTAACTCGGGGCGGTGGATGATGATGGAGGAGGAGGAGGAGGAGGAGGAGGAGGAGGTGGAGGGGGAGGAATTAAAAACGGAATACATGAAATGACGGTGATCGACTCGCTGCTAACTGAGCCCCGGAAAAGGCGCCGGGCCTTACCCGACACACGGTCCTTCCCTCTGGGTGCCTGCATGGGGGCCACTTCGCTGTCGGTGTCCATTCCGGCCAGTTCAAAATAAAAGCAGCTCTGACCGTGGATCTGCTGCGGGGCTCAGCTGCACAGCTTCTCCCTGAGCTTTGACTCGCAGGTTACTGCTTTCCCAGGCTTGTGGAAGTGGGCGTGGCCCAGCCTGTTGATTCTTAAAGGGATAGTTCACCCCCCCCCCCCCCCCCCCCCCCCCCCCCCCCCCCCCCCCAAAAACAATGGGTAAACAGTGTTGCAGCCAAACGATCAAATTATAAATAAAATGGCTCCATACTGCTGCTGTGGTGTCGTCCAAGTGTCCGTAAGCCCCGACTGCGTCATTTACACCATGTTTTTTTGCCTAAATGTCGCAAACTTGAATGCGGCTCCAGACATTAGGATATCATCAGACATTTAAGCTTAAATCTTCAACACAGACACACTTGTGGACTCAGACTGGGTCAAAACAACATAACTTGGTCTCCGTGAACAGGAATTACGTTTGTGTTTGTTTGTATAGAGCGGGGAGGTGAGATTTGATCTGAGATCCTTTCACCAAACGCATGTGGGGCCACATGTTAACACCAGGTGTGTACGGGGCCCAAGACTCCAACGGGTGGATCCTTCTTAAGCCAACCTGTCCCAGGTAGTGATCAAGTTAATCTGGCTTCACTTTTGTAGAGTTGTCATGTCGTCCATCTTTACAATCAAGATGTCAGTGGTACATGAGGTAAATGTGATGTAAAGAAAAAGTAATGACACAAATATTTATATTATATAATATAATGTTAGTGAAAGGGACAAATGTGACAAACCCAGTGAAGAAGCTCAACAACAATAATGATAAAAATAAATATTGGCCCCACGCCCACAGGAGACCCTCACAAGCCTCAGAGATACCAGCGGTGCACAGGGAATAAAGCCCGGTCCATCTCTGTGTCAGCTGGCAGCTAAATTAGCCAGCACTTCAAACTAGCTAATCTCAGCTGGCTATTTATAAGCCACAGTGCAGGATTAGTTAACAGCTGACAGACAGCACATTCGTCCATTAATAACCTCCCAAATTAACTTTCTGTTGTAATTCTGTCTATAAATCTGAAGCTACTGCAAAACCAGTCGTTCGGCGTCACGGCTGCATGACGCCAGCGACCCAGAGAGACATGTCTGCTCCTGTGCAGCACAGAGCAAATGAGGTACTTTCTGGTTTGTACATAAAGTGAATAAAGAGCTCTGAACATTTGAAACATCAAGAAAAGCATTTGTGAGCATGGCAGCTTTTTAAGACATGATAAAATGTGTTTGAATAAAGTTTCATGTGTTTCTGTTATTATACATTTTAAACTTGAATTTCCATGATCATTATTCATCATCATACCATCTCTATATGGCTGAAATACGGATCTATGCATTAGGATTATTTGTCCTGGGATGGGAAGGAACTTTCTTCGCGGAGACACCAGTTAGAGAACTGCTACACTATCCCTTCATTTCTTTTCTTACTAATACATATTTCTGAAGCCCCTTTAGTCTCAGCTCCAACCATCTCAGTGAGCGACCTGTTCGCCGAGTTCAGGTGGCATGTTCAGAAAATCCAGGCGCTTCCAGTAAGTGTGATTATCCTGGGAAAGCAAAGGGACGGTGGAGTATGCATGTCGGAGTGGCCCAGAGCTCCATCGCATCTAATCCTCTTTTAATTAGGGTGAGAGAAAATGCAGGACCCCTCTTGGATTAGTCACAGCACATTGACAAAGCACCAAGCTGGGACCAGTGTACAGGACTGCTGGCCAGTGTGGCCACTTAAGGTGCAGCAAAGACCCTCTCAAGCGTGAAAAAATCCCCCCCCCCCTCCACCCTCCGCCCTTCATCTCCCTGCAGCTACCTGGAGTTTGTCCTCCGTGCATCTAAAAACAAAGCGTCTCTGGTCTTTGTTGAACTGAGAGGATAAGTTACAGCATATGATTCGCTCATTTCCAATCCTTCCCCCTGTTTTTCCACTCTCACTTGATGGGATACTGTTTCTGCGGCCACACTCGCTCCCTATTATCCACCCTTTTTGCTAAGCCTACAGGGTACTTTGCCCTCCTCGTTATCTCTCCCCATCCCTAACTATCTCTCTTCATGCTCCGTCTGTCCGTTCTCTCCATCCCTCCTCCTTTCCGTGGCCAATAATGGAGGCTCAGTCTCGTGCTGATGGGGATTGAGGCGAACAAAAGAATCAATTAAGAGCCAAATACTGTAGTCTGTGCTGCCACCTCAGATCTTTGAACATGTACAGAAGCTGTGTCACAGTACAAAGTAACACAAGTTCTTTCAAGGCTTCAGCTCTACGTGCTACGTAAAATCAATTAATTCAGGATATATACAGTAGGTTTTACTGCAATACTTCCAAAGCAGTTATGCAACAAAGATTTCTCTGGTCTTCTCAGGATTTTTTTTAGATTAAAAACAAAGAAGCTTTAGGAGAAATTTGGGGTTTGATCAAAGAACAACAATCAAGTACATATTCCTGTAGAGCTAATCCAGAACAACCACCAGAGGAAATCCTGACGACCAGATAGAAGTCTGAAGCTGAGTGTGTCAGGCCTCTCAGGAGACACTGACTCACTGCAGCCGTCCAGGTTTTGGGCTGAAACCTGCTGAAGGTGACAGAGACATTTCACTGATTGATGAGCAGAAGGTGAAATTCAACCAGATTCAAATGTCTTGCACTGACTCAGTTATGAATCACTGCTCTCCTCTGGGACACTCGTGTTATTTGTCGTTTGTGTCTCATTGCCACAAACTGAGTTCAGCAATGAGCTTAACAGAGAATTAGCACAAATACTAATTACTTTGTTTTCTTTCAGCCTTAAGAAACTCCAAGTATTTGGTATGAGTCAAACCTTCCTATATTAGTGAATAATGTTTTGTAAATAAATGTGTATTATATATATATATATATATCATACAAGGTCAACAATCAACAATTGATTTATCAGGTTGAGTGATTTCTCTAAATAAGCAAGTTAAGATTCTCAGATTTCAGTTTCTTAAATGTGAATATCTTCTGGTGTCTTTGCTCTGATGACATGAAGTGAATATCTTTGGTTGGTGGACAAAACAAGACATTTGAGGAGGCCATCTTGAGATTTGGGAAACACAGATCAACATTTTCTGACATTATCTGGACCAACAACTAATCGATTAATCAAAAGAATTCATCAATAATGAAAATCATCAATAATTACAGCCCTAATACTGATGTATCTAATAAGAATAATGAAAATAATCATGTCAAACTTTCCTTACAACAATACACATAAGCCAATAAATCTAATCAAGCATTATTAAACTATAACAACAGTGGGAACCTACTGATATCCTATCTGATGTTAAATATATATATATATTAGTGTAACATCAGACTGGATGATTGAAGCTTGAGAAGAATGAAGTGTCCTGAATGAGAAATGGTCAAACAGTGTTTCCTGCCTCACAGCCTGTGACACTGGGTGGCAGCATGTCCCTCTGAACAGAGAGAGCTCACCTCGCGTCTCCAGCAGAGGAGCTCGGTCTGTGGGAAGTGAGGGTCTCTGAGGGGGAAGCGTTGGAGCTTTCCCTGAAAAGATGTCAAACAGCACAGAGACGCGTCTAAATCACGACTTTAAATCACTCCTGTCAAACTGGCTGAGGAATATCAGATAAAACTGCTGCTTTTTATGTTTTGACCCAATGTTCTGTCACTGAAAAACTTTCTTTGAATCAGTGGAAAAATATAAAAATAGCCCAGTTAAAACCAATAGATGTCCCTCGTTTTGTATTCTATATAAATATCCATATTAAAAAGTTATGATAGGTCTTGTATATTCATTTAAAAATACCTATAGGGGCTTGTGAAAAATATAATACTTTTTCATGTAGTTATTCACCTTGTTTGTTTTTGCATTGATCCTTTATTCCATGTACACAGCAGCACCTACACTAATCTACAGCGTAACCTAGAGCTGCAGTTCCATTACCACTGTGGTGTTTCATCCAATGAGATCTTCTTGTTCTACTCCAACAGACCGACAGTCAGAAAAAAAGATCCTGTGGGGATTTATCAACTCTGCATGAAAGAGCAAGTCGGGTCAATTATAAAATCACACTTCTATATTCCTCTTCTCTGTTTCTAGTCTGGCTACATTCCCACAGAATCAAATGCAACACACACACACACACAAAAAGAAGCATTTCCATGATTGTACTGTATATAATACCAGATTATCCTGGAAAAGTCTGTGAATAAGCCTCCGACGTACGAATTTCACTCCAAAAAGTTGACAGTGAAGATAGAGGTCACGGGGGTCAGAGTGAAGATAAGCTGAGAACTTGTAAATCCCGTCAATCTGTTTTCAAATTACTGCAGTAACAGCATGCGAGGTGTTGTTTCCGTGTATTATGGTAATGTAATAGCTGAGGCAGGCCTTGGTCTGCAGCTCGTGTTTGTTCGCAGGTACCGCGCTCGCTGCGTTTGGCATTCTGCTCCACTTCTCCTGCCGAAATGAGTTCTCTCTCTCTCCCTCTAAACTTACAGAGGATGCGGCGCCCACACAGCTGTTCTCCCCTGAGCTGGCGTACATAAAACATAAAAGGCGAGCCTATATGAAAAATGCACAGAGCGCTGGAATATAATGTGCTTGATAACCTGCTGCTGTCGGGCAGGAGAGAGATAAAGAGAGAGGCCTGCCCTGGATAGATTCCTGTTTCTGCAGAATTCGTTTGACTGCGGGCTTGGATGGCTGCCTGTGCAAACATTTGCTCACCACGCTCAATCCATGGATCACATTACAAAGATTGATTGTTCACTTGCCTCTCACCCTCCACTATTTCATTGGCCGATATCAAATCAAATGGGATTCTTGAAAGGGGAGAATCCGAGGGGTGGAGTTGTTATGCACAGAATAAGTAACTGTGCTTCTCAGGCAGATGTGAGCGAGCTCGCA
Source organism: Verasper variegatus (assembly GCA_026259375.1). Taxonomy (NCBI): domain Eukaryota; kingdom Metazoa; phylum Chordata; class Actinopteri; order Pleuronectiformes; family Pleuronectidae; genus Verasper; species Verasper variegatus. The sequence goes on along the minus strand of CM048060.1, from coordinate 18,195,030 downwards.
TGAGCGTGTGCGTGTGGGTTTCCAACAAATTCCTCCCCATTGTTCTCGAGGTGAAGTGAAATGCCGAAGTGCCAGGCGGAGAAAACAAATCAAAATGATTGTTACAGCTGAAAGAGTGGCACCTCGCAACCGTGTTTCCACGCCGTCATACCGCCATGTGAATTAGCCGAGCCACTGCGCCAGCTTGCAAGGCAATTAATTGTGACACGCAGGTGCTTCACATACCTACCGCCGAGTGATTGCAAAGTTCACAAAGAGGGAAATTAAACAAGGGAAACACCGGATTGTGTGCGTGTGTTCTCTTCGGAGAATTTGTAGTCCAATTAAAGCTCGGTGGGTTTGCGTTGCAGTGGCACAAACACTGCATCCTGTGGTTGTGCCAAACCCTGGCTTATAATCATCATTTCAGCTCGAGCAATTGCCAAATATTTACTCAGTTGTTTTTAGGGCCTCTGGGTACTGTATCAAGAAGCCTAACTAAGAAAACAATTGTTCAGGAGGCAGAGCGAAGGAGCAAAAACTCATAATGCAACATTGTGAAAGTGCCTGCGGTCCGCCGGTGCGCCACGGAGAACCAGATCGAAACAGACATTACTCTCAGCCCAAGGTGACCCGAGGCTTTTACCCCAGTCGTTTCCAACCAACTACACCAGCCAAAGTGAATCAGATCTGTAACTCTAGAAATCTGTGCAGCGGCTGGACGCCCACTCCCCTCCCTCCTTTAATCAATAGGGAAGTGAAAGCGTGTGAGCAGGTGATGTTGGTGTCAAAACTGCTCAAGAGGAAGTAAAGCAGCAGGATCAGGTGCTTTGACCCCAGGGACGGAAGGTCAGCACACAGGATGCTGGACTTTCTCTTCAGCTAACCTGCTTTCAAAATAACCAAACTGCTCCTGGAGACCCCGAGCAACAGCAGATTAGCCCCCCTCTGCCGCATCGCGTCCTCCCCTGCAGCCAACACGGCCCGCGGTCCCTTTTTCCATTTCCCCTCCATGTCTTCCTCCCGCGCCGTCATTTTCCTACACCCTCCTCGCCGCTCTCACCCCCTCACATCGTTAGCATTTAGATAGTTGAGAGCAGAGGAGCTTGGGTAATAGGCTTTTCCCTTCCCCTGCATCCCTCTTTCCCCTCTTGCTCAAATCAGCTGAAGTAAGAGGGATTAAATCAAAAGAACAACAATGATGATGAGAGCAACTGCGAGGGGGCGAGAGGGAGAGTGTCAGGGGGTGGCGGTGCATAACGCTTGATCGGCTGTGAGCTCATTAACCCAGGCCTTGACAGAATTGATGTTAGAGGTGATTGGAGATTATCACATTTAGGAGATACTTCATCCCCTTATCTCTCTCAGCTCCCCTCCTCCTCCTCCTCCTGCCTTTTTCTCTCCTTTTCTCCACGGTTCCCTTTCTCTCGATTTCATCCAGGGCAGCTGCCCCCGGTTCCATTCTCCAGGGTACGGAGGGGGTGTATGTGTGTGTGAGTGTTTTAAGGTGGGGGGGGGGTTACCATCGACACCAGCTCCCGTGTCTGCTTGATCTCCTAATTCTGCTTCATTTAAACTTCATCAACTGTTCCACTGGACCGGAAGCGGAGAAGAATGAAAACAGCTTGTGTGGAAACAGGTTTTTCTCCCTCGCTCCTCTTTTGTTGTTCAATCCGATATGATTCCCCAAAGCTGCAGCGGCGGCCCCGACCGACGCCCACACACACTCTCACACACACACTCTTCCTCCTTCCATCATGAAACACACACTCTTGCTCATGCATATAGACACCTGCACTGTAAAAAATATTAAAAAATGTCCACCCTCACCAAGTCGTTTTTGTCAATGAAGTCCCGAAAGTTGAGTTCTCATATATACGTAAACTTCTGGAAGTCAACTTTACTCTCATCCAGAAGAATAAACTTTATTTCGGTGCTCAAACACTGAATTGATTGTCAGATTCACAAAGCGACGCAACAACAACAATTAGTGTAAATTGAGCAAACACAAATCTGACAAAACAACCCCAGATGATGTCGTCAGGATTATGTGGGTTTATGGTTTAAGACTTTAAATGTATAACATCAAAGCCTAAGTTATCAAGTGGGGGCTCTTTCATTTACCAGGAAATGATTTTATTATGAAGTTCACTGTTGTGTTTTGGGAATTGAACGATTGAGATTTTGTAAAAGACTTTTTTATCTTTCCATTCGTTCACCATGTGATTGCAACTTGCAATTTGTGGAGTTGCCCTTTAAGACAGACTCTGGATAAAGTTTCTAACCTGTGAGGATTTTCTTTTCTTTTCTGTTTCGTCTTCACAAACTGATCATTGGGTTTTGGACAATCAGTTGGTCAAGATGAGAAGACTCAGGGTTTTATAGACAGAATGATTAATTGATGATTTTCTCAAATACAAACTGATCATTTAAATATGTATAATTTGGAGCCTTCGTTTATATTTCAAAGTTGAAAGTTACGGTGAATATAAAGTTATCTGCATTGCATTGGATGCTGTAAATACCTGTTTTAAGTGATAACTCCTGTTCTGAAAGGTCTGTCCATTGTTTCTATCATTCAGGATAACGTTGTTCTAACGGTGTAAGATCTGGAAACACAACAACATCACAAAATGAGAACCCAGCAGGGCAGGTTGAAATAACCCCCCCCCCCCCCCACAACAATTTAGCCATTTAAAATAAAACGGTCATTTTGAGTAATAGCTTCACTGCCTTTAATTTCTTCCAGACTTACAAATACGTGTTTGACTAATTTTTAAATATTCCATCTGATCGTCTGACTGCTTTTGTTTTTTTTTGACACATCACACTGTTTTCTTGTATTGATGAAACGGCGTTAGCAATTAATTTTCCGAACACAACGTGACGATTACAAAATGTTTGAGGGGCCAGAACTGTGAAAGTAAGACCACAGTGTGGAGCTTTTTTGCAGACACAGATTAGGAGAAGTCACTAATCCTGCATGCCCTGGACGTCACGCACACCCCTCCCTCCACCCTCCCCTCACACAGGGAAATTTAGCATGCCCTCTCGGCTGAGGCAGAAAATGAGATTACTGTATTTAAATGACTATGGTAATGGCGAGCATGCTGCCGGGCCCCTGTAGGATAAGGGATTTCTCCTGTGCTCATTGTTAGCAGTTTTGCAAAGTGCCATCGTCCTGCTCCGGCTCACAATGGGGATGTCATTTAAAAGACATTTCTCTTTCTTTCTCACTCCCCCCCTCGCTTCTTTTTATGCCCCCATGTTCCCCCGTCAGCCCGGTGTACCAGTCCCCAGGAGGGCAAATCTCTGAGTGCGTGTGCATGTGTGTGTGCGTGTGTCAACCTTCCCGACCCGCCGGTCCAGACATAAGGTGAATATTCTTCATTCAAAGCCGATTGGACACGGTTTGTCTGTTGTGGACGACATAATCCAATCTATGTTTGTAATGAAGTGTTCTCTCTGGAGACTGACACCATGTGTCCGCTGTGAAAACAGAGGCCAGGTGGCCAGAAGGTCAAGTGTCTAAATGTCCGGCCGTACCTGCACAACTCCGAGCATTTCCCAAGGCCTGGATTGATTCTGTCAGACGAAATGTTTGGTTTTAGATTGAGAGGTTTGGTGCAAAGAAGGTCAAATATACACAGTTTATTACCTTTAAAACAAACTGCAAATGAGTCGTTATTAATTCTGCCTTTGGCCTTTTTTTAAAATAATAAACAGTTGCAACAAACCGGGAATCAGTTAGTTGACTCAAAAGAAATTAACAGCAATTTTTTTTATAATTGATTGCTTTCTAACCAATTGATCAAATGACCTAATTAATTAAATGATTTATTTTCCCCACCAAAGAGGTTAGGTTCTAATTTCACAATTTAATATCTTAATACATTTTAATACATATATACACTATGTATACTAGATCAACAGATTGGTAGAAATATATATATATATATATATATATATATATATAGACAAACATCCAAATATCACATTTATCTATTGGAATAAATTTGATTTATTGAATTTAAATAAATCTATTTTCTAATTGATTGATAAATAACTTAATATAAATAAACTGTATATACAAGCTCAATAGATTGACAGAAAGACACACATATCATCCAAATATCACATTTATGTATTGCAATAGTTAAAAAGAATCAACATGAATTGATTTGTTGAATTTAAAATATGGATCAATTGAAGATAAAATACACTTTTTGATGATTGAACAAAAACGTTGTGTCCAAACAATGTTCTGTAAACTGGGTTCTGTAAGAAACTATAACAAGTAGGTAAAAGGATTAGGAGACCATAGACTTTTTTCAGGCCTCTTCCTCTGATGAACTTTGTACTATTCAGTATAAATATATATAATAAATTAATGTCGAGGGCTGGGTGTCAATAGCTCCCTTGCTTTGTAGAATATTGTGGGCTTTATTTCTCAGGGTGGTGGAGGACAATCACTTGTACTCATCACTTCAGTATCTTCAGAATCCCACGTCACTGGGCCATGTCAGCATTTAGAACAAAGGCTTTTGGCCAAATTAAATAAGAAAATGATCCTAATGCAACGCTGAAGCTAAGCCCTGATGGTGAGACAGTGGGGCTTTAACAAGAGAGGAGGAAAAAAGATGAGAGGAGCAGAGAAACAGAGGAGAACACTGCAGAGAGGGCTGCACAGAGATGGAGTGAAGGAGGAAAGAGGAATGCACTCAGAGGGACGGCAGGACGCCGACTGCGAGGCCGTGATGTTGCTGTTGCTTTTTTTCCTCTGCGTCACAGAGCACTTCATCATAGGTGGGTTTTTCTCCAGGTTCCCTCCCCTCCTATCCGGCCACCATCCCCATCCCCTGTCCCTCTCTGCCTCCGAAGGCCCCCCGCCGCAAGCCTGATCTATTGGTTTTCAGCAGCGCGTAGAGCGATAAATCATGGGAATGGGGGCCGGTGATGATTAGGTAGCGGGGTGCAGAGAGAGAAAGAGAGAGAAAGAGAGAGAGGAAGAGGAAGGGAAAAAAGGGGACGGATAGATTGGAGAAGGAGGGGTGAAGGTGGGCCCGGCAGCCTCGTGCACAGCAGACAGGTTACTGATGGTGTTTGTTTCTCAGAGGCCTGTAACTGTGCAGGGGGCAGATTCTCCTGGGTGTTACATAAAGGAGCTATGGGTCTGCCGGGGCCCGACGCAGCCTCGAGGACACATAAAGTGAGCTGGAATTACCCAGGCGCTGAGATATATACTAGCCAAGCCCATTATATCAGCCCTGCTCCTGAGACGAAGAGGAGGAGGAGGAGGCGGCGGAGGAGGGAGAGGAAAAGTGGGAACGAAGATGAGCCCATGGGAGAAGAAAATGTAGATTAATACTGTTGCATATTTTACCACAATTAAAACTTCATTTGTCTAAATGTGTGGACTTTAGCCTCATTTAAGCCTGGGTAGGGGAAATTAAGAGATTGACCAGAAAAACATTCCCAGCTCAGGAGGAGAAAATACTTCAGATGCTGTTTTTGTTCCGTGGCATCTTTTTAAAAACGGATAGTTACACCTTATTTTGCCGAACTCCTGCAAATGGAGCCCCCTGTCAATTATTGATGCCTCCTCCCCATGTGATTATATAAATACTGAGGGGAATGTTGATGAGATTTGTCCGGAACCGGAGCAAAACCCTAATTTATTGCCTCATTGACAGAGATTAGCCCGCCAAGCGCCCTGTAGCCTGTCACCTTTTCTCAGGTAACAAATCCCCCACAATGCACCCAGCCGCCATGTCTGGAGCCGAGGAGTCGGCAAAAACACAAACACGAACAGGGATGATAATGAACAAGCTCGTGTGTGTGACTGAGCGCGGGATGTGCCACAACAAACCCCCCCCCCCCCCTCACTATCATATTGTACAACTCGATTTTACCCCTCGCCCATTTAATGGCTGTTCTCTGTTACTGTATGTTTCATCAGCGGCGCCGGGTGGCAGGTGGGAGGGATCCTGCCTTTGGAGGAGCGGAGAGGGGCTTTGTTTGCTTTAGTTTACACGCTCGCTCGTTGTTTGTTGCATGTTGGCGCGCCAGCTCTCTGCCGTCAGCCTCGCCATCATCGAGTCTGACAGCTCCGCGGCCATGTTTTGAAGCGCGGGGAGGAATTAAAAGATAGAGATGGGCGGGAGGGAGGGAGGGAGGGAGAGGAAGAAAAGATCCAGGTGTTGTGTGCTTTAACCTCACCTGCCGGGAGACGATTTTTCTTTTCAGGATCTTCTGGTTTGAGGTTCTGGAGGAGGCACCATCAGAGCTAATGTGGGTGATTCTCTTCTTTTTCTCGGGTGCAGGAGGAGAGGAAGGTGGGGGGGGCCCCCGTAGGATTACAGAGATGATCCTGCCATTCATCTTAGCTCTAAACAGAGCCCCGTCTTCCCTCCCCAAACCCTGCTAATTCCCTTTTGATGAGGCGTGCTAAATAAATCCTATTTCCACGCCTTTATTCCCAACCGACTCCTGGAGCGTAGATCAGGGACGCAGATTTTGGGGGCTTCTGCTGCCGTTTGGGACCCACAATGGAGCCTGTCTGCATGGCGGCCCATTCCGACCAGTCAGCCTCATTATGCTTTCACCCCAACACATGCCCAGTGGCCCACAAACACACACACAGAGGGCAAGTGACACATTTACACATGTAGTTCCACACGAATATGCCATGATGGCTTTGTGCAATTGCTAGGACAAATGCTGGACATCATGTCATATACTTCAAATTGGTGGTTGAGTGTAAGAGGATACTCCAGGTGACTGTGTGTGTGTGTGTTTGTGTGTGTACGAGTGTGTGTGTCTGCCTCCTGTCCTGTCGGCCCTTCCACTCTCACATGCTGAGCCCCTGCGCTCGGCTATGACGCTAACAAGCTCCTCCGTCTCCCCTGCTCTGTCTACACCAGGGCCCGGTTATTAATGGGGACCAGCTGGGAGTGGTGAAGGTACATGCACAGCCAGACAAAGCCCCATATATAATCATAAAGTCATAACAAACGACCCGATGTAAATGAGGATGGGAGTATTTTCAGGGAGGCTGTGATTTTGGAGAGAATAGGGCCACGGTAAATGGAGAAGCGAGGCATCATCTGACATCAAAACAGCCATGTGCCCTCTTGGATGGCTGGCAAAGACCTGCCTACCTGACCTCTGACCTCCCCCTGGACACGGCAGACCGGGGGTCAAGCCTTGGGAGGCTTCAGAGCGCCGAGTGGTTCTCGGACGGCTCATTTCTCTGCTGATGGGGCAGTTAGCCTGAGAAGAATGCCACCTCCGTACGTGTACAGGCAAACAAAAGACAGCTTTCCAGACCCTCTCCACGCTGATAGGCTCTTTGACATATGGCACCACCAGAACAGGGGCTTCAGGACCTGGCCGGCGTGCAGAATCTGTTTTATTTTGAGATGAAATGATGATTATGATGTATGATTACAAGCGGTGAGAATCCTGGCCTGCTCATCTGCAGTGTGTCTGCATTGGCAAGGCTTAACCAGACACATGCTTCCAATTAGCTGGGCTTCTTCATGTAAATGCTTCATAAATTATCCCCCCCTGCCTCGGGATTAGGTGCTCATAAAGCGAGCGAGCATCTCAATAAACAGCAAAAGGTTGTGTGCGGAGAGCAAATTAGAGGGACAGTGTGAGGGGAAGCACAGACGTGGAATGGCAGAGGGAGGGTGGCACGGGGGGGGGGAGGAGATTGTGCTCCATCAGGGCAATGTGAGAGGTGTCATGTTACAGAAAAGTAGCTGCTCAAGTCCAAACTCTTGGCATTGTTTTAAATTTTCTGGCAGTTTTTCAGGGCAGCTGGGGTGAAGTGCCGGTCACGGACGCCGACGCAGAGCGAGAGACGGTCCAGAGTATTCTTTAGAATTAATAACTTTCCAATTTTGATAACATGCAACATTATAATTTACTAACAGTCAACTTTAAACTCACCAGGGACGAGACATTCATATAGTGCTCGGGAAGAGATTTTATTTTAAGCAAATCCAATAATATAGGAATAATCATTAATATAACTGATCTAGAAAGCTGGGTAAGGAATTATGTACTACTGTATGTAATAAGCATTTCTTCCCTGACCCATATCCCTCCACCAGGTTAATGGATATCCGTGTAGAAGTGTTCAGCCTTGGCGAAGGAGTGCACGCCGGAGTTCCATTCCTATATCATTGCCGATTATCTTTATGATTTATCATTTGGTCGGTCAATAAAATGTCAGAAAATAATGAAAGAGTCCAAAGTAACATCTTCAAGGTGACTGAAAATCTATCCATCAATAAAAATAATAGGTTCGTGTCAAGCTGCAAAGCAAATGCCTGATAACAGACCCTCTGCGACCTACATGGGCTGCACCAACTAGATCATTACATAAATGGGTCCTGCTGAACCTACTAGTGGGTTCTGTCGGGCCCTTCTAGCTCATAAGTATGGGACAGATGTACAGTTTGTTGTTAACGCCCAATCAGAGGCCTGATAACAGTCAAATCAGGTGGAAAACCTGAGTAAAGGTCAATGACACTCAATTTACAATGATGCAAATGGTAAATTACAACAAATCCGGTTTGTAATTTTCAGTCTGAGACAAGCGAGAATCATAACAAGGTGTCAACTTTTAAGGAAATACTGCCGTGTTCTCTGACCACAGAGTAAAACCACAGCTTCTTCTATAAATGGCACAGGCTGTCTGGGAAATACGTGACGGGATAATTCGATGAAGCCGGCGTTCCTCTGTTCAATCAAACCCACAATAGCCGCTGCATTACGCGAATTAGGCCGTTTGGTTTGAGCAAAGGTGCGGGGTGAGAAGGGAGGTTTTTGAAATCTGCCGGGAACGTAAAGCGTCTGTAAACACGAGGCACAAAAGGGCCTTAACGCACTAAAACCTCGGGCCAAAATGACCACACAATGGACTGTCTTATTGAATTGGCCCCGAGCTGTGGGAGAGAGGCTGTTTAAGAAGACACAGGGTGGGAGTTAAGCTGAGAAGAGAGAGAGAGAGAGAGAGAGAGAGAGAGAGATGGAGAGAGCGCAGCATGACAGACACTTGTCCATGTAACAGCTCTGCAGAAACTCACACCGGGCTCTCAACAACACTGTGCTTTACTGTCGATCACCAAGACACTCAGCAACACTGGCTGTCACCTATACATGTAATATAAATGCAATCTCACTTCTTCTCTGTGATATATATCGACCATCTCAGAGGGGCAGGCAGAGACTGACACACACTCTCACTCACTTCTGAATACAGCACCATACACAGTCAATAACAGAATGGGGTGTGAGATTAAGCCTAAGCCCACCTTCTTTTCATGTGGCAGAGCAGCCGCTGCCCCGAGATCTGGCACCAGATGGCGCTGTGCTGGTCGGTGCCAGGAGATAATCGGGACAGATCGGGCCGCATTACTACCCATTATCTTCTAATTATTCTTGTGTGGAGCGCTGATCCTGCCGTTTGTGTAAGTGGATGGCACAGAGAGCCTGTCGCCCCCGGCAGCACGAAAATCCTCCCCGCTTCCCTCACCCCCTCTGGGAATGAAGCGGGAGATCAGCCGGGGGAAGGAAGAGTAGGGAGGGAGAGGAGGAGCTGGTGGGTAAGACAACCAACCTGACGGAAAGAGGGAGACGCCTTTGTGAACATAACGTAACGTTCAATTTTCATATTGCGACGGCGATGATGTGAGACCGCGAAGATGTCGCCGATCCTTGACCTCTGTGTTGGTGTTGTGGATACCGAAATCTTCTTGCGCCCCAGAGCAGAGCGAGGGCAGCATCTTCCTCGTCTGATGACTCAATAAAAGTACGATAAGGAAACAGTTCAAGTCTCCCAGGCTGCATTTGTACAGTGCCAGTGTGGAAACAGGCCCCAACCCCCCCCCCCCCAACCCCAAAGGATAGAGCTAACTGCGCAGAGGCATATGGCTTACCATGTGCCGGGTCCCACGTGCACACACTTAAGCGCGATTCTACCCAGAACATCTTCGCTTAATTATCAGCATTTTGTTCAGCATCCTGCTATTTTGCATATTAATATCTGTCAGCTCAGAGCGTAATATGAGGAGATGAAGACTCGGGCTACAATATAATTCCACCTTAATGTGGAGCACACGCGCTCAGACGTTTCAACTCCCGCGGGCACAGAGTCCGAGATGATGTGTGTCTTCTCTTTACCTTTGAACCAGGTCTCCAGCGTGCACGTATGCACATATGTTTGTTTGGTGTCAGAACCTGGAGGTGACGCACGAGCGCCGTGTGTGTTTTGTTTGAGAGCGTGCACCCTTCACCCAACACACTTGTATCGCCAACACTGTTTACCCACCGGTATACACACACAGTTGCACATGCCCATGGCGTTTGGTTACCAGCCTTCCGAAAAGACGTGTAATAAAACACGGCGTGGCATTGTTGATCAATCTCACTGGCCCACGGGCCGCACAGCGAGGGCATGTACATGCAAATGAGAATAGCTAAATGCCACTGAGGGGGCGAAAGAGGGAGGCAATCACTTCAGCTGACAAACTGCGCGGGAAGGGGGATGCAGTCGGGAGAGAGGGAGGGAGGTGGGCATGATGGGGGAGGCGGAGGAGGAGAGGGGGGGGGGGGGTTGCCTGATATCCGGGGGGACATTTTTAATGCAAGGTGATCCCGCAGAAATAAAGACAGCGGGCTTAATTACACAAGACACTGTGAGAAATTAGTTTATCCGTTCCACTGCAGTTTAAAAGTACAGGTCAAAGAAAACCATCAGCAACATCTTCTCCGCTGATAATTTCAGCTTTCCCCGGAAAAGAAAAGTTCAGTGTGTGTTTCCGTGTGTGTGGCAGCGACAACAGAAAACCGGAGAGCTTGTGATTAAAATGTAAGAGAGGCTGCAGCTAAGACCCCGACCATTCTCTGCCGAGCCGGGGTCAGGTCAGCTGATCTGGGGGCCACTTGGGCAAATCCCAAACACAAACATGGCAGAAGAAAGGCCCCAGAAAGCGCGAGGAGGCTGCTGGTAAAAAGACTGATAGAAGTCGTCCATGGGAAGATGAACAGGCAGGGAGATCATGAAGGGAGAGCTGATTAACCAGCTTTTAGATCTCTGGGAAAGATCCGAAGGATTGTGCCTCCAGCTCTGTAAACCCTGACCCTTAACGCTGAATCTATCAACCCTGGGAGCCGCTGTGCAACAATGAGAAGTCTATAAGCTGCTCCAAGCTGCTCCATTGACGGTTCATTAAGCCACAATGAGGACAGATAACCACTGAATTGCTGTATTGGTGGCTTTCGCATTACACTCAGAAAGGGCTTTTAGCTTACGTCACCAGGCATTCCCCTTACACGAAGCAGTGGGGGCGCATTCAGCAGGCATGAGGCAGGTGTTTTTTTCTTTTCACACGCGCAGGATGTCAAACATGCCATCATATAATCGTCGGCTCCCCGCGTTGATGAAATGACATCGAGAGGAGAGAAGACGAGGGACGTCGGATATTACAGCATGAGCTTCATCCCACTTCAGAGTGACTTTACCTGATCACAGAGGGAGCAGCAGGCCCGAGATCAGCTGGAGTAGAAAACCAGTTACAGAGAGATTGTCCGGTAAATAAAAGGCTGCAGGTTTGATCCCTGTAGTGGGGCCTGCATGCAAGCACCTGTTAATGATGGCAGTGTGAGTTTATGTCTGAAAGCAGCTTTAGTGACACCATGAGAAACACCAATGGCTAAAAAGGAGTTTCGTAGGAACAGCGATGTATTTCAAAACTAAAACTACGAAATTTCTATTCATCCTCAGCTCAACAAAACTTTACAGTCTCAGATGCAACTTTAAAAAAATCGGATAATTGTCAGTTTGCATTCTCATTCAGTCAAATTTACACGTGAAAGGTTATGCGTTTGTTTCATATTCTTTGTCGCCTAAGTGCAGATTATTTGATTTCCCTTCATATGCAATGATACCATCTCTGCATGTCAGCGGTCAGATCGCCACCAGGAGACGACGTGAGGTAACGTAAGGCGACTGTAACACTTAAACTTCAGCGTGTGCATCCGAGGCCTTTGTCACATGCTACACTCTCCTCCCTTTGATTTCGAGGCTTCGACCCCGACCCAACGACAACAGACACTTCGCCTTCAGCGGAGGAGGTCAGTCCTTCCCATGAGGCCTTGCGCTCACTCTCAGGTGGAGCAGCGAGAAGTCACAGCTTTCTTCTCCTTCTGTTTTCTTGTGTCAGTCAGTGGCCGGTCCTGACCTGTGTGACAGTAATCAAAGTGAATAAAAGAGTGAGCCAGGTGGTAATTGTGTATTATGGACGCCACACTGCTTTAGCCTGTTGATCGCTTATGTATAATTTAACGCAATCTGTGCATGTATTATAAATGAACAGGGGTTGTGAAGTGGCAAACAGACTGCAATTAATGCCTCGGCGCTCAGATCGCGCACATTGACTGTCTTTAGCCTATTTTTCCATCGCTCCATTCTCTCCTTTTGTCCTTTTTAACCCCCCCCCCCTCTCTTTCCCTTTCCCCTCTTTCTTTCCCCCTGTTCCCCAGCCTCCGCCGTCTCCCTCTTTCTCTGGGACTCAACTTTGCAAAGGAGTCTGAGTGAGAGTGAGTGAGTGAGCACTCTGGAGGCAGTCAATACCTTATCAACTCCTGCCGAACGCTGACACCTTGACGTCCTTGACAGCAAATTATTACTTTTTCATGACGCAACCAGGTGCAATTACAGCAACATCTTTGCGCTGTATCCTGCTGCTCCTGCAACTGTCAAAAGGTGTTCCTGGTGGGATCCTGGAGGAGCTGAGACATCAGTCTCTCAGTCCCTCCCAGATCTCAGCAAAGACAGACTGACAGACAGGAGCAAGGTGGGGGGACGGAGTGCAAAGGAAAAATAGAGGGAGCCATTCAAACATGCCCTAAGATTCAGTAAATAGTTGCATTCTACTCAAATTCCTTTTCTGGGAACACTCAGGGGTTTGTTTAGAGGGCTGTTGACTGACAGCGAGAAAGTGGCAGAGTTTTGTTGTTGTTGTTCTGTGGATGCAGGTAGTGAGAGCTAGCTGTTGCTGCAGCTAGCAGCCCGGGTAAACAACTGTGTTTGTATTGTCATCACACGCGCCGCGCTTTCCCCGCTTCACACTCGAAACCCTGTAGGCCTGATTATAAAGTTTAACCACACTTTAACGCACAACAACACTGAGGGAAAAACACCAGGTAAACCTCAATTAAGACTTCACAGTGTCACTTTCTCCCCGTGGCACCGCGGCAGAAGAAGAGAACACAAAGAGCCCACGAGCCTGTGATGCTACCTCTGTGAATACGCTGGATGCCGGGTGGTGGGGGAGAAACTTTGCTATCCTGGAGGTGGATGTTGCCTCATGTCTCTTTGTGTGTTTGGTGCGTCCCCTGGTTGGGAGCAGAGAGGGGAGACGTGAGGGTGTCGGTGGCAATACTGCGCCGTGAGTGTGTTTGTCGCCGTGTGCATGTGTGTCATGGAGAAGAAGGACAGGTAAAGAGGAACAGAACAAACCGTGAACGTGCTACAGAGGCACCTGAGAGTCTCGTCTTTCATCTCAGGCTCATCATCCACTGATCCTCACCCCTCTGCCCCCCCCCCACCCCCCACACCCACAATTTCCTCCGTTTCCCTTTAACACTTCACGTGCCTCGCAGATATTTTTTCTTTACCCCCCTTTTAAAAACACACACACCCATCTGACTTATGTAGGTAATGACACCTCAGTGAGCTATTGGTTATCCTCGGCCCTCTGTGTGTTTTTCCTCTCTCCTCCTGTCACCCTCCTCCTCCTCCCCCCGATCCCTCTTCAAGCGCTACCCTCCTTTTACTCCCTCAGGCCTCCCCCGTCCTCTTCTCTCTCTTTTTTTTTTTCTTCCCATGGTGTCAGACACAGATTTATTCTGCCTCTGATGCGTGTAGAGCAGAGCAGTGTGAGCGAGCATGGAGAGGGGGGGGGGGGGCAGGGTCAGTGGGAGGGGGGGAGTGGGGGGTTTGACTGTGTATGTGTACAATAAGAGATAAGATCATGGCTCCCCAGGGGCTTGTTTGGCCCTGTACCCGATCCATCAAACGCCGGCTCCGAGTGCCAAGGTCAACTCTAATGAGCATTTTCTGGGGTCTTATTCTCCACATTGAACACCCCCCCCCCCCCCCCCCCCCCATCACACACACACATGCACACGCACTCTCTAAACACACCTTGGACATACCTGCTCTGCTGTAGGACGGATGGTTGTGACAGGATATATAACGCGCTTGCATGCATCCCATTAGGTGTTTTACTCAGACGTCGCTGCCGCCAGAGAGCAGGTGCTGGAGACAAGGCGGCCGAGGTGAGTGATGCGTGTCGGGCTCTAACTGTGGCAGGTGCAGGGACTGACATCGAACGTATATACTTTCTGAGCACAAATCAAAACGTGTCCGCAGCATCGAGTGTCAGAAAGCACGTCAAATATCAGGAGACGGTGCCAGATTATTAGACTAAGATATGTTCACTGTGTGTCACTTCATTTCATCACACTCACCTGATCTTTGCTCATTTTAATTTTATTCAAACTAAACTTTTGCGAGTGTAGAACTTGTAGTTGGTAAAACAAACTCTTTAACACCTCACCTCGTTTTCACTGGGTGTATGTGGGTTTGACGTCATGAACGAAAATGGAGAATCTCTCCCACCTCTTCGTTAGCAGGTAGACACAGGTTTTGTAAATGCAGGTAAACCTACTAAAAAAAGGGCAATTTACTCTTTTCCCTTTGCCAGTTGAGGAGAATGTTTCCCCCGGTGAGTCATTTCCATTCAACATCACAAATGCACTGGAAACTGAGCGGCTCTCTCACCTCGATGTCTTGCCAGTGTTGCATTTTGCACAATATGGAGAAAAAAAGAAACCCACTGTTGCATGCAACAATACGATAAACACACAAACGCCCGTGGCTCTTTACGTATGTGCCAAGTTCAATGGACGCCGGAAAAGCTGCAGCATCAGCGTCTAGACCGCCTACTAAAGACGAAATTATCGCTTTCACCCGGGTGTCATGTTTGCACCACTGCCTATCGGAGCCGGAGCCGATAAGAACCTGTGTCTACTGCAGAATCCTTTGACCCGGGAGTGAAGGTCGATTGTTTCCGTTCTCATTACAGACAAAAAGCCAGATGTTAGCTGGGTTTTCCTGACCAGTGGAAAAGGAGCTTTTACCTGAACCCTTCGAGTAGTTTCAAGGTTCAATAAGTCATCTCATTTTTCACCGGCTAACTGACAAGTGCAATATATCCAGGAAAGTTTGTCATCTTCACTGTGACATAAAAAACAAGCAGGCAACTCAGTCAACATTGGAGTTTTGTAAAGAGATATATTCCTCAAACTATAAGGTTTTGTTGGTAAAGCTCCATGTTGTTAAAAAACTGAAATCACACACAACCAGGTCGTCTCATCTGCTGAGCTTCTTCACATGTGACACCCAGCAAAAACCTTCACACCAGCTCATCCAGCTGTTTCCCCCATTTTCAGCATCACCAGGTCGGACGCGTGCACGCTCGGACAAAAATGGGCCACAGCGCCTGGTAGGTGGGCTGTTAGTGTGTATAGACCCCCTCATCAGGCACTGATCTGCCAAAAGTTGTTAGGGTTTGAAGGCTCGCGGAGCATCGGTGTGCGCCGCAGCATGTGGAGCATACTAATGAAGCAATAAAAAGTCACTGCGGGAGGGGTGAGGGCTGGGGGGTGATGGCACATTGGAGGGGGGGAGGCGGTGGGGAGCAGAGGATCGGAATCCGCTGACAGGAGGAGCGATAATTGAGATGTTGCGACCCCACATATTACCTGCATATTGGCCAAATTAGGAAGCAGGGAGTTTAAGGCCAGCAAGTGTGTGTGTGTGTGTGTGTGTGTGTGTGTGTGTGTGTGTGTGTGTGTGTGTGTGTGTGTGTGTATAAAGTAGAACAGGATCTGATACGTTTACTAGAACCAGACCGATTTTGGATTTTTTGGGGGCAAAAACAAATATTAGGGAGGAAAACATTTCTGATACTGACCTTTAATTTTTTTTATTCCTAAAATATCTTTATCAAATTCTTATGACAAAGAATAAATAGTCTTGATATTTTACAGTTTTACCACAAGGTGTCTTATAAATACAACAAAATAAATAGAACTTGAATTAAGATAAATATATATTAAATATAAATAAACTGCATTGTTTGTACTGGGAACGTTTTCATATTGGTAAACATAAATCCCAGTGTTATCAACCAAACGGTATATTGTTCTGGTTAGGGTTACACATCATGTGAATATTAGAACAGACAATAGAAAGAGTTTGATGTTGCAGTGGAAATAAGATCCACAGTAAATTCTATAGGTTTTGATGTTGATCAGCACATGAGAAGAAATTCTGCCCTATGATGATAAACTGGATGAAAGCAGCAATATGGAAAAATCTGTAAATGATCAAAGTGATGTTCAAAGCAAATGAAAACTTGTGCATGAAAGACTTTTATGTTTAGAAGTAAAACTTCTGCAACACTTTATTTTTTTTTGCCTCACATCAATAATTTGAACATCATTTTACAAAGTGATGTCATCGGCATTGTGAAGATGAGTTAAACTGAACGATTCAGGCTATTAGCTGATCAGCAGCTATTTTTCATTTCGTTTTTTCAAATGTTTTCTTCTGCATTTTAAATTATTTAAAAATGAATGATGAAAATAAGGAAGCTGCCTCCCTAAAGAAGGATACAAGTGCACGTTTGTGTTTGAGGCTCCGTACGAGTCCTGAGTGACACTCACGATGGGACTCAGGAATGTGAACTCTGCCTTTCCGGCGCCCCCCCACCTCCCCACATGGAGGATGTACCCTTGCAGTGTAGAGGGTAGGGGTGAAACCTGGACCCTGTGCCCTCCTCCCATGGAGGTACAGGAACCCAAGGGGAAGCCTCCACACTGTCCAGCAGCTTGTGCTCATCTCCCCGTGGCAGCTGTATGGGACCCCCCTGCCCAATGTGAGCCCACCAACACACCATCACTCAGGGGGGGGGGGGTCGACTTGACAGGTTAACATTGAACTATGACACCTTGCGGGGAAAACAACTGGTTTGGCTGCTGAGAAAGAAAAAGAAGCTGCTTTACCTCAAGTGAATCACAGAAATCAATATCAGCCGGGCTCTAGTGTCTGATAAAATATTTATTTTGTCAAACCTTCATTACAGGCAACTTAAAACAACAATTTCTAGGTTAAAGCAGAGACCAGTGTTGACTGTTGGAGGCAAACGGACAAAACAAACAGCGGTCACCCATCATCAAATCACAGGTCGTCACACACGCTGACAATCCCTGGATCCACCTCCACCCGAGGAACTTTTGTGGCTGTGTAACGTCATCATGAAGCTTCCACCTTTGCTCCTGACGGACCAGAATCATAATTCACGCGGCAGCGAGGTCGTCATCAGCAAACTTTGTGTCGTTTCAGGGCACAACTGTGTCTCATGTTGGGAACTATCATTAAAGTTAACTAAAATATCAGCAAACATCACTAATTAAAGAAATTAAAACCATTTAAAGCCGGATCAGCTCCATCTCAGAGCTCTAATGGACTTCCCGGCTTAGCCCCACGGGGGTCAAAGGTCAGGGAAAGTGGGGTTGGCCTGAGTTTGAGGGAGCTGGCATTCCTCACGAGGGGCAGTTATGATGGATGGTCGTGGGTCCTCGTCCTCCGCCTCCCCACACCCCTCTCCATTGGCTCCTCACTCACCTCTTTGCCTCTTGGCACTGTCCCTCCGTCCCCTCTTATCCTCTGACCAGATGTG
Source organism: Verasper variegatus (assembly GCA_026259375.1). NCBI lineage: Eukaryota > Metazoa > Chordata > Actinopteri > Pleuronectiformes > Pleuronectidae > Verasper > Verasper variegatus. The sequence goes on along the minus strand of CM048060.1, from coordinate 18,177,226 downwards.
TTTGCTGAACTCTGTCAAGAATAATAAAACACTGGGCTGCAAGGAGCGAGCACGCCGGGTCGACAGCGCGGGACGGGCAGGCTGGGTCCACGTTGCATGGACCGACAATTATGATACAGACTCCTATTAGTTTACGGTCAATTCTGGAGTTTTGATCGTTGTCGCTATGAAGTAATTATGTTTTTGTGATGTCATGTCTTCTTTGTTGCCTAGTTGGTTTATTTTTTTAATAGGTTTACGCAAAAGCTTTTTTACCGATTTCAACGAAACTACATTACATTGAGGGATGAACCAGAAAAAGGGTGAATCTAAGTATTTTTTCTATTATTCTATTTAATGGGCCTTGATAAACAAAAATCTGACATATTTAGAGGACTGATATCTATGAGTGTGTGCGATTTGGTGCAGCTCGATTGTATTTAAGGGGATGTTGGGCTTTGGTGGAGGTGTGTGTGCCGTATAGAGATATATTTCATAACCACATGACGTTTGGTTGACACTTCGATCCAAACATTATAGCACTAATGAATGCAAATACTTACTGAGGTGTAAGTGGCCATGTGAGAATCCGGATGTGGGGAGTTAATGAGCTACAGGAGATCTTCACTGTCAGGTAAGACCGAGCTCAGGTGAATCATGTCTATTCTGGATCCAGTTGCAAAGCACAGACTCTATTCTGGAGTAGAACAAAACATGAGTAGAAATTTTACTAAATAATAAATACCTTAGCTCATACTGTACATTACAAGGCCAAAAGTATGTGGACATCCAAGCACTGATGCCATGTACGGTTGTTGGACATTTCTCATTCCAAAACCATGATTCAGAGCAAACTTTCCTTGAGATGTGGGGACTTGGCTGCAAGGATTTCCTCCCAGTCAGCCACGATAATTAGGTCCAGCACTGATATAAGAGGGCTACTGTCTGGGTCACTGTCTGCGGTCCAGTTTGTCCCAAAAGTCCTGAGTGGGGTTGAGGTCAGGGTGATAAAGTTCTTCCACACCAAACTGAGAAAAACACGTGTATATGTCCTTCAAACTGTTGGAAAGAGTTGGAAAAACACTATTGTCTTAATATCGTTGCTTTCTGTGATCACATAATTGGAAGTACATGTCCTAAAGCCCTAGACTGTAAATAAACAAGGACGTTGACTCAGAGTCTGGAAAGTGAAGCCAATGTGCAAGTGCCAGTGGGTGAAGTCACAGTGAGAGTTGACACCTGCAGGATTTTGAGTCCATGACCACATCTTTTTGGCCATTTTGTGTAGACATGTCCCGGCGCTCTCGTTAAAACATGGGACAACGTCTGCATCATCGTAATCACTCCTCAAGAAACAGGAGATTGCGTCATCTTGACAAACAGATCTTCAAAATAAGGCAACAAGTTCAAATCTGAATTCAGCACAATACAGAAGAAACTGCAAAACTGGCAAAAGATTCATATCTCATGAACTTCTTTCTTTGCTGTATATTTTCTATTTGCACCGATATCCTCCAGACACGTCTTTAACAAGCAGAAGCCTGGACACAAACCAGAACCACATAAAAGTCACCGTGACATTTGCTCTCACCGTTTCCTCCGGTCGTACAAGTCTCAGTCGACGGAGGAGCAGAAGAAATGTCAAACATTTCTCATCTGCTTTTTTAAAAGGCCAGTGTCCGTGGTAAGAGTCTGTAGATAGAGGAAGAAGAGGAAGGGAGAGGGATGAAGAGGATGGAGAAACTGTTTGGAGCTGTGATGAAGGCCTCCTGGGACCGAATCAAAACCTGCCTCTCCTGAAACCCTCTCACCACAGGCAGCCGGTGACCACTCACCCCCTCACCACCACCACCACCACCACAAAGCCGGCGTGGACGAGGAGTGATGGCAAAGATGGAGGCAGGCCGAGCACACTGATGGCTACAGTGATGATTTCTGTCTCACACACACACACTCACAGACACAAATGCCCCCACTCATCCTCACTCCTCCTCCCACCTCCCCATGGCCCTGGGCCTGCAGGCAACACACACACACACACACACCTTCTACCTCACACACACACACACACACACCATGGTTAGGCCTCCAATTAAATCAAAAGTGGTTTGTTTTTATTGGTCTTTTGCGCTGACAAGTGGGCTATCATTCTGACGGCTCTACCTGTCAGTGAGCAGCTGAAAATCCTCCGTTGACAATGCCCAATGCTTCCAATTAGAGGAGAATCAGACTCCTGCCGCGCTAGCCATCTTTCCAGCCCCCCCCCCCCCCAGCCCACCTTCCCTCCCTCTTTTCTTCTGCACTCACTCCACGATCCTCCTCCACCATATTCCCCTCTTTCCCTCTCACTCTCCTCCGTAAAATATCTCCCTCCCTCCTCCCGTTTTCTCTCCAGGAGAAGGGGGTCTGTCTCTGCTGCAAATTACCGACACAAAACGAAGGTGGTGGCGGCGCTGGCGCTGGGAGCTGCCGGTCCAGGGCCCTGTCAGCATTAATGAGACGATGAAGGTTCATTTCGCCCGCATGCATGTGCTAAATTCTTTCTTGTGTGACAGCTGACTGGGAAATGTGAGTGTTAACCTTATAAAAGATTCAGCGGGTTCTCATTATTTTCTGTCAACTCCAGTACCTGATGGCGTTAAGGTGCATCATTTGCATCCCTGACTGGTCCAGGGTGCAGCACCAGCTCCAGAGCAAGAGCCTCTCTCTCTCTCTCTCTCTCTCTCTCTCTCTCTTTTTTATATAAATGCTGTTTGTTTGTTGAGAGGAGTCGTCTTTTTACATACATCCCCCCTCGAAAGACACGCTTTACTCGATGTTCCAAAACGACAGAGGTGCCAAAGTTTATTCAAAGGCGACACACATTTTTTACAAAACAAATCCAGACGTATATTTAACACGACGCTTCAAATGGGAGAGTAAATAAAGTGTAGCACAATGTTTTCTCCCCCCCCCCCAACCCACAAAAGGAGGAAGGCCCAGCAGGCATTATTAGCAGTGAAGCTTATGGACAGAATTCCAATAATGCACGTCCACAGATAGATTATTAACACTGACAGGTCAGTGTGGACCAGGAAGCTGCACCCGGTGCCAGTTTATCTTCCTTTTGTGTTTTATATTATTGATGCTTTTGCAAATATTTAAACACTGATCTGAATAAAGTGTTAATACAAATGTTGGGATTAAAATTAAAAAAAACACCCGGAGGAAAGAAACAGTCAACTCACTGTTAGTGAAGAGGCCCAAAGGAGCAAACTGTGTTTTTAAGGAAAGTCAAATGTGTTTGATGTGGATCAATAAAGACGTATTATCTAAACTTCTGATAGAGAAGTGAAGAGACAGAAACACGTCAAGCAGGCAGCGATCATTTCCTGGAAACATTCCTGTTTCCTCCCTTTAACACGGATCAATAACACCCCCCCCCCCCCTCACCATCAGTGTGTGTGTATTAGAGAAAAGAGGGGAGAGAGAGAGAGTGTGTGTGTTACTACGGTAACAGTTGCACTGGCCCTATTCAGACCACTTCCTGCAGAGGAGAGGAAGAGAAAAAAAAATGGCTTGACCATAGGGACACTTTCCAAAATCAGCACCAGCATGAGCCAGATCATTAACACACACACACACGCACACACACACACACACACACACACACACAGTCTAACTGTACTGTTTTCTGCCAAAAAGACATTTCTTCTTTAAAGTATTTATAAACCAACCAAAGGCCTATGTTCTGAAATTGTTTTTTAGTAATTTTAACACACATTTATAGAAGCTACTATTATTTTAGTATCAACAATGCTCATAAAAAACTTAACATTTGAACGCAACAGTTTCAGCTTCTCAAATGTGTTTTATCTCATTTTTCTTCATCAAATATTTGGGGTTATTGTTCAAGATAAAAGCGATTTGGTTTCTTTACTAATGTTTTAAAGATCATGTGCTAATCAAAAATAAATAAAGCAAGTTAAGCTATAATGAAAATAACCTTTAGCTATAAAAGTACATATTTAAAGTTAAATAGTCATTGTTTCCTAAATTACAGTGTTTTTATGTAGAAGAAACACTTTTAAATTAATGTTTGTATTTTTTCTAACTAAACAAGTGAGTTTATCTGAGAACAGAGATTTTAACTGATTTAATCTCATACAACCAACTTTGTTTCAAGACAGTTTGAGTTAAAACCTAAAATGAAAATCAAATAAATGCGTATTTTGAACGAAACAACTCAGATGAGTGAACGCTTGTCTCAGTTTGAGGCCACGTGATGACGACAAAGAGGAAGAAGTCAGTTTAATCAGCTCATGATTTATTTACTAACATGACTGGGGCCTGTGGACGCGCAGGATAGAGAGGGAGACAAAAGAAAAACTGTGAGAGAAAGCATCAAACCACTGCTGCTTTTCATGCACCAGCAGAGGAGAAAGAAACAGCCAAGTCAGGGTGTGTGTGTGTGTGTGTGTGTGTGTGTGTGTGTGTGTGTGTGTGTGTGTGTGTGTGTTGCCTTATATCTGTGTTGTCCCCGCCTCACATGTGACAGCTTGCAGCCGTGATGGGACCCCATGGGAGCGGGGAGCGGATTCACTAACCTGCCGGTGTCTGAGAGACCGACGCGCGCCTCCAATCTGGTGGTCACATGGGGTGGAGGGAGGAAAAGGATGGAGGGAGTGGGGGGGGGGGGGTGTCGCTGATGATGAGAGGGGGGTTAGTTAGATTATTAGGGGCTGTCGAGGCCGTCGTGAGGGGCAAACTGTGGAGCTGAAAGTGCACGCAGTGGCATTTCACGCGTGTTAAGGTGGAGAAAGAAGTGCGCACAATGGCAAATCACGCACCTTGAAGTTTTGCGTCACGCTTCTCAGACGGTTGTAAATAATTACCGGGGACCATTATGGGCGTTGTTGTGCTTTAAATGAAGAATGGTCCACTTTGTGTTTTAGTATATTTAATTGTATTTTTCATCATCTATTCGAAAAGCAGAGTTAAAACTAATATTTACAAGTGGACACAGAGTGTGAGTTGGTGGATTTTAAAGTTAAGCTTTTTGTCTCAAGTTGAGCCAACAGAAAAAAATGTAAATAATGAAAATGTATTTAATAGAAAGAAATAAAAAAATGTTAAAGTGAAATAGCCACAAACGACTGAAATAAATAAATAAAAAAGCCTGTGACAAATAAAATTTACTCTACCATTAAAACACACACTAATAAAATAAAATAAACCAGAAACAATAAAAGTAATAATGAAAATAATTGAATCTCGATGCATTTCTTGTATCAACACAAACAATAATAAAACACAAAATCTCAATCTCAAAAAAAAAAACTCAGGTTAAAAACGTGTGATAAGAATAATAACAATAAAATCTAAAACGCTGAGGAAGAGTGTGCAGAGAAGCTGTGGAGGTGGGAGAAGGAACCGAGTGGAAGAGAAGGGAGTCGAGAAGAAAAACGCTGGAGCCGCTGCACATAATAACCCCATTATAAGCCTCATCAATGATGTAATGAAAGCAAACAGTGTGAAAATTGCCTGTAAACAGTTGGATCTGAGTCTCCTGATGAATTCAGTGTCTCTTTTATCAAAGTGGAGGATGAGCCAGGCAGGAGAGAGGAGGGGGTGAGGCGAGGGAGGGAGGGAGGGAGGGTGGGTGAGTGAGGGGGCGTGTAGGGAGGTCCACTTCCAGCTCCCCCTCAGCCAATGAAGGCTTGTCACAGGGGACTCACGTGGACGAGGCGCTCTTAAAACCTAGCTCCTGACTTTTTCCTCAAGTTCAATTTTTTGGGATTCCCTCCCACCCCATCACACCTCGTCCCTTTTACTTGCCAGTTGTGACTGTTTAACCCACTTTACCTCCTTTTTCTGCGGCGAGCAACGCATCCTCCTCTTCTTCCTCCTCCTCCTCCTCTGCTGCTGCTGCAGCTCCCGGACTCTTCTCTCCTCTCCTCTCTCTTCCTGTCTCTCTCTCTGCCTCCTGGCTTGTTTCTTCCCTTAAAGAGGTTTTTCTGTTGTTGTTCTTTAAAGAACGCGAACAGTTTTCCAGTGTGGACACATGACGAGCTGATCTCCGCGTCTTCCTCTGCAGCCCTGACGCGCGTGTACCTGTCCATGGTGCTGAGCGCGCACCGGCTGCTCCAACAACCCCAGAAAACGCTCCTTCCTCCCGCGGCTCTTTTCTCTTGCTCTGCACGGAGACATCGTTCCAGCAGCGGCCGGCTGAGGTTTGTGAATCCAGATCGGACGGAGTTGATCCTGAAGGAGGCAAAGAATCGATTGTGACTCCGGCATCGATTCCAGGAGGACTCGTCTTTTTGTTGTTGTTGAAGACTTGACAAAAAAAGCAGAAAATCGGACGCATGGTCGATTTTTCCAACGCAACTTAGACTGGAGATATTTTCTCTGTGAAGGAACTGGACACAGCGGATGACTTCATTTTAATTGTAGTGTGTTGTAAACATATTTTCCTTGGTGCTGGGAGGGGGAGTGTTTCTCCTCTGCTGGATCAACTGAGACTAAAACAACCACTACACCTCCTCCCTGAAATAAAACTTGTCCTGAATACCAAATGGTAGTTTGAGGAGGCCGCGATCGAGACAATGGAGTCGTCCGCCAACGGGTCCAGTTTTGGGATCGACTCGCTGCTGTCCCACAGGCCGGGAAGTCCGGTGTCCAAAGGGGACAGCCTGGTCGGGGAGTGCCGCTCGCCCCTGGAGTTCAGCCCGAGGTCGGACGTGGAGAGCGGCTGCTCGTCGCCTCCGTCGCCGAGGAGGGAGTGCGTGGACGAGGTGGCCCAGAGGCAAGGTCACGGCGTGGGCCTGCCGCCGCACCTGCAGCACGCACAGATCTCTGCGGGGTCGCAGCAGAGGACCGTGACCTCGTCGTTCCTCATAAGAGACATTCTCGCGGACTGTAAGCCTCTGGCCGCCTGCGCGCCCTACTCCAGCAATGGACTGCCGACCCAGGAGGCGGGGAGGCTGGCCTCGAAGATAGCGGACGACTTTATGGAGAAAATCCACAGCAACTCGTCGTCAGACAGTGAATATAAAGGTAAGGACAGAAAAGGCACAGTGAAAGAGAGGAGAGGAGAGGAGAAGCTGATTTGGCCTTTTGGTTTTTATACTGGACCCATGTAGAAAAAGACTAATGATTTAAAAACAAGTTGTGTGACTTCTCCCTTTTATATGTTTGATATTTTTATCCCTACATTTTGATCTGCTGCACATCTTCTGTTTGTTTGCTTTGTGCATCTTTGCCCACCTTTAAATATATTTTTTATATTTGGTAAAATTACTGATTAAAAATATAAAAAAGATGGAATAAAATAAAATAAAAAAGGGGCCTAATTTTAAATTGTATGTGCAATCAGAAAACAAGGAGTTGGGCATTAAGTCTGAAGATACATTACATTTCAGTGAAACACAAACTGCCAAATACAAAATAAATCAGAATCTATTCTATATATAAATACATTTGTGTGTAAATATAATTTTAGTTTGACAGGTAATGATGGACATTTAAAAAAGAGTTAAATATAAATAAATTGATTTAAAAAGTGTAGCTTCATTATAAATGGTGTTTTAAGCTTTTGATTTTATTTTCAATAGGAAAAAAAATCTACAAATTTGAATTAGCAAGTCAACTTTTTAAAATAAATTATGAAAAAGCGTAAAACAGATATTTCCTCAATAATTTGACAATATAAAGTATCAGGCACCCGGAAACCATCAATAAGCAAAGATCTCCCCGCTCCCCTGCTGCACCACGGTCTCGAAAACAAGCGACCTCTCCCCTGCACGATAACTAATGGGTTTATTATTATAATTCTTGCTATTAATTAAGTTATTGTATTTAAAAGTGACGCAGTTCTTCGAGCTTGTGGCAGCAGCAGAACAGCCAGAGAGCATCTGTTGATGTGTGGGAGGAGAGGGGGAGATGACAGGGTCGCCTCCAGATAAATACCATCAAGGGCCTCTCTGTTTCCAATCATGTCAGCCATAACACACATGTCACCTCCATTGACAGTTTAATGAAGCGCTGCAAGAAACAAGACGAACGCTGTGGGCTACAATGGAAAATACCGAATAAAAGTAAAATCTCAGTTAACAGCAATATGTAAAAAAAAACCATTATGTTTAATGACATAGATTTTCTAAATTATAATGTCATTATTCGGTGTCTTTTATTGTTATTCCACTTTTCTCGTCAGTTATCGATACGACCCCCCTCGTCATCAATTTCCTCAACCAGTTCCGTGCGTGTGCGTCACGGCGCGGATGGAGATGCTCGTCGACGCGCTGATTGATGGAAGGAGCCGCGGGGCCCCGCGGAGCCTCTGTACGGTGGCTTTGATTTCCACGAATCCGCCTCCGATAATATTTCGGGGATTTGATGCAATTTGTCCCCGGCGCTAATCAGATTTGTAAGCGCGCACACACGCACACACACACGGCCGCGGTTCCCACTCATTTCCACGGTCCTGTGAAGTTCCTGCGGTCGCGGTTGAAAGGCTCGTCCTTCCCTTGTGGCTCAATTAGGCGGATTATTGTGCTGCTCGGGACGACTCAACTATTCAACTACCAGGATCTCTCGCCTCGCTCGTTCCTCTCGTCCTCCCCTCTCTCCCCCCTTTCGCTCCCCTTTCTTTTTTTTATTCTGAGAGAATTGAAGGAGTGTATATATCAATGCTCGCCCCTGACATGACAACACGCGGGGAGAAGAACAAAGAGTGACGGGAGGAAATATCAGATTGGAAGTGTGAATATTGGAGGAGCTTTTCATAACAATTTAAGAGCAAATCAAATAGCTGCACATCGCCTATAGGCACCGTCTCCACCGCACTGGTTCCCTCTCTGCACACATTCACCTCCTCGTCTAATCTAAAGCAACACGCTGATGAATATATAATATATTTGCTGTTCCAACAGTGAATTGTTTTTGCCATTTTCTTCATCATCAAAACAAAATAAAATAGAATAATAAATAATAATAATAAAGTATATTTGAGGTGGTTTCCTCCACTTTCTTACACTTGCATGTAAAAACAAATGATGCAACATAGGTGGAGTTTTATTATACATTTTGGGAGAGGTAACACTCTTGAATTTGACCCTGTTCTAGCTGATCTTACACAGGACATGCTGCTCAAAGTATTTTTTCAAATAGATGTTTAGTTATTAATTTTCAGCTTTGCCTTGATCCAACTACAGTTCATTTCATATTTTACTTCTTCCTCCTGACTACAAACCCTCTTTATTAAAGTGAGCAGCTTCCTTCAGATGAGAAGCTACAGGGCCACGACTGGTTTTAATCCATTTTGAATCCAGGTTATTTTAATAGTTGTCTGCAGTATTCAAAGGTTATGATGCTGCAGCTGCACTGATTTATATCTGCGGTCGTGTGTGGAGGTGACACGTCCACACACGAGGTTATTCTCAACCCTATCAGGAGCCTTAATCCGTCTAACTCCTGTTCCTTTATTTTGTTGTGTCATTTTCTCGGCTCCTCCAGTGAAAGAGGAGGGGGACAGGGAGATCTCCAGCAGCAGAGACAGCTCTCAGGTGCGGATGAAGAAGCCCAGGAAGGCCCGCACGGCCTTCACCGACCACCAGCTGGCGCAGCTGGAGCGCAGCTTCGAGCGGCAGAAGTACCTGAGCGTCCAGGACCGCATGGAGCTGGCGGCCTCCCTCAACCTCACGGACACACAAGTCAAGACCTGGTACCAGAACCGGAGGTAAAGACCCTGCTGCAGGTCCTCCGGGGGGGGAGGAGGTGGGGAGGGTAAACTGGGGACGCCATGTTTCCATGTCACCGTCACTCTAAAAGGTGGATTAAGTTCACTGAGGCTGCAGATGAGTCACCGCCACAAACCAACATTCATTAGTAATTAATCTGCCGTTTGTTCTCGGTTAAATCGATCAATCACTTGGTCCATAAGAGGTCACACCAGTTTCCAAGAGCCCGGAGGTAATTTAGAGCAACACCTGTTATAGTCAGCTTTGTTAATTTAATGTATAAATAATATAGTTTCTGATAAATCATCAGTCAGTTGGTGGTTTGATTTTACATAGAAATAAACGCATCAAGTACATTTACAGCAATTAATTGATCTGATATCTAAATATTGCCAAAGCTCCCAAGGGATGAGTGTTTTTATTTCCTTAAGATAACTTTATTTATATATTTGTTTTATTTATAAAGACAAATCAAATCCTACAGGGATTTTCTTTCCAATTCGTTTGTGACTCCTGAGTTTATTTCCTCCATTTTCCTGCGAAATCATTCCTTTTATTCTCAGGATTCATCAGATTAAAGTCATGTGTTTCTACAATTACCCTGCAAACCGAGGTGTCAACTGTTTTTTTTCCTGTAAATAAATAAACCTCCATGCAGCAGTAAGAGAAACCGTCCTCGTCTGTGTAAAAACATGTTTTCTGCAGTTTTCACTTGAATTAGCTTCAGCATTTATTCGTCTGCAGCCTCGACTCTCAAGCAGCTAAATGACATAAATAAATATAAAAACAACACTTTGGAGTATGAATAATGCATCGTTGCATGTGTGCATATCAATAATTCAAACAAACCACTATATCTACTCAATTATCTTTATTATGAATTATTCACCTGCATGGAGTGCATACTGGCAATCTAGCAGATATGCTTGGGTGTGAATACAAGTGGCAGGTTGGAGATTTTGGTGATTTAAGAAAAAACAGATGTAGCCCTGACTTGTAATTGGACCCCAGGTAAACAGATGGGAGTTGTTTTTAGTGTAGTTAATTCGGATTTATAGATAAACGTGTTCTTTCCTCTCTTCCAGGACGAAGTGGAAGAGGCAGACAGCGGTGGGACTCGAGCTGTTGGCGGAGGCTGGAAACTACTCCGCCCTGCAGAGGATGTTCCCGTCCCCGTACTTCTACCCGCAGAGCCTGATGTCCAACCTGGACCCCGGGGCGGCCCTCTACCTGTACAGGGGCCCCACGGCGCCGCCGCCGGCCCTGCAGAGACCCCTGGTGCCGCGGATCCTGCTGCACGGCCTAGGCGGAGGCAGCGAGCCGCCGCCTCCGCCTCCTCTGCCCCCCATGTCCGGCGTGCTTTCCCGGCCACCTCAGCAGCGGTGAGCCGGCCCCTGAGCACGAGCTCTGCCTTGGTTCTCGGCAGCTTGGGACTCATCCGAAGAAATAAAACAACAAAGACACGAAAAAGATTTACACAAGACGAGAACTAGAAGAACTGATCCGCCTTTACAAAGGAAACGATAAGAGGCTGAACCCTGTGGACGGAGCATCGGGACTGAAACGCAGCCTGTCCTCGAGGGAGGATTCTTTTCTCTCGTTCCTTTGTTTTTGCATTTTATTTATAACTTATTTATTTTTCATTATGAATCAAAGTATCTAAGTTATGTATTTATTTCAACTTTCAGTATTGTCTACGGTGTTTTTCCCAACATATGATATGTTGGTGGCACTTTGACCTAAGGTTCAAAGCTGACTATTATTAGTATTATTGGTATTATTATTATTTGAATGTGGACGTTCATGGCGAACGCTGAAATCTTCCATGACATTTGAATAAGCTGTAGTCAGGTGATCCAAAGCAACTTCGTCTTTCTTTGTAAATTTCTCATTTGTTTTTCTTTAACTGTCATAAAACTGTAAATAAGAATATTTTGCATTTTATTCGAAAGAGACTGGTTTTAAAAGGAGACTTCTTTTTTTTTTTTTTAAGTGCGTCTTTTTTCAGACCACGGTGATCCAGTTTAACATAATGGGCTAGATTAGCCACCAGAAAACTACACAAGCGAAGGAGTCAGAATAAAAAATAATAACGACGATAATAAATAAATAAATAAATAAATACGCATTGTCTGAAGGAGAGGATGGACTTTCCTGCCTGGAGCCACACAAAGAAAGAAATATATAAAGTCTTCTTCTTGTCCTTAGTTGAAGTTTTAGTAAAGAGGAGTACAAATGTCAAGTCATTTATAATAAAAAAAAAAAGAAGAGAGAAGTAGTTTTATTCCCTCAGTGGGGTAAATGGGGGGGGGGGGGGGGGGGCGACCACCTCAGTGATGTTTTTATTTTTTCGATACACAAACCGATTGGACTCGTCCAGGTGGAGCTGCCTGTTGATTTGATGTATTTGAACAGACGTTGTGCATTATGTTATTTCATATGACGCCGTGATAACCCCCCCCCCCCCCCCCCCCCCTAACTGTTAATATCTCCTTTGGTGAAAAAAAACATGTATATTGCAGATATCAAACTTGTGGAGTGGTTCTCGTATATATTTCCTGGATCGTTTTTATTTCCTCTTTTGATTTCATTTTTGATTTCCTCTATAGCTTCCCTCCCAAAAAAAAAACCTCTCCCCGGATTTCGTGAAATTATCTTTTTATTTGGTGAATTTCACAGAAAAAGGTTGGACGGGAAAAAAAGGGGGGGGGATTTGATGTAAAAGAGAATTACTTTTATAAATGTGGAAATAAAAGTCTTTCATTTAAGCACGTGGCCGATGAGTATATATAAAATATATATTATAGAGTCAGGGGGAATCAACACGTGGAGGGGAGCTGGCGGGGATTACTCCACTTTAATACCTACCCGAGGTGGAAGAAGTACACAATAATAATAATCAAGTGAAGGCAACAAATGCACAAACAGCTGCAGTTGTGATGCTTAAAATATTTCAATTTTGTCGAGATTTATTGATGCAGCTTTTCAGAAGCTGCAGTTTGGGGTGGTGTCAGGTGCTACTCTTATTTTATCCACATAATAACATGCATAATACATATGATAAGTCTTAAATATATATATTACATACAAATGTTTAACTTGATCTTGAAGCAAAAAGCTAAATTATCTATTTAAAAATGAAGAATTTAGATTTATGTCTGACCAAATTTAGACTTACATAAATCGTCATTTCTATCAAATACACGAATATAAACAGATTCCTGATGCCTGCCCCCTGTATATACTATATTAATTGTTATTATAAAGTCATAGGATAGTGATGGTGGTGACGTTTTAATTCGATTTTTCTGGAGGAAGGATTCTTTTAAAGAATGACTCTTCCTGAGTGAGTGAGTGAGTCTGAACACCAGTCTGTCAAACGACTTCTCCTCTGTTTGCTTTCGAGTCGCTGATTGAATTTGCCTCATGTTGAGATGAGGAGAGTTAATAAGTCATCAGGTGCTTTAACATCCGTCTTCTTAACCTTTTCAAAATAAGATCTCCACCGCCAACTCGGGCGTCTTAATGCGTTAATGTCACTCTGTGTTAATTACTCAAAATACGGGACGTTTATTAGGTTTTATTAAAGCAGGAACAGCTTTGATTGAAAGGTACAAGTTTGCCCCTGGAATTGATTGCAAAGCGCACAGACGCACCACTGACTCCCTCCTTCTCTCTTCCTCACAGAAATAGACCCACGTTCAAACGTGCAATCACAGATCAATTCCAGCTAAAGTCTTTAAAGAAGAGCCAACAAAGCTGAAGTCCAAAATGGAGCCCCTCTCCTCTCTACTGTCCACTCCCCTCATCCCCCCCACCCCTCCTGTCCTGACCTCACCGTTCCCACTTTCCTAAATTAACAGCACCAACTCCGACTCGTTTTCCATAAACAATGCAGGGGATGAAATATTAATGTTATGTGCGCAATTGTTTAAGTGCCCTAAATGATCCCATTTGGAAATTGATTGTTTCCACCCTTCTTTTCCTTGAGGGTGCTGGATGTGCGCTCCGGTGCCAAACGGCTCCAACAGCTGGTGACCGGGCTGGAGATGACTGCAGACCGGGGATCAGCGTGGGGACAGCTGGTCAGCGGCTCCACCAGCAAGCAGCCAACCCCCCCCATTCCTCCTCCATACAAATTTCACCCAGCCACTGGCCTCGTCCCGCACCTCCACCCCCGAGGAGCCCGCGTGGACTCAAAGTTATCCGGCCGTGGCGCGTTGGGGGTTACAGGAGTTCAGGCTGACGGACAAGACTTGGCGTGTAGGATGTTAACGATTAGACAAAAGACTTTAATAGGTTTTAATTGAAAGTCGATAATGGGTTTGATAGCCAGCTCCCCCTGCTGTCACCCACGCATGGCACCTGTTATCCGGGGCCGCCACTTAGTGGCTGACCACGCCGTGACACATCAGACTGACGGCCTGGTAACTGCCGCGTTTATGATGCGTAAAATTGCATTAAAAATACAGTGGGGCTGTGAATGGGGAAAGTGAAAAGAGGGGGAAAAGTGGGGAGATGGGAAAAAAAATAAATCTGAACACTTTCAACAACTCGTCAAAAGATCATTATAGTCCCATCACGAGGATCCGTGACCGATTCGGATAACGACGACCCTCCTCACGAGAAGGGGGTTATTCTTGCAAAGTGCACAGCTGATTATATGAGGAAAAGCCCCCGTGTGTCTTGTTGGAGGGCTCGGAGTTTTTTTTTTTTGCTTTTTGCATGTGAAAGGCTGGTGGTAAATCCCCCGGCTCTCACCGTGGATTGTCCCCGGCTCAGGGTTAATGAAGTGCGGATGGAGTCTCGTTGAGCTCCCGACAGACAAAAAAAAAAGGGCTTAGACTCAGGAGGATCAGTGACTCTGCTTAATCCCGTGGACTCCTAATAATCATAATAATCATAATAATTCAAAAGAGAGAAAGCAAAAATAAACAAAATAAACAAGCTGGTGATGAAATTAAGAGTGAATCAAAGCGTCATTTGCATTGTGCTGCTGGTGTGGGAGCTTTTTATTTGAGCTTTCATTTGGACCAAATGAGGCAAATCTGCAACACACATGGCAGCGTTTTGTTTTAAAAAAAAAATTATAAAAATCCGCGGGGGAGGATAAAAAATAGATCAATTAAAAATGTTCAAGAAACGCGCGTGGCCTATTTTGCGGTTTCATCCTCTCCCCAATAACAATGGCCATAAACGAAAAAGGAACTAATTTTCCAGTTTCGTGCGCAAAAAGCGAAACGCAGCTTAATACAGGGGGAGCAATTATTATCTGCTGTTAGTCGAGAGAAGGAATTACATCCCTTTATTCCCACAGGCCTGTAGCCTCGACACACCGCATGTATGTGGGGCATCTTGGAATAACCTTTTGAAGCCTTAATAGCGCACAGACGCGTTACAAAGCACAGCAAAGGCACTTTATTACACACAGACCCTCATGTGTAATACTCCAAACAAAGTGTTTGACTGTGGCTCTCTTAAAAGGAGAAGTTATCATCCACACACACACACACACACACACACACACACACACACACACACACACACACACACACACACACACACACACACACACACACACACACACACACACACACACACACACACACACACACACACACACACACACACACACACACACAGGCTTGTTATCTCTTTAAGAGGACGATAAAATTTTGAAAAATAAAACACAGAAAGGGATTTAAGTGCTTTTAAAAATAATGAGAAAAAACACAAAACTAGGCCCATGTCTCTCTCATGTATGATGCTTCAGTCTAAATGTAAATATAGAGGCTATTGGATTTGCAGTTTTAAGTATAGGACACATTTGGAATCACCCCAACAAAGTCATCACTTCCCCAAATATATATTTCCCAAATCTAAAATGAAAATGCCACCTAACCTTGTTCACGGTGCCACGTTTTTATGCTCCAATAGAGAGGAGGTGAAGAGAGGAGGCTAACATTAAAATGAATCTGACTCAGCAATGAGCAGGGACATTTAGAGGAATGAAGTAAGGCTACATGATGAAGTATCAGTGAGTGGGAAATGGGGGAGACAGTGTGAGGAGCAGCAGCAGCAGCAGCAGCAGCCTGATGGTGGTTAAGAGATCCCCTCCTTGCCTGGAGGTACAGGGGGGCCGCGAGGAGGAATGAAAGCCTGGCAGAGTGGAGTGGAGTGGAGGAGAAAGAGGGGTAAAGATAACCCCACTAATCATTTCCCCGATACGACGGCGGAGAACTACAAACTTGGGTCAGGGGCTCGGGAATTGACAGCCCAATCTCAGCAAATAATGAAAGCTTTCCTGTCGGATCAGAAGGAGGGTTAGGGAGGAAAGAGGAGAGGAGAGTGGGATGAGAGGAAGAAGACACAGGGAGGGAAAGAGGTGGAGCTGCTGCCTCTTGCACAACCACACACACAACCACACAACCACACAACCACACACACACACACACACACACACACACACACACACACACACACACACACACACACACACACACACACACACACACACACACACACACACACACACACAGGAAACCTCTTTATTCTGTCCTGGACTGCAGAGGATGGTGAAGTTGACTGACTGACATTAGCATATATTGCATGAGACAGCAGGTATAGGTTCTAACTAACACTGCATCGAGCCATACTGGCAGGATGGAAGAAAGTGGACACATTAATCCAATGCAGTTACATCATGTGCTATCACAGAAAAAGCTAAAAAGTAATTAAATAGGCCTAAAGGCAATTTTAACCATCTTTAAATACACACTGAGACTAAAGAGGACATGTAGAGTTAAGCGTGTTTCTATTAACAGATTTATATCAGTTCGAGATTTGAGATTATAGAAAATTTTCAATACTGAACTCAATAATGTGTCGCACGTCTCATACTGAGTAAAACAACGTAAACCAAATTTGAAAAGTAAAGTATCACGAATGCCTCGGTGTTTAATTTAGTGTTAACTTTGCCGACATGAACTCATATTTCAATTAGAAAATACAACATCAACAAGATAACAATGATCTTTTTGTACTTTAATTGGTCTGTTTGATGCAGAGGACAGTTTCCAATCAGTGTCCAAAATGTCCTGAAGTTCAAATCCGAACCCTGAATATACATCGATATACAGAAAACCTGACTTGGCTTCTGCATTTATTTAAAAATGTGTTTATTTTTATTAATTCAATACAATATTTGTGGTTCTTTCAGATTTGTATTTTTCTTTCTAGTTATTTATAATCAAGTTTATGGTTAAACTGTAAAATATCCAGCCTCACTTCAGTTATTTCTTTGTCATGAGGGATCGACAACATCCAAGGAATATTCTTTGTATATTAATATCAGTATCGACAGATTCAAATGTTCTAGTAAATATGGATTTTTAAAGTGCAATGAAAATGCAAAATGAAATTAAGATTTATTTTTTACAACTCATTCATTACCAAAGTAATTCCTGATTTCTTCCTGATGTGATGTGAATCCACTTTTCCCAGGGAGCGGTGGAAGCCGTGTAGCTCGCAGCAGGAGGCCGGTGTAAGCCACATTACTGGCACAAAGAGATTATTCAATCAATATCTTGTTGTGTAACGGCAGGCTCCGCCGCACGCCACGCTGCTCTCTCTCAGCAGTCACTTCGACCAGACAACATAAAAAAAAAAAAACATGCACACACATCCTGAGGCCCCTGACCCCCACCGGCAAACCGGCCCTGGAAACGCCTCTGGGACCAGGCGACAACATGAAGCGATGAGTAAATCTCACACTGATCCATGACTTCCACACAAAGACGTTCAAGGAAACGGCAAAGACGGCGATACACTCCCAACATTAAGCAGTGGTGTTATTCGGATTCACTGAGAATACAAAGTCAATTCAGCAAAACCCTGACTGGAGAACAGCCCTCCTGTGTTGAGACAGACTGATGTACAGACATGTTTCTTGGTGTTTTATGGTGAGGATAAATGCATCTGCATAAGAATTTGAGGCATTTCACTGCTGCATCTTAATTGACGTCTGTCATTTTCATACTTCTATACACCAAAATGCTACACGGCTCTGAATATGTGGATAGAATTCAATAACACCAGTGGTCAGACCATTTAAAAATGCATCTAATTCCCAATATACATCCAAGGTCAATAACCTCATAATAAATCTGACTCCCCAAACTCAGCAGCAGCAGCAGCAGCAGATTTCTACCTGAAACTATACATACTGTATGTAGTTTCCAACACGGCAGCCATTTACTATTTATAAGCGATCCCTGCATACAGCTTATACACGAGTGTCCGTGATCTCGTCTCGTTTGAAAGTGGGCTAAATTAAGAGGGAACAGGCAGTTTCTTGGACACCCCGCTGGACCCGGGGGGGTCAGTGACCGGGGCCACTGGGGAGCCGCTCACCTCATAAACATAAAGGGAGGAGAGTCCATCAATAAATGATGAGGAATGGTATACATGTATTTTTAACGGTGTCTCTGTGTGATGTCTGGCAGCTCGCTCACACTCTGTCTCCTGGTGGAGGGCAGAGAGCAGAGCAGGACCACGCATGTTTGAATTAGGCCTTCCTCCCTCCCTCTACCTGTATTGGTTGGGGGTGAGGAAGAGGAGGTGGGTGCCGTTGGCTTAAAGGTTCGTACCACTGTCAGTGTGAGAAGAACAAGAAGAAGGAGTGATTTGAGGGTGAGTTAAGTCATTCAGTTCACTAATTTGCCAGTAAATGAAGTCATTGTGGGCAAGTGCTCCACCTACAGGGATTCAGTCACACAGGGGCATCAGGAAAACTCAGGTTTAGTTATGAACATGTCTGATGGGTTTGGGCATCGGCTGATCAAGAGTACAAACCAGGGTTTAGTAAATAAGTTCATTCTAGGATTATTCTTTTATGTGCAAGACAACATCAGATATCGGCCTAATCCTTGATTTAGAACAAAATGTAACTAAACATATTGCAAATTATAAAATTCTTATGTCAATTATTATTTCGTTACAGTAACAGATGATGAAATTCCTTGTTAACTTCTTTGGAGATTAAAAAGCAAACTGCCTATGTAGAAGATTTCTTATGTGATTAGCAGAGACCAGCAAAGTTAACATATACATTTGTATTCTGCTCTCTTTGTGGATTTTCACAAACCAATACCTGATCCAGCTTTTTGAGTCAGTATCGATTCAGAACATCCCTATAATGAAACCAAGACACTAGTGCATGCTAGTACGTATGCTAGCAGCATGGGTGATACGACTGAAACCAATAATCATGGTTTTACTAAAGCTATTTCTTTACAGGTGTAAACGTGAGGGCTGCAACAAATCAAACTAATTTCATTATGGATTAACCGGACGATTATTTCTGCTCGTAATACATTGAACCGTGCATGTGATTTTTCACTCAGGAAGTGGAGTATTAAAAGATTAAGATATTGACATCTTAATATTAAGAGAAGGTAAACAGGATAAAATTGAACATGTCAACATGTGTCGTATTTTTTTAAATCTGCCAAATTCATCCAAACTACACGGAGCTGTTGGAGCCTCAGCAGCAGATAAATTATGGGAAAGTTGCAGAAGTGTCAAGGGAGCAACGCTGTGGTTTCTGGCAGGAAGGAAATGATTGATGTTGCTTGTAGCCTACAGGGGAGCAAGCAGGCACAGGACAATCGATTCAATCAGCTGTGGCAGGCAGGAACAACAACACAGCCCGGGTTTGATTTACATGCGAGAGATTTCACAGAATTACTGTTATTATCAAAGCAGAGGCAGGCGTTCAACGATTAATACGGGTGCTTGTGTGAGGCTCTGCACTGTTCCTAAAGAAATCTCTGTAAACAAAAGAACACTACGTGAGTTTTTATGCATGTTCGCTTCATTTCAACACATCAGGTGGAATTGAGCATCTGGAAATTGTGTGTTCCGAGGTGACACATAGAAGTTTTGTGTCAGAAAGCCCAAAACATTCAAATTAGCAGCCGAGACGCAGCCAATCTTCACAGTTGAGGAGCTGAAACTGGTGAAGATTTGATATTTTTCATATTGTTCAAACCAATTAAACAAATAAAATCGGTTCTTTTGGTACCTAGGAAAAGATCCACTTTATTGATCCCGTGTCAGGGAAATTCACTTCCGACAGCAGCAGATCCTCAGCAGACGTGAAATAGAATAAAATAGGAAATAAAATATACACCTGTCACTACAGATGGAAATATTAGAGAAAGTGCAGTGGCATGAGGATGTGAACTCATATAGAATTAGACATAACATAACATTTAAATATGAATATAAAGCCTGTTATAACTATATAGGCAGGTATGGTATAAAATATGAAAAGGAGTATAAAGAGGGTATATGAAATATGAGTATAATTTCACCAAAATATACTAATTAGCAGAATACAATATATAATTATTCAAGTACACAGATAAATATCAGTCCATAAACTACTCGACCGTACATGTACAGACGGGAACACTATACATCCCTCAGTGTTTGAGCTTGTTTGCCCACACTCAGTATTTATGTGTACCTGTGCTCTTGCAGGGTGTCAGGTGTGTTCGTCTCGGGGCCAGAGACGTTGAAGAATCAGTCAAGAGTGGACGGGTTGGGGACTTAAAGGGGGGCCAAAAAGCCCCTAATTGGACAGGTGAGACTGGTGGCTGTGAGGCCGACTGTGGGGAAGACAATTTACCTCAGTGACCACTCCTTGACATGCCATTTGCCTCTGAGGACCCCCAGGGCTGGCCGAGCAGCTGCCCGACAGAGCCATAACTCCAGGCCAAGGCGAGGACCTCGGGCTAACAAGGCGATAAGGAAAGACTGGTGGAGGGTTGAGAGGGAGGAAGACAGCAGAGAGCGGTAAAGCAAAAGCAGGAATAGACCGAGAAGTCAAGAGGAAACACAGATGTGCAGAGACACTTTTCTGCTCGCGGAAAACTTTATTCTCCAACAGGCACAGAAGCCGGAGATCTCACACTGCCGAGAGGATGGCTTTAATCGCAAAAGAAGCAGTGTGGTTTCCCTGCCTTGCTCCGGATCCTAATGCTCATTTCATCATCAGACAAACTGACACCGATATATTTACATGGAGCAGGAACGGCAGAGGAATTTGGAGGCATGTTGTCTGGGAGATCAGAGGGCTGGATTATAGAACGGAGGCAGCACAAACAAACAGCAGCGAAGGCCCCTGACTCCGCACACACACACACACACACACACACACACACACACACACACACACACACACACACACACACACACACACACACACACACACACACACACACACACACACACACACACACACACACACACACACACACACACACACACACACCGCCGTGTCTCCATGACTTCAGAGCACGTTACATTGACATACACTTACTGGAGACATACTGTTATTTTAAAACAGCTTACCTTAAACTTAACCTTATCTTAAACCCATGTCTCCACCTTTACGTTGTGGGCCCCCATCAGGAGGACGAGTCCCTGTAATGTGCAAACATATTTAGGTCCTCACAACATAAGGAATGCCTAGAGCACAGATACACCGTCACCTATATACACCTGAGTGGAGGAAAACAGACTCTCCCAGGTTTGAAGTTTGTCTGGAGTGGCAAACCGAATAAAGTGTGTGAAGCGTGACGCCAGGTAGGAGAGAAAACCAGCTTCAAACGGTTATCAATACAATTGGCTGTGCCAGGCGCAGCAGTTTAACCTCTTTAGCGCGGCGGGTGTCTGCTAACTGGATGTGACGCTTTCTCTGGAAGGCGCCTTCTGTGGTGTCGTCTTCACAAAAGGCTCACAGGAGCCTGATGGGTACTGAGAGTCCCAGTTTAACTGTGCTGCGCCGGCGTCCCTTTGACAGTCCCCAAACTCCACCATAATAACACCCCAAGAAAACACAACAAATTCTCCCACTTGCCAGAGAATAATAAAAATATACACAACAAAAAAAAAAGAGCGAAAAACACAGGTTGTGATGTGCAGTGGAAATTTGCAAAACAGTAAATAGTGATTCAAGTGCTTCACACAACAGATGTGTCAAGTTAGCCTGTTTATGGGAATCAACTTTTCCTGACTGCTCTCATAACACTTTTTCCTAAGAATATCAACATCCTGTTACACACAGTAAAGGACAAACACCGTGAGCCACACAAAATATTTCTAACATATTTGTAAACACTGACACAAGTACAAAGATAAACAGACTCCCTGTAAAAATCAAACATGTTTCTGCACAGCTCTGCGGCAGGATTCATAATCCGCCTCTGCATCCTGCTTGGTTTCTCACATATTATGCAATTACTTCCACTGTAATTACCCATCAACCCATAGTTTTAGCAGATTTAAAGGCCGACGTGAAATCTTGTCTAATCGTATGCCCAGCAGTCAAACACCATCATCTAATGGCATTAATGTATGTCACATATCCTGAGGCGTAAAGAGGATGAAGCAGCGGTAAAAAAAATCCCTTCTAGTGAAAATGCAAAGAGCTTCCAGTTTTGCCAAGGCGACGAGCGAGGGAGGAAAAGGGCAGGGAGCGCCGCCTGCCAAGGATGTGGCGGAGGCATTAGGGATTGCAGCTGGCGTGCAGTCAGGCTGGCTGGGCGCGGCAGCAGCCCCCTGCACCCCTTGATCCTGCACAGAGGCAGGTCTCAGCAGACCCGCGGGTGCCAAGACACCGCCATCCAAACCTGGAACCATCAGCCTCCACATGGACACATGAAAAACAGAGGAAGGAAGAAAAAAAAAAAGATGCACAGGGAGCACATGCGTCTGCAGTATGTATATGCATGCAGGCACACAAACATGTCCTCCTCGCTTTGAGCACAGTCGCACACACTGCCACACACACAGACACACACACCTCTGACAGGCTGTACACAGATGTTCCCGTGATAACAATGACAATGTCAACACACACTGCTGCCTAACTCACATCCTAAGTCATAATGAACTAGAGGCACTGAGCCACCATTTCTTCTTCTGGGCTTCTCTCTGACAATTTGCAGACTGCTTCTGGCTCCAGGTTGCATCCTGACCCCGGGGAGGAGGAAGAGGAGAAGAGGGAGAAGTGGAAAAGAGGGCTGAGGAAATAACAGCAGCTGGGTAGATATAAATATATATGTATATGGCGAGCTGATCAGGATGTTAGAGACGTGTCACTTGCTTCCCGGGGCTCTCCGTTTTATCGCCACGTCAGCGTGTGACCCCGCAGAGCTGCTGTCCCCTTCAATTAGGGGGGGGGGAAAGAGAGATGGCTCGGAGAGATGGAGTAATTGGTGCAGCTAACAGAGTATTAAAGAAAGGGGAGGTTGAGTCTTAAGATGCAGCGGAGAGAAAGGTGAGGAGTCAGTGGGGGGTGGGGAAGATAAACCGGGCTGATATGAGGACCCAAGCGGAGCGGCTACAGTGAGGTGAGGACACACACACACACACACACACACACACACACTACTCTTTATCGAGGATCCAATCAGTAAAATGACAAGACTTCACAAACATAAACTATAGTACCCAAATTGTCAAATATATATTTTAAATTTATTATATATATTTGTTATTATTATAAGCATATTACTTATGCATTGCGTAAGCACAGTGACGAGGTTGTGGCTGAGGGGGTAGAGCGGTCGTCCTCTTACAAGAAGGGCATGGGTTCAATCCCAATATCAATATCAACTGATCATTATCTCACTATCATTTTCATCTTCCAGATTTTGGTGTCAAAGCATTTCAGTGATTTCCATGAAATGACAATGAAATGTAAGATTTTTACAGATATTTTTCAATGTGTAGAATATCTTAGGAAATTAAGTTAATAAACTTCAAAGACTATTTGAAGGATTAAACACGGAATAATAATATGTTCTCTTCATTTTAGCAGCTGACAAACGAGTCTGAGGTTTTACATAGGGAGCATCAGATTATCTATAACCTTGCCCTGTTTGGATTTTTAAGCTACAGTCATGAAAAGCAGCAGGAGCACTAAACCCTGAGAGCCCGACTAAACAACAAAACAGTGTGCTGCTTTCCTGCTGCTCATCTCCATTAGAGCGAGCCTCCACCGCGATTACCAACAAGGGAGCACTGCGAGCCCTCGACGCTGAGAGAAACCCGCCCTGACAGCTCCACTAAACAAGATGGAGAGGATGATGAGGCTGCGAGGAGCCACTGTATCCCAGTGTCTGTGCGCACACACGGTTAAATCAACTGTTGCTTTTTTATTTCGGATACCTTTATCATTTTTTGGATCGCTCACCTGAGCTCCCCCTCCAAGCGATTAATTTTAAACCACAAAGTTTACTGCCAGGGCATCGCCTCACATTTCTGCCTCCGCTAAGAGAGGGGAGGGCAGAGGGGGAGGAGGAGGAAGGAAAAAAGGCAAAGAGTAACTTATTGTTTTTATATGAGATCTATTCCCCAGGTGTTCCGGTCAATAATGACTTGATATATCAGTGACTGCCTTGCTATTTGCACTGTTTTCGGCATGTTTTCTCTGCCTGTGATTGAGCGGAGCTATTTTCACGCGTGGAGAGGGGCGGCTGAGGACCAGCGAGGCTAACGTCTGTTTGATCAAAGTTGATCAATGTGAAATTTCCCCGGGCCGCCAGGGGAGCCGCTGTTTATGAACTGTAATAAAAAGAGTCATTTTGACGGAGTGACCCCGGTGCACAGGCAAGAGGTGGAGGAGAAGGAGGAAGAGGAGAGGGGGGGGTTTGGTTATGTCTATGTTTGCAAGGAGGTGGTGTTCTCACAGGCCTCGGAGAAAGACAGGAGGAAAGAGAAGCAGAACTTGAGGAAGAAAGAGTTGAAAAGAGCAAAAATCCACTTGTAGATAATGTGAGTAATGAAAAGAATAGAGAGTCAGAAAAAAAAGAGAAAGTAAAAGGAAGGAGAGAGGGAGTAAGAGGGGGATTAAACCCCTGTGTTGTCTTAGCAGCCAGCCAACAGCTCTTAATGAAACACTTTGGTTCAATTTCTGATTCATCTCGCACAGCTTGATCAGCTTTGTCCCCAACAATCCCCTCATCTGAATTTAATGCATCGTAAATGAGAAATTAGAATGCACACACTCTTGCAGACGACTCTCAAATGCGGGGCGGGGGGCAAAGGCGGGAAAATGAATATGTGCGCCGTTTCCCGCACGCTCACACGTATAGTTATGAGAAAATGGCAGTCAATAAATAGGTATAAATAGCAACCTTTGAGAAAATCAAATAAGGTTGACCTTTCGCTGAGTCGATAGTGTAATCCTCTGCGCTGCCGGCTGCCTGCGGAGCCACTTGAACAGTATCACTCCTTTAATGAAGGGATGATTGGTGTCCAGGTTGAAAAGCTTACAGCTGGACTTGGACAGATGCTCTCCAAAAGCATACTAAATGATAGGTTAACATCACATCAGCTATTCCTCTTGCAGGATCAAATTAAAGCTGAATTCATTCCTTTTCTCCCACCCGTCATTTGCTTGCTCATACATGGCACTGAAACTACACAAGAGCAAGAGCTACCACAGGGGTCGTTTCTTCCCTCATGCATATGCACATAAAATCAAAAATAAAGAAGATTCAACACAAGTAATTCAAACTACAATGCCTCCTCTCTCCCATGCTGATGTTTAAATGGAGGTTGAATGCGTTTCTCAGCAGATGTAATGAAACACTAACAGACAGCGCCTAGCAGTGCCACTCTGCACCGCTTCTCTAAATAAACCTCCCCGGGTCAGTGAAGCTGCAGAGAGAAATCACGGCGTGATCCAGGGAAGCTTTGCTGTGACAACACTCCTGTCTAGTTCCTGTCTGGGATTTATCAGAGGTTTTACAAAATCAATGCAGCACGCTGTAAGAAAGATCACAGCAAACACTAGAGACCCATCAGCGGTAATAGCCATCTCAACACGGACTGGGGGAGAAAGAAAAAAAAAGAAACTAGTGTCTGTCAGAACATGTTACAGAAAAACACATGAGACAATTAGTTGTAATGTACAACGTGTCATTTCATGATGCTTTAAAGGGTTTTAACGTGTAAAATAAATAAACTGCAGGATTTCACACGCAAGCAGAATATTGTGATTGTGCGTCTATGTGTTGCACACGCGTGATTAAAATTTGTGTAATGTGTCTTGGTCTTCCTGCCAGCCCAAACCATCACAGCCCAAATCCATCACAAAGCTCACCTATGGGTCTGTGGCTGCGTGCCACACACACACAGACACGCGCAAACACACACACACACACGCAAACACACACACACGCAAACACACACACACACACACACACACTTATACACACACAGAGCCAGGGAGAGGATTATTGAAGTGGTATCAAACAGGAATAATAAAGCAGGTTCTTAAGATTTTAATAAGAATAAAATGAAACTGTAACCACCCAGGGGCCGGCAGGGTTAATCCCTTCTATATTACTGAAAATAAAAAAGGGATAAAAACAGACAGGAGGACAGAGCAGGAGCCAGAGAGGAGAGAGAGAGAGGCGAAGGAGAGAGAGAGAGAGGAGGTGTGGAGATGAAATATAAGAATAGTGGCCGGCTGGTATCAAAACTGGAGCCAGTTAAAAAGGGATTGAAATTAACAAGCAGGTTTAAAATAGCACGAGCAGGGTTATAATTTCCTGCTCATCCTGTTTTATTCTCAAAACACACACACACACACACACACACACACACACACACACACACACACACACACACACACACACACACACACACACACACACACACACAATATGACACTGTTTGACTGTGTTTAGACTTGATGAAAGCTCGGTTCATTCCCTATGCGTTGAAACACCCATGTCAGTTCAGCAGCATATTTCCAATGTCAAAGCACGTGCGCCGGCAGCAGATGGCATGAAACAGTTGGCAAGAGCGAGCGAGCGTGAATATCTGTTTACTAATAACCCTTTAATTACTTCAGATGGGCAATGGGATCAAACACCCAGACCCACACAGGAATTAGCCTTAAATGAGACTGGATTGAAAATCTAGGCTAACCCCTTATGTTGCCATAAAGACCTTTGCTGTGAGAATTGACGATTAGAAAAAAATCCCTTATAGACAAGACAGTAGTGACACTTTTAATATTCTCTTTTGCACTTAGAGCGCTTTATTCATAATCAAACAACATAGCAGATGCTTTCATATAAATTTAAGAGGAGAAACATTCTCACATGGCTGCAACTGGTGATCATTATGGAATCATCTGTCGGTTAATTGAATAATCATTTAATCTATAAAACATCAGAATATAGAAAAGAACAGAAACAGGTTCCCCAAAGCCCAAGGTGATATCCTTAAATCCCCCCCCCCCCCCAATTTAAAACTCAGAGATGTTTAATTTACAACGAAAGAAAAGCGGCAAATCTTCATGTTCGAGAAGCTGGAGCCACAGACAATGACAATACTTGTTTTACTAAGTAATGATTATTATTTAATCGGCTATATTTTCAATTCATATTCAACCCTGTAATTTGCAGATAGACAGTGAATAATGTCCATCACATTTTTCTAAAGCCTAAAGGTGACATCTTTAAAAATCTTCATCAAAAAACTAATTAAAGGTTCAAGCAATTAACCGATCACAGAAACTGTTGCCATTTAATTATCTGTCAGTTAACTAATTGATCCGTCAACTGTTTCAACCCTGATTGATTATTTTCGTTTCCTCGAAGAGACACATTTTCTACCACAATTTACTAAAATCTATAGAAAACTAGATTTCTGAGACAAATATCAATTTCTAGAATAAATCGCAAGCTTGATAGATAATTTAGCCATTTATTTTTAAACTAATTATTATTCGGTAAAATAAAACTTGCATACAGGTAAACATAAACGCTGATACAAATATGTCTGTAAAAATCTTATATATCAGTGACTTTTAAATCGGTCGTGCTCCTACATTTAAAGCTGAAAAATTTACATCACTCCCCTCTAGTGGACGACAATTGCCGACACTCAGGAAATTAGGGATTCTGCACAACTTCTTGTTAATCGTTCCCAACAAGAAATCCAACATCGAGGGACCATCTGACACGACGCTCTCCCAACAATATGCACTCAAAACACATCTCTTCACTGAGACAAATTTAGCCGATAGAATCATTAAAGGTGTGTATAGCTTCTTCCAAGTGGAACAAAGAGCCACTTTTAATATTTTGTACACTTAATACATATGCCACTGCTCATATGCTGTGTAGTCAAGTGTTATGAGGCTGCTCCCGGGGAGAAATCCCTGCTGTGTGTAAATGTCATGAAAAATTCCTTCATCTGCCAGAATAAAGTTAACCCTCTCCATTTTGTTCCGCTGAACCCACCTCTCGGGCAAATGTGTTACAAAGACGTGCGCCGTTCTCCACAGCCGGCACCTCGTTCTTGCTTTACGCCTTTCATTACGTGAACGGGGAGCGAATGCCGTCCGCCGGCTGCCCTTTTCCAGTGCGCCCGGCTGCATAGTGACAGCATACATTTTAATGAAAGGACCTTTTACTTTGGAATAACAGTGAAGAGGGGGGGAAAATAAATTGCTGTTCAAAAGGAGATAATACTCTGGGCATTGTGGGATTGCCTGGGATTGGGCAGATGTGTGGTGATGACCCCGACAACGAGACCAACCTGTATAAATTAAGATATAAATAGCCTCATCGAGAGTCGTATTACCAGGGGTGTGCTTGAGTGCCGGAGCACATGCTTAATATATGCATGTAGGTGTGTGTGTGTGTGTGTGTGTGTGTGTGTGTGTGTGTGTGTGTGTGTGCAGCCTCATGAGGTAAGCGGGGGGAAGAAGAACATACAGTGTGTCCGCAGCTCAGTCTGGTAGCATGACAATCCTGCATGTGTGTGTGTGTGTCACATACTTGTGACAGAGTGCTGGAGGGACCTAAATCCTGCTCAAGTATAAGGCAAACAGTGGTGGCAGTGCGCGGTTATTGTATTTTCTTTGCTTGGATCCCAGTAAAGACCCCCAGACCTGCGCCGCATGCCTGCCTGTCACCGCGGCCATGCTGCCGTCAGCGGCCACCTTCACGCCGCAGCCAGAGCCTTGGCTGGCGCAGGCCCCACAAGGAAATTAAAAGGGGATTAAGGCTGGCTGACACTTTGTGGCCGATTATTCATTTTTTGTGTGTGTGTGAGAGGAGTGTGGGGTGGCATCGTGGGATGGCATCTCGTCTTGGCTCAGAGTTACCGGTTGAGGCCTTTTGATGGCACTCAAAGGTTCGGTGAAGCTCAAGCAATAACCACGAACTGGAGAATGAGTGATCGCTGACATTGTTTTGAAGGTTGTCATGAACAGCGTCTCTTGTATGATTATATTTTCGGTAAGGACAAAAAAATATGTAGTCAGATATGCAGTCAGTCTCCCCAAGGAAAAGGAGAACCATTTAAATCTTTACACTTGTAATGAAGTGCTGTTAGTAAAAGTAAAAATACTGGATTATAAAAAGTTATCAGCAGCAACCTGTGTAAACTAACACTGAGGAGAAATACAATACTTCTCTCTAAAATTCTTGAAATAGGCCTCCCTAAAAAGAATTCTCAGCAGAGCACTGTTCAATACTGTCTTGTGTCGATCCTACACCCGGCCACGTACCACCTCATCCCTGAAATGTGGATCTCAGGTTTATTCGACCTCTCTGGTACACGATCCTGGCACCATGTACTGTATGCTTAGCAGCAAGTCCCCTTTAATTCTGACAAGCGTCAGGCAGCTCAGGTTTATTGCCTCTTTGTGTCAGAACTCAATATCATCGCTGCAGGGAAAACAAACTGTACAGATGCCAGTGTTTGGTCTGCTAATTAGCAGTTTGTATTAGTAATTAATAGGCATTACCAGTCAACCGGGCTCCTGCTCAGCAGCCTCCAACAGCCTGTGAAGGAGATCCAGACAACGCGATCCCCCCCCCCGCAGCGCCAAGCACCACCACAGCTCAAGGATATTTCAGCATCGCAGTCAGGACAATAAAGAGACAGTGTCCTAACTGGAATTATCATCTCTTAAAAAAATATAAAAAGGTGGGAGGAAAACTTTTTGAGGACAGGTGAATGGGGCACCGGGTATTGAAAACAAATGAAGAGGTGGTTTTTGTGACAAAGGACACAGCAAAAAAAACGAAAACTTGGCTCACCATTGACGTCCTTACATCGTTTTCACTCTTGCCACCCTTGCATCTTGGGTGAATAAGCATTCTAATCGTGTGAAACAGTCCGACAAGCTTTAAACTCTATATATACAGTAATGTGTGCACAACTGATCTGGGTAGACGATGAGAGCAGAGGTGTGGTGGCCACGAGGTGAGACAAGGTATGGCGGGGTGGCAGAGTTATCAATTATCCAGAGCGCAGTGGCACTCTGGCTTCCTCCAGATCTGGTGTTAAATTAAGTTGTCAGTGCTGTCTCTCCGATTTCCCTCATCACACAAGCAGACGGTGATGGTGCGTGACGGCCGCTCGCTGGAGCTCCTCGCCGGCTGCCGCCCCACATCTCGCCTGCAATTCATCAGCTCCTGAGCACACTGGCCCAGGCTCAGTCTACGCCAGCACACGCCGCGTTGCACCGGAGCCAGCCAGCCCGCTAAGCACCGTGGCAAGAGGAAAAAGGAGCGTATCACCTTCCAAAAAAGCCCGCCGCAGAGGACGGGGCGCAGTGGACTTTTGCCCCGATTCCTGGGGCAGGAGTGGATTGGTGTTTGAACTTGAGGTGTGTTTGTGTGGGAGTGCAGAGGTGAAAGAGTGAAAAACAGTGGAAGGGCATCGTCTTGGGACAAGCATGGAGCACAATAAAGCCTCTGGCCCTGCTCTCCTGCAGGGGCAAGGCCTCAGGTGAGGGCAGGGAATGTGGGACACAAAGCAGCGAGGCTTGGCACATGGGCACTAGCCACCAGCTCCCTCCCAGCACACTACTGAGTTGAAGGGCACTGGAACATTCAGTCGCAAAAAAAAAAAGGGGGAAGAGGAGGGAGGAGACAGAAAAAAGGACAAGCAGGTGACAGAAATAATGGATAACTGTAAAGCAGCAGGGTGCTAAGCTCTCAGTGCTTAAGTATTTATTTGTGATGAATAGTAATGACGGTACACTTACAAAGCACTTGTTTAATATGGAGAGCGCTCAAGAGGGGCGAGGGTAGTTCCTGCGCTCCTTCAACAGGGCCGGTGAGCTCTGAGGCAACCGCAGGGAGACGGCAAATCTTGCCCAGACCTCAGCTTCCCGTCTGCATTCAAAAAACACTTGCATCCCTTCTCCCTGTCCCTGCTTCAGCTCTGAATAAAACATTAAACACCATTCTGAGATATTAACCTACTTATTGGAAAAAAATAAAGTCTGTGATTTATGTCGATTTGGTTTGGCTTTCAATACTGCCCAGCTGTCACCGCCGAGCCTGTAACCTAAATTATCCAGCAATGCTCTTTCACTGCAGTTAAGGGAATAAGCAGTCCTTTAACACTTCAAAAGGCCCGACTGCACCAACTCTGAGTTGTTGTTTTATTTTTTTCTGCACTTCTTAGGTTCAGTAATTATTCAATCTGGGTGATAATGAGCGCCTAGTTGACCTTGCGGATAAAGCTTTTTCTCTTTTATGTTTATGCTTCATGTTTTCCAGGCTAATTTAAGAAAACAGCGCTTAATCTTCCACCAAAAGAAGCAAAACACCAGGCTCTCAGATCCTCAGCGCCGCAGTGGGAGGACCCCTTCCGTTAATAAGCAGCATCCAGGCCCCGGTGTATAACTGGCAACGGGTTCGTCGGCCATGGATCAAACAGTCATAACCTCCTGTTCCAAAGATAAGCTGCATACAGACCTGTGGGGGATCTTTAACCAGGGAGGAGAGTGTGTTTGTGTGAAAAAAGAGGCACCACAGACGGAGGGGGTAAGCATGAAAAAGAATGAGTGGAGAGTGTCTGTGTGTGTGTGTGTGTGTGGTTCACAGGGACGACGGCAGCCGGCTCATCGTGACGTGCCTGAACGGAACCTAGAGGGGGGCCCGGTCTGAGCCCCTGCGCTTAATTGGGCACTCAAATGTTACCAGGTCCCTTCCCAATCGACTTGGAGGTGACACATGGCCAAGAGAGGGAGTGGAGAGGAGCTTGTGGAGAGAGGAAATGGAGCAGAGGGTTTAGCACCTCCTGCGGCCAAGTGTTTTTATCTCCCTCTGGGTTTTTTTCAGTCGGGACAGTGGACGGCGTGAGTGATAGTGCATTTGGCCACTGGCGGTGGCAGTGATGACAGAGCAAAATTAACCCCTCAGTGGTGGGGACAGATGAAAGGGAGGCAGGTTTAACTTTCGGTGTCGTGTTTGTTTCACCGATCTAACACATTAATCTCTTGCAAAGACGAGTGCAAATGTGGAAAAATCTAAATAATCTTGTAAGTGCTCTAAAAAAATTAAGATTTGCTTTGAAATAAAATGCGAGCGCCCCCGACATTATTTCATCACACTCAAAAGCACTAAACAAACTGCAGTTTCCATTTAAACGATTTCAAACAAGCACTAGAGCAACATAGCAGCAAATCGTAATTTTTTCCAGTTCATCAAAGCTTCCACCAGCTAATCCCTTTCTTATATAAATAGCTCTTTTGGTGGAGAGGGTAGCAGCCGCATAGAGCTCTAACCCTTCTGTCCCTGAAGCTACAGCCAGGATAAGCTGTGTGTTGGATTGGCACATCGGGCTGCCCGGGGCCTGCTGCTGCGCTGGCCGCCAGTACAGATGGAGGGCAGGGCTGGGCAATGCCAGCTTGTCAGTCGGATTAAAACGACTCATTTATTCACTGAAGTATCGTGCAAAGCGACCAGGCCAAAGCGGGGTGAGGCAAAAGGGGGAGAGGAGGGTCGAGCAGTGGCGAGCTGGGGGCAGCTTGAATGTGAGCGAGGGTCCTCTCCTCTCTGGCCCTAGGCCCTCCCCCCTCTTCATCCCTCTCTCCTGCCTTTTTGCCGGTTACTTATCTTTCTGGGGCTGCCAGAAGCCATTACTGCAGTGTACGGAAGGCGGCCGGCGGGGTGGCATCTCCTCGTGCCCGGGTGACAGATTGCTGCACGGCATTGGCGGCGGAGGAGGTGAGGGGTTGGAAAGTGATTGGCTTCGATGGTCAGGAAGTGGGCACTGAGGGCTGGAGAAAGAGGTGGAGGAGGAGGGCAGAGAGTAGGGGAGAGGATGACAAGACCTGGCTGCGTGACCTTTGGTATCGTGCAAGTTACTTAAAGGGGCACAGGCCTTGCTTTTAAGAGCATGCTTGGCAGTGGTGGTCTCCGTGGTGGCTGCAGGCTGAACACGGATGCCAGGCCAAGAAGAGGTAACCCCAACGGCGACTTCTCCACTTGCCCAGGACCCCACTGACCTCGCAAAACCTTAGCGAGGATAAGTAGAGGACGATTGGTAGTTTCTGCAGATTAGTCCAAGCCAGTTCACCATGGACAGATTCACCTCCACAACTTAGAGTCCTCAAAGTCAAGAGTTCTGGAGAAAGATGTCACACTTTGACCCATATAAGAGACAAAAACATTTAACCAGAGAATTTGTTTTACAAAAGGCCACAATGTTGAAGGTATATGCCCCCAATTTCTTTTTCTATGACTGTACAAATATACAATATACATTCCACTATAACAATAGTTTAAACAGAACAGTTTCCTTCTCATAATGGCAGGTCATTGTCAGGCCAGAGCAGTGTGTGTGACTGTGTCCATGTGTGTGTGTGTGTGTGTCAAGGGGGGTGAGGCTTGGAAGGGTTTTATCGGGTCTAATTACTCCCGATAGCTGTAATTTACAGGTTGACAGCAGGGAGAAATCGGCAAGATTCACACTTCTGCGGGTCAGCATCTGTCGCCATTACTGCGCAGCGCACACTGCCGGCCAGTCGGTAAGCAGGAGGAAACAGTAAACAACAAACGGCGTGTGACAGATTAGCAGCACGGGCTAAAGGACCTTCCACTGACACATCATTTCTCTCGCGCCGCGAGTTTGTTTCGCGGCAGCTGTCACCAATAAAATGGAAAAGCGGGAGCTGGGAAGGGGAGGTGGCGGCAGCAGAGGTGGCTTTTGTTCCAGATTCAGGGAGGAGGTTGGTGTAAGGAGAACAAGGAGGAGGAGGAGAAGAATGGGAGAGGTGGAAGAAAGTGAGATGGGAGGGAGGGTTAGCAAGAGTGACCTGTTTTAAAAGTCTGGCCTCACTTTTTAATAGAGTATTAGCAGGAAAACCAGGGCAGGGCAACGTCAAACTGTATTTTTCCACCGTAATTACCTTCACTCCTTCTCCCTTTTTTAGGTCTGCAGAACAAATTGCCAGTGTCTCCCTGAAGTGGTAATTTTAGCTCAGTTTGCAGCAGCATGTGTGGTACAGTCAGCAAGGAGTTATTCTAGAGGGTAAGCATTATCTCTATACAGTATGTGAACACATTTGTTAACACTGCAGACTGCTCCAACACACTTTACCCCTCCCTGGCCGTCCCATGTGACTCTCTTTCGCCTGATCCCACGCAGCTCAGAGAGGAGCCAGGTCGGTCTGATGCCAGAGAGGTCTGGTGGGCAACACCGCTCTCCCCCTGTCCACCTCATTGCCTACACACAGCCTTATCTGGCCAGCTCCTGAAAACTGAGCTAATGCTGCATACAACCTGGCAGACCAAATTTTCCTTGACCTCCAACTAGAGGACATTCTCCAAGTTGTCGGTTCATTAACCTGGACGATTTTCGTTGAACAGATTCACAGAAACAAAAAAAGGTGAGGCCCTCTATGAGTAGCTGCAACAAATGAAGCAAGAAATCTGACTGGGGAACGTCTGTCCAGATAAATGTTGCACTCCATAGCCTTTGGTTTGCATGTTTTTGCCCCAAAATTGACAATTCAACCAAGTTCTTGAACTGGAGTTCCAGAAAGAAAAATAACCTATTCAGACGTGCCTGAAATAATCACTGAAAACATAGATGCCTTAATTACCTCCTTCAAGTTTCTGTTTCCCCCCTGTGTGTTTGTTTGTAATAGAAATGTTTCCCCTTTCTTTAACATTGTGAGATACGGCTTATTTTTTATTTTTTTTTCATAGTTTTCACAGGGAATAATTCATGGATATACTGTCTGTTTGGTGTTACTCACAAGCAGAAGATGATTTATCCTTTTGTAATACTAGAATTACCTTTAAAGCAACAACCAAAATCACAATATCCCGTTCCCAATGCTCCTGTTATCATTAGTTAAGTTAAAGGTTGTTATCGATGCTGTAACTGCAGCTACAGGGGCCTGGGAGGAAGGGAATCTGTCACCTGACAATAAGGAACAGTTTCAACAATAAAACAAAATACACAGTATAGTCCTTTAAAAGGCAGATGGAAGCCTCTGGTACAGGTGTGCCTTCATCCACATCAGCGAGCACATCCATAACACTCTGGTGTTGGGGTGATCATGTAGGTATATGGCCCTGTCCTGTTCAATATCTAACGGGAGACTGCCTGGTGACTCCACATGCCAACCTCCAGAGCTCCCAGTCCTCCACACAACTGCCATATGGGCGGCCCAGCCCCATTCCATTAGCGGGGCCCAAGCAGGTCCGGACCCCAGCCCTCCTGGCCTTCCTCTGGCACTGCCACAGGGCATGTCCTGCCCACCGCCAGCTGCCCACACTAGGTCAGAGGATGCAACAGCCGCTGCCTGCCCGCCTACCTGCCTGAGTCTGGCAACAACCAGCCACTGGTTACAGACACACAATGCATCTCACAATCTGGAAGAGCCGTCTCACGCAGACGCTGTCGGCTTTTAACAGCTGTAGTTGAAGAGCCTTCTTTTGCATTTGCACACAGAAAATTTCATGTGGGAGTTTTTTGCTACACGGATCAACCTGCATCTCTTATTTCAGTCTAAACATTATTTTTTGATTTAAAAATCAAATCAAACGGATTATCAGGAAAAGACAAATTGTTTAAATGGCTAGATGTAGAGTGAAAATGTCCAGAGTAGTGGCAGCTTAAGACGCAACTTTTGCTGCAGATTTTCTCATCAAAATTATTCTTTTGATAGAAATGTAGAAATAGAAAATTGCAACCTCCAGCCTCATCTTTACAGGAGCGTCCAGGAGCAGGGGAATCAAACTACTAACATTGATAATCTCCAACTCTGCCTGTAATAATATTGTATTTTAACCTCTGGCCCAGATGGCATCTTAAAAAGTAATGAATAATTCATCTGAACTGATTGATGACCTGTCAGTAACTGACAATTCAAGATACAATTAATTAATTAGTTGCTGGTGCTCGAATAGATTTTAAGATAACAATTGATGGGGCAAAAGTGAATGAGTTAATTGTTTAAATTTTAACTAGATGAATCATGAGTGGGAACTTACTGGTATTTTCCTTTCAGTGACACGTGGGTTGTGATCACCAACTAAACTGCAATATGCACATCATACACTCTAGAGTTCTATAAGAATCATATATTCATGCATCGAATCCAGATAAGTTAGAACGAGTGGAACGGTTAAAACTCCCAAAGAGGCCGAAGTAAACGATGAAAACTATTGGGAAGTGTGACCTGACCCCCTGTCTGCTTTTTTGTACGATTACCAGGATCCAGTCTTTCACCTCATGTAGCCCATTTGTGAATTAGGCTGGGTGTTGGGTGCACAGGCATGTAATGTGTGCGAGGGCACCTTCCCTAAAGACGTGCAGAGAAAAGCACGAGAAGGGCAGACGGAGGCAGACACAGTCAGCACATCACATGGGAATGTCAGTGTGTGCCTCGGCAGCCTGTACCTGCCACAGGACCTGGGGCCTTTTTTAATTAATCATCACACGGGATGAATAATTCAGCCATTATCGCTGGGAATAAATAGAGAGGCTGGTTTTCCTCCCAATATCCACCCAATCAGTTTCCATGTTTCCCTTAATAACCCTACGGTTTAGGGCCTGGCCTCAGGTAAACACAGGCGTGTAGCTCAGTGGCAGGATTTTTGAGAATTATACAAATAGTCCCTTGACTCAGCAGTTCTGGAAAGTTACTTCCTAGACATAAGGGTCCAGGGAAGCAATTTTATCATGTAAAATTATCACATTTGATATACTCTTTGGAGAGTGGTCGTTTTGCATTGGAGGAATGAAGAAACTAGTTTGAAACTTGTAAACCCTAACCCTACATTTTAGAAATTTATATACACAATGGTGTGACTACCTTGGATTCTATTGGTCATAGTGCAGCGACAATAATGACGATTAGTGGAGGTGAACACAAACAAACAAAACTAAAAGTAGGAATTGATGCAATAATTATGGTAAAAAACGCAGGTTAGTTTTCTTTGCCTGACAAAAAGACAAAACTAGGAGTCAGGATTTCACACACCAGCTATTATGAGGACTTTCTCCAACACGGCAACTCCAAACACACAGCAAGTCGACTATGATGGATGGATCCAAACCCAGCGATCTGCCGGACACAGTTTGGAAAACAGAGCGTCTGTGTAGTGTTTCCCAATCAGCCAATAACACAGGTAATCAATCCAACTAACACTAGCATCAATCATATATTCACACTACAGCGCTGTAAAAGTCAACAGCATGGACGCATCGTAACTGTTCAGCTGTCGTCACGGAATAATTCATCATTTGTGTAAAAAACAAGCACACACACGACACAACTTGTCATGATAAGCACATGATAAGCACAGGTGTTGATAATAATGATAAAGATGATGATCCAGAAACTTAGCATGAATCATACCAGACCCCTGGAATTCAGCTTTCATTGCTTTTATTAAATTGACCAGTTTTTCCAACTGTTAAAATACCAACTGCTGTAAATAAAATAACTGATTCAGTGACTCAACAGAGCTAACATCCCCTCAATACACATGTTACCAGCTGTAGCAATCGAGCTAGGTAAGCTAGCTGCTTACCTGTCCGGTGTATGAGCTGATGTTTCCCACACAGGAAACAGGAAACCAGAAGTCAGTGGTTCCAAAGAGTTCTCACTCACTATTGTAGATATATATCAGGGTTTTTTTTCCAGCAATTCTGTATCAAATAGAAGATTTAGAGAAACATGAATCCATGTTTAATCACACACAAAGACACCCTTGGCCCTCTGCTGTTATTTGTGATGACTGATCCCTGGTTTCCTTCTGGCCTTCAGTCTGTTAAAACAGTTCACAGTGTAACCTTCTTCTTAGTCTTCTCGGGTTCTGTCTGATCAACTAGGTTCGGATAAGGAGACTGGCAGTAGCACTGAAGCATGAGAGCAATTGATCTCCAACCCACATAACACACAACACAAAATATGGTATGAATGTTTATGTTCAAGTATTAGTCATTAATTAAATCCACAGAATGAAATAAAATTAGCTGACCAGGTAAGTACCGGTATAGAAAATAATAAAGATAAAATAAAATAAAATGTCTCTTTCCCCTTTAATGGGTTGAATTGTCCTTTTTATTCCCTGTTTTCCACTGTTTGTTTCAGTTTGTTTTTTAGCAAAAAAAATGTAAAAAAATAGGAAAAAAGTCAAAAATAGGAAAAAGTCAAAAATACTGAGATCTCAGAAAAGAAAGTGCAAATAAAATGTGTTACTCCTCAGGACTGAGTCCTGTCCTACCACACTGGTGCCACACTGGTCCCGATGAACCAAGAGTCTTCATGCAGCATGGCGGTGATACAGGTTGCAGTTGAACCAAGAGCCTCCACGTGGCAACGGCGGTGGTGTGGATCACAGTTGAACAGAAGAACTCGTCCCTCAAAAAAACCAGCCAAAATAGTTCAGAAAAGTCCGTGGAAACACTCGTCCGAGTCGCTCCCGAGATCGGTTTCACTTCCACCAGGTAAGTTTCTTTTCACACTCACTTTCTAACGACAGTTTTATCACAACTTCCACGAAATATCATCATGTTTGGCCGCCGAACGGGGGACACTTTGCTCTGCGGCTGCATGAGGTTTCTCCTTTTTTTTCTCTTTTCTCTGTCCCTCACCTTCTCACACACACCCAGGCCTGCAGGTGATGCGTTCAGGTAAGCTCGGAAATTCTACTATCGGACGAAAAACAACTACAATACAGGAAAACTATGATGCACTCAGGGAAACTGGTATTTCTGAGTGTTGTAATTCTAACCAGGGTTACACTCTCCCCCTCTAGACTGCATGAGTCCCTGCATGCATACCTGCCCCTACAGGTACAAATACGTGTGAAATGGCAGTTCCTAAAGCCTGAAAGAACGAACTGATGGCCAAGGTTAAAGGCTCCCCCAGCTCATCATAAGTGAGTTTCCGAGGCGGACGTCTCTCCCTAACAGAACGCCTGACACTTGTGTTCTCAGACTCTAGACTCTCAGATGTTACATTGTCAGTGTCTGCAACTACAGGGTCTGTGGTGATGAGATCTGTGTTCTCTCTAACAGGTGAGATGTGTGTCATATCAGGTTCTGGAATGTCAATAACAACATGGTCTGGGGGCCTACAGTGTGAAGTAGGATGTGTAACTGAACTACTACTCTCAGAGCTGACAAGAGGAGTTTCTGGTTGAAGCTCGTGAGTAGATCTCTCAGGTAAGCGTGTGGAGCTTTGGGGCACAAAGGAAGGGGTGTCAGGGTTTAATACCCTGGAAGCTGGTTGAGGTTCACTGAAGCCACCTTCCCTCTGTAGGAAAGGACCCCTAGTGATGATTTCTGGCACCCATGGGCTAGGATACAGTTCATCCTCATCACTGTACGACTCGTCCTCCTGACAGTCGACATCCTCTTGTGCGTCTTTTGTTGTTTTGTCCCGCAGTCTCATTTTCTTTGGCGTGTCGGTGGGATAACTGTGCTCTCTGATCTCTGTCACAGGTAGGAACCCGCATGGCAGAAGAAGATCTCTATGCAACGTGCGGTGCAGACCCTCCCCTGTTTCAGGTTTGACTACATAAACAGGACTGTCTCTAATCCGTCTGACAACAACATGGATTTTCTGTTCCCACCGATCGGCTAGTTTGTGTTTTCCCCTGATATTCACGTTTCTCACTAAGACCCTGTCCCCCTCTAAGAGTTCAGCTGCCCTGACCTTCTTGTCAAATCTAGCCTTGTTCTTCCCTCCCATCTTCTGGAAGTTTTTAGCAGCTAACGAGTAGCTCTCTTGTAGGCGCTGACGAAGGCCCTTGACATACTCTGAGTGGGTCTTGTGGTTCCCCATATCAGGGTGGATTCCCAGGACTAGATCAATTGGCAGTCTGGGCTGCCTACCAAACATTAGTTCATAAGGCGAAAAGCCTGTTGTATCGTTTCTCGTGCAATTGTATGCGTGGACTAATGGTTTGACAAAATCTCTCCAATGGTATTTGTCTCTCTCTTCCAGGGTCCCTAGCATACCAAGGAGAGTTCGGTTAAACCGTTCCACCGGGTTTCCCCGGGGATGGTATGGGGTGGTACGGACTTTGTCTGCTCCTATCAGTGTGCAGAGTTCTCTGATTGTTTTAGATTCAAAGTCTCTGCCTTGGTCGCTGAGCAGACGACTGGGGAACCCGTAGTGAACAATAAAGTTTTCCCATAAAGCCTTTGCGACAGTTTTGGCTTTCTGATCTCTAGTC
Source organism: Verasper variegatus (assembly GCA_026259375.1). Lineage (NCBI taxonomy): Eukaryota > Metazoa > Chordata > Actinopteri > Pleuronectiformes > Pleuronectidae > Verasper > Verasper variegatus. The sequence goes on along the minus strand of CM048060.1, from coordinate 18,136,977 downwards.
GGCACTGCCACAGCGAATTTTGTAAAGTGGTCAGTGATGACTAAAATGTTTCTTGTGTCTCTGTTATCTGGCTCAAGGGATAAATAATCCATACAAAGAAGCTCGAGCGGGTAAGTAGCGGAAATGTTCTCCAAAGGCGCAGCCTTTTGAGGCACAGCCTTCCTCCTGAAACAGCGTTCGCACTTTTTGCATTTTTCCTCAATGTCTCTGGCCATCTTTGGCCAGTAGAACCTGGCACGAGCAAGATGGAGTGCGCGCTCAGAACCAAGATGGCCAACATCATTATGCACTCCCTGCAGTGCTCTCTCTCTGAACTGCTCAGGTAAGACCAACTGGTAGACAAGATCGCCTCGTTCAGACCACTTCCTGTACAGGACATCATCCCTGAGTTCGAGTTTTTTCCATTCCCTGAGAAGGAGTTTGACATCAGGATGTTCAAGGTTTGTCTCTCTGAAACTGGGTTTTACAGCTCCCCTCACAAAGGTGATGACACGTGAGATAGATGGATCATTATTTTGAGCATTACACCAGTCAGAGTTAGTCATGGATGGTAAGGTGTCCTCGCCAAAAACATCAGACACAATAGAAGGATCAACAACAAGAGACTCTGCAACGACTGGTTGCTCTGAATGATGGTGGTGTTCACCTCTAAATGTCACAAGATGACGTTGACATAATGCAGAGAACACTTCATGACCCATGTCATCTCTGGTCTCCATGAGCCGTTTTTTCATGTCCTCGATTCTCTCTCTTTCTTTAGTGAAAGTTTCATCCTCAAAAGGCGGACCTTGAGGTCGCCGGGACAACCCGTCTGCATCGCGGTTGGCCTGCCCTGCTCTGTACTTGATGGTGAACTGGTAAGTAGAAAGAGCGGCTAACCAGCGGTGTCCAGCAGCGTCTAACTTTGCAGATGTCAATATGTATGTGAGGGGGTTGTTGTCGGTAAGTATAGTGAAACTTGATCCATAAAGGTAATCATTGAACTTCTCACAAACCGCCCACTTTAAGGCCAAGAATTCGAGCTTGTGAGTGGGATAGTTTCTCTCGCTCTTGGAAAGACCTCGACTGGCGTACGCGACAACTCTGAGCTTCCCCTCCTGCTCTTGGTAGAGCGCAGCGCCCAATCCGTCGCAACAAGCGTCAGTATGTACAACGTACGGCAGTTGTGGATTCGCAAAGGCAAGGATGGGCGTAGACGTCAATTTCTCGATCAGAGTTCTGAATGCATTCTCACACTCGGGAGTCCACTCCTCACCAAGTGGTACATTGGGGCTCACAAGAGGCGTGGTGCGCTCCCTCTTGTACACTTTGCCTCTCTTCTTCGGTGGGTAGTAGCCTGCTGTCAGGCTATTAAGAGGTTTGGCTATCTGGGAATACCCATCGACGAACCGCCGATAGTAACCAGCGAAACCTAAAAAACATTTTAGCTCTTTCCTGTTTAAAGGACGAGGCCAATCTCTCAGGGCGGATACCTTGTCAGGGTCTGTATGAACTCCCCGCGCATCGACCACATGGCCAAGATACTTGACTGACGTCTTAAAGAAGTGACATTTTTCTGGAGAAAGCTTTAGACCGTAGTCCTTAAGACGGTTCAGCACCTTCATGAGCCGTGCTTCGTGTTCTTCCAATGTGTCCGAAAAGACAATCAAGTCGTCCAGAAACACCAATACCTCATTGAGGTGCAAGTCGCCGACACACCTCTCCATAAGGCGCTGAAAGGTGCTTGGCGCGTTTGTGACACCCTGCGGCATGCGATTGAATTCGAAGAAGCCGAGGGGACAAGTGAAAGCGGTTTTAGGCTTATCTTCTTCAGCCATCTCAACCTGGTAATAACCAGATTTAAGGTCCATGACTGAGAACCATTTAGCGCCGCTTAGGGCCGCAAAGGTCTCCTCAATGTTCGGAAGAGCATATGCGTCTCTGATGGTTCGAGCATTTAGCTTCCTGTAGTCGATGCATAGTCTGATTGAGCCATTCTTTTTTCGCACTAAGACCACTGGCGACGCGAAAGGGCTCTGTGACTCTTTAATGATTCCTGCGTCAAGCAGTTCTTTAAGATGTTGCTTGACCGCCTCCCTGTCGCTGGGATGAATAGGCCTTGGCCTCTCCTTAAAAGGAGTGTCGTCATGAAGCCTGATGTGATGTCTCACAGCAGTGGTGTGACCATGTGACAGGTCATCCACAGCAAAGACTTCTGAAATGGATCTAAGCTTGGTGGTGATACGGTCTTTCCACTGTTCAGATATTGGCGAATCATCGAGATTGAACTTGAGGTTGTCAATGTCAGGTTTGTTGTGACGAGAGTCACCTTGCTCTGGTCCAAGCGGTGTGATCTGCTGAGTTGCACATATTTGAGCAATGATGCATTTCGGCTGCAGTGTAACATCATGGCCACTAAGGTTACGCAGGACGACAGGGACCTTGCTGCTGGACTTAAAGGGAATGTCCATTAGCGCAGCTTCAAGGAACACGCCACCTGGCAACCCATGACGTTCGTTGGGTTCAAGCACAAATGTAGTTTGACTGTTCTTTTTCAGCCTGACATCACCTGTGACGCAGCACTTTTGTTTTGCTGGGATGGTGATGGGATTTCCACCATGCAACCTGACAGGATGTGCATGGTTGTCGAGGTCATGGATCCGGGCAATGTGCTGAAAGATCACTGCAAGGTCTCTAGAGGTGAGTTTGCGAATGAACTCTGGACCATCTCGTTCAAGTACTTGTTCATAGAGTCGTAATAACACATTAGTACCAATCAACAGGGGTGTCCTGCTGTTGAACTGACACTCTGGTACCACAAGTGCTAACACAACTAGTTCCTCTTCCCTGCCAGGAACGGACAGAGGGAAAGTGACACGAGCTTCTATGTAGCCAAGGTAGGGGACCTGCTGTCCACCAGCTCCCTCGATTTCAAGAAGAGCATGAATTGGATGTACAGGTAAGTGGGATAGATGGTTCTTATGAAAACACTCGGACACTGTTGTAACTTGTGACCCGGTGTCCATGATGGACTCACACGGTACACCCTCAAGGAAGACAGAAGCTACACAACGAGGACCTATAAGTCCTGGGGGTATGGATCGCTCTGTGCCACGGTAGGTTTCAGCCATTGTGTGTGTTATAACTTTCTTTTGTGTTTCAGCACCATTAACTGATCTGTCGGGACAGGGGTTATCCTCAACTACAGCTCCTGGATGTCCCATGGCAGAAGCTGCTGCTAGTTTTAAAGCAAATGGAGAAGCAGCCTGCTGAGCTAAGAACTTATCCTGCCTCTCTCTAAGTTCTGCATTCTTCTTGCAAACTAGTGTGGGGTTGGGTTCGTTTGAGCAATGAGCAGCAATGTGGTTGTCTTCCCCACACTTAAAACAAAACCACGGCCTGGGCATCCCAGGCACCTTAAAGGGTCTCCTCATGTTATTACTACTGATTGCAAAGCAGTCTTTCCTTTGAGTACCCTCACTCTCTCTCTGATTTTGTGCTAGTTTTTCAACTTGTTTTGTCAGTTCAGCTATCTTGTTCTCAATGCTAGAGGTTTCATCTTGCTTTGGTTTTACCACGGGGGGAGGGTTACTATCATGAGTGAGGTTCTGTGGCTTTTTGCTTAGCTTTTCTAGCTGTTTAGTTAGCTCATTCACTTTCTTTTCAAGCTTTGATGCCTCATTTTGTTTTGTGTTAGGCAATGGGACAGGTTCACAGTCATAAGAGGGCATATCAAAAACATGGTGGGCATACATGTTAGCTTTTGAAGCACCTAAATGTTTTTTCATCCTATCTAACTTTGCTGAACGACGGTCTTCCTCAGTTCTCAACATCAGGAGGAATCCGGGGAATGTTGGCGGATTGCTCCTTTTGCACTCTAACTGTAGGCCTATGATGATGCTCTGATCCCAACAGCCCCTACAGAATTGTCTGAGCAAGTGGTCGTTGGAACTTTCAGCTGAGACTCCCCCTCTAGAAATTGCCCTTGTGAGGAGGCTATGGAGCCTGTTCAAGTATGCTGATGGCTTCTCTCCATTATTTTGGTTAGAGCTGAGAAATGCAGCGAATAACTCCTCTCCATCCTCCACGACACCAAAAGCAGAATCAAGTTGAGTGACATAAACGCTTGGTGGTGAAGAGATGCCAAGAGGCTTCACAACATCAGCTGCTGGACTCAGCAAGCTCTCAAGAATCCTTCTCACCTTGTGAGCATCGTTCAAAGAAGAATCGTTAAGGAGAAGATCAGCTTGGGTGCGCCACGTTTCATAATCCACCTCACCATTTGGTCTTGGCATTCGTCCAGAGAAGGTGCGCATCCTTATTTGTGGGGATGATGAAGTGGTGGACTCACTTCGAATGACATGCTCCACAATCATTTTCTGGATCTGGGGGGGGTTAAAAACATTCTCATTGACGTGGGCTGGGCTCATTGGTACACTAGCAGGTGCACTATGAACATGTGTGGGCTCTGCAGGCTCATTTTGATCATTATCAGGCGTGTTATCATTTTGAGTTGCATGTGGCGGTGTAGCACTACTGTGTACATTCTGTGATGTGCTCTGGTTTCCCTGCAGCTCCTCCTGAAGAACACTCAAGAAACCTGCCCTGCCACTACCTGCAACAGACTCTAGCTCATCCAGGTATCTGCGAGCTATCTCCCTCCCCATCTCTTCCTGACAAACATCTCTAATGGTTCTCGCAAACCACGACACAGCAGGGTCCTTTGGACTTGCTAAGGTACCCAAGGTAATGGGGTCGATTCTATTGATAGACCTGTCAGATGCGTACTGGATCAGGGCTCTACCCTCTGGTTGTTCTGATTCATCAGGGATCCTGACTATTTTAGAAATGTCTCCATTAACTCTGAACACAGTATTTATTTCTTCATCTGTGTAATCTGATCCTATACCTGTTACATATAGGGAGTTCTGACCATTAACCTCAAAACGGTTGCAAATATCCATATCTGACTCAGTGAACTCAAATCTCAAAGGTGTGTATTGTGGGGTGGAAGATCAAAAAGCTACTATTTGACCAATCTCCTGGCTGGCTCGCCACTTTTATGTAACCTTCTTCTTAGTCTTCTCGGGTTCTGTCTGATCAACTAGGTTCGGATAAGGAGACTGGCAGTAGCACTGAAGCATGAGAGCAATTGATCTCCAACCCACATAACACACAACACAAAATATGGTATGAATGTTTATGTTCAAGTATTAGTCATTAATTAAATCCACAGAATGAAATAAAATTAGCTGACCAGGTAAGTACCGGTATAGAAAATAATAAAGATAAAATAAAATAAAATGTCTCTTTCCCCTTTAATGGGTTGAATTGTCCTTTTTATTCCCTGTTTTCCACTGTTTGTTTCAGTTTGTTTTTTAGCAAAAAAAATGTAAAAAAATAGGAAAAAAGTCAAAAATAGGAAAAAGTCAAAAATACTGAGATCTCAGAAAAGAAAGTGCAAATAAAATGTGTTACTCCTCAGGACTGAGTCCTGTCCTACCACACTGGTGCCACACTGGTCCCGATGAACCAAGAGTCTTCATGCAGCATGGCGGTGATACAGGTTGCAGTTGAACCAAGAGCCTCCACGTGGCAACGGCGGTGGTGTGGATCACAGTTGAACAGAAGAACTCGTCCCTCAAAAAAACCAGCCAAAATAGTTCAGAAAAGTCCGTGGAAACACTCGTCCGAGTCGCTCCCGAGATCGGTTTCACTTCCACCAGGTAAGTTTCTTTTCACACTCACTTTCTAACGACAGTTTTATCACAACTTCCACGAAATATCATCATGTTTGGCCGCCGAACGGGGGACACTTTGCTCTGCGGCTGCATGAGGTTTCTCCTTTTTTTTCTCTTTTCTCTGTCCCTCACCTTCTCACACACACCCAGGCCTGCAGGTGATGCGTTCAGGTAAGCTCGGAAATTCTACTATCGGACGAAAAACAACTACAATACAGGAAAACTATGATGCACTCAGGGAAACTGGTATTTCTGAGTGTTGTAATTCTAACCAGGGTTACAACAGCATGTCCCGTTATTCCTGCACTGAAGAGCTGCCTCTGATCCTGACATCCTATCACCTTGACCTTTAACAGATCACTGAACATCCCTGAGGGGAGCTAAATAAAAGGCCAGTGCTGTGGTTCCTACTGATGTCACCGATGTGATATCAATAGTTTGTCACCGAGTGTTCCTCCGGAGGTGCATGAATCCCCAATGCTTCTCACAGAATTGCCTGTTAGAGGCTGTCAGGATGTATAAAGATAAAAAGGGAGGCCTCCTCGTCCCTTCCCACCCCAAGGACAGCATTGGGAGGGGGGCAGAGGAGCACTGATTGAGAGCACCTGTCAGGTGAGGCTTTCGCAGTTGACAGCGCAGAAGGAGCTCCGGGTCGACTGCTATGACTGCTAATCTCTGACGTGGCAACCTGCCGGGCTCTGCCACTCTCCAGAGGGGAAGCGCCAGGAGCCCGAGAGCGGAGGCGTTTCCAGGGCTGCAGTCCTGCTAATGTCTCCCCCAACAGAATGAACCAAGCTGATATGCTCTAAATACATTTCATTATCATCATCATGATTATATCACTAATTGTGTGTACTCGGTAATGTGCTGCACCAGCCGCCTCCTGGGAGGTGTCTGAGAGACTGAATGATTAAAACATGTATGATGAACCATGCATCAAAACGTCCCTGCGGGCTTCCTCACAAGATACATGTAAGCGGCTCCACTGACACTCGGAGCGAGCAAACAGCAGAGGATGTGGTCTACTGAGGGGCCGAGAGGCTGAGGAGGAACCTGCAGGCAATAACATGACAGCAGGTGGATATTAGAGATGCAGGGGATTGACCTGAGGTGACCCCATCCATATCCATAAACCCACAGTACATAACCTCTACACCTTCAGACATGAATCCAGTGCAGCCTAAATAATTCCACTACCACACAATAAGGAAACCAAAGGCTGTGGTTCAAATCATGGCTGTGGGCTTCTCTGGCCTGTGTGTGTGTGCTTGCCTCCATCGTTCTGTGTGGTTGACAGGAGAGGATAAAGTTTTTGTGACAGCACTTGATGAATGTTTAATCCAACATTCATACATGGGATTGGGTCCCCAGTCAAAACCCACCAAAGACACACAGCAGGTGTGTGAAATATTCATTCACTACACGCTTCATTAAGAATGAAACATACCATGGTCCCCGTTCATTTATTCATTTCGATTATCGAAACAAAAGACAGAAAAATGGGAGATTAAAACACGGTGGGCGCGCTATTCTATATTTGTCTCACAGATTTGTAACAATTTGTGTTGTGACAAATAACTCTGCCTGTTGAAATCCCGCTGTCATCTTGCTGAGAGTCAGGCAGCTACTGTGAGCGGAGCTTTCATCTGAGGGCTGTAACAAATCACTGCCTGCCTGAGACGCTCCAGCTCCGCATCCGACTGCAGCAGTTTGACCCCTGACCTGTCCAGGAGCGTCTGGTGACTCATCGCATAAAGCATCCTGATTTATATCTGAGCTATCAGCTGGGGACGGGACAGTTTTCATATTTTAACAATTAAACGATGGAATATGACAATTAACAATCTCTCTTGGTGATGAGTGACTGCACAGAAGAAATGACTGATGCTCTGCCTGTCAGCTCACAGGTTCTCTTGGACTCTTTTTTATCTTTTAGAACGTTAAATGTGTTGTTGTTAAAGTGCCAGGGTTGTTTCAACATAGACCTGCTCTCTTTATATGAATGTGTCACACAAAACCCTCATTTCCCTGTGGAGATCATTAAATTTTAATCTAATCTAATCTAATTAAAACAAGGATGTGCAGGTCCTGACACATTGTCCATTATGAATGTGTTGTTTTCAGAAACACAAAAAAATGTAGTTTTAAATTTGTAATACAAAGAGTTTAAAACAATTATTCGACTTTTATAGAAATACACATCTCAACATGGTTTATCGCTGTTATTATTTGTGGTTAAAATGTTTTTGATTAACTGATTTGCAGCTGTTGTCATATTCAGATAAGGTCAATTCAATTGTCACTGCATGTAAACAGAAAGACAGTTTGGCTTTGTATGTTGTTTTCTTAGTTGTGGTTTGAGGCTCACAAAAAAATGCGATGCAATTTAATTATAAAAGGAGACAAAGACTAATTAAAACACAGAATTAAAAAAATTAAACATACAAATTATTATTAATACTTTCCCTGTAGGACTATTACTATTTCCACATCCAGTGGAATTAATCATCTTTTGAAAGCAGAGTTCTGTATTAATGAAATGTATTGATCCTCTGTGTGTTTGACAGGTCATTGTTTTCACCCTGTAAAGTCCCTTTTAGAGCCTTTTTTCCAGCAGTGAAATTTACATCTAAACTATCATGTAAAAGGAGAATCTCATCATCAATCACATTGTCAAGATGACTGGTTATATACATTGTCACCTGACATTTAAATGAACGTGTGCATCATTTATGTTCTTGCATTTCTGTAATTGTATCTAAAACTAATTTAGCAATATAGAAATATGTATAAAAATGTTACGATATATATATTTATTTAATTATAAGTTAATAATAAGTAACATATTATTATATAAAATTAAATATATAATATAGTGCAATAATAATATACTATAATAACATTACGCCATTAATAATGTATAGATAAAGGTACAGTAATATGATAATAATAATAATAATAATAATAATAATAATAACTTTATTTGTATAGCACTCATCTAAACAAGGTTACAAGTGCTTCAAAATGTTTTTTAAATATATTATTATATATACTTTATATCTCGGCGGAGGAAAGGAGGACAGGAAGTCCCGCCCTCCTCTCCTCCCTCATTTACTTACGTCACTTCCATCTTGCTGACAACATGGCGGCCGTCAGTCTGTCAGACTCGGGGACGTCGCTTCCCAGAGACGTAGTGATCAAGACGGAGCCGGTGGTGGAGGCGGAGACGGAGAGCGGGCTGGTGTCCGGCTCGGAGGGGCCGCCGGTGAAGCGGGACCCCGTGGTGCCGCTCCTGTCCCCGGTCAGCGGGCTGCAGCCGCTCGCCTGGTCGCAGGACCACCGCCTGGCCGTGTGCACCACCAGCTCCCTGGCGCTGATGGAGCTGGTGTGCGACGTTCACAGCGGGAAACAGGAGCTGATGCTGCACCGGACCTCCATCCCCGTCCCCGGCGAGGCCACCAGACTGCGGGTAAAGATAAACAACACACGGTGTTCAATGGAGCAGGGGGGGGGGGGATAAAACAAGCTAGCTTCTGTTAGCATGTGCATCTGTTAGTAAACACTGAGCTCGACCACAGTTATGAACCTCAGATAAAGACACGTGATGTAATGTTTTATATCTGGAGACCACGACAACCCAATCAGCTGATATCTAATCCCAGATAAATGTGCAAGGTATCAATCAATCAATCAATCAATCAATAAATCAATCAATCACTATCCACAAATGTCAGTTATCGTCTAACTCAGGATTCACTCTCAATGAAAGTGCATGAACAGAAACTGTCGAGATGAGAAAGAAACTGCAACGCATCGATTATAACTGATCACAGGACAAATCAATTTGACTAAACAATGTCAAAACATACTTTAAATAGTACAAACTAAGAAAAAAAGACTACCACACCTGTTAAAGTAAAATATGACACCTTCAATTCAGTGTTTTCATTGACCAATAGGCCCCAAATCTATAAGTTCTGCATAATATAATAAAAATAATTATCATTATAAAGGTTTATAAATCGATACCTTTTGTAATTTGTAAAAAAACTGGAAAATAAAAGGTAAAACTGTCCCATAGATGAAACTAATCGCTGACCCCTGTCATATATCACGTTATTGGTGGATGTGTTTGCAGCAGCAGTGATGATACATTTCAGTAACGACTGTTTCCAAAACACACAGGTGGTCACAAACTGACATCTGTGAGTGTTTTTGTCTCGTTGTTATTCGTGCAGTTGTTACACAACTTATGTAAACATGCCGTAGGAGCACAGCCAAGCTCGTATTCACTCGTGTGCTATTAGTTTGGCAGCGGTGGATGTTTCTGTACTTTCATTATTTACTAAACTGCGAGAAAGATAATTAAAAGCGATTTGGATACGAATGTCGATGCGAAGAGAAACTGTAAAACTATTTTGTTCTGGTAAATCTCTCCCTCCACAGCTGCTCTACTGTGTGATAATGATTGTTTATAGGTTCCTCTTCCAAAAAAACTCCACTTGGCAGATAAAATATTGGACGGAGGCTGAGTTTAATAATCCACTCGACACAGTGACAGAAGGGTGAAGTTGGTTTTCTGCCGTCATTGATAAATATGATTAAGTGCTCGTTGAGCGGGAGGCTTAATGAGGCGGGAGGGGCACACGATGGCGTTCAAAAGTAAGTGTCACAAACGACATTATGTTGCGCTGGTCGCTGCCATGTCAAGGATCAGTAAAGTTTTTTTTCTGAATCAGGTTATTTAGTTGATATAAGCTCGTCTTAAAAAGAATGCTTTGTTTTTCTGCTCATCAACTGATCTTTACTGGAGAATCTTTGACATCTATTATCATTATTATCTTAAATTACATATATATATATATATATATATATATATATATATATATATACATTGTACATGTTAAGGTCAACTTATAATAGTTTTTTAATTCACATAGGACTTGAAATAAAGCCTGGTAGAAAGTACAAAGTAGAACCCGATTGATTTAAGAGGATATGTTTAAGGGTTTGATTACATCTAAGGAGTCATTGCTGAATAATTTTTCAGCAGCACCGGCTTTCAACAACTCCTCTGCAAATATTGCGAGTTATGCAGTTTGGCTGTTAGTGAAATGACTTGCAAACTTTCTTTTTGTTTTAAAAACCTTAATTCTTTCATTTTGTTGTTCACGTTTCAGGTGGGAACAGCGGCAGAGCATACACAAATGGTGGAGAAGTTCAGCACGCATCCGGTCCCCACCGTGAGGCAAGTTTTTCTGGCCGACAGAGTGATGAACCCGTCAGTGGTTGCACACAAGGGAATAAAGTATTCCAGTTGGTCCCCGTTAGGTTGTGACTCTGATGGACGGTGTTTGCTCGCGTGCCTAACGCTGGACCACAGACTTACCATTCATAACAGCTACAAGCGCCTCGAGTGGAGCATGCTCGTCAATCTCACCAAAAGGTACAGTGAGAGGTTAAAGGAGCGAGGCTACGCCAGAAAGGACAACGAGCCGCCGCAGGAAAACCTGCAGGACTTTGAGGAGCTGCAGCGGCGCTTCCGAATGCAAACGCCCCTGAGGATGGAGTGGTCAAGCATTTACACGATCAAACAGGTTCAGCCGGACAACACGGGCATGGACTTGGAGATGGTCCTCCTGGCTGTCTTGATGGAAAACGGCGACCTTGTTTTGTGGAAGTTTGATTTGCCGTTTGTAAACGGGGATGATGTCATGTTTTATGACATCATTGAATCAGGTGTGATTCGACCCAGTAACTTGGCGTGGTGGGAGTATGAAAACACAGATCGCCGGATGAGCGGCCTGATCATCGGCAGTGAGGTGGGACCAGTTAAGATCATGCCGGTCAGCCTGACGGGAGTGAAGGGCTACTTCACCCTGCGACACCCTGTCATCCTCTGGAAGGACTGCGACGAGATAGCTGTGGAAAACATCAAATGCGTCCAGATGATCCACCCGATCCATAGATGCAGCTGCAGCCTCATCGTCGCCTCGCGAGGATGTTACGTCTTTTGGTGTCTGCTCATGATTTCACCGGCCGGACTTAATGTGCACAACTCTCACGTGGTGGGGCTTCACTCGCTCCCCGTGGTCTCGCTAGCGGTCAGTCAACATGGCGTTGCAGTGTATTCATGCTCCATAGACGGGTGTATAAAAAAGCTGACGCCTACATTTACTGAGAATACTTTGATTTTCAAACAAGACGACATGATGCGACTTGAAAACCTGACAGGGCGGCGGATACATGGGATTGCGGTAAGCCACAATGGAGCGTATATTGCGATGGTCAGCACACAAGGTATGGTGGACAGCCACCATCCAATCACCAGGACCTACCAGGTTCACTTTTTGACCCTGAAAACGCCAGAAAGTGCAGCAGCACTGCTGCTAAAGTCTCCCGTACAGAACTTGTACAAACTGGCCGACCTGCTTGACATCGTGAGGTGGCAAATTCTGAAAAACAAGTGCATCCCTTCAGCACTGCAGGAAGAGCTTGACCAAAGGATCCAGGAAGTAGACTCGCCCTACTTGTGGCGTTTCAAGCTCTTTTTGGTTCGTATACTTTACCAGTCTCTGCAGTCGCCTCCGACAGATCATCGCTGGAAACCCAGCCAAGTGGGAAGCAAGGTGTTTGTAAGGGACGCAGACGAGGAGGATGGAGAGGACGAAGAAGATTGTGTGCTAGAGGAAGGCGAGTCTGTCGGAGGGAAGCCGGAGAAGGAGGAGAATCGCGAGGAGCAGAGGGCGGAGGTGCAGGCTTGGGTTAACTCTGTAGAGAGTCACCTGATGAGAGAGAACATGAAGAAGGTGCTGGGGGTGGTGTACCTCAACACCTGGATCGCTCAGAACACCAGTATACCCACCTGTGGCCTGGTGGAGTACCTCGCCAAAGACACTAACGACAGAAATTCAGAGGTAAAACCTAGTGACCCACTGACAATGAACGTCCTGGTCCGATTCCCTTTGTTTTCACTTGACCTGATTAGTGTTGTTACGTACATGCTCAAAGTGGAAGCTGCACAGTGTCAATCCGGTTCAGTTAAGAAATGGTAATACAGCGTTAACGTTTGGATTTACAGTGTTTCCCCTATAATTTCTTTTTTGGCGAAATCTGTGACTCTGACTGGTTAAATCTCTCTTGTGTAACCTATGACCTTTCCTGTTAATCCACACTAAAGGAATTTTAGTACATTGATTAACCAAAGGATCGGTTTTAGATTAACATCAGATCTTTAAAGTCTTTTGAGTTGAAGCCGCCACCAGTAAGACGTGTTTCATCCAAAACCCTGTCACCAGTAAATAAAGTGAAAAAAATAATATTGAAACTCCAATTTTCCACAAATCAGACTCCTTGGCGGAGGTAACAAATTTGAACTTTGACATCATTTCTACGTGTTTCATCAGTGAATATCACGTGTAATTAGCTGAAGAGTTAATTGGGGTAAAATACTGCAGATTAGCTCTGACATCAAATGTTTTAAATCAGCTGAAAATAAAGATTTTTTTTCATTCTTTAAGATATAATTCTTACCACTGTCTGTCTGTGTGTGTTAATTGTCCCTCTCAGATCCTGATTGGCCACATGAAGAAAAAGATTAACAAGCAGACGTTCCCGGAGCACTGCAGCCTGTGTCAGGCCGTGCTTCCCTTCACCGACCACAAACAAGCAATCTGTGAAAACGGTCACATGTGGCTCAGGTACGAAGACTATTCTGGATTTTTCTTATTTTTTAACAACTCCTAAATTTAAATCTAATCCACTAAATCTGCCTCAGCCTCACAGAACGTGCAGGTGCCGCATCGGTTCAGACGCCAGACAGTCGGGGTGTGAATTGAATCTTTGACGGTTTATTTGTCTTCACAGAGCAGTAATCAAGCCTCCCACCTCTTGATATTTACCCATGCACCACTCTCATCGTCTCATAAATATTATCTGTCAAACATTTCTCCTTCCTTCCTCGCTAGCTGGGATGCGGTGCCTCCGGTGGGCACTGGGAGGGAAATCTGTGCCCCTTCAGTTGCACCTCGGCGCTGCCTCTGCTCTACTTTTGTGTGTGTGTGTGTGAGCGTGTGTGTGTGTGCGCGTCTCTCCCTGCCAGCCCGCTCTCTTAATGCCGTTCTCTCGGTCTCCTCCAGGTGTGTGTTGTCATACCAGGCCTGCCAGACGCTGACGTTCAGACGTTGCCTCCTGCTGGATAGCATCGCCAGACTGCCAAAGCCTGAGGGTAAGCGCCACTTTTTCCATCTCCCTCCACCTCCGTCTCACAGTCACACTCTCCATCAGCCGTCTCCTCCTGTCACCTTCAGCGTCGGCCCTCATCCCACCCTGCCGCTCAGATCACAACTCCACACTTTGGATTTCCGAGTTGGTTGAAAACGTAACTCTGAAAAACATGAAGCATTATTCAAATGAGAGGGTTTCTTTAGTATTTATTATTAAAAAATAAAGGTCTTATCTCACTTTCCGGGTTGAAGACAGAAACTTGCGCAGCTTGTGTCTCATCATTGCCTCAAATAATGAGCACTGGTGCAGGAATAATTCGTGAGACTTTTTGTCTGATATTTTGATTTCTTGCAGAACTTATTATATAATTATTTCATCATTATTAATTAAACTGAGTGCGATTTCAGATCCATTCATGATTTTCTATGAAAAAAAAAAATCCCCCTCAGGGGGGACCAGGTGTACGTCCACCATTGTTTCCTGATGACAGTTGGGAGAGAACACACTGTGTGAGGTTTGGCTTCATCCGGCTGCATCATGCATCCCAGGTCTTTATCAGAGTTGGCTTAACGCCTGAGGCACGACTCTCCTGGTCATTCCAACCGATCCGGGCTGAAGGCTCGGTGCAGTTTTGGCATCTGTCAAAATTGCCATCATCGCATCGCAGACAGTTTACTGTATTTAATGTTTACTGAGGCTTTGTCTCGGTTAATAGATCAGTAGACTTCTCTACGGTGAGACGCAGGATGTGTTTGACAGTAATAAATGTTTCCTGTCGGAAAGACACTTTTCATACCCAGAGGTAGATTCAAGGTAAATTAATGATCACCATGAGCGAGAGGATCGTTCGCTCATCATTTATCAGTGTTCTCTAATGTCTGACGGCGCTTTAGCACAGAATATTTATTATACTACATATTTTAATTTGTTTATTTATATTATTTTCTTCATTGGTTAATTAACTCAAGCTTTATTTTAGTCTTGCAAACATTTAGGTGAATTTATTACTGTAATCTTAAGTACTTGTTACAAAACAGGCATTTAATCATTGTAATTAACCTTTTAACCTTCCGTCCGTCCTGACACGTCTCGTGTTGGAAGCTTTATGAAATTGTTCCCAAGTCTTTTAACTTTCATGGAGAAGCGACTCCGGCACCGAAATCAAATGAGACCAACGTGTAAACTTGTCGTCACATTTACATGACAAAGTGCACCCGGAGAGTCTTTAATCATTTCGTATTGTGAATCCCGTTTTCTCTGCCCACAGATCCGGAGTGGATAAAGAAGATTCTGCAGGCGCCCTGCACGCTCTGCGACTCGCCGATGATCTAGAGCTGAAACCACCGCAAGAACCTCAGGGCTTCCGCGTGACCTTCACAGCTCCCCGCTCTCACGCGGGGTCCAATTTTGTCACACATCACTGCAACAGTTTTTTATTTCATGTGTTTTGTTCACCTTTTTATTACTTTATTTTGGTATCTTAAAAGTGCAAATAAAAGGCTTTGATTACACGTTCAGACTCGCATTTCCTCTCGAGTGCAGCCTACAAAGTGCGCAGAGAAGCTGTTTCCCCCCATGCCGCAGTTTTAAATTAATATTTTACTGAGGTAAAACAGTTTGGAGTCAAACTTTACAGATTTCTTTATTTTTCCTCGCTCTAAAATTAATTCCCAGTCAGACGCAGTGTTTGCACAAGGGTGCAAAGAAACAAAGTTTAAAATGTGGTTATATGTGGAGGTTTTTATTATTCAGTAGGACTTCAGGGCACCATAAATAAGCTCGCTCATTTCCTTCTGTTGACTATATTTCCAAACCTTTGGTGTAGTTTTTATTGCAAGGAAGTGGAACTTACTCTGCTAGTCCTATTTTAGTGAGTTTTTTCTTTCCTTTTTGAGTGCAACAAATAATACACTCTGAATAATACATACTCTGAAAAAAACTCAACATACCTACTTTAATTGGCACTGTAAAACAATTTCCAAGCTCTGGGAAGAGGGGGGGGAGGAGGAGGAGGAGTAGGGTGGTGGTGCTCAGTCATTCTCTCAGATGAGGACTTCCGCTAATGTAAACGCAGAAGAGAAGGAGCGGCGAGGCAGATGAGATGAGCAAGAGGCAGGAAGAAAGCGAAAAGTGTGCTTAAAAACCCGGCGCGGTCCCTCCCCGGGGAGCGCGTCGTAATGAGATTCAGCAGTAATGAGGGACAGAACATGGCGCCAGATGTGATTCTAATTCCAATTGGGGGGTGTTAGAGAGCATATTGTTAAATACAATTAACCCTTTTTTCATATTTGGAGGGAACAAGGGCCGCGGGGAGGGGGGATACAGGCTCAGCGGCACGTTTCCCCGACCCTCCCCATCCCCTCGGCCCCGGCTCCTTGTTCTGGAGACACGGAGGTCGGCGGCCGGTGATCAAAGAGGAAGCTGGACCTGAGAGACTGGGCCGGCAGCAGAGCCTCCTCTGTTCACCGCCGCGTCTCATCCCTTACATCCCTGGATCCGGCAGAGGTGGGGTGGGGTCTGCCCTCCCTCTGGTGTCACTGGAGATGATAGCCTGCCCCGGGGCGAGGAGAGAGGAGGCAGCTCATGCTTCCGAACCCTCAGGATCTCATGAAAGGGGACCTTTTTGATTTTATTTTTCTAAACCCCCACATTTCTCAGCTCAGTGGTGGCATTTATTGGCCCGAGACTCAGTGAAGCTTCTGTGCAGCTGTGGAAGAAAGGGGCATCTCCCATTTTACTAGAAAGTGAATCCTTTATCACATTATCATGGCCACGGCTGCCAGAGGCCCTGAGATGTGTGAAATTAGTGGTAGTTTTGTAGTAATTAGTTTTTAGAAGCATCGCTGCAGGAAGTGTAGTTTTTAATAATCAGGGACTCAAACATTTTAAGTGGAAGTTATATCTTTTAGTTTATTTTTATTGGATCCTCATTAACCTCTAACTGCTCCTGATATTCCGGAGGCCTTCACGTTAACGATTAGTATAACAGTGAGGTTTAGATCAGCTGTGAGCCGTGTGTGATACAGACTAATAATTAGCACACAAACATCCATATATTTCATAAGAGTTAAGAAATCAGCATCAGACACAGATATATATTTAAACTGTGTTTTTAAAGAACTACTCACGAGTCCCATTCAACTGCTGTAACTGTCTTTCACCCTCACACGAGTGACATTTGCCCAGAGTACAAGGATAATAACCAATAAATAATCCAATAATAAAAATCTGCATCAATAACACTCAACTTAATAGCTTTTTTCCAGAGCTTATAATCAAATGTTCGTGTTCTTCCTCAGCAGATTTGTGTGGGTGGAGTATGTTTATTTTCTGACCTAATAAAAAAAAACTAATAACCTAATACAGTAATTACATTTTACTGTTGTTATATCCTTTTGTGAAGCAATATGTGACATTAACAAACATGTTATACAGATAAAGATTATTATTATTATCATTAATAAATTAATAGACCTTGACTTTTTTGGTCAAATTACAAGAATATTTGACCAAATAATAATTGACTTTATTCTTCTGAAGAAACCCCCAAATTTTTGTTTGTAGGAGATATGAAATCTTCATATTAATGCTTTGTCAGAGATTAGTTTAAAGTTTAAAGAAAAACACCAGCAGCAACTATTGTCCACGAAAAGAAACAGATGCCGTGAAGCAGGCTCCTCCCTGTGACGTGTTCCACAAGCAGACTGAGATGTGTTCTGTGGTTTTAATTAATTTCAATTTAAAGCAAAAACGTCACAGTCAACTGAAAATATCAGAGCTCTGCTCCTGTCGTCAAACAAATTGAACAGGTTAAAAAGAAAAGAAAATCCACACCCACAGGGAACTAAAACCTGCAGCCTAATAAACTGACAATTACAAATCCGGGGTAAATATTAACTTTGGCTCCGACACCAAGGATTCTCCTGATGGAGCCAAACACAGCAGAACTGAAACGTAACCCTGCTTTTGTCAAGGTTCGATCCTTTATCAAAACCGCTTAATTGAAAGGTTGATACAGAGAATTGTGAGGATGTAAACTGAGCAGTGTTCCTGAGCTCAGGCTGTGGAGGGTTTAGAGTTTGGTGCCTTCTCGGCTGCAGCCTCCCCTCTCTCTCTGTCGGAGCCTGGGGATTCGGTGCACAGTGTGTGTATGTTTGTCAAGTGGAAGTGGCTCCTCAGGTTGTAATGTTCCTGTCACTGATAGGTGGAGACCAGCACTGTTACAAAGGTTAGCTGTGTTTGGTTGATCCTCCTCCTGCTTTAATATAATAATCCGTCAAAGAGCATCTCCACTGGTAATTACCTGCTTCCCCTCCCTCTCTCTCTCTCCCACTGTCTTTGCTCTCAACACTTCAAACGGGGGATTTTTCTCTTTGCATACAATATTTATATCCTTTATGTCAGTGGCTGGATGGCATGAAACATTCATGGCACCTTTTCACACCTTAATTTCATGTGATGTTCCTTTTGTTTTGTTTAGACTGGATCTTGAACACGAGTTGTCCCACCGTATTCTCTCAAGAGTATCGATTCGTTTTGTTGCTTCAGCATATTTCAATTTACACAGTGCGAGGTGGCAGCTGCTTCGCTGCCTCCGACGAGCGACTGCGTCACCTGGAAAACATTGTTTGGGATTTGACGAGTCTCCTGTTGATTCGTTCACATCTCTGAGAAAAGAGTAGTTTATGAAGGTGCATATACACTGATCAGTATTTCTAGTTGTACTCAGGAGCCAGAGCACTTTATTGTAAACACACAGGGTTTGTGTTGGAATATTTCATCCATTCCCCAGTTTTCTCCATTAATTAGATATCAATTATAAAGAGCTGTATGACAGAACTACCACAGATACGTCAGTAGATAGACATATTTATATTGCCTATGTTTTTTAACGACAGGATTCTGTTTGACCTTTCATGAAAATCTTCATCATCGCAATATATTGACTCTTTCTTGGTGACCTGTAATCTCGTGTCATTATGTCACAATCAGGTTACAATATAAAATATTACATTTATTTGTTTGGCTATGCCACGCCCCCATCATTGACAACGATAGAAACAGATAAAAGGTTACTTTCAGCATAATAAAGAACAATAACGTCTACTTGTTTCTTTCTTCATCATTTTCATTCAACTATTATTGCCATGGTCATCCGTGACCCCCCGCAGTAGCTCCATGTCCCCCCAGGGGGCCTCACCCCTCAGTTTGAGAACCACGGATTGTTTACACCTCTGTGTTTATTTAAATATTTTTAGTCGTTGCAGCCGTTCTTCGTTTAATGATGTGATTTAAAGCAACTTACAAAGCTTAATGAACTCATAAATTGGAGAAGCATCCGGACAGGACACATATCGTCCTCCTGCTCTGATGTAAACACGACCGTCTGTGAAGTTCAGGTCAGAATATCTGCCAGTGTAGAAACTGCAGCACGGTAACGATCCATGTCTGCCGCTGCCGCCTGCCTCCACTTCCCCCTCCTCTGTTTCTAAAGTCTTCTAAAGTGAACCACACACCCCCCCCCACCCCCAAACTTGTCAGCACTAATGAAGTCAGTATGCAGGGTTGTCTTCCCCTCGCTCTGAACTGATGGGGTGAACATGGTTGTCTAACTGGTTGACTCCCCCGCTCTGCCGTCCCCCCCGGGGGAGCTGGGTGAGGAGAGAGAGAGAGAGCGAGCTGAGGGAGGGCAGTGACCCGAGACCAGCTGAGGAGGATAGGAGGGTGGGGTGGGGGGGATGCATGTCCATCATTAGAGTCACTATTTGTTCGTGGCTTTGAGAGCACTGAAGTGGAACTAATACTGAGCAGCAGAATGGACATGGAGAGGGAGGGCCACTTTTTACTGCTACATTAATTAAGCTCATTCTCAACATGCTCCCTGTCTCCTCTTGTTCTGCTGTAATTAAGTGGAGGGGCTGCATTGTGTGTGTGTGTGTGTGTGTGTGTGTGTGTGTGTGTGTGTGTGTGTGTGTGTGTGTGTGTGTGTGTGTGCTGGTTTAACCTTTTCTGACATTTAGCACAACATCCTCACTCTCAGACGTGGGAGGAGACTGAACTCGTTGTTTAGTATTTTCCCTGTGGGAGATGTTTCTGCCTCTACATCCGAGGTGAATGTACTTTTTAATAGGACTTTTACTGTTTATTTGTTTTACCCATTAATGACTGAGTATTGTTTCATGTATTGATTTGTTTAGATTGTCAGAAAAAAGGCTGAGTGGCTCTGGCACAAGTTCCCTGAGACAAAGGTGATGATACAAATGTCATCATACCCACTATCGAGCAAATCTAATGGAAATACACCAACACATTAACTCATCAAACACACGAATGCCAGTCAATCCCTGACGTTGTAGCTGCTTTCAGACTGAACTCCGGTTGATCTACCCTGCCAGCCCCCTGGTAAAAACTCTGGATTACTGTATGTCAGAGTGAGCCTGAGTGAGAACACAGCAGGACATTATCCTGAGGACTGATCTCGAGCGAGCGGGCGTGTTGGTGACGTTTCTACAATGCGACAGATGCAAAGCTGAAACAAATGAGAAAATACAAACACATAGAAGACGCTGGGCCGATGTCTTATTCTTCCCTCTACAGGAGTCTTCTTAACCTTTTAATGACCTTTTAAGATAAATAAATCCTCATTTTACCACATTATAATTAAGAGAAAACATCCTGTTAGGAACCAGTAATAGTTTAGTTTTGTTCAACGATGCAAAAAGGTTTGGAACAGCTAATCTTAATGAGTACATTTAATAAAAATGGTTTTCTTCCATTTGATGTCTCATCATGTGCCGATGATTTACAGCTGTGACAGCTATGAATACTTCTGATACCTAAATGAATCTCTCTACGATCAGTTGTTCACTTTTACTTGAGAGAGATTCTAAATCGGGACTTATGCTGCTGCGTTTGCTTAAGTGCAGGATTTAAGGATTTCCTCGATTTAATGAGCTCTGTGTGATGTGTCTTTGAGTGTGATTGATAGGCACTTATTTCTTTGTGGCTTCAGGATTAAATCACTGTGTTTTCTCCAAGACGTCAGGGATAAGTGAATGAAAATCACTCGTGGTTGTGCTTGAGCGATGGAGGATTGGCAGCTCTTAAGTGAAACACACTGTTCGGCAGGCCTGCAAGACATCATGTCGCGTGTTCGTAAATAGGGGCGGATGATGGATGTCTGTCTCCATCCGCGCTGGCACTGTGAAGTGACAGCTCTCTGTAACAGTGACAAGTTGGGTTCCAGCGGAGACAGATTGCCGTCAGGTGGCTCCATTTTCAAAAATCTCACCAAGAATACGGAGCGCTTAACTTTCCTTTTGAAGGCTGAAGGGCTCGCTGCGCCTTTTATATTCCAGATTTCAGCAGGAGGAGAAGACAGGGGGGTGGTGGTGGTGGTGGTGGCTTATTTGAGAGTTTGCTTTAATATCTGTCTTTCAAAGATCAGAGTGTGTCAAATTCTCACACCTCATATTTCATAGCATCTATCACAGGCCATGTAAAATTCCCTTAAAAGTGCATTATGCAATATAATAGCAGGTTTGGGTGACATTTATCCGCCAAGGGGAGAAAGGCTGGTTACAGACCTATTGCCTTTTACAAAAAGGATTTCATCACCCGGGGAATCTGTGTGAATTTCTGCGGTTTGTCTCGCGATTGCAGCCGATGATTAAAATTAGACGTGAACTTTACGCCATTTCCCGCAGACAAATCTGTTTTTTGCACATGCAAATAATTAGAATCTTAGAGGTGACACGAAGCAAACACAAGTTTTGTGTGTGTGGGGGGTGGGGGGGGGTATTTTCATTACGCGACTTATTGTCGAAATACTGTCAGAGCAGTTGATCTAGATAGTTTTGAGCGATCCTCCGAGATGTCTGCATGGGAGTGGGAGAAATTATTTCAGGGCCTGGTTATGCAGAATTTGTAATTTGCCTTTTTTTTTTTTTTTTTAGAAAAGGAAATACCGGTAATAACTATGTGCAAAACCATTAGAATGAATATTTATGGTGCTTGTTATGAAATATTCATTAAGTCGGTGTAAAAAAAGAACAGCGAGTGAGACTGGGGAGAGAGGCTGTGTGTTTACTTGTGTGTGTGTGTGTGTGTGTTTGTGTGTAAAATGGGGGCGGTGGGGCCCTCATCACCTATTGCTCAGGAGTACTGACAAAACCCCGGGATTGAATATCTGACATCTCTTAACAAAAGAAGCAGCAGTAGCATCTTCTTCCCCCCTTTTATTATTTTTCCCTCTATACCATCTCCCGCTCTTTCTCTTTCTCTTTCTCTCCGCCCGGGGTGATGCGAGTCCCTCTGTTCATTCGATCTCCACATCTCTCTCTCTCCCTCCGTCTCCACCTTTCATTCCCTCACTTCCCCTTCGTTCCATCTACCCAAATTAAGAAATTAATGAGGGATAGGTTCTTTACCAACTGCCCCCGCAATGTTTACCACTGATGAAATTATAATGTAGGCCCTGCTGTATTATTTATAAGCCAATTAGGGGAAGTGTTACTTGATTTGATGGGGAGCCGACACACAGAGTACATTTAACTAATGGAGACCAAGAGAGTAAAGGGAAGGAGGGGAGGGAGGACAGCTGAGGCGGACTATTCCGCACGATGCTCTAGGATTACGTGGCTAATTGCCCTGCTTTATCTGTCTGTCACGGATAGCCATGCATATTTTAGCGTTCCCAAAGACTTTGATTGTTTGCACTCGTGTTGGGGCTGTAGCAAGTAGAGCAGAGGCCAGAGTGGAGTGTAGTTAAAAACTGGCAGCAGGGGAGGCAGGGAGGGGGCGACGGAGAGGAGGAAGAGGAGAGTGGGTGGGTGGGTGGGTGGTTGTTGGGGGGGGGGGGGCGTGCGCAAAACTCCGACACTGTGACAGGTGGAGGAAGAGTTTTGACAAGGAGCAAAGGGCTGTCGAGGTGGGGAAATGTAACAGGGGCAGAAAAAGGGCCGCTCACCGGGCTGCAATTAGACGGCAGCACAAACAGTCATTAATTTCACTTATTGCCGCCTGTAGCCGAGCGCGGCCGCAGCGACCTGCTCTGCATACTGTTGAGGAATGACTTCATAATTCTGTTTGCTCATTTGCGCGGCTCAGTTGCATCACAGCATGGAAAAGTAGTGACATTCGAGGAGCCGGCGAGGGACTACGATCCTGCAGATGCTGCACCAGCAGCTGGAAAACTGTGGTTACACACGAAACAAATGGTTTTACACAGATGGGTGAAAAACAGGATTAACTGATTTTTCAATTAGCCGACTCTAATTGATCAAGTCCACCTCCCGAGTAGCAGCGTCTGCAGTTTTTTGTCTTTTTAATCACAGAGTAAATTCAAGCTGAAATGATTATTGATCAGTTCATTTATGGGGAAAGTTTCAGTTGGGGGTTATGTTTTCACCCCCGTGTCGATTTGTTTGTTTGTTTGTGAGCAAGATTACACAAAAACTACCTGACGGATTCCAACAAAACTTGGTGAAAGGATGCGGTTTGGGTCAGGAGAGAACTCATTACATTTTGGTGCGGAACAAGCTTTGTTTTTTCACTTTCTTTAACATTAGGAGATTTTTTTTTCTCAGAGAATAATTCATGGATCTTGATGAACAAAAATTATTAATAGTTAATTAATTAATGATTTGAGTTTTGGGAATAACTGGTTTCGTTTTTTAAAATATGCAGATTTGTTATATTTTTTGTTATTTTGTTAAGTGTCTTTACTTTGTGGACCTTTGGTTTGGGAAAGATTTGACATTTTACAGACTACAGAATAAAAAAAATCAATATAGAAAAATTGATTGTGGAAACATTCATCAGCATTAGCCTTACAAAAATAACAACTTCCAGACCTTCATTATGATTAAATAAAAACAATACATAATATTGTTCGTGGAGCTGTTGGCCAGAGAGGAATAATTGATTTTCTGGAAAATTTATTGTGACCCTCCAGGGCGAGCCGCAGGCCAAGGCCCCCTGGTGCCCGAGCTGGACTCGGTGAGGCAGCTCCTGGAGGAACCTGGTTAAACCCCTGGAGTGGAGCTCCAAGGAGCAACTCTGACTGATGAGCTTTTTGAAAGTTGATCAGACACTCATGCTAAGGAGGCGAAACTAGAGCAAAGGCATCCTTAATTATCTGATGAGGGGAAGCTTATCTGAATGGTTTCTTTTTTCTCTCCTCTTTTATCCCGACGGATCACATGGCAGATCTTAACATAACAAAAGAGCTGCCTGGCCGGCCCGCTTCATCTGAGGCTCCATCCTGACCCAGACACTCTCTGCGTGTGTGAGTCCCGGTTCTGGTCTGAGGGCGATTCACAATGAGTCCCTGCTTCACATTACGGAGAGGCAGTTCTCTCTGGGGTTGAAATTTCCCTCACATATCGAGCGTTGCAGATTTCAGACCTGAGCATATTGGAACATTTGCGGGTCTTCTCCCTGCTACGAGTGCGTAATTAATTCACGATTAAAAGTATTAGTACCGGCTTTGTGTGGTGATTTATTTAAAGGCTGCTACTAACGCTGGCTCAGTTTCCTCCTTTAGGAAATGGGTAATAAGATCCGATGCCAGACCTTCTTCAGCGTCCCTCTACAGACACACACACAAACACACACACGCACATCCCATATTAGCGCGTCTCCTCCATTAGAAGCACACACATAAGCACCGGAGCCCTGTCACCGTCGCCGTCACAGTCACCATGTTAACTTATTCATCCCTGTTAAAGCCCATGTAACTGGATAGCTGTTAATTAATAAAGCTGTCGCGTAAATGGTTGCCACCGGACCATCGCCACCATCCATCAGTAACATAATCTCAGGCTTGTTTTCATGCCAGGCCTCGGGCTCAATTAAGATAATGCTATGCAAACGAGGTCTCTCGCCATTAGCCTCATCACTGAGGGGCCGTTAATGGCATAATTGGGGCACTCCACAGAACAATTACCGCAGCACCTCCTACCCACCTATGAGATCAGCGATCATGTGCGAGCATGACTGAGGAGTCGCGAGTCGTGACCGCCGCCCGACGAGTCATAGCTGCAGTTTGACCCGGGAGGTCCAACAGGAGCAGCTGGAGAGCACAGACAGGCGGCTGCAGCCAAGACGTTGGCGGGCCTTGAGCTGGACTGTAATTATCCTCAAGTGATGCATTGGTGCTGAATAGACTCAAGCGTTTATAATACAAGGTGTCAAAGACAACACAAAAGAACCCTGATATTCTCCCCGTTAGACCTGGCTGAGGTGGTATGAAGGCTACAGGTCAAGTCTAAAGGCCCCGGCAGTGCGATCCTGTGGATTTGTTTTATGTCACAGTGTCAGGGGGCTGGTGAGGTCAGCTGGGGTCCTGATGAGTTTCTCATCCGTCCAAACCTCAGAGTTGTTGCATCTGTTCGTCTCCTAATATTGAAGCTGAACAGAACTTTTATCCCTGGAAGCTCGGACCCTGAAAATAACTCCTAACCCTTCACTGCTGTGTTATATAAGAAAAGGACAATTTCAAGATGAAGTCAACTTTTTTCTCAATACTTCTTCAGCACAAGTTACACTGGAAACAATTTTTAGTTCCATCGTTATTCTCAAGTAAAAGTTATGACTAAACGCAACATTCTGAATATAGCAACAGGCGAAGTTTTGCATCCTCCGCACTGAGAATTTTACCGTCTGTATTTGTAAATTTCCAAGAGACGTTCCGTGTGCTGAGTCACATTCCCACACATTTTCCTCCACAGCGTGTTTTGTTGATGATCTGCAGGGTTTTCTCCCTTCGGCAGCAGAGACAAAGCCACATATCCACAATACCGCGGCCCGTCCCATCTGTTGTCTGCTCACACCTCCACTTTGCTACATGACTCACACACACACACACACACACACACACACACACACACACACACACACACACACACACAATGGGTGGGTTTCAGCACTAGCACCATCTATAATGATTCCTCTGACACACATTGGGGCACATCATTCCGCAGCACAGCACAGCTTTGCAACTCAAGGCCCCTAAACCTCACTCAGCCCGCTCACCAGAAACACGCTTTCCTGTGTGTGTCTGCGTGTTTGTAAGCACGTGTGTGTGCGCTCACGGCCACGCGGCTGAGCAGTGAGCGGCTCCTTGGGAATTTTAAGAGTCAAGTTCCCCTAAATCTTCTTGTTTCAACTTTAGAAAATCAATAGGATAAATATCCTGTTTGCCCCACT
Source organism: Verasper variegatus (assembly GCA_026259375.1). Lineage (NCBI taxonomy): Eukaryota > Metazoa > Chordata > Actinopteri > Pleuronectiformes > Pleuronectidae > Verasper > Verasper variegatus. The sequence continues at coordinate 18,110,821 of CM048060.1, read as the reverse complement.
TGTCCTCAGCCGCCCACCTCCAGCTCGCTCAGGTTATCGGAGCGGAGAATCTCGCTTTCACCTCAGGCTATGTTTAAAATAATCCCTGCTTTTTTGAGCTCTGAATGGCCAAGGATCTCAGGTGCAGCTATTTTTTTTAAACAGCAAGCAAGAGGGGGAATCATGTTAACATATGCCATCGGAGAGCGCCACTGGCTAAGACCTCCAATCGACCCGCTCCGTGTGTGATTAGGCTAGTGAAGCTGAGCCTGGCCCAGACACCGATCGAAGAGGGTACACTCTCAATATGGATGCGAGCCTTGCTTGCCGCGGCCACATCCAGCTGCTTCTATTGATTTTTTTTGTCCTCAATTATATAATAAAAGCTCTGTTCTGGATTTGAACCTAAATCACATAGTTTGACAAGCGACCATGTCCCATAAATCAAGAAAGCATTTTTGACTCACATGAAATGGGATTTTTATCGACTGCGTTTTGGCAGCCCCCTCTGGAGAGATTTGCACGACCGCTGTGCACGATTCAAAAGGGTAAGTCTGTGGTTTGCTTTTTTCTTCATGCGTTTCAGGTGATTGGACTGAAGACAAAGAGGCACAGACACAAAACTTTGAGTGTGCAGTTCAGCAGGCCACAACTCAAGCTCTCACAAATCTGTTTTGAAAAGCCCCTTGGATTAGTTCTTCCAGTTCACGGTTGACTCTTCTAATTGGAAGACATCCACTTTTTTCTTTTGCCATTTGATCCATTGGCAAGTTTGTTGAAATCCCTAAATTCTTTCCCCCCCCAGGCATAGAGATATCTTCAGGAAAACACAGGTTAGGACCATCATTCTGAAGGAAAAACCCAACTGGACACTTCAATCTGTGTCATGGTACAAATGAATATTCAATTAAACCTCCATTTGAGAATAACCAGTCAGAGAATAATACAAAAAAAAATTGGAAACTGCCTTTTCTGATTATTAATCATGAGTTTGACTTGGATTTTACATCCCCACTCTAAGGGGCTTTGATAGTTCAGGAAAGTGTTCGCTGTAAGCCACCAGATTGAGACACTTTAGTCAGGAGATGATAACCTAAACAGAAAGAAACACTTTTAGCTTAGTTTAGGATAAAGACTGAAAACAGGAAAAACACTAACAACTAATCTGCCTCTGTGCAAAGGTTAAAACAATCTTAAATGCTCTATGTTAAATGTTAAGAGACCATATTTATTATAATGTATAATTTTAAATGACCGATTATTTCCAGTCGCACATTCAGACATTTTTCTGTAACACCAGTCCCTCCATTTCATCCTGACACCTTTCGTCACCGAGCGATATGACTGTCACTGTAAACCAAAGTATTTCATGCCCTAAAGACCTGGTAAACTGACCCATCCACTCATGGAGCACAAACATCGACCTAATTTAGAGGAGCCCGGTCGTTCCTGCAAACGAGAGCACCGTCATTATCACCGAGTGCCATCAGACACCTGGAGGAGGACGGCGCAGAGGCGGTGGCCATGGATGGCCGGGGGTTCGGTTCGGTGGGAGGGAGGGTAACCTGAGTTTAAGATGCTAATCTTGCTGCGCTCTGGCATTTTGGGGGATAATTGTAGCCCTGGCGAAGCTCAGGTGATGATGCAGGTGATCCGCTGGAGTTAAGCCCCATCATATTCCCCGGTTTGCTCTTGTGCCCTCACCTGTCCTTCCTCCCTTTGCTTAGTCTTAATCTCATTTTCCCTTCTCTACCCGCCCCCTCCTCTCTTCATATGAATATTCCCCAGAATGCCTGAAAAACCCGCAGTAAGAGACGATGGGGAAGGGTCGTGGGCGTAACTTTAGCTGGAGTAATGAGGCCTAATCCTCTGCTGACTGGGGCCTGTTTAAACAGCTCCTGGCTGAGCCACCCAGTAATGGAGTAATTAACCCCAGCGCCCTCTCATGCCCAGCAGCTCCTGTCCTCCACGACGACCGCCCCCCCGTATTCAACTCTGCCTGCACTGCATTGTCATTGTCTGGGAAAGGCAGGAAAGGAAGATGGGTATTGATGGGAAGACATCAAATCAGCCCTGATGGGAAATAAGCTGGAGACGGGGTGCAGCGTAACGCAATGTACCCCTTCACGGTGTATCGCTGCACTTTCCTGACATTGTCTTTGTAGTGACTTTTCTTTACGTGTGGAAGCAATATCATATTTGCTGTGTGAAGAAACAGTAATGGGAACAGTTCAAGGTTCAAGGGTCATTATAAGCATCCGAGGCAGGTGGAGCATTCAGGGGTGAAACATATCTCTCTCCACTGATCTGATTCCCAGACAATCATACACGGCAGATTCTTTGTATTTGCTTTAGGTGGGCTCACGAAAACAATCAGCGCAATCAAACAGCGAACACCCCGTACAGGCATCCCATCAAACCAACAGGAAAAGCCTTGTGTGTTCATGTCCCGGCTCTTGCCGTCTCCAGCCGGCTTAAAGCGGAGAAGTGCTGAAGCGTTTGAAGTAAGCAGCCACCACACATTATGCCAGATGAAATGCTATCATGCGTGGTCGCTGAATGGTTTGTGTCATTAAGAGAATAAGGCAAACAGGGAGCCGAGCGCGCTCAGAACCTGCCGGCGCACACGCCTTTCTGAGGGGAAGGCAAGATTAAGGGGATGTTCAGAGGCTCTCATCTGTCAAGACTTCAAAGATGCCATCGACACTCCTTGTTTCTGCCGGCGCAGCGACCAAATCGCACACACTCTGCCGCCTCTGTGGCTGTCAAAGCTCTTCTGACATCCCCTTTATCAGGTGTACAGGCTTTAATCCAGACATAGATAAATAAATCAACACACAGGGGTCCCGCTCTTTTCAGCGCCTCCTGGTGGCAGGGTATCAGCACAGCCAAGGAAAATATCAATAAGTCATTAGTCGTCTGCTGAGGACAACAAAGAAAGGCCAACTGCTTGGTACAGAAATGAAAATTAATGCACGATCGTCAAACAGAGGCAAGCAAAGAAGTGAATTAACCAATAAGCCGAGTTTTCCTCCCTCCTGGCAGTCACGTCAGATGATTCAGTGCAGATAACAAGCAAGAAATGAAATCAGCAGTGGCATCAAGGCTCACGCTCCCTGAATTGGGCTCATCTCCTCCTGCACGCCTGAATTGAATTTCAAAGTGGATCTATCAGTTTCTACAAACAGAAAAATGTGTTGCTTTCCACCTTTTTTTCTGAGAGCAGAGATCCGTTTTGACACCCAGTGCAACATCTGGAGCAGACAGATGAGAGGAGAACACAGGAGTTTGAATTAAAGTTGACACGTCGACATGCAGGCAGACACGCCGCACATCACAGCCAGCCCCGAGCAGCCAGGATGGACACATCAGTCTGTTTAGATATCGACAAAATCCCGAGAGCAAAAAAGACACTGCTGAGCGAGACTGGGGAAGGCAATCTGAGATATCGACAATGAAATAAATACAGAGGAACAAACCAAAGCAACAGAAGTGTGTACCCAATATGACTGCTTTAACTCGCAGAGAGCTTCCCGGGTAGGAGGAGAGAAAAAAGACAAGAAGAAAAAAAACAACACAACCTGGAAAGGCAGAGTGTTGTACCTGTCTGGGTGTATTTCCGTTGGCTCTTTTCATTTTATTTTAACAGCAAAAAGCGAGGCAGACAGAGATCACCACAACAGAAATATGATGTCTGAACTGCGGAGAGAGAGAGAGCTGTTGTTCCATTGTTCTGTTTGTTTGTTTTGAAGACCGGTCTGGCAGCAGAAAGCACATCCCTTTCAGAATACAAAAGATGCCTTAGAGGCAACATAAGTGAAGTTTTATGCTGATGACTGACTGTTTGACAAACATCAGGGGGTGAAACTACAACTCCATTCGTAGAGAGGAACGGGAGGAAGGCGCTGGGAAGGAGGGGGGGGGGGGGGGAATGAAATAAATAACAGGGATACCTGGGTAATGTGTTAAAAGAAAAGGAGAAAAAAGGGGTTTAAAAACTGAGGGAGTGAGAGAACAAAAAAAAACTAATTTATATCCTATAAGAGGAATGTGAGGCACCCAGGGGGGCCCTGTAAAGTTGTGAAAAATTAAAGGAGACGGATTCAAACTGTCCAATTTCCACATCAAACAAACCCTGGGCTCCCTGCTCCTGGAGAGGCTGCCTCATATCCAACACATAGCCTCAGAAAAAGGAGGTGCCCCCCCCCCCCTCCCCCCGCCTCCCCTCGTTCTCCTCATCCTCCCCCCGCCCCTTCATCCACTCCTCAAGTCCACCACTGCAGCAGCCAGTTTTTTATTTTATTTTTCTACTGGTACTCTCCATTTCCTCAATAACCCCGCTCTCTAATTCCCCTAAGCACTGTACTGGTTACACTAGCCACTGTCTCTCCCCTGCCTAATTATACCCTTGTGAGTCTATTAATCAACTTGTGAATTATTTAAGGAGGAGAGCTCCTCTGCCTGTAACTGGCTTTGACACCGTGAAGGGGAGACGGAGAAGAGAAGAGAAAGGCAGTGGATAGGTGCGGGGGGAGGCTAAAGCGAGGAGAGGGGAGAGGAGTGAATGTTAGGATGGAGAGATGGAAGGCAGTAGGTGGGTGGATGGAAAGAAAGAAAGGGAAATGAAAAGATGGAATCAGGGTCTTCGTGCATATGCGTCCCCTGAGGACCGGTGCAACGCTGCACCCAGACGAGACAAAACCCCGATCAACATTCACCCTGTTTGTTTGCTTCTTTTTGTGTGTGTGTGTGTGTGTGTGTGTGTGTGTGTGTGTGTGTGTGTGTGTGTGTGTTGTTGTTGTTTTCCCCCCTTCCCACCCTCTATTTTCATGCATAAGTTTTCATGATAAACAGGAAATTCATGAATTTATGGAGTGATACAGTGAGCAATGAAGATGGAGGAGGAGGAGGAGGAGGGGGGAGACGGAGGGGTGAGGTGGAAGAAGAGAAAGAGGAGTGAACAGTCAAAGCCAAAGAGTGAGGCAAGACTGGGGTGGGGGATTATGTAGACTGCCGAATACACACATATATACACACCACCGGTCCTTCTGCTGTTTGACAGGAGGCAGTTCCTCCCCAGAGCAGCAGGTATACGTGTGTCGAAGGTGGTGATGATGATGATGATGATGGCTGTGGTTGTTACCATGCTGGAGTCTGATCTCCTGCCGCCGCCGACGCCCACCATAAGCAGCCGGGGCAGGGAAGAAACAAGCCTGAAAGTGAGATCATTATTATTTTCATAATGTTTTGTGCTCTAAGTCGCACCCGTGGCGCATCGCAGCGCAGCCCGTGGAATCTCAATGAACTCCAGCCCGCGGAGTGTTGTGGGGGCCGAAGAGAAGAACTTTTATTTCAAAGACGCCATTAAACAGTCAGTTCGCCTGAATTACAAAAAAACAATACAGAGTATTTTCTCACAAACCTCTTCTCAAGGCATCAGATATTTCTGGTTTTCAGATCTCGTATCTTTATCTAGAAAGATGTTACTCTGGGTAGTTTATCGACCAACATCAGTTTTTAGTTTTGGTATAAAATAGTGCCAAATACAAATGTTCATCCCGAGCTCTGTGCGTTTTTCAGACTGAACAGTACACTTTCTGTTGGTTTTAGAGAAACCTATCGGTGCTTTCACACCCACCTTGTTTGGTTTGGACCTTTTCCCATTTCGGGCTGAACCAAAATAGCAGGTTTGAAAGTCAGGATCAAAATGTCCACCGCTGTTTGGAGGGAAGAGATGTTTTGAACAAATTAAATTCCATTCACTTCTATTGTATTCGTGTGGAAACAGATATCTCAAAACTTAGGAAAATAAAGAACAAATCTGGGCTTTATTTATCCAACGATGCCAATCACGCTCGCATGTTGTCAGACGGGGTTGTGTGCGCTTCTCACGCATGTGTGAATATGTGAGAAGAACATGTCATTATGCCCGAGCAGTTGCCGTTGTCTGCGAGGGTACGTGAGTCCACACTGCTCCGTCTCTGTGGGATGTTTATTAAATTAATAAAAAGTTGCTCAAGGCGAGCTGTACCGAGGAATGCCCAGGGCTCGGCCGTGATTGGCACTCTCCGCCGCCCTGCATTCTCTCCAGGGTCCGCCCGCGTTTGCTTTAACTAACTGGTCGTGACTGAGGAGAGCAGGCTGACATGAAGCCTCCCCCCATCCCCAGATATTATAAGAGGTAGGAAACAGAAGACTGAAGTCTGAATGTAAAAAAGGTGACGATTTGAACTAATTTGTCCCCCATTGTCTGCTGTAATCAGTGTAATGGAAATTTCTAGATGCTTCATATTCTGCCGAATTACTTTGACCACAAAGTCTTTATGTGAGTGGTAAAATATGCAGACTCCAAGTTTGTGGTGTCGATTTCCATTGAATAAAAAGCAAAGTCGACGCTGGTCTTTCTCTAAGTTTAATTCAGCTTCTGCAGATGGACTCACAACTAATTCAAGTACAAGAGACGCACAAATATATAGATGGAAAAGGAAATATCAGTCTTCCATTCCGGCTGGTTGTGTCTAATGCTAAACTAACACGTTGTCTTCACCTTCACAGACGCGTCTTCCAGGCCGTCTCATCTCGTCCTGTCCTTGGACATCGAGCGAGGAGCTGGGAATTTGATGTCTGCATATTCTACCTCTCACATATAAAAATGAAAGATGTGTTTGGTCTCAATTATTCAGCAGAATCCATCAGATCTAGCTGTTTCCATTACATGTGAGAGGTAATGGAAGATTTATGTTGCCTGGCTCATGTTTTGGACCCACATGTTTTGTTTTGTTTGTTTTTGTTGTGCTTGTTTGTTCCGTTTTCATTTACCATAATTCGCAGCTCGGAGCGTGTGGTGATGTGATTTTAACACTCAACTCGTCCACACACACCCGACAGGAGGCAAAGGCCTGTGGACAAAAAAAAAACGAGACGGAGCAGAGGTCACAGAGAGGAAACAGTATTTATATCAAAAGAGAATAATCAGACAGGCGGGGATGGAGGAGACTCCTGAGGGGATGATGAGTCTTGTTTGTTGCAGAAAAAAACAATAAAACCCAAAAATGAGTCATTATACAACCATTTCTTACTTCACACAAACACTTTATATAGACTACCGGCATTATGTTCCAATTAAATACAAAAGAAAAGTGTGGCATTTGAAACTCTTCAGAGAATCTGCATATCGCCTTTCAGGAAAAAAAAAAACAAAGGGAAAAATTTAAATATATTATCATCTTTTAAAAAATCCTTTCAAAAATAAACAAGACAAACACAAACAAAACACAACAAAAAAGCCCCACTCTGTCTCTTTCACTTTATATCTCTCCATCCATCTATCTATCTATCTCTCTCTCTCTCTCTCTCTCCAGCGCGGCGACTCATAGGAGGAAGAAGCTGCGAGAACTCATTTGCATATAAACTGCGAGAGGCAGGGATTGTCATCGGCGGCACATTAGACGCAAGGAGCGCGAAGGGAGAGTATTTTCATGTGCAAATTTCAGCCTCGCCAACTCCCTGCATTATTATTTCATTAGCGCCTAAGAAGGAAACCCCTCCAATCCCCAAACCCTGCCATCATCCCCACGGACACTTCAAGATTCACACCAAACCCCCCCCCCCCGCCGCGCCTCGTCCCCAGAAGGCCCCACTACTGAGTAGCTGTTTACACCGGGGCCCACCGCGCAGGAGGAGTCAATCCGCCTCCGAGATGGTGACGGGAGATCAGATAAGAGGGAGCCGCAGGAAGAGGGAGCAGATATACACCAGTTGTGACCAGCAATATTGGTGTTCCTTGCATTAATTGCTTGTAAACTGCGAGGCTGGAGGCTTGCCGGCTTTCAAGTTTAAAAAGGAGATTACAGCCAATTAGTAAGGCCTCTGAAAACCCTTTACTGCCTGGGGAATAGTGGCTGATCCCTAATGTGGGACAGCTGCGAGCAACAAAGGAACAGTCGCAGTCCTGCTTTTGAAAAACACACTTGCAAGCAGAGCAGTTTCAAAACACACACACATATCGTATGCGCTCACATATAATCTCACATGCAAACAAAAAAAAAACAGACCCTGATTGATAGAAATAGCTGCAAAGAAGTGCCATTACAAGCATGAAAAATGAATGAGCACGTGCAAACATGCAAACAGACGTGCGAACGTGCACAGGCGCTCCCGAAGTGACACAAAGGGAACAGACAGGGAGGTAAATATGTTTTAAAAGGTGAGGGGAAAACGTTTGTGGGTTGGGGAACGTATTTCATCCTTTTAAATCAATTTGTCAGGTTTTTCTCGGAGCCGTGTTGCCGAAAGAGCCGAGTGTTTCCCTGTAAACTGCCATCTTTAATTTCTTTGTCTGACATGCTCGACTGTACCACGACACACCAGAGACCGAGCGTGAGGTGAGCAAAAGGTTCAAAGCCCAAATGGGAGCAGAGCCTGTGTACCCCTGAGCACCGTGGATTACCTCATTCACTCTCATGTCAAACAGAAGGCAGGGAGAGGAGGAACACAAGTCGAAAGATCTCCACAGGCTCCGTAATCTACCACGATTTATGCCGAGCCCCGCGACTCCCACATTACGAGTCTCGCTCAATGATCTCCTTCTTCCTCTTTATCTTTCCTCCCCGTGTCTCATTCCACATTGCACCTGCACCTGCACATCCTCAGCTACACCCCACCGCCCTGCCATCCTCCCCCTCCTCCTCCTGCTCCCTCGTCCCTGTGCACACATTAGCAAAAACAGCTGTCTGCCAACTATTCTGACTTCAGGTAATGAGATTCAGATTCCTCCATATGTACCTAACAGCGTTCACCTGAAAGAGTTTGTGAAATGTAAGTGTCTACGAACGCTTCATAGCACCAAAAATAGGCTTTTTGTACAGCAGTTAAACCTGTTCAGGTGTTAAAAGGGACGTTTTTTGCCAAAGTGCTCCGGTGGATTGTTCTCCACATGCCTGCGCGGAATCCTCATGCTGATATCAACGACTATTTAGAAGTCATGGAACCGTGTGTGAAACTGCCCCCAAAAGACGCACATGCATTTTGTAAACGTGCTGTTAAGCTGTTACAGGAACATCATCAGCCGATAAAATGTTTAAAATGAGATGATAGAACTTTTGAAGAGAGAAACACCACATTCTTTGTCTTGCAGTTGAAAAGTTAAACACACATTGAAGCTTTCTCATAAATAACTATTGTTTTCTCTGTGACAATAAAAGCACAGTGATGGTTTTTTGTGTGGAACTAAACCTCTTCTTCTATCGTTGACTAAATAAAGATGGACAACGCGCTTTTTATTCCTCCTGTTTTGCTAAAAGCTAAAATCTCAATTGGATCTGCATGGGAGTAATTCTGGTGTATATCTGTGGTATTGAGGTCCCGTTGATACTCCTTTAATAACTACTTTAAACCAAACTTACCAGAAACATGAACACCTAGTGTGATAACACCTAAAAAGACAGAAACTATCTTTGAGGAAAAATGTCTTGAACATGTACGTTGACCTTTTAGAAATGCCCCACCTGCTAACATGGTGGAGGCAGCTAGCGTTTAGGACCTATACTGCAGCCAGCCAACAGGGGGCGGTCAATATGGTTTTGCCACTCCAGAAGTCACCGGCACAAGATAGCAACTGAACTAAACATGCTAACCTGTGTTTGGGAATTCATTGTCAGATAACAGGAAATAGAAGAATGCTGAAATTAAGGCATTTTTCTTTCCCACCCATTTTCCATTGTGTTTTTAATTGACTGTTCAATTCATTAACACTGATCAAAATGTAATCTGAGTATAATTACCTTTGTTTCTTCATAGTATATAAATATTTATACAACCCATTTAATGTCCAAGAAATAAAAGATGGAGACAGACATTTCTCTCCAACCCCACCCGTCAAACTTGGTAATATCGCATGTCACTTTCTGCGAGAAGGTGTCCCGTCTCCTCGCTGTGCTCAGGGGAGTATTTGTTTATAGCCTGAACCTCTCAGGAAAGTCGACAGCTGTTTGCAGTCGAGCTTAGCAGCGACACCGCCATCCTTCAACATGATGGGTTTCGCCTTTTAATGCATCGCAGTTAACCACATCCTAATTAGATCTAACGACTTGCTCGTTAAAGAGCTCTACAGCTTAATTGGCGAACTGAACCGCAAACAGGGAAACACCACAAGGAGGTCAGCAATTTAAAAAATAATATGGAAGTTGTAAAATCGTGGGGGGGAGGCTGACCAGAGAAGGCTGCTAACCTTCTCATCAGACTGCATTTTTAATTAGAGATAATCAATATTCAAGGCGATGGATTTACCACAGTTTATATATCCATCAAGGATCATAAATACTTAATGCTTAAAAAAGTAAGAAACCCCAACACTCACAAAATGTATTCCCCAAGATTGTGGCAATCTGGCAAATCAGATATGATTAATTATAAATTGAACCATTACAGCACGCTTCAGAAGCTCACGTACCACAAATTGCATCCACAACCGGGGTTGAACATGAATTTGCTCTCCTGGTATTTCTGCAGCTCATATGCAAAGTCGCCGGGTCTGATTCACATGCAGGGTCCGTTTGACGCCCTGTAGTTTCATTTAGATCAAAAAGACTCAAGTAGACAGAGAATCACAGGATATCCAGAATATCTCCCCCCCCCCACGCTCATCACCACCACCCCCCACCTCACCTTGCCTCTGAGAATCTCCGCCACTCTGGAGACAAACTCATTAAATCAAAGAGCCAGAGAGAAATACATAACGCAAATACTCCCGTCTTTTGTCTTTGTTACGAGACACAGTGAATCCCGGTTAAGCGATTCCATGATTCTCCATGTTGGATCGTTCAGGGGAGCAGTGGACACTCGACGAGGCTTTGACAGTCACACCACATTAGTGCAGTAACTGTAAAAAGGCCTTTCTGGGATTTGTCCCCTAAAAATATTCTCACCCCACCGGAAACGCCGGAGCCTCTCAGGAGCCTGATTTGAAACCTCGCAGCCTGAGGACAAGGCAGGCAAAGGCAGAAAAATAAATTAAAAAAAACACGTGCCCCCAAACTGCTCCTATTACAGACACAACATGGCAAAGAATAGGGAAACAATAGAGTTATTTCTGCGCAGAGCAGAGAAGGACGGAGAGCGATGGCATCTAGGGGCAGAGGGCTGCAGGGCTGGGTGGGGGCTACCCAGGCGGAGGTGAAAGGAGGGGTGCTCTAATGGGCTCAGGGAGGCTGGCGAGCCCTGCTGGAGGCCCACAAGAGGCCCTACCCTGTGGTCTTGCCTTGGGCAGGCCTGCCACAGCAGCAGTCAGGTGGGCTGACAGACTGAGGGAGAGGAGGCCCTCCCCATGTGGCCTGCCATCAACCCCCCCACCACGCCTTCCCTCTGCACAGATGTTCAGGGTTTGGGGAGCAACAAGCTGTGCGGAAACACACAAAGACGGGAATTTAACGTCGGCAAGTTGCATCCGAGCGTCGTATTCCACAGGATTACTCTAATTGAGTCAATCTGCAGGTTTGAGCACGTGTCAACTGCGGCCAGATTAAAAGTTAAACATTCACTCATGCAGCATGGAGCGCGCCGACGTATGAGGTTTATTAATTAATGGTCATTTACAGGCTTGAATTAAACATGAGCACGAGTCCTGAGCGTCCACACATATTACTACAAAGTTTGTTTTTGAGAAGAGAGAATAAAGTGCCGGCATCAGTGCGAATCAGTGCATCGACACACAAGTCTTTTCTCTCAGGTGTGTTATGGACTTGTGCTCTGTACTTATACACTGGACCTTTGGCCGCAGAGCTCCCTGAAGCCCCATCCATATAGCCCACTGCAGGAGGTAAAGATCAGGGCGGCCCGGCCTGGACTCTCCCCTCCTGCCCGGCGAGGCGTGTGAAGCCTCTGGCACGACTCTCAGCATGGGAAAAGTGCAGCTTTATCACTGCTGCTCAAACATTCATCACACAACCTCTTCTGCAGCGCGCTCCAAAGGGAGACAATAGAGCCTTCATCAACTCCCATATGAAGCTGCCGATTTACACAGAAGGTGGCAGAGAGGCAACTTCAAAGTTTTTTCGGGGGGGGGGGGGCCCGGGTCGATGCACACACACACACTGAAGAAGAAGAATAAGAGAGAGAGGAGAGGAAGGAGAGGGAAGAGAGGGGGACAGTCGAGGAGGAGCAGCTCTCTCCAGTCTGGAGGGAGGTCATTATCAGGCCATGTTTACCGCAGCACAGAGAACACTGATGTGTGCTGCTGTTTTAACATTTGGAATATAGCATTGCAGCCATCACTGCAGGCAAAATAGTTTATGTTCCCCTGTTTGTCTACGTATGCATGTGCAGTATGCGTGTGTGTTTGCGTGCAGTCGACTGAGACGAGACTTTAAAAGGCATTTGCGTTATTTCCTGCATAGAGAGGTGAAGGTCAGCGTTTCCCCAGCGAATATCAACATCTTTGCACAAACAGCAGAATAAATACTTTATACGATAAGGTATCGGGAGAATATACTGCAAGAAACATCAGATTTAACAACTAATACGTTAGTCGTGGACTCCTAAAACTGTCATTTTCTCGGCAACAAACAAACAAAAAAAAGAGGCTGCAATCAGTTCTCTGGGCTCGAGCAAATATCAAGTTGTTTCAAGAATTTTGTTGACTTGAGCTAATTCATCTGCCCTACTTTGCCTCGTTTAATATAATCATGAATTGCTGGAAAATTATAAAACAAGTGAACTCTCGCTCATTTAGAGACTATTTTTAGGCCTTGATATGAGAAAGAAATTAAATAAGCAACACATTAATTACATATGATCATTGTCTCAGATGTTTGTAGTTTAACTTTTATTTAACTTAAATTATAAATGTGAGGTTTCACATTGTGAGTTCAAACCTAATGAAGGTCTATGACTGCAACAGAAGTGCTGCCATCTTGGTGGCGTGTACGGACGCAGCGGTCCCACCAACACTGTTTTAGTGTTTCCACGTATATGTCTACACGTCCCTCTACTTTTAATTATGACTGCATGCTATGTCGTACTGTGTACTATGTTTCAAGTACGTATTATGTTGCGTACTTATATGTACTGTGCATACTTATATGTTTACACTGGGGATCAGAGAGAAACAGCATTTCAATCCCATCGATGTCCTGTACACGTGGCAGAATTGACAATAAAGTTGACTCTGTCTTGACAGGAGATCAAGGTCGGTGGTTCGATTCTCGGATCCTCTCGTCCACGTGCCTAAGTGACCTTGGCCACATGATTGATCTTTGTCTTGCCAGACATTTGAGACTAACTTCCTACAGGACTGATTTAAAGTACTGACGTGATGGTCCCCCTGATAATAATTAAGGAGTCGTATGTTACATGTTGTGGATAACTGTAGTTTCTCTGTATCGTCAGTGGACCACTTTTACACATAAAACGTGTGTGTGCTAGTGTGTTCATTCTAAATAAAATATGGATATAATCCTACAGTTTTAGCCCATGCAGCATTATCATGAATAAACTGCTCTGTTTTCACATGTGGGCAAAGAAAAGAAAAAACTGGGAGCGTCTTACGAATCAAGAACAATAAAGGACAATAAATGCGCAGTTATTTCTCTCAGTGGCAAAGATGTTTACAGACCTGCTGTGTCTCTCCTGTATCTACAGACCAGTTAACCCATATTTCATAAACACACAGTGTGACTGAAAATAGCAAAACAAAGTCAAACTATGCCTCATCGCTGGTGTCAAGCGAAGTACGACGGCGTATTTGAATTGGAAATCCGGCAAAGTGACAATAACAACCTCGTGCACTCGCTCGGAAGGCGAGAAGAGGGTTAAACGAACAAAGCCTTGAAAAAGAGTCCAATTCTCCAGCTCCTGCCCCGATCCTCGCAGTTACCCCCACAAAGTACACAAGAAAAAAGAAAATAGTATCATGCATATCATTCATTAGCAGCAAATAAAAGAAATTCTCTCTAATAGTGCCCCCAAATCCCCGAGCTCCCAGCACCACAGAGCGGGGAACTAAAGAAACAGGGAGGTGGGGGGGGGAGATGCAAAAGGAAGCCGTCTCCCTCAAGTGCTTGTTAGGCCCAAATTATTACAGCGATGAATAATTTTAAAAATAAATAAGAAAATAAATAAATAAAAAAGAAACATTTATAGATCTAAGTATTATCAGAGGAGCCGCGGGTCTGTTGCCGAGCTCTCTGGGCCCGTTTCAAATCCGCCTTTGTTTTTCCCTTTGATCTTTAACTGCTAACCTATCCATCGCTTCACCTGATCCCCCCCGTTAGTGCCTCTTCACCCACTTCCCCTTGTTAAACTTTTCTCAATACGTGGCGCGGCACTGCCCGCACTAAGCGGTGTAATCATAATCGCATATCATCATCATCATCATCATCATCATCATCCTCCTCGTCATCATTAACTTTTCCCTGTTCTTTCACAACAATAATTAACATACTGCACGGGGAGCGAGATTACAGAGACGGCAGAGAGTAAATGAGGGAGTGCGGAGGAGCGCGGAGCAAACGAGTGGAGGGAAGGAGGAAGAAAGAAAGAGAGACATGAGGGGAAGCTGCGACCACTTCCTCTATTCTCGCTTCCTCTCCTCTCATTGCAGTTCCTCTGATTCGCTTCCCTTTCCTCTCCTTGTGTCTCGTCTCTTTTCATCCAATTTCCTTTTCTCATGCTTCATCTCCTTATCTCATCTTCTCACTCTTCATCTTCTTCGCTCTCTCCTCTCCTCCAGTGCCCTCGTCACCCCTCTGGACTCCTTAACTTGCACCCTATCTCCTCTCACTTCCCTTTCTTTCGTCCACTTCTTATGTTTCCTCTTTTCTGTCTTTGTCGAATTTTACTTTCTCGTCATTTTTCTTTCTTTCTTGTCATCCTGTCTGGTTTCTCTACTGTCATTCTGGCTCCTTGCATCCTTTCACCTCTTGCTTCCTCTACTCTTCCTCCCAATGTTTCCTCTTTTCCTCTTCTCTTACTTCCTTCTCTCCCCACATCTCATTTCCTTTCCTCTCATCTAAACTACTCTCCTTTGCCTCCCTCTTGTATCTACTATACTAATTGTTTCAATCTTTCCTCTACTCTCATCTGTCTCTCCTCCTCTTGTTTCCTCTTTCATGTCCTATCATTTCCTCTTTTCGGACTTCCTCAACCTTTCTTTTCCTCCATTTCCTCACATTTAGTCCCCATATCTTTTACCTTCTTCCTGATGCACTGCTCTTTATGACTACGTCCCTTTCCAATTTCATCTAATTTAGTCTCGTCCCATCTGGTTTACTTTTTTCTCTTCTTCCATTTTTCTATTTTATTTCTTCTCATCTTTGTTTCCTAGTTTGTTTACTCATTCCTTCACCTTGTTTCATTAATCCCATCATGATTTCTCTCATCTTCGTGACTCAACCCTTGTTTCCTTTCTTCCTGCTTCCTCTCCTTGAATTTCCTTTTCTCTCATCTCATTTTATCTCCTCTCCTGTTTTCTCTCCTTTCTTCTTCCAGTTTCTTTTTCTTCTTATCTCCTCCCACATTCTTCTTTCTTCTCATTTCCTTTCCTTGTTTCCTCTCTCTGTTCTTCTCTGAACTTGTCTCTTATCATCCACTTTCCTTTCCTTGAAGTTCTTTCCTCTTCTCACCTGGATTTTTTCATCTTATTTCATTCCTTTCCCTGTGTCTCTCACTTCCTATCCTCATCTCTCCTCTCCTCCTTCCCATCATGCACCTCCTCAGGTTTGTGACCTCCAGTGGGGGGATGTCCCAACTCTATGCTTTGTGCCCATGCTCTGATTTATATTGTAATGAGACTTGTCCCAACATCCCTTCCTCCCTGTACTCTCCCCCACCTGCCCTCCTCCTCCTCAGCCCACTCCCTTCTTTTGCCGGTACCCTTCCTCACCCCATCCCCCCTTTGCTCCCTGAGCCCCTGAGTGGCTCGCTCGATTCCGTTTCATCACACATCA
Organism: Verasper variegatus; assembly: GCA_026259375.1. Classification (NCBI taxonomy): domain Eukaryota; kingdom Metazoa; phylum Chordata; class Actinopteri; order Pleuronectiformes; family Pleuronectidae; genus Verasper; species Verasper variegatus. The sequence continues at coordinate 18,094,901 of CM048060.1, read as the reverse complement.
AACAGGCCTGACGCTCTCCACGCGGGCAGGACCCAGGGAGCGCAACATCTGCACGGGGAGGCAAGCGGGGGTGTGAAGGGGGGGGTGGACTCTGGCCTCCGAAAGGGCGGGGGGGGGGGGGGGGTGCACACATCGTGCTACAAGCAGATGTCACTGGGACCTGAACAGCAGGCTGGGGGGGGACGCCGCGGGGAAAGAGATGTAGCGAGGGACCCACCCCTGCAGCCCGGCCCAGGGAGGGGGAAGAGAGGAGATGAACCTGAGTTTCTCCAAACACTCCACCTTTGCTCCCCTTCTCCTCTCCTCACCTTGCAGCCTGGCTCCCCTCCTGCTCCCCCTTGTGATTGTACAATTAGGTAATTAGTCACCTCGGTGCTAATAACCTAATCATTACTTGCCTGTGTGTGCTTTCTCTCCATTTCAAAATCTGTGTCCTCCACAGGGCGCTCCCCTGAGTCCTGACGTGGAGGTGCAGGGGCAGAGGAGGTGCACAATTACCTTTGTCTGGCTACTCCCCGTGGCACAGAGAGAGCCGAGGCTCTGATCCAGACCAAAGCAAAGGCCCTTGATAATGGAGACGGAGAGCCTGCTCTTTGGAGAGGGTCAAGATTGCTCTACATCCATTAACACCACAGCTATTTCATCACTGCCTCGTTCTGGCAGGCGGGACCTGTAGAGGGACTGTGATCAGCCACCGTCGAGTGCAGATGCTGACATTTCCCCAGTTAGTGAAAGTGGCAGTTGGGAGCTTCCGCTGTCAATGAGTCATCAAAGGGCTTGTTTGAGAACAGCTGTTGACGTCAGTGCACTGCCACGAGCATTAACCCGAGTCGAGAAGTGAAGTTTTTCCTTTTTTTTCCCCGGGATTGGCGATGATCCTTTCATCTGCATGGGGCTACAGGCAGATCTCAAAGTTCACAGAAATGTTATCTGTCATCAAAAAGGAATCCTTTTCTCTTAGAAGAATTTGGAAAAAGGTTGAGCAGAAGAGTTAATATTAATAACTGGATTTTTTATTTTATTTTTTGCCTGCTTCAGCATTTACTGAGAATCTCTCCAACTTTATACAGCTGCCCAACAAAGCATTCATCAAAAGAATAACAGAAGTTCTGGATTCATTTTATTTCAGCGCAGTGTGAAACTCAAGTTCAACTTTTCTTGTGTTGTAATCTTGAGCTAAGTCGTTTTCAGACCAGTTCAATGAATCAGTGGAACCTCAATTCATTTTAGAGAGGAAATGGAGGCGTTGTTTATATTCAATGTTTATTTAAGGTCTGTCTACACCTACGCTATAAGAACTATTATGCTGACGTATGTGAGGGAAATCTTGCAAGGTGAAGTTTCTATTGGAGACAGATGATACGGTAACGTGCATATTAGACCTATTTAGTTCCCAGTTCCTGTATCAGACAAAGATATCTTTACATTTTGAGTATCTTTCATCTCCACCAAGGGCAGAATGAGTTCTCGCAGAGACATTTTGTACCTTTCTCAAGTTGATATCTATTTGGCCTCCTGAAACACTGACATGTTCTGTCAGTTGACAGACCAGGACCAGGATATTCACATGTTTCCAGTACAAACACAAACCTATGGGGGGAAATTGTTGCAGATATTGATTGACGTAGTCTATAGCAGCCAATCGTTTTCCTGAAGGTGCTCTACGCGTCAGTAGCAGGCAACAACACATGGAAAGCCATGAGAACCTTTTACCACTATCTTTGCCTACACCTGCAGATTTTAAATCGATGAATCGGACAGGGATGAAACCGAGGAGGATGACGACCTTGGTCAAATTGTGTTTGGAGTTCGATCAGAGACCCGAGGTCAGCAGCGGATTTTCATTAGACGCAAAATTCCAAAAAGACCCCACTACTAGCAATAATTATCAAATATTTTAAAAACTGTTTTACAGGAGGAGAAAAGATCTCAAAGAGATTTTGATACAAAAATACTACAATACTGTTTTTTGACACATCGTCAAGACAAAAATGAACAATTAACACTGGGGCACAATTTTTAAACCTGTACTTTTCATTTCATGGGAACTTTGAATTTGTAGCATTTGTCAAATCTCCTCAAAGTTTCAGCAGCACAGAAAAAACTTGTCTCATCTTTGCCACAAATTCACCCTCATCCATTCCTCATGAAGTAGTCTCATGTTTTAGGTTGGTGGAGTTTGGGTTCCCTGCTGTGCTCGCAGCGACAGCCGTCATGTCATCCTCTTTATAATTCAGATTTCACGGAGCCAAACATCTGTTTTTCGTGGCAGATTGAATCAGAGCCTCGGTCCTGACTCCTGACACTCACATGACTCGTTGAAGGACAGAGGTCTTGAATTATGGCAGAAACACATTAAAGGCAGGTTGATGTTGTTATTGTAAACCCCTGTAGACCAATGAACAATTTCACAAGACTACTTTTTAAGTGCACTGTGGGGGTCGTATAGACGGAGATATTCTCGTAGTGCGCATCCATACTTGTATATAAATTAATTTTTACAATGAATAAAACATCCAGACTTCATGTGCAGGGAGTTTTAACTATGGAGACAAACGTCAAAGCACAGAGAGAGAAAATTAATCGTTGCAGCCAGTAACAATATTTTTCCTCTCTAACAAACTGCCGCAAATGGATTTCAGGAGCAAGTGCGTGGTGGGCAGCAGCCTTTATTAGACAGGGCTGAATGCATTGCTTTAGCCTGACAGCGAAGTCTGTGCACTTTATCACAGTCCGGGTAATGAGAGATAACTTCTCCGCGTCTGCGGGAAGCGAGTCCGGCACCACAACCCCCATGCATTTTTTATCAGCAGCAATTACTCAGAGCTTGTTGATATTTCCTTTTCGTTTCATTTGGGAACATTTGCATCAGATAACCAGAGGCCTGCTGTAGGGCTAACTGAGCCGCGCTGCAGTAAATTATAGGTCTCCAACTGTCCGACAGCAAATCGGAGGACTTGCTAATGGCCCGGGCTGCAGCACGAGAGGTCAGCCGGTTCTTCGTGAAGTCTGGGCTGTTGTCACGTCTCCTGGTTTATCCAGTCCAACAATTTGTGGGCCAAAACTCAGTGTCAGCTCATGATATGATCAGTAGAAACGCACAGAGGGCTCAGTTACATGCGTCTGCTTGCTTGTTAGCAACTCAAAAACTTCTTAGACAGGTTTTGAAAAGATATTTTTGTTCATCGTGAGGTGAAATAGAAACATTTTCACAAGGTCCAAAACTTTGACATGACGGCGGGAACTTTGGAGCGAACCACCAACCATGGAATTAATGGACAACCCAGCATCCTGATATCAAAATATTTCATCCAGTTCAAAACAAATTCATCCAGTTCGCATCATACATGAACAATAAAACAACTGTATTTATGCTCACATAAAACAGTAGTTTCCCACCTGTTCGGATTGGGACACCAACAAACGGTTAAAGAATAAATGGACTATATTATTTAGCACTTTTTGCCTTATTGACGACTCAAAGTGCTTTAGATTTAAAGCCACACTCACTTATTCACACACACATTCATGCAACACTTCCAAACACCATTCACACACTGCCGGCCCAACTCTCAGGGGCAATTTGGGGTTAAGTATCTTGCCACTTCGGCCTGGAGGAACCAGGGATCAAACCACCACCGTTCTGGTTGGTGGATGACCCGATCTCCCCCCTGAGCCACAGCCGCAAAGTAGTAGGATTAACAGGATAGACAGCATGTTTCTACTGCACACAATTTGATACATGTTTTGCAACACTCCAAAAATATACATTATATCAATATATATAATTAATGAAACCACTGCCAAATGAGCTTGTGTGTGTGTGTGTGTTGCTGTATTGTCTCATTGAAACACTCTCACACATCCTCTCATCACTTTTAATTAGCTGCAGTTCTGCTCAATTAATGCTGCAGAGCTGAGGTGGAGATGAAGGGATGAGTATCAGTCTCTCCCTGACAGCTCAGGTTAGATCAGGCCTGATTGACAGGCAGACTTCTACCCTGATCAAGGTGCAGAGACCAGGGCAGCTGCTTCCTGGTGTTTCGGATTTGTCGTAATTGACAGGTGCAGAGAGACGTTCGGGGGTCCTGGTGGAGCTCTGCTCCGTTTATGCAGATTAACACGTCAAAAGTACAAATGAATAAATAAACTGGTAAGCACGAATCAGGCATTTAGCCTGAGGGGATGCCATGATTACTAGATTAAACAAAGTGACTCATCACAAAAACAATCCGCCTCAGAAGTGGAGGAAGTCAATAGACGCCAAAGCTTGGGGGTAAAAAGCTAAGTCATCTTAATTATTCAGCTATAGGCAAACAAAGATGGGAATTCATGATTAATTCAGCAATGACAGATAAAAAGTAAAAATATATGAAGAGATACTGTAGTTTGGATGAAAGAGAATGTGCCCGGGTAGCTACATTATTCAAATGACGACATACAGGAGATTATGATGTTTTTGACAATGGACATTTTTAAAATTCAAATTAAATATTCAGATTTGTGGACAGGATCAGAGAAGTGGCACAAATTCCCAAAGCAGCCCGGGCACCGGAGGTAGAGGCCCCGAGGGAATTCTTTGGGTCAGTATAAAGAAGAAGGTGAAATAACAGATAACGAACAAACGCTGCACACGTGAGCTGTTTTGACACTAAAAAGAAAATCCTCGTTCCTTTGAAACCCAAATGAGCTCATGTGAGGTCCTCGTTCAAAACACACAACCAAGCCACTGCCCATGAATCCAGTCCTCAGATGTTTTAGTGTCTTTTCGGGGTGTTTCTTTAATTCGGAGCCGAGTTGACCAGAGCAGCCGTAACCTCAGCTTGAACTTCCTTCATGTCTGAACCCAACTCAGCAGCAAACACATCACTTCTCTTAAATTGGCCTAAAAGTGCCCCTGGTTTCTGGACTTCTCTCTACATGCCGCGGACACCGGCCTCCTCCTGAACCTCAGTTATTGATTTTTCTAACTATCTGTTTACTCCTCGTCTGCACACTTTCCCAGCTGCTTGTAGAGCATCGTGTGCCCCGAGGCGATCAGCAGGGCTCAGCTTGTTCCAGTCTTTGATCATCGTTCAGCCAGCGGATTAACATATGCACACTCTCTTCCTCTCTTTGTCGCTGAGCTTGATAATAAATCTACGGCCCTCTTCCATCTCTCTCTCCTCCCTCTCTCTCGCTCGCTTCAATATGGGACAAGCCATGAATCAATCACCGCCGCTTTACGCCTCGTGTCCGACATGGATGCAAATCACAGAAGGATCTGTGGGTAAAGCTCTGCTTATTAAAACCCGATGCCTGACTCATTACAACCCGCTCATGCACACGCCTGTCGCCAAGATGAACAGCAGGTAGCACGTGTGAAATACAGCAACATTGGACGAGATAAAACACAGAAAGACGAGATTAGCCGACTTCCGCGACAATTATCTCAACGGAGGCCAGAATTAAGCTTCACCCACTTTGCCAAAACTAAAAAGACAATCGAAGGCTAATGAAGTTAATTACCGCGGCATTGTGGGAGGTTACAGCCTCGTCTAAAAAGGGGCTTAATCTCAGGGAAACCGCGGTGCCGAGGCTCGCCTCCGTACCTGCCCTCGCTGTGCAGTAAGTGTACTAATTAAGGTTGGTTTGAGTCTGCAGCCACCCCAGTTAGCTCACTTAAAGGGCCAAGGCTTCTGGGGTTTAGAACAACATTCACAACGAGTCTGCAAGTAGGACACCGAGCAACCGTGTGTGAGAATGAGCAGAAAAACAGAGTGTGTGTGTTTTTGCAGGTAGATAAGTCACTTTTGTTTTTTCTTAAAAAGCAACCAATGTGGTTTCTCTAAATGGCCACCGCTGGGACACGCCCTCACTCCCCGTTGCTGTTCTTATTTATTACGACCTAATTATATCAGTGTGTCAGCGAACGCACCCGGCTCCTTGCCCTAAATGCCACAACGCTCTCATGGCTGAGCTCACACTTGCAGACCTTACATTTCCAAGCCGTGTACCATTTAACCACGGCTTCTCGAGGCACGCAGGGTTGTTAAAGCCTGTTCTCTCTTTTTTTTTTTTTTTTTTTCAACCCCGCTCATCCCATCACGAATGCAACGGATGAGGCAAAGGAGCACACGCCGTGAATAAAAATACAGTAACAACATGAGTCCAGGACTGGCAGGAGGAGGAGGAGAGAGTGTGGATGAGTTCCCCTCCTCATCATCAGCGTGTCGGCCTGAGCAGGCCTGCGAGGAGCTGGAGCTGGGGCCCTATTAAAAAAAACAGAAGCCCAGCTTGCTGGAAAAGATCCGTCCTCTCACCTCGGAAAACAACAACCCCGCACGCCCCGACAGCGAGACAATCAGCCGTGCACTGCTCAGGGTGAGACGGCGGTGACCCGGCATGCCGAGATGAGGCCGGTTCTACACACTGATGAGCGCTTTCACAGACATCAAATGGGGGGCGCCGCAGACCTCCTCACGACCTGCCTGTGCTGCCTTGTCTCCTGCTCTCTGCTTTTATTTGAGGTTGATACGGGCAGACGGATCGGCAAATATCGATCACGGCGCGCTTGGTAAAATTCTCCCTCCAGGTTTGAAAGGTGATTACGGGCCCTGGACCCAGCTGATGCAGACCGGGTGGGTGTGTGTGTGCACATTTACAGTTTGTGTTTTTCCTACCCCACCTGTCAGACAGGCCAAGGAGAGCAGCCCTATATTCTTTGGTTCGAGTGTCTCCAATCATCTGCAGAAGAGAGACATCTTTAAAAAAAAAACATCCAGACAGAGACAGGCAGGCGGGCGGGCGGGCAGGCAGGCACACTGTACAACACAGAAAATAGGTTATAAAGCGTGGAGAATAATGCATGTGAATCCTAATCATCGAAATTCAAATGATTTGGATGCATCCCCAACCAGCCCTCCTCTCCTTGTCTGCCTTCTGTCGAGGCCTCAGAACTCACCAATAGGATCGGAGGGAAACAGGCTGCAGATTCAGAGGGTTTGCATTAGGAATGGCCCGTTATTAATTAAGCTTGTGGGGAAGAGTTTTTTGACAGCGGCTCCCGAGGCGGCAAGCGGTGTGGATCTTGGCGCTGACCTGGCCCAGCAGGGGTAGGAGCTGAGTCTTTGAGGTGGTGATGGTGTGGGTAGTGGGGTAGAATGGGCGGTGGGCGGGAGAGAAAGAGAAGGAGGGGTGGCGGCGGCGGTGGTGGGGGTGGGGGGGGTGGGGGGGCTGGCTCCATGCCGACAGCCAAGCCTGCCACGTCTGCATGCCCGCTTTGAAGTGTCACCTTGAGGGAAGAGCCGATGGCCGGGAAGCCAGGAGGGCGGGAGCCGCGGAGAGGAGTGGCACGGTTGGCATTGCCAGACATGGCGCTTTAATATTGCATGGGCTCCCGTCCATCTCTGTACACACTCAGGACATTCCTTCTGCTTGATTTAGTTTGAAAGTAGATCTTTGTTTTTTTTTTTCCTCCCCTCCTCTCTCGCCATGCTGTGGCTCAACACCTGTGCTGGTTTTGTGCTCGTTCTTTCCGGAACAAATGTCAAGCTCTGCAGTCAGAGGAACTTTAACAACTCCCTGCATTATGAAACCTGACAGTGTTGCGTTCCGCCTGCTGAGTGATGCAGAGTGGATGCATATGGCCTCAAAAACGCCTTCAATTATTACGCTGCAAAAAGTCAGGTCCAGCGTCGCGAGTCACTGCCCTCAACTGGTTTATAGATGGAAATATTGTAGGATTTGAGAATATTTGAACGATTCCATGTTTACTCTCCTTTGTTGAAGGTGAAAAACTGAAACTCCGTAGAAAGAAGAGATTATTCTGAGTGATTTTACTGCATTAATGTTTTATAATTGCCGGACTTCTTCTCACCTTCTACTTTTGTGTATCTTGAAACAAAAGAGAATAAGATAAAATGTGGTTTTATAAAATGTATGAGACAAGTTGATCAGCATTGGAAACCGACACTTTCCTCACTTTAAATAATAATAATGTCCTCTGCTGGTAAATGTGACTTGCTCTGCGAGAATGAATCAGAATTAAAAAGGAAAACACTTAAATCGATAATCACGTGCAACATTGGCCGACTTTCTGCAAAATCCAAGTACGTTCCAGTCTGGTGCTAATTGCTAATGATGCTTTCATCACTTGCTCAAATGGCGTCTTCCTTGAGGAGAAACCACCGGGGGACCGAACTTAAACTTTCACTATTTTCCCTCCAGTCGCGCCGCGTTTCGCCCCGACCTGCTGCCAGCTCGGTTTCAGAGCGCGGCGGGGAATCAAACATGGCGTTAGTTTGAGGAGTTTATCAACAGAGGCTGCAGGAAGGAGGTGTTTTGAAGTGAGGGAAAACGCATTTAAAAAAAAAACACTCGCACTGCACGCACTTTCTACCCACTTTAACAACCGTCCCAGTTCACAAATAGCAGTTTTAACTCCCCTGATTAGCACTGACATATGCAGGCTTTCATCTCTCCCTCCATCTTGTTTTTTTAATCAGATTAACCCAAACGGGCATCCTTTAATGGCCTCTTTTTTAGGAAAGCTGAAAGAAGGGAGATAATTAAAATAATTAAACCGCTGGGACCGGCCTGTGCGCGCTCCTCTTTTCTTTCTCGCCTTTAAGTTTTGATTCTGCCTTGCTTGCTGATTCGAGCGGCACAGAGAGAGAAAGACTCATCATCCTCGCTTAATTGCATTAAGTTGACTCTCGGAGGTCCAATTTTTCCCTCCAAAACTAGCAGCCAATGTAGGATCTGATCTTTAGGTGCATGTCAGCCATCTAAATGTGGAAGCAGAGGGGGGAGGGCATGTTTCTAAACAGCCTTTATGGAGCATATTTATTTAGTCAGCGAGTGTATTTTGCATAAGGCCGAAGATAAAATAAAAAAAGCAGAGAAAAAAGTATCCTCTTTAATGATTATTTATTCATGGACTTTTAAGCTTTTAATGAGGACAAATGAAGCCGTTTTCCAGAGTGTCAGTATGTAGTATGCTTACCAAAAATATTCTTGTTTAGCATTATCTCTTGCACTGCGTCCGCAAGGAATAAACACTAACATTTAAATATAACTAGGATTTTGGAGCAAGACTTTGAAGCAATCAGTTTGTCTTGATCTTGCATGAATAGAAAATTTCCCCACAAGTTCTGATCAGACCCAGCGATGATGATGAGGATGATGATTTATTAATTATCAGTTATCCTAATTGGTAAAAAATTTCAATTGACGAAGATTGGATTCAAATAAAAAGGAGTTTGGGTAATTTCTCGGGTTAAATTGTTGAACTTAATTCGAGCAACTTTATCAGTCAGTGACCCCCTGAACCTGACAAATAAATGCTCCTTAATATCAATTATTCACGAATATATTCTCATTCATATGAACACATGTGTCGTACGTTTGTAACTTCAACACTGACAACCGCAAAGGAGAAGGAAAAAAAAAGTAGGCTATACGGCAGCATCTGAGTTATCTTCTGCATTATAGGTGTACATATCTTGAATATTATAATTACACATCTTCAGATGAATTCAAACTTTACTTCCTGTCAAAAAGAATCTAATGAATTTCTTGTATGAGGATTTTACTGAGAGCAAGAGCCTCGACATCCTCCTCAGAGCGCAGCCCCGAACTTTACACAAGCTCGGATGTGTCTCTCCCCCCCTCGTGCACTTTCGCTTCATTCAGATCATTTTCACAGGGCTTCATTTCAAGTTGGCACAAAAAAAGAGAGGGAAGAATCCCTTTGCTGGAAATACTTAAGATTTATATTTAAACTTTCATGGAATCTTTGAGAACATTGAGGAGCAATTTCACATTTGCACTGACATCTAATTTCTCAAGTAGAGTCTGAAAGCACAAATTGCCAAGGATTCCCTATGTGCCCAATTATCCTGCATCAATTTCCTTGACCCTGCGGAATGCTGGTAAATTAATCATAGCACTTTTTTTTTTTTTTTTTTTTGAAATACACATGCACACGTTTGATAAACTAATCATACTTGGTCGGTTATGCTCACAAAAAATGATTCAGTCCCTAAAGTGGGATGAGAGTTAGCAGCAAGGCCCCGGGAATAGGGAGCTGATAAAACATACGTCGTCACATGTGCACACACAAAAACAATAAAACATGTGCACAAGAGAAAGTCAAACACAGAAAACACAAAATAACGTTAAAGCAAAAGATTTAAAGTTTTTCGAATTTTAAGTTTCTTCTTTTTTTATTTCTATTTTAGAAAAAGGAAAATCAAATCCATCAATTAATCAATATGACAGATTCAATTATTGATTAAATATAAATCAATATAGATGAATGTTTATATTCTATATTTATATTGCTGGTTTTACTTTTTATGATTTTTCAATCTTCTTGATGTTGTATTAATTTAATCAAGTGAAGTGAAATGTTAAAAAAAAAAAAGAAATATATGCAGACTGGAGGGAAACAGATCACATAATGACATTTCATCAATATCATCAATACGGCGGTCGTGTGTTGACCTTAGCAGAACCATTAACAGCCTAAGGATGTGAATCATCTTCACCCATTAGCTGTGTAACACCACATTTACCAGGATGACTTACCTGTTGATCCCAACATGGCTGCAGAGCCAGGTGCAGTATTCTGGAGCAGCAGTGTCCTCTGGTGGAGAAGAGCAGAGGAAATGGAATCAAACACAGGAGACGCCGCAACAGGGAAATTACCATTAACAAAGAGAGATATTCACCTGGGAATGTGCGGTTTGGTCGAAATTAGAGACAATACTTTAAAAAAAAATACAAAGAAAGTAATAGATTAAGTAATAATAGTAATAGAGTAATAGAAGTCTAAACTGTTACATTACAAATATATATGTTAACTTGTGTGATGTATTATTATAAAATTATATTTAGATAAATTACCCAAACCTGTTGTAGTAAATGTAAAAGCCTAAATTCAAATTGACAAAATATTACATTTCAAATATATGTGTTACGTTTTACAATATAATAATATAAACTAAACAATTTGATTTTCCAACTACCCAAATCAGTGAATGTAATACCTTAAATTAAATTGACAAAATAATGCATTAGAAATATCCACATTCAATTTACTGATATATTATGAAAATAAATACAGTGTCATATTTACCGTCAATGACCCAAACCCTTGATGTACAAGCCTAAATTAAAATTTACAACAGCCAACAGTTCTACACCAAAAGATGAATTTTATGTTGTTGTTGGTTTTAGCGTCTAAAACAGTTGAATCTGAGAACAAGGAAAAAGTCTCCGACTCACCTGGTGTGGACAGAAAAGTTTGACATTCAGAGGAATACGTTCATTCACTTTCTTTCTCGGTCAAAAGACTAATTAATTTAACTTCACTTAATTTAGAGACGACCGAGGAAACAAATGGCTCCACTCACTTTCCATTTACTTTCATTTCCAATCCACCTGCCAGCACAATACTCCAGGAAATAGTCAGCTCCCTAACTGTCTGCAAAGCCACAACTTATCCTGTGACTCGTGCTATTTTTAAAACTACCTCACACGTGTTATTTTTAGAGGTGCCTGCTGGTGGCCTTCTTGTGTCAACATGGGGTGTGTGCTATGCTAGGCTAACTGTTTTACCTGGCTCCAGCACATAGACGGTTAATAAAAAAAATGGCCGACGTGTCTCCACTTCGTCCCGCCGTCCAGAGCTCAAGCTGAAATACACCGGACATGACGGTGCGCAAAAACACCCGCCTGTGCACTGGCTCGACCAATCACAAGTCTGGTCTCAGCTGCCAATCATGACGTTTGGCCACGTTTAATTGGCAGCAGAGAATAAACTTAAAACCAAACACTTGAGCAAACATCGATGAGGTGAGAAATAACCTGAAATTACCAATATTTGAGAAAATAATATTTGATGTGTGCTTGATCCATGTCCCAACCACCAGCATGGAGGAGACTGGGTTTCTCACCTTGAGTTTTTTTCACGTCAAACAACTGAATTAACTAATTGTTTTAGCTCTTTGGTAAATTTACGTGTTGTTCCAATATAAACCTCTTCTCATCTTCAATATCTGAAAATGTTCTGACCCCCAAACAAACAAAGCTAATTGGTCATAATGACGTTGAGCAGCATTCAGCAGCAGAAACAAAGCAGAACTCAAGGGTTGTAGTGCAAAACATTGAAGACGATCTTTATTGTTCACAGTTAAACACAAGCCACTGCTTTAAGAACTTCCTTTTTTGCCGGTTTTGTCCCAGGTTCTCCGGCTCCGGTCAGAGTCCTGGTTTCTTCAGTTTGTGCTGATTGTACCTTCTGTCTTGATTTGCTGCTGTTACTACGGTTGGCGTTTAAAGTGGATTGTTGAACATGCTTTAGATAGCGAGGCAGAAGGAAATGACAGAAGGAGCTCCCGGTGGACAACAGGATTTACACGACTTTGAAAAGAGGGAGTTTAGGTCTGATACTTAATCTGTGTTCGACTCAGTTGTTACACACCACTGTTGTTTGGAGATATTTGAATCCAGTCAGATTACAAATGTTTTCTCGTCATCTTTACCAATGAAAACCTTTATATTTGGAGCTTGGGTTTGTGTAGCGTCTCTGGTCTGGCTCAAATTTCAGATATGTAGTGGTGGGCACACCTCTTGGGTGGCGGAATAAAAAGTAAAAAGGTACAACACAATTTGGAATTCTTAAAAAAAAAAAAAAAAAAGCATAAAATTTCATCACTTCCTTCATTTCATTCATTTCATTCACTTTCCTCATCTTTTCCGACACAGGAGAATCAACACGACGCCGTTACCTGCAACCTCGCAAAACAAAACACACTTCGACGTAGTTTGGGAAAAAAAAGTTAAGTCGGTCCAGCAGCAACGACGTCACAGTTCAAGGTTTCCCCCCGAGTAACACACACACGCACACACGCACACTCACACACCTCTACGCACCGATTGCTTCCATCGCGCCGCTGTAACACTCGTCAATCCAAAGATCGCGGAAAATGTAACAATATTTCATGTCTGATTTAAGGTTTGTATTTACAAAATCCTGCAGTTTTATTTGACGACAGCAGATGATTTCGGTTTTATTGGTCCAATTTTTTCAGATACTGTCTCCGAGGTGAATGGAACTTTGTTTGTCGTCCTCACAGCATTGAAACTAAATCCTACAAATGATTGAAGTGTGTTTCTGAAAACAGTGTCCCCGTCACTCTGGATAATCCACAGAACTCTGAATGCTGTTCGCTGTGAGGTCTGAGGACTAACCAGAGTAACTAGGAGGCTGTTTGGAGACAAACTGCGGCAGAGTGTTAAAAATGAAATGTTTCACCTCCATCATTTTGGGGTGAAGGGAGAAAACTGTGGACATATCAACACAACTGGAGCCAATTTGGAAAAGTTTCTAATTTGGTTGATCGTTAAATCTCAGACTTATAGTGTCACATCGTGTTCGTCTTTGTCTCATGATTAAACTCATAAGTTTAGCATCCTCACTGGTAACATTGCAACTCAGTATTCCTGTCTCCTCCTCAAACGAACATTCTTCAGGGGAATGAATCAGTATAAATAAAAAAGAAACGCTGGGGGAATCCTGCTGTCCACTCAGAGGAATGGATCAAATAACACTGAATTGTGGAGAGTAGCAGACATGTTACTCTTGCTGATTTTGTAGCTCTTCTCCATTTTCAAACTTAAGTCCGTCCTCATCCGCTTTCCATCCCGGCTCAGTTCTATGTCTCTTAACTGTGCTCGTGATGTGTTTCATTGTAGTCCATGATCTTTAGATGCTGTTGCCGGGGGCGCCCTGACCCTGCCTGAACCCGCCCTACACCGGGCCTGGCCCCTGCCTTCTTGCGGGGGCTTTCCTGGCTGGAGGCCCGCTGCTTGGGCTCAGATGGGGGCTCCTTGGTGGGCACGGTGGGCACCGTGAGCGGGGTGGCAGGAGCTGGCATTGGAGGAGTAGCTGGAATGGAGGAGGGAGCGGGGTTGACGGGGGCAATATAATCTGGGCAGGGTGGCTCCACACACATCTCAGTCTTCAGACCGTGGGCGAGGCCCGCAAGGCGCGGAGGCGGCGGCTGCTCCTCGTCGCACTGGCTCTCGCTCTTGTTGCGGAACAGCTCGCGCGCCCTCATGCCCAGGAAGCTCTTGGCACTGGGGTAGGAGCCCACAGTGAGAGGCGCGTCGGCGGGGGGCAGGGGTGCAAGCGGGTTGACGTGGGGACAGGACAGCGAGGGCTCCACCAGCAGGGGCGGGGCCAGGTCCTGGCTGCCATTGATGGAGTTGGCTGATGACTTGGAAGAGTTGCTCGCCTTTGGTTGCCCTGGCGATAAAGTGCTGCCATTGCCCCGAGGGGAGTCGTGCGGTGTTTTACTGGCCGCCTCCTCGTTCGTGTGACTTTTACTTGGTCCATCTGGCACCAGGACACTGTGGAGAGGAAAAATATTGACGTGTTAAGAGAGATAATTGCTCTGTCAAGATGTTTAGAGCTGTAAAGGCGTGTAAAGTCATGACGTCCAAAAACAACGTGTTGATGTTGGGTCCATGCATGTGTGTTAGAATCCGCTACTGTAGAAACATGGCTGTTATATGCAACATGCAGATATAAGGAGGTGACAATCATTCTATTTTCTGCCAATAGTGGTTCAAAGGTTCAGTGTTCAAAGGCCATGTTAATAAAAAATGTGTTAAAGTTTATGTTTGTTATGTTTCTGTGATTGTGTGTCTGTCAGATCTGAGTCTGACCTGGTGTCAGCAAGAGTGTTTGGGTCAGCTCTGCCCCCTGGTGGCGAGCTGGCAGCAGTGCTGGCTGGAGCTTCCATCTCCACTCGGCTGTAGAGCTGCAGGAGTTCGGTCTGCAGCAGCTGAGTGATTCTCCTCTGAGCCGAATGTCTGCTGTCTGAGGCCTGCAGCTCCAACCTGAACACGGAGAGACGAGATCGGGTTCGAGGGAAAAGAAGAAAAGAGGAGGAAAGGAAACACGAGAAGAGAGGCGGTTAAAATCAAGCAGAGGGAAAGACGACTGACAGATGTACAAACAGGCACAGAGACAGGTGACTGATTTCCAGCATGTTTACACAGGAGGTTTGTACTTGTCTCTTTAAATACAAACACAATTATGTCGTGTTGGATTTAATTAGACAACAGATTAATGTCTACAGGTTTACAGGAGTTACTATTGTGCCGATGATGACGCGCAGAAAACAGCCATCAAAGTACTTGTCTGTGCATCATCTAGGTCATGATGATCCAAGAAAAATTTATCTAAAGACAATTGGACTTCTCATCCAAGACATGAGAACAGAACTTCAACTGAAGAGGCCAAACTCACTTTGCCTGACATTTCACATCCTCGAGGAACTTCTTCTGCTCGGCGATGAGGTGTTCCTTCTTGGAGAGGTGCGTCTCCAGCTCGCCGACTCTCTGTTGCGCCGCCTCCATCTTCTGACCCTGAACCAACAAACTCTGCCTCAGCGTCTCCACCTCTTTCCCGTAAGACGCCTGCAGCATCCGGGCCTCCTGGGGCGACGGGTCGTTGTCAACAGCAGCAGGAGGAGCAGGAGGGAAGAAGAAAAACACGAGATGATGAAAGATGAATGAGGAACTTTACAGAGACTTTTATTGTGACTCTACAGTGAATGAATCTTGGACCTATATCATGTTCACTTATATAGTTTTCTACACCAAACTACTGTATCAGGGATGCAAACCGATGAAGGGTGATTCAATTAAAGGAAAAAGCAGCATTAACTCAACCTGCCAAAACACACAATTCAACAACAATAGTTTCTCAAACAAACCTCTGAGTATGTGAGTGTATCCTCATAGTTCAGATGAAGCGAGCTTCCTGCTCGAGGTAAAAAACGCTTCAATCGTTTTGACTTGATGCCCAACAAACCCAATTAGTTTCCCCTTTTTCCCCCACAGTACGTCTTCCCTGCATTTCACTGATTCTGACTCACACACACTTGCACTGTACCTTTGCATTATCGCCGCCGCTGTGGTGTAACTCCTGCATGGACAGCTTATGTGCCTCCCCGAGGAGCAGCAGCTGCTTGTTCAGGAAGCTCATCTGCTGCTGGGTGCTCTCGCTGTTGCTCAGCTGAAGGACACACGAGACAAACAATGACGACGGAGGGCAAAACAGCGATTATGCTACAAATACCTGTCCACAAATATCTGGGTTATACTTCACAAGATGATTTAGTAGATAATCATCTATGAATTCATCAGAGACTCAACATGAAACCAAGAGTTGTGCTTGAACATCACCCTAAGAAGCTAATTGGGGTTTATGACAGAATTCCCTGTGAGGTTTTTTTTAAAAGAGAAATGTTTCGCTCTACAGCTGCTATGTGACAATTATCTTTTTTTAAAATCAATCCCATCTGCCCTGGCGGCTAAAACGATTCCACAATTTGTATTCATGTTGTCCGCATTCCATGAATTAGGATCTTCACTCAACTGTGTGGATGCTGTCTGATTTGAAATGCCCATTTCCTGAATCAACGGCTCCTTGTTTGTCAGGACTTCAGTTCAGTCTGGGTCAGAGGAGCGAAACAGAGCTGTAAAAACCCCAGGAGGCAGAATAACACCCAGATCCCCAACGTCACTGACCTAAAAATAGAGGGCGAGAGACGACATTTCCAAGGCAACTGAGCCCCGGGACAGACTACAGAGAGGTGACGGGGGGAGGGGGAGGGGGGGGGGGTCGTTGTAACCCCCTGCATGTCTGACCCAACTGTCTGCCACTGCTCTTACTGTCCTTCCCAGTTCTTCCATTACGAAAACAGGAGGGAGGGAAAATAAATCTGTGGATGAGCCTGAAGAGCAGAGCTTGAAGTCTCTCGCTGATTTAACATAAAGCTACGTTTAAACACCTGCCAAAATAATACCAAAAACAAAAATGTGGATAAAGACCTTCTGTTTAAGCAGAATTTGGTTTTAAGGTACCGACAAAGAAAGATGAAGGCAGCTTTACCTTGATGGTCGTCTGGTTGAGGAGGTGACCGGTGTGGCACACTTTGTTGTTGGCTCTCTGAAGCTCCGCCTCCAGTTCATCCATCCTTTTCTGACACTCCTGCAACTTACTCTGGAGACACAAGACAGTTTCAGATTAAAGACGTCTTTGTACTGAATGTGTGTACTGTTATTTGTCCACATCGTGTGTGTGTGTACCTGGAGCTCCTGATTCTTGGTGTAGTAGTCGTCTCGGCCCTGCTGCAGCTGCCTGATCTGACTGTGGAGCCTGGTCACCACAGTCTCCCTGTCATCCCACAGCTGCCTGTACCGTTGCTGCTCCACCTGCAGACTCTCCCTCAGAGACAAGATGTCCACACTCTGCAGGTTCAGCTGGTCCTTCTGGGGACACACACACACAAACAAGTTCAGTACAAAATGTGCGTGAGATTATAAATATCGAAATGTTTAAGGCAGTTTGCAACAGTCTGTGCTACAAGTTTTTGGGAGAATAGCGATGAACACACACAAAGAGACACACACGTATTTTTCTCCAGAATACTAAATCAGCGTGCAACATTTCTGCAGAAAATTAATGAGTCTTTCAGCTGCTTGCTGCATGAATGTGCCAACGATCCTCCCCCTTGTTTATGTTTCTTTCCTGGAGACAAAACAGCCTTCATGGCTTCTTTGTGACCATCACTTGTTGAAAGCATAATCTGTCTGAATAGGCGCAAACAAAACAGCTTCAGTTCAATTTCCTCGGCGACATGCTGCAGATGAGACCTGCCAGCAGAAGAGATTTGACAGCTGGAGTCATGAAATGGCACAAATGCCTCAGCGATCAGTAGAAACCTCTGAAGAATTCAGATGCTCTTTCTCCTCTCGCTGATCAAAATGCAAAGAGGTTGCTGAAGAATAAAACCTGTAAACACTGTCGTCTAATTGTTCTGTGGTGCTGCATCTAAATAAACAAAGACTACTACACACCTTTTGTCTAATTCAAGCACAGTTGTTATTTCTAAGTACCGACATTTGAAAGGTGCTTAAAAGGGCAAATCTGTGATAATGAGTTTCAAACTCACCATAGCATTGTTCTGCTCCTCCAGTGCAGTGGCGTTGATGATGCGTCGGAGGAGGCGTCGGTTGCGGACGGCGTGCTGCTCCCTCTTGTAGCGCTCGTACAGCAGCTGGTTGTGCAGCAGGAGCAGCTGGCTGCGCAGCGTGTGAAGCTCGTCCAGCGGAGCAGAGCCTGGGGAGGCCATGATAATAATAATTTAATTAACACGGGCACACACACATACACACTGATAGGATTGGGATCAATTATCATTCAAGTGTGGGACGCCAAAAATAGCGCAGTTAATGTTGTGTCAATATAAGTGAAGAAATAACTGTACATATACATATATCAGTCACACACACACACACACACACACACACACACACAATTTGACAATATATTTAAAATGTGTAAAATGCTGTTCAATCAAGATTAAAAAACACAAATCATCAAATTGTCCAACATAATTTTAGATACACAGCATTATTTTTTGAAGATGTATAAATGGAAAGAGTCATGAGAAAAGACAGGAGCTTTGTTTTAGGTGAACCTAACCCAGGGTAGATGATTCAATTCCAGAGTTGTTATTACAAGTTGGCAAAGACTTGAGCAGAATCACAGGGTTTCTATTTTGTCTGCAAAAACTGCAGCTGGAGAAAATCTGATTTTTGCTCTGGGAGACCGAGCGAAGTTTCTGACTTGATCCGTGATCTGCATGACTGTGGGAACTCAGTGTGTTCTGAATAACCTCGGCCTAAACAAGTTCCCTGTCCGGCCTGGCAGCATTTTCACTTGCTGTTTATGTCTCAAGAGCTCGTGATGAATACCTAGTCATGCCTAAATAATGCTCCATCTGCAGTCTCTATAATAGCCTCTTTTATCAGTGTGCAACAGTGTTGCTGTGTTAGTGCTTTACCTCCAAAGTGCGTCCAGTCAGCTGACTTACTTGGCAAAGGTAATCTGTGAAGGGAGAGAAAGAAAAACTGTTTATAAAAAACTATTTCTCTGGGTTTTTTCTGTTCCCAAGCTGCTCTCAAGTGAAGAGCATTCATTATGCAAATGTGAGGTTTTGTAATGTCAAGGTGTTCGAGGAGTTTCAAGAGCTTCTGTGTTTCTGTGGGGGCAGAATCTCCTTTTACCACAAACTGTGGACTTTTTAAACTTTGCAGAACTTAAATATTCACAAACAAAACTGTAAAGGACACTTTATAACAAATGTATATTCTAATATTTGGATTGTTGTAGCTTATAAATGTATCAGGGAGTTCTCCAACCAAGATACTGTGGTTTAAAACTCTCGTCTGAATTAATTACAAGTTAAAGTTCACAGAATACATACTTGTAAGTTTGACATTTTAGGAAATAAGCAAATTAGCGTTTATAATGAAAGCAATAAGAGAAGATAGACGGCTACTTTGTCCGACTGTTTAAGACGAAGCGGCAGCCAGCAGCCACTTAGCTTGAAACACAGACTGGAAGCAGGCGGAAACAGTTAGCCTGCTTCTGTCCATCAGCGACGAAATCCACCTTCCAGCTCTGAAGATCGTTTTCTAACAGGTCAAATCGAGCTCGTTTCACATTATGTATCTAATCCAAGAGGGTGAAATATAGATATCGTCACATTAACTACTGCAAGTGTCCAGTTTGTAATAAAAGTGAGTTGCTGGTTTGTGTTTCAGGTGACATCACTCGCTCCATCAGCCGTGTTTGTCTCTGGTGAAGCTGTTAAAATGTGGCGGTGATGAGCGACTGAATTGATTGTTCTGAGCCTGGCGCTGACTTTGCTGACACTGTCTCTACTGTTGTGTCATTGGGTTTGGAGGACTGGCTCACTCTGTGTGTGTGTGTGTGTGTGTGTGTGTGTGTGTGTGTGTGTGTGTGTGTGTGTGTGTGTGTGTCGAAAGAAGGGGGTGGCAGCTCCTGAACAATGTCATACTTGTTCTCGACTGGGTGTTTCCTTTGGGCCACAGAAACAGACTGGAGACAACCCAAGCAGCCTCGGCAGAGTGAACCGCACATCAAAACACACTCCTGGGTTTCTTCAGTGATCAACACGAGCTTCACATTGACGACACATTCACAGCAACTGCAGTATCTCACAATCCTCTCCATGAAACATTGCTCAATAGCATTTAGGATTTTCTACAATTGTTTAGAAAGTGCAGTTGAAGAGCAGTGTCCAATTTGGAGAGATCTGGACACTTGATAGATCAATATAAATAAACTTTGAATAAACAGACGACCAGTGCTCTGCAGCATCAGGAGGTTGGGACTCATCAACGTAGATAAAGAACAGCGCGTTCAACACAACAGCAACAACTGATTCTCTAGTTCGGGGTTCTGCGTGGAGCTTCACTGAACTCATGTGAACTACACATTTACTGAAGGTCACGTGAGCAGTTTTAGAAAGAAAGCTACAATCACATTTAATACAGATTAAGCAAACAGCCCAATCCAAACAGACACGTTTACAATGGGCCGTGTACTCGTATGATTAAAATACTATCACGTTTTACAAGATTGCTAAAGGCTGATTCCACATCAAGCCCCTCACCTCTTTAGAACTTTATCGTGGACGTCGCTCCCCTGCTGAACTAGGCGATCCAGCACCTCCAGTGGTGAAGCAGTCACTACCCCTTCCTCCTCCCCGTCCTCCAACCCCTCCTCTTGCTGTAACAGCTTCTCCATCGCCGCCTTGTGCACCGCCTCCGATGTCTTCTGGCCCACAAAGAGCGAAGCCGCCCTGGGCAGAGCCAGGTCGAAAAACGACTCGTAGGGCACCGGGGCTGGCGTCTTGCTGCACGGGCTCGGGGAGAACATCCCAAACCTGCCCACCTCGTCGTCTGGGGCAGAGGGACTCCGGTGCAGGTGGTGATCGATCGGGGTGAAACAGGACTGGAAAGACCAGGACTGCTCGAGGCCGAGGGCTGAACTCCTGCTGTCTCCTCCTGCTCCTCCACCTCCTCTTTCACTGCCAACGCCGCTGGTGCTGGCCGTGTTCTCCGCTTTGTCTGGTGTTGACACAACATACTGGGGGCCGCGGATGGGGCCTTCAGGCTGGGCGTTGGAGTGGGTCTTGTCTTGTGCCTGACAGCCAGTCAGAGTCTCAGTGGTGTGATAGAAAGGGGAGTCGAAGCCCCTCAGGCCCTGCAGCTCCTGTGTATCTTCAGTGATCTTCAGCAGCTCCTCTGTGATGGCAGCTGCAGCAGAAACAACACATTAAAGCTCAACATGAACCTGTGCATCTTCCATTAAACATTCCAACACCCACAACTGGTGTCAAAAGGTGCATTTCCTTTTTGCACAGGTGGGATTTAAACACACAGGGATCTAAACAGAGATCTGTGTGTATCGACTCTGGTTTGTATATATTTTTAATTATGAAATGTCCATTTAATGGTTCCCATGGATATATGTAGGTCTATATTTATTTTAAGTTGTGATAAATACATGTGATGTATGGCATCTGCTCTAGAATTTATTTGTAGGGATCCCAGGGGCACTTTTTTGCTCTCACTTTCTTCCCTCCTGCTCCATTAGTGTTGTTTTCAGTTATTAACATTATAAATTTTCCTTATATATATATATATATATATATATATATATATATATATATATATATATATATATATATATATATATATATATATATATATATATATATATATGTGTGTGTATGTCATGTACATACTGCAGCAAAGTATCTGCTATGTTCTTTATTAAGATATGCTGTAAATGAATAGACCCAAACTGGGTCATTTTGCGCTGCACAAACAACACAATCATATCAAAGATCATAAATAAAGATGGACGACGCCTCCTCTCCACTTCCACTTTGACTTTTTGGTCCATGGTTTAGAACCTATACAGCAACCAGCCACCAGGGGGTGATCCAGATGCTTTGGCTTCATTTTCTGGAGGAGTCACGTCGGCCATCTTTATATACATGTCTATGAATCTCTCACACACTCACACGCACGCACACACCTGTCCACCTACCTTGAGATTTCATTTTGCCGTTTCTATAACTTGAGTAGCGGATAATTTGTTTCTTATGGTTTCTTTTCTTGAAGAAGTTGACTAACAAAATGCTAGGATCTGGTTCTATGACACTCACACTCAAACACACTAAAACCGATGCTCACCCTCTTCCCTCTCCTTCTCTGTTCTCAGCTGAAGCTCCAGCTCCTGTTTCTTCATGAAGACCGACAGCTCTGTTAAAGTCATGGAGACATTCTCAGCAGCTCCTGCATCTACGGAGGAAACATCTGCATCAGAAAAAAGGTCCACTCGAAAAAAAGCACAAATACCAAAAATACCAATACAAATCCGGTGTGGTTATTTTTGGGACGGTGATTTCCACCTCAATTAAACTTATGATCCAATAATTCCCTGGTTTAGAATCACAAAGAGAGGTCTGCCAACCGGAGAGCTCAGTCGAGACAAGTCCAAATTATATTGCATGAGCTCAGGCCTGTAAAAAGTCCTCTACTGTTAAATTTAATGCAATAAATTGCAGTAATTAAGACTCATCATGACTCACCTCGATTTGCTGTTATTTCTAAACTCTTCTCCGTGTCTTTCACTGGCTCCTGACGCACCAGTGTGGGTTTACTGCTCTCTCCTTGTCGACGATCCTGAGAAGTCACATCATTGACAGTTTTATTCTAGTATTTCTTGTATTTACTCTTGGTTCGCTTAATTTAATAACCTGCAGGTCAGATTAGAGACTCTGCATTTGAATGCGCCTCACTGTCTTTTTGCAAACCACTTCAACTCAAGCTCCTGACAGATACAGGCTTTTAGCGTAACTACAAATAACAATCGTAAAAAAATAACAAACAACTTGAATTACTTTATATTTTATCCTATTCATTAACTTCTGAGTGCAAATAGAAGACTTTAAAAACATATTAGAAAAAGCTATTTGCCTCCTACTGTCAAGGAAATGAGTTTTCAAAATGACTAACAAGATCATTTGAAATGTCTGGCGTGCTTTTCATATTTGTTTGGATGTTTCTAATTGACACAATAGGAAAAGCCTTCAACTGGCTTATCATAACTTGATTAATCAATATTTCATTAGGTCCTTCAGGATATTTTTCTTTTGGTGATTGATTCCTGCACATTACAAACTCACTGAGGAGACAGTTTGAAAACTAGGAGAGGGTTAGGGACAAGGACACGTTTTTTAAAATGGAGAGGAGACAGCATACCTTTCTTGGGGGACTGGACTGGACTGTGCTGGCTGGTAATGAGATTATGGGAAAGTCATCTGATAGGGTGGGTGGTGGGGAGGAGGTGGCTGGAGTGCTTGAGGCAGGCGTTCCTTTCCCTCCTGCTCAGATCAAAACAATCGGAAATGAAAATTCCACAGTGTCACTCAAGTGCAACATATAAAAAAAACAAAAAAAATACTGGTGCAGAGTTGAAATATCTTCTCATGATGTGACTTGTACCTGATGTGCAGTGGAAGCGGCTGGGAAGGTGTGAGGCACTGTGGGAGAGCTCCAAGTTGGGCGACATGCCCCTGGAGGAAGGGGGAGTGGCCATGCCACACAACGAGGAGGGGCTCCACAGAGGGTCCTTCCCCCCGCAGGAAGAGTTGAGTTCACAGGTCGAGTTCTGCAACGACAAAAGACCAGAAACAAAGTTAAACATGCCAATAAAATAAAAGCTCAATAAATTATGTTATTTCCACTGTGCTTAAAGGAACGGGTCAACATTAAAGAAACATACTGATTGGATTTCGTGTTGATACGTTATTAAACCATTTTCCCATTTCTAATCTTAAATTTACTATATACTGTAAATAAAGATGGACGACATGTCTCCACTTCCTCCCACTATCCAGAAATGAAGATAAAATATCCCAGATATGAACACTCGGCCAGCCAGTGTCTGCTCAGGTGTAATCAGGGGATGGAGCCACGGTATCGAGGTCCCACCGATAAACACGCCAATTGCAAATTGGTCTAAGCATTACAAACTTACTGGGTAACTGATTAATAATAAAAGTTGTTAGATCATAACCTGGTTATGCAAGTATTTTATTCGTCCCAGTGGTATTTCCCTAAACAAACAGTCCTGGTTTAATCTGGATTTGTATTAAATTTTAACTCAATACAGCAAACCAACAAGAGCAACTCAGGATAGTTCACGAGAGCCTGTATGAGAAAAATCTATTTATAATTTTAGTGAACAGACCCTTTAACAAGTGACTCAGGCGTATATTAAAGGTTTTCATGCACGTTACTTGATTTTATGATCGCGACCCAGAATCCACAAACTTCTCTAATCACTGGGTCGCAGAGACAAATTCTCAGACGGACCCCAGGGGGCAGAACAACACCCAGACCCCTGCCTCATGTGGCTGGGCCTATAACAGAAAGCCAGAGACAGTATCTGCTACGCAACCAACCCTCAGGGGCGTCTACAGAGGGGTATCAGGACGAGGATGCCTTGTAATTCCTGAAGCTCGACCCTACGGTCTGCCAGCCCGCCCGACTCTGATGAGTCAAAAACCGTCTGTCTGCTCACTTTCTCTCCACGCCTTACGAAACATGGCGGTCAGTGGTTGCTCTAATTGAGGGCTTTGTGGGGGATTCTGGAGGAAAGCAATTAACTCACCACATGTGACAGATGATACATGAAGTGTAAACATGACCCGGTGTACGACAGCAAGCAGCAAACAGAAGCTTAACGACCTAGTGCTCTGGTATTACCTCTGATCATCAGTTACGGACCAGTCTCGTGTATTAAACCAGGATTTTGACAGCGTTTGACCGGATTATGGATGATCTTACCTGGCGTCTGGAGGTCTGTGGGCTGCGGTAGGAGGGCTGTGTCCCTGAGAAGGGGGGCAAGGACAGGGGCGGGGGTAGCGGCTGCCGTGGCGTTGAGAATGGGGTTGAAGAAGAGCTTCCTGTTGCCGAGAAGAAAAATAGCCTGATCAATCTACAAATGGATGCAACCTGCAGTTTTCTGTGCTCTTTTAGAAACTGCTGCTCAATGTTTGTGGTTTTTAATCAATTAGAAAACACAGTGTTTAATGTGGGAAGGTGTGAGGCACTGTGGGAGAGCAGAAATTAAATTGAATTGCAAAGATCAATCCTAGTAATTACTTATTGTTTTGAGCTATAAAACTTCAGAGTAGTGAAAAACCTGAAAGATATACATACACAACAAAAAAAACGAAAATACATATATTGATCAGAATACATTTGTGTAAAAAAAACTAAATAATAACAGCAGAGAAAAAGTCAACATCAGCAAAATCCTTAAAAATCCAGTATGGTTCCAGTTCGGTCAAGTTTCATAAATATCTGAGATGTTTTCTGACCGTAGCTGCTGTGGAGGTCTGTGTAGGGGCTGGAAGTGCAGTCTTGTGGTCGCATGTGGATTTGGGGGTAAAAGCTCTCAGGCATGGTGGCGTAACCCTCCTCACAGGAGGCCTCCTTGGGGTCTAGAGACACTTTGGCACATTCAATGACGATATCATGGATTTCATACTTTTTCCACCTACAGAGAAACACAGCACCGTATGTCAAAGTCATGCATTAGAGAAGATTTAACACTTGTTCCTTAGTTTGGTGAGAGCAGCGTGTGACTCGCCTTGTGGGATCAAGCTCATGGTCCTTTGTTCCAGTCACCAGTTCAGGATGTATACGAACGTGTTCAAGCATCGGCTGAGTGAAAAGATTGGACACAAAATTTATATTAGCCCCAAAAACTTTAATGAAGAGCAGCACAGCAGAGCAGCAGAGGGAATGTTCTCACCTTTACCACCTCCTCAAACGTTTCCATGTTCTCTTTCATGCTGTAGTGGGATCGCAGGTAGGACACAAAGTTGCACGGGTACATGCCGTAGAGGCGGTGGAAGAGGGAATAGACGCTGGCGTGCAGATGGATTAGATAAACCTCCGAAATATGCCCTGAATGTGTAAAGATCCACAAATGTGAACTCCGCCATAACAAATTCAAGTCACAGTGCAAGATACTTTCAAGAAACAGGCTCAAAGTGTAAATGTAATCTGAATTTAATATAGAGCTTTTCTAGTCTTGATGACCAATCACACAGTACAGTTTATTGACATTCTCCCATTCACACACATATTCATACAGTGCATCTATGGCCAAAGGCACCAAGGACACTTTGGCATGCAGATGGGGAAGACTGGGATCGAACCGCCGGGGGACGACCGCTCTCCCCCCTCAGCAACTGTCTACTTTTCAGCATCAGGTTAGCAAGATAGAGGTTCCTACCAGGGTTCTTAAGGTTCCAGGATGCCAGGCGGCCGAAGATGTCAAAATACTCCCACAGGTGTTGTTTCCCCGCTTGAGGGATCATGGGCAGCAGAGTGATCAGTACCAGCACTCCGGTTATCAGCACCACTACGTCCGTATCCGTCTGCCAAGGAGAATTTGTGGGAACTTGAATGGCACGTTTAATTGCTAACATTCTGCATCGAACGTATAAGGAAATGTTAACACTTAAAAATGTATAACTTAATTTGAACTAACTATAAAATCTGGTTCATGGAAGCTACATAAAGCCAGCCTCCACCTTTAATTGACCTGCCTACTGCCTGACGTGCCTCCACAATGATAAAAACACACAATGAAAAGCATAGTCGTTGAAGAAATAAGTCTAACACTCTATCCTATAACCTCTCAACCCCTAACAAGGAGACTTCTTTGTTTATAACTGGGCCGTTACCTTGAGGCATTTGAGCAGCGAGAGCAGCAGGGGGTATCGGGCAATCTTGTGGATCCAGGACGGCTGCTTGCGGATTACATGGCCGAGCAGGGTGAGGGTGGGCAGACGGCAGGCCTGCTTGGTCATGCACTCGTTCATCTTGTCCAGAAGGTGCTGTGAGGAAGTCGGGAGAGGAGGTGCAGCAGGGTTAGATTCGAGTAGATACTCTCGCAGCAGTGATTTCACTGGAATTAATTGATTTTGACTTTAAATCCTGGGAGCAGGATTAGGTCGTGATGGTTCTCACCTTATCATGTGGCTCTCTGACTGAGGAGAGGATATGCATGGCCTGGGTAGAATTAGTTTCCAGAAAGTAGTCCACCAGGCTGTTCAGCAGCATGGACCCTCGCTCTTTAAGAAAAACGGGAGAAATAAATTATTCATTTTTGAGACGGGCATAATAAATCAGGAAGTTATGTTAAAAGACTGACTCTTCAACCAGACGCTTATAAAAAAGGAGATGATAAAAGCCGTCAGGTGCAATCTATCAAAGCTCATTTATCAAACCTCGCCACATTGACAAATCCCGCTGACATGAATCAATCCAAATGGTCCTACCGGTGCTGAGCTGCTCATTGATAAGGCCTCGGATCTCTTCTAGCTGGTGGAGGTCGGAGGTCTCCAGGAGTGGGAGGAGGTCCCCCACATTGGGCTGCTCCCTGGCCATGGTGGCGGTGGCAGTGCAGGAGGTGGAGGCAGTGTCTCTCTGTCCAGGTGTCAGTCCCTGCCTGCCTGGAGGACTCCTGGGCCCACCCTCCGATACAGTCTCCAGGCACCTCTGCATCACAACAGGACATAAACATTTCCCAGAGTTAGTCAGAGCCCTGATCGGGGATTAATAGTCACACATGACGATAGTGACGCTGTGCAGGATTTGTGCGGTTTCTTCCAATCTGAGAAAAACGACCTGAATCCCAATTGAGCTTCAGTTTGAGTCCAACTGAATTAATTATCAATGATTGTTTCCATTACATTAGTTCTGTGATTCCATCTTTAGTATCCAGTGTTGTTGTTGATGTTTTTACAACTCTTGTGTCATTTTACCAATTTAATTAAACAGCCCCTGACGTTGTGGCTGATAAGGAACCATATAAGAGCCGTTGAGCTGCTTTCATTAAGTGACAAAGGTCCAGTTCAGACCTGGTATTAACATGCGCCTCTGGTGAGACAATCACAGGTGGACAGCTCAAAGTACAAATGAGAGCTCACCCATGATGCATTAAGATCTGATCACCCAGACCACATTCAAAAGGTGGAATTGCACACACTCTTTGACACTGACCCCATAAATACGTCTGCAATCAATGAAATGATCACACAGAGTCAAACTTAACACGCAAGGTACGATTCACAAGGTCCTGATTCTATTTGATTCAGGATATTTCAATCACAAAACATATTTTGCTCAAATATTCTCAGAGAACTAACTAAGAAACCTGTTGCATTATACATAATTATGACTGTGCACTGTTACAACATGCTTGTAGTGCAGAGGGTGTGGTGCAGAAACTCAGTCAAGTCAAGTCAACAACTCTTCATGGGTAAACAAATCCAATATATTCACCATTTGTACATACACAGTGTATTATAAACCATAACTTTATGTGGAAGCCCTTTGCAGCCTCTGTCAATAAGACATACACTTAATTAAACATCACTAATACCAGTGAAACACACGCTTTGCTGTGATTGTCTGAAAAAAAACTACACTGGTTAGGACACAAGATTAAAAAAGTGTGTATCAGCATAAAAAGTAGAAGACAAAGATGTCAACTTGGAAAGACAATGAGATTCTAGAGCTTGTGGTGATAAGAGCCGACGCCAGTGTCAATGTGACGTGAACAAAAACATGCCATCTCCACACAGGAAGTCATAAATGATGTCCTAACCCTAACCTTCGCCAAAACACTCCGGTGACTTTCCTGAACACATCGGACAATCCACTGCTGAGTTCTTCAGCAGACATCAGCCGCGCAAATACGTTTAAAATACGAACCTCATCCGACCCCGCAACCCATTTCAATCCTTCCTGTTTACTGCCAATGGCCTAAATTCAAAAGGAACTGTTTAATTTAATAACTATCAAACCACAGCAAGAACAGGCATGAAAACATGTTTACCGTTTCAGGTTAATAGTCTATTTATATTGTGTGTAATATATTTAGGGTGCAACGATGAGTCACTAGTTTGAATTAAAGCAGAGTCATGCAAATCTCCATCTGAAAAACAGGCCCAGATAATCTTGATAGGCAGGTCATTATCCTCGGGGTGTTTGTACCCAACAGGGGAGATTGCGTCAGTCTGTGTTTCAACACCTTGGCCACACACTCAACACACTAAAGGATGATTAGCACTTCATTAGTAACGAATACAAATCTTTTAACACAGTCACACCCCCCCCCAAAAAAACCAGCCCCGATACAACAGGAGGTCATTTAGAAAACGAGACACGAAGGAATTAAACGATATCCAGCACATTTGATCTCATTTCCACTGAAGTCATATGTCGGACGGAGACACTGCCCTCGAGCTTCTCTCACTCACAACAGATAAAAACAAGATGATAACAGCCGGAATACGACGTCCCTGCTTTTTGAATCCCCGCTAGAAGTCCCAACACGATTGTCTCCCTGTTATCAATTAACTGCTCAGTCATGCGGGGGTAGGGGCAGTGGATTGAAATGTAGGTTAGGGGGGGGGTCACCCGCTTCATTCTCGCAGGGACAGGTCAGTGGCACAGGAGCCACCCTCAGTGTGGTCCCAGGCAGTTTGGGATAAGCTCAGGATGAAACAAAGAACCTTTATGTGGCCCGAACGCTCCCATGTAAACACTAGAAATAACATCTGGCCCAGTGCAAAGCGTTTACCGACAGGCTCCTTCTCCCCTGCGCGAATATTCTAAAGTGGTATCAGAGAGACAAACAACCTGGTCAGTCGATTTTCAAATAAATGTTTACCATCCACCTAACTGACCTGTTCAGGGCCCTGCAAGGCAAAGTGGGATCTGTGGTCAGCGAAGTCGCTTCAGGTTTGATTCTGGTGTTTGAGTTCACTTCTTAGGGGAGTGAAACCTGTCCACTGCCCAGCTACTACTCAAACCAGTCCCATTCCCTGGAAACCACTGGACTGAGTCCTCCGCTCACCCCGACAGCAGTGTTGCCACCTCAGGACCCTTAATTTTAGACCAGGAGACCGCCAGCTTATTTTAGACTGTTCAATTTTGTCAAAATTCTTGTAAAGCAGCTTGTGTTTAGACGTTAAAGGTTGTTTACGCTGTTTTGTTTTTTTAATTATCTGATAAATTTTAGCACTGGAAATGTATTATTGTACATAACAGTAACATAACCTGGAACACTGTCCACATAGAATTAAGGAACATCACTACTTTCAACTCATTTTCCAATTCTGTAAAAACAATGACTCAAACATGTCATCATCTGGAATAGTCTTGTTTTTGTTAACCTAAATCCCTCATGTCCCATTTTGATTGTCTACTTTTTACCAACTGTTGTATATTGTGGATTTTGCCTCAGCATGCATGTGTATATAGGTTTGTTGTCTGTTCTCCTTTTAATATAAACCTGCCTGGGAGTGCAGATTAAAACTGAGTCTAAGAGACTTAACTCTGGTGCATGTATATGAACCACTGTGCTCATATCAATGAATGCACACTGTCCCTTTTAAATAGATAGACAGAGGGACTGAGGAGGTGAACGTGTGTCGCAGGATATGAACGAGTGATGTGATGTGATGACAGGAAAAACAAAGTCAGGCTGAATTCAAGTTTCAATGCAGCTGCAGGATCTTCTTTGGAAGAGCAGAGAGATGCACGAGGATGTTAATGTTGAAATGAAGCAGAAGTGATGCAAGCACCGAGGCCCAGCGGAGAGAGGTGCAGGGTGAAGGCAGCTGCAGGAGAAGCTGCTGCTGCTGCTGTGTGCGGACTGACCACAGCCTGCTGCTGCTGCTGCTGCTGCCTGTCGTAAACAACTCGCAGAGAACAATGGGCAGGGTTGGGTTCTACTTCATCCCCCGGTTAATAAAACCACACGGGCGGCCTGTCCCGCACGAACCCGACCCGCAGCGAACCGAACACGCGAGATAAGCCCCCGACGAGGCGGGTTGAAAGCACCGACATGCACGTTAAACCCCATCACTCGGGAAAACAAGCCAGTCCCACCGCCGAGAGCTAACGTTAGCTGGCAGCAGCCGACCCCGCGCTCGGTCCGGGGCTCATCCCGCCTGTCAGCCGCGGCCACACGGCGGAGACGGAGGCCCACCAGCCCCCGGTGGACCACACGGGTCCCGCGCGACGAGATTCGCTGCGAGAAAAGCACGTTGGCTGTGAATAATCGGAGCTGTTTACCTGTTAGAGAAGCTGCACTCCACAGGGCGCCGCCATCTTGAACACCTCACAGCCCATCCCACCGCTGTCACCCTCCGCTGTCGGGCTGCATGCGAACTAATCCCACAAGTTAGCGCCGCCGCGAGCCGCAACCCGGAACTTTAGCGACTGATTTACCGCAGGAAATATGAAAAATAAGTTTCGCAAATTACACCTAACGACTCAGAAGTGTAACCACCGCCCGGTCACATCGGGGCTTTCGCCGCTGTTGCAAAGCTAATATTGTTTTTCCAGTCTCCTCATTGGTGGAAGGATGGAGTGAGTGTAATGCGGTTTCGCGTGACCCACATGTGCACAGCGCACGCGCAAATTAGTCTTATTCTTTTTCCCCTCCAGCCTCATTTTCTTTGTCAATTAAAAAAAAAACACATAAAGTTTATGTTTGAGAAAACCGAGACAAAAATTTGTCAAATGTTCATCTTCTTTTGTCAAATTTTGAAAATAAAGTTAACAATGGTTGGGAATAAAATAAATAAACATCCACGGGAGGACAGAACTGATGAGATCATTATATTACATTATGAGCAATATATTCATCCTCCAAGTCAAATGTATTCCTGGTCATTCAAAGGTTTATACCTCCTCAAAAACAGGTCAGAAAGATTAGGACTTTTAATTTGAAATTTGAACTAGACAGCAGAGTTCATCAGATCTCACAAAACCCTTCAACTTGTCCGTTCTGCACTTGGCACGTGTGTTGTTAGTGACCAAGTGAGGTGCAGAGTCACATTTGGTGCCGTTTGGACTCACAGTACCTTCAATATCAATAAAAACAATAAGCCACCAGCGCTTTGCAGCAGTCAGTCTGTGTTTTCTTCTACGTTGTGTTGCCTCAGTGCTTCACAACGAGCTGAATTACACAGCTTGGAATTTGAAAAGTCAACAACTTGGGTCTGAAAATAATATCGATTGCTTGACAGACCTCTGGAAAAAGCCAACATGAAACTGTAACAACAGTTAAGGGATAAAGCGAATTAAATAAAAAAAAAAAAACACATTAAATCTTCACTGCAGATAAACCAGGGAGGATGAACACAAAGTTTTCTGACTTCACTCTGCCTGTTTATAAAAAGCTCTGCACACAAACAATAAAATACAGTGAAGATACACACTCAGACCACAAGATGGCCCACTTGCACTTGTTCTCCTCATGTAACTCCCCTTCTCTCCAAAGTGTTCCTCCTCTCCTGAACTTTGTTTTTAACAAGGTTTCACACAATCATTTGTACTATTATGTTTATTGTTATTATACCCATTTTTATAACCCTTATTATTTCATTTTATTATTATTATACCTGGTTAAACTCCTCTTCTGCAGCTGTACTGTGTGAAACTGGAGCCTCCTTGGATGAAATCTGACTGAACATCCATGTTGATGCAGTGTAAATCTCCCGGACTGGTTTGGTGTGTGTATCTTTGGAGGTGCTACACTCTCATATGATTTCTTTATGGTCATTTAAATCGTGCACACAACACACACTCATACACTGGAATCCTGTAAATCAAACAGTTAGGTGGAAACAATTGGTCGGATTTTTTTTTTTTTTTTTTTTTTTGGGGGGGGGGGTTGAAAGTTGAAAGTTTTCTGAAGTTCAAATTGAAAACGTACACACTGGTGATATGTTGTTGTTTTGAATGCAAAGTATAAGATCAGTTGGAAATACACGTATTTCTCGCCCAAAGCATTGACGTGTATTTTAATTCATAACCTTGTAGTTAACGCGGTTTTTTTTTTCGCTTCACCTGTTGTTTCGTCTAACTGCTGCAAAGGGCCCGTGTTTTTCTAGGCAAATTTCCCTCTGCAGCTCTGGCCTCTCATTGGTGGAAACCACACTCAGATTCCACTGTGAAATTATCTGATTGGATATCAGGGAGGGGAGAAAAGAGACAGCAGCGAAGTGTGTGATGCTTTCTTTAAAACACTGCTTTGCTTTTCTGACTTTTGGGAAAGGATTTAACGACAGCTTCTCTGCCTCCACTCATCTTCTCCTTTTCCACAGGACGGAAATTATTATTCTTAATATTATTAAACATTTTAAGACGCTCTTTATTTGGACGGGAACCTGCTCTGTTCACGGTGAGTGGCCGCAACTTGTGAAATAGACCGAAAAGTAGCGTGTAAACTAAAATGAAACTTAGAAACAAACTTTTAAACACCTTTTGAAAATGTGTTAATTTACGATTATTGTCCTTCAAGCTGCTAAAATGTGAAGTAAATTGATTGTACAAGCCCTCTTTCACTTTCACAGTTAATTATTATTTTTAATTATAATCAATAATTGTTTTGATATTTTTATGTATAACTGTGAGCGGTAAAATTGTTTTTCTTGACGTTATTCGTTGAGAAGTGAACACCCAGCGGCCGTTCTAAGCTCTTCTGACTCGATCAAACCTCCTAATTAACTGAAATTACCCACTCGTTGTAATTTCTCTGGTGTAGGATCAACATGCCTCGGTCATTTCTGGTGAAAAACAAAAGGTGCACGTCCTATAACGTCCACCGTGCATATGAGGAGGAGCCCAAAGCCGCCACATATACAGGTAAGACTTATTATATAAGTTGAGTACATGAGGGACACCTAAACTGCTGCTGTGTACTTTTATTGACATAGAAAACAACTTTAGAGCAGCTTGCTTTGTATTAAACATTTAATATGGGATATTAATTATGCTGATATCAATACATCAGTGTTCAAATCTGAAAGACACGATTTAGCTCTGACTAATATCTCCTGTGTGATAAATGTCTTCAAAGAGGAGCTGCAGGGTTTTGTGTTTGCTTACTGTCCATAACCACACAGAGTGACGTCTTCTGTTTGAATCAGTCCTACTCATTTTGTTTGTTGCAGAAGTCCCACCAGCAATTCAGATCTCAGAAACCTCAGACGGGACTCAGTCGGAGGGGGAGTTCTCCCCCCCGGACCGCTCCTCATTTGAAAAGGAAGAGCCAGAGCTCGCCTGTCCCTTACCCGTTCACCCAGAGCCAGCCAGGCCTCCTGCAGCTCCTACACAGCCATACTACCTCACAGGTGAGCTGCAAGTGCATCTCCTTCTTATTCCTGTTGCATTGCATCACTTCAGATCAGAGTGTTAAATCATGTCCTCTTTTTCTGTGTCTGCAACCTCAGAGCCTCACATGGCAGAATTCCCTCCCTACTACAAGCCGTCCTATGCCTGGGATCCGGTGCCTTCGTCCTACGAGTTGCGTCAGGTGACTTTCAGCCCCACGGTGCTGCAGCACGCCAGCAATCTGTACGGCACCCACATCAGCCGCAGTCCACAGCCTCAGCAGCCTCTGGACTGCAGCACGCACTACTCCCCCACCTCCAACACCTACCACTGCATCACCTGTGACAAGGTACGCACCACGTGATGACCTACAACATGTGGGAGATGATAGAAAATATCTAGGATCTAGGATAGTTTGCTCAATCCTACAATAAATCCACTGCACATTGAAAATGTCAAAAAGGGCGACGCATTTCATATTGATTTGATTACATCAGCAGGCTGTGTCACTGATGGTTAAACTTTGTTTCAGGTGTTCTCCACGCCACACGGACTGGAGGTCCACGTCAGGAGGTCGCACAGCGGAACAAGGCCTTTCGGGTGCAGCATCTGCAGAAAAACCTTCGGTCACGCAGTCAGTCTGGAGCAACACATGAATGTCCACTCTCAGGTAAAACATCATAAGTCATACTCAGCACTTACCTTTCATAGAGTTTGGATGACTTGTGAGGAGACAGTCTGAAGAGTCAGAATCAAAAGCAGCGAAGAAGAATCTGAGACGTTTACACTTTTAGACCCTTTGTATGAATTAAGGTTGAAAATGCTGGATCCTATACTTCCCATAATGCACCTGTCTTTATTTGACCCTGAATAAATCACTGTGACTCCATCAGGGTCATCTGTTGTCTTCAAATGAAAACTATATCTGCAACTCAATTTCTGAAAATGAGCAAAGTGCCAGTTCTAAACCTGCTGGTTTAGAATGGGCTGTTAGCTTAGCCTGTGGTAATGGTCCGTAGACTACTTCAGAATACCTTGTGATTCCTCCTAAAGCAGTTCTGCAATTTACTGTCACTTTTTTATTGTTTGTGTGCTGGATGTTGTGTGCAGAGCGTTTTATAAACAGTCGATGGTGCAGAGTCAAGTTAGAGAACTTTGTGTTCGTCCTACCTGGTTTATTTGCACAATGCAAAATACAAGAAAGAGTAAAACTAAATATTGTATCATCTACAATTCCCTGAAAACTTGGCAAAGTCCATTTGCCGATGAAGACCGTGTGTTATGACTGAAAGCACCAGAAAAACTGCCACAGTAAATGGACCTTTACTCTGAATGTCAGCGTTTGTGTGTAACACTTTTGTCGTGCTTTTGTTTTTGATCAGGAAAAAAGCTTTGAGTGCAAGATGTGTGGCAAATCATTCAAGCGCTCGTCCACTCTCTCCACACACCTGCTCATCCACTCGGACACGAGGCCTTACCCCTGCCAGTACTGCGGCAAGAGGTTCCACCAGAAGTCTGACATGAAGAAACACACGTACATTCACACTGGTAGGTCTCAATATGGAGGTGTTGTAAAAACAAGTAGAACTGTGCATGGCTCCTCTCACTGTAATCATCTGCTTTCCAAGTGCAGAGTCTCCAGGAGTAATATAACTGCTGATAAATCTGAAAAAGAAACTTTAAACAAATGTCCTGTTGATTTGCCTATCTGGTTTTCCTGCTTCACACGAAGCTCTGTGAGAGGAACTTCCTGCAGCCCACATTTGTTGCCATCAAATGTCTAAACAATGGCAGGATTATTCACTCATTCTTATGAATATACATTTTAACTTTATGGTAAAAATATTTGGCACCACGTGCATGGCAAAATCGTGATTTTCCAGAACCAGTGGAGAGGAAGTTGAAGCTCCTTTTTGCCCCATAAATCATTGGAACATGATCTTTGATTTTAATCCTGTTGATTTCTTATTGTATTCTTTGTATTTTACAGGTGAAAAACCTCACAAATGCCAAGTGTGCGGCAAAGCGTTCAGTCAAAGCTCCAACCTGATCACCCACAGCAGGAAACACACGGGATTCAAGCCGTTCGGATGTGACATTTGTTCCAAAGGCTTCCAACGCAAGGTGGATCTCCGCCGGCACCACGAGAGCCAGCACGGCATGAAGTGAAGCCGAAGTGAGCACTAAACCCTGAGCGGAACAGTAGCACACTTATGTACAAATGCTTTTAATAATAGAAGCAGTAATTTATTGTTATCACTGATAATAACAAACAAGATGACATAACATTTATTTATACATCTGGTTTATTTTGGTCTTTTGAGATAATGTATAAAAATATAAACAAGCTGTGAAATCAAATCATGTTTTAAGGTGATTTAACTTCAGAAAAATGTGTCTTGAGGAAAATGAGTAGCTGATAAAAATGCATGTTTTAATATATTGGAAGTTTTCTTCTTTCAAATATGTGTTTACATCACTTTTGGTTTAGTGTTAATTTAAAATAAGCTTCAGCAATGTAAATTTGTCAGAGCTGATGAATGCTTATTCTTCTTGAAAAATAAAGTTGAGCTGAGTATGAAAATCTTTGGTTGCCCCGTTGAATAAAAATGAACAAAGTGTAATACAATATGCAGTCCGTCGTGGCTGGAAGGGAAAAGACAAGCGCGGTGTTTGTCTAAGATGACACGATGAGCACTGCAAACACACAATTTCTCGCCGTTCGACTCTTTCTGTGTGTTTTCCTGAGTCACTTTCCTGTCGAAGCAGGATGTAGAACAACGACACAACTGTGGCCTCGGGTGAAAATCTCTTGCGCGACCGGGAAGAGATATGGAGTGGAGTAATACTGCATTCAAATAACACACCTGGAACAGCATGCAAATCTGAGGCCGGGGAACTTTTCATTCCTCAGAATCGAGGAATAAATGGATGAAGGAGAAGTTTTACATCCCCAAATGTTCAAGGCTCTGCAGCTTCCTCGTTATAGAGGCCGAACCAGCTCCATAATCTCAATATGAAATCAGAACTGTCGCATAGATGGTAATTGTGGCCACACACACACACACATCTATTGTTGCTGCTTGGCCGTCACAGTGAGTCCAGTGGGATACAGGGATTAAATAAGAGGCTGAGGGAAAAAAGGGATTGATTACTTAGTCAACTGTCACCACACCCAGTCAGCCTCCTGGATTTACCTTAACTCACCACCTTCCTCAAACACCAAACCTGTTGGGACATTAATCTGCTCCAGGCAAATCAGATCATCACCTCAGCCTGTTAAATCTGACAAACACTGCAGTCACAGTTTCTAAAACGGGTTTTTAAAAGTGACGTTTGACCAACTGCTGATGTAACGACGGGAAAGAAACTCAGCTTTGTGGCTCAATCGAACCTAATTGGGATGTAGAAGTTGTTTTTTATGTGAGAATGAATGACTTCTGTTAATGTGCTATAAAAAATACAGAATATAGTATTTCATATATAAGGACATTTCAATTTTCAGATGGGATTTCTTTCTACTTAAACAAGTTAAATAAATCTAATTCAGAAATATATTGAGCATCATTGTATCACGTAACCAATCTCAATCTTTCGTTGATATTATTATGACTGTATCATTGCCTTCACTTGTGTCTTTGAGTTGAACAAACTTGAATGGATCAGTTCTTTTAACCTGGATCTCCATCTCCCTTCAGCACAGCAGTGCTTTGCTGGATTCTGATTGGCTGATTCGCACAAGTCTGACAAAAAATACAAAAACGCCATGTTGTCTTCGCTGTTTGTTTTTTCACGTTGCTGGTCTGTGTCTCACTAAAGGTGCCTTCAAGTCATGTTATCTGCAAAGATGTCGTTACCATTTTTTTTTACATTACTGGATGAGTGCAGACACGTTTGCACTGCTGACGGCAACGTGGCTAAACCAGCTCTGTCATTTTGACCCGTCATTGTTTTTCATATCGTGACGTTTAAGTTTTGACTAATGAGAACAAATTTACATTCCACAGTTGATATCGACGTATTTAAATAATGTAAATATTTAAATACTTGTCAGAAGTGTTGTTTACTGCAACATGTACATTTCTCCTTGTTGTTGTTGTTGTTGTTGTTGGGGGATTGAAGCTGAAAGATTTTAATCACATGTGTGGTTTACTCTGCAGACAGAAATCAGCTGCTCCGTCAAACATCTGCTTCCTTCTTCGGAAGCAGCTCTGTGAATAAATGCATCTGAGTGTATTTCACATTTTAGGATATTAACTTTTACTGATGTTGCAACTTGTCCTCTACTGTTTTGTCTCTCAGCATTAGGCCACTGATGACGAGTCCTCTGCCTCCAGAGAGACGTGGCACTAACCCCCTCCTCCTGAATTTTTCAGTTGCCTCAAAGTTTTTCAGAAAAGTGACCTGAGGACGAATTTGAGCTCTACACCGTGGATCTTTGTCATCTGGATGAAAAGGATTTGACATGCAGGGCCAAACTTTGGTTCATTATACTCAACATGAATCAAAAGATGGCATCACAGATTAAAGAATGACAGTTTATTCACCTGTGTTGCAGAAATCAGTGTCTGAACCGGGGAAGAGAGGAGACATGAGAGGTTACTGTCTGGCAAACAAATCTGTGAGCTTTATGCAAAATGTGTTGATATTACTGGGGCAGCGGGGTCTGTTGTGATCCTGCACGACAGTTAGACCCGCCACCGCATCCTGCTGTGTGTGCTGGAAACAGCAAATCAAAATCCTGCACAGGTAACCAACAGAGAAGAGGATCATCCTGGGAGGGACTGAACAAACAGGACATATGTCCTGAAAGAGAAGGGGCGGAGCTACGGGGGGGGGTGGGGGGTAGCCTGGGGAAAAACAGGATGAAGAAAGCGTGCGGGGCCCAGATGCACCTGTAACATTCCTCCACAGGTAAACAGGTGCACATGGGTGTGAAAAGCGTTATACTCAGTGGAGTCATTTTCTTAATTTATATGTTTGAACCAAAATGTCTGGCTAGAGCATCAGAGGGGGAGTGAGCTGGAGCTGTTGATGTGGTTATCCAACCCTCGGTCATTTGCATATGTGTGTTGCCTGAGGCGCTGTGGTATCCTCAAAGTTTCAAATACACCTGATTTTATTTCTAAAACAGTCAGAAATACTGTCACTGAGCAACATTTTTCTCACTCGAGATGCAAACGTATAGAGAAGACGAAGATGTACAGAAACAGCATAATGACAGTTTAGAAATATTTTTTGCATATTTTTTAAAAGTGTTATTGGTTCTTGGAGCATGTCGACCTGGATCGTGTCGGCACAATCTGACACTGGAAACAGTCTCAGCACCAACAAACACACTGATCCACCAAACCTGTTCCACCCGACAAAGGATCAATCAACAAATAAATACAAATCAAATGTGACTGCACCAAACCGAATGCAGCTCTCTCTCTAACACACACACACACACACACACACACACACACACACTGAAAGTAACAGCAGGTATTGAGACGGAGCACAGGGGTGAAATTTGTCTTGCAAATTGGTTCTATGCAAATGAACCCTGGACAGTTCTGTGAAAACGCTGCAGGACACATGGATGAACATGCCCCGAGGCCACGGGGCCACGCTCATGGAAAACTGAACCTATTACTATTTACTGTCATCATATGGACCGTTTGTCTCATCCTATGGGTTTTCTAACTGGCTTTGTTTTGGTCATACACATCTCTGCTCCTCCCCCCACCAAAAAAAAATCACTTTTACTGTTGCATGTCCCAGATTTTGTCTTTCTTCTAACTGTTTCTACATTTAATCTGTTTCTACGTGAGGTGATTAAGAAATTTAGGATTCATGCAAATGTTTAGTCTTTTTTTTCTCTGTGGTGTTTGGACCTTTCTCTGAGGGACTTAAAGAAAAAGTTTCCTTCCCACGAAGCTTCTGGAAAACTGTTAAAAGAAATAAAATAAAATCAGGGCCAAAATGTAAAATGACCCGAGTGGAGACCAATGGTAACAACTGGTTAATTAGGTTAAATGTTTGAGTGTATGAGGAAAACAATATGAAACAACACTAACAACAATTATTGGAGAGTTTCTGAGATTCCTTAAAGTTTAAAGACTTGTGACTGAGGTTGTAGGTGAAAGTAGATATCACAGTGTCTTATTCATTTCCAGGGAGTAGTTGTGTTTAGATGCAAAAAGGCAGAATCCACAATTATGTAAAAGAAGAGCCATTCTTTGGAATATTCATAATATGAATGATAATAATAATATATTCGTATAGTGCTTTTAACAAATGCTCAAAGAGACTTTACAGGATAACATAAACAGAGAGCAGATGAAAATAGAAAACTATAAATGTAAAATATACATCAAAATCACACGTTGAAATGTAAGACACACGTCATATCATATTGAAAGCAGTTCTGAAAATGTGGGTTTTAAGTAGCGTATGCTTGTGCTTGCATGATTATAATGTAATCTAATAAAGAGTTTTCATGAAATATAGATATTATACTACATAGAAATTGCAATATTTTCAGTGTATGGAAGTAGAAACTTCTGTGTCTTAGAGTTGTTGTTAGGAGTGACCAAGAACATCCACATTTTATTATCAGATAAAGTAAAAAAAAAAGTTATGTTACATCCTGAAATCCTGATTATAAACACAAG
Organism: Verasper variegatus; assembly: GCA_026259375.1. Taxonomy (NCBI): domain Eukaryota; kingdom Metazoa; phylum Chordata; class Actinopteri; order Pleuronectiformes; family Pleuronectidae; genus Verasper; species Verasper variegatus. Next base: position 18,054,075 of record CM048060.1, on the reverse strand, counting down.
ACGGTTACCGACAGTTGTGCTGTTTTCTGAAAAGTGAGTGTAGAATGAGACGCCTGCCAATGATGCTTTGTTTACAAAACAGACAGATGAATCTAAAACCGAGCTGTCAGCAGATTTCCTCTATGTGACTGCACACAGGAAGCTGCTGTCACAGTGTGAGGGTGTGATACTGTTTGATTGCCAGTGACACTGTGTTGTGGTCCTGGGCTCCTGTAGATAAGTGCAAAGATGACGACAGCGCCTACAAAGTGTCGAGCGAGAGCGATAAGGGCGAAAAGAAAATCTACATTTGTTTGAGGCGGATTTTTCTTCAGGATTTAATCGTCTGTTCTACAAGCAGGCGAGACGACCTGCGGCCTTCAGGGTGGATCCGGTCATCAGAAGAGCTCCAACCTTCCAGAGATAAACACAAGTCACCGACTTGATGCTCTTGAACATCGTTTAGTTACAAATGTGGGCTTCAGCAATTGTTGTAAAACTCAGCTGGGACCTTTATTCTCATCATCGAGCAGTAGCAGCCAAAAATGATGTTCATTACTCACTAAAAGATGAGCTGACGTGTCAATTAAACATGTCAGAGCATGTGTACGACACATTTAATGACAGAAGTGCTAATAAAGAGTCAAAAAACTACGGAGCGGCCATCTTGGATTTCTGAGTTGTGGGTGGTGAGGTTCCTGCGACTTAAAGGGGCGTTTCGGTTTTCCAAGCACCAAGGTTTAATGGACGCAACATTATTCAGGCTTTGCTTTCATTAGTCAAGCTAGCAGCATAGCTCTATGGCGGCTAACCACCATTTTGGTCCAAAAATGTAATCTTAAAGCTAATCATGAATCATTTAATCAAAACTGGGAGAAAGATCATGCTTTTCTAGACCTGGCCGTAATGTGCGCACGTATTTAACCATTTATAAAGTAAGGTGAAACCTCTGCTACTGGAAATGTTGGGTCTTCGTAGCCTTGTTGAGAGTTGTGAGTACGTTTGTAACGTGGCTGCAGTGAAAGAAATCACTGGTAACAATCTTTTGTTTTGTCAACAGAAAGTGAATAGGTTCCAGTGGGTGTGGCCTCGTGTCTACATCACACACCCAAACATGGCCGTGCGTGCAGAACGCCTTTCTAACTTACAAACGGCGAGCTGACGGGACGCCAGAGTACACGGGCTGAGTGAGAAGTCAGTGTGAGCGGAAACGGAGGGAGGGTTGAAATCTGAAGGCAGCAGACTCTTCCAGCACGAGCCGGGTGATGGAGGCCGACTGATAACGTTATCATGGCCGCCCCACACTGTAACGGCTGGAACAGGGCCGCAGAAAGGCAGGGAGGAGCGGACAAGCCCTCGACAGAGATAGCAGCGTGAAGAGCTGGGCCGATAGTCGATTTACGAGGGTCCCAGAGAGCGACGGGGTGAAAAGATAGAAAGAGAAAAGATCATCAAAATCTTCACTTCACCACAGCACACAACAGATTGTCAGTCAGTGCCTCCCGTCCCCACCTCTTTATAACCTTCCCACAAAACACTGAGCTTTATAACACCGTGATAAACCTGTACCGGCCGAATGTGCAGTTGTACCCAGCCAATATTCCTACAAGAACAGAAGCGTAGAGTGAAGAATCTGACAAAACACACAGAGATCCAAGGAATAAAATAAAATAAAAAATAAATAAAATCCTTCCTCTAAGAACTGAGAGAATAGTCGGGGACATGATGCCTAAAACAGAGAGAGAATACTGGACTTAGATTCGCCATCATTTCACAGCACGTATATGCAGGAAGAGCACAGTTGTTGCTAAATACTGCTTCTGTCTTGTTCAAGTACAGAGACTGATTCAGGAACTGCTTAGCTTAGCTAAGTGTTAAGTCAATCCCAAAACAAATAGACTTCGCAGAACCCAACTCTTATTTGCTTTACATGTTGCAACCTGGATTTAAAAATTATTTGTTCACCCCAGGGCACTGAACTGTAATGCAGTTGTTCATATGATATTAAACGTGTATTTTTAGGCGTGGGTTTTATTCCTTTAAATGCGGGGTGAAATTTGCAGCTTTGGATTTGTTGTTTGTTTTTTCATTTAATGCTTTTAATCTTTAATCTAAGACCGATCAACCTGGCCTGTACTTGACACACAGGGTTGAAATTCGGTGGTGCTGACAGGTTGACTATTAGTTGCTGTGTTGAGAGTCAGATGCAAAACAAGCTGACTCCCAATAGAGGAAGTTATTCCTTCAATCTCTACCACGTGAAATCTATGCACCTCGCATGACAAAATCATAAAAAAATACATCTGATTGTTCTTTTAGAATAAATACTAATTTAGGAGAAAGCACCTCAACTCAAAAGAAGGCGATTCCAAAAGTGCAAATACCTCCAGGCCCACATTGTTGAAATCTAGTGTCAAGCTTTGCGCTTGCCGGCGGACATGAGAGAAGAAGGCAAACTAGAATCAAAGTAAACAGAGTGTAATTCCCTATATGACTGCATCTTAATAAGTTGGTAAACTGACACATCTGTTGAGGCCTCTTTCTTCTCTGAGGGGTTGACAGTGTGTTGACAGTTTCAGGGAGGGACAGCACGCAAATCCTCTTTGCTGAGCCACTCCTGACGCCTTCCCACAATGCTGAGGTACGTTTAGTAAATGTTAAAGTCCCCAGAGCTGGAGACAGAATGATAAGAAGTCATAGACGGATCCATTAAATTCAAATAGACTCCTGAAAGTGCTTTAAGGAGGATTCAGTAATTTGTGGGGTGGAACTTTAATGGAGGCATAATCTCAGTCATGTTTGGTTATACACCGCCACCATGTGGTGAAAGACTGTTCAGCAACAGACACTTAATTTCAGCACAATATATATTGAATTTACTGTGAGACACAATTCGTTTTTTTTTTATTGAAAATAGAATAAGATGCAGGGAACTTGGAGAATGTAGAAGAAGCCAACGATGAGAAAAAGAAAACACCAATAGAAAAATATACGTGGAAATTACACAGAAATAAATACATAAATTATACAAATTATAAATACAGAACCTGTCTGTAGTTCAATGCTTTGTGAGGTTATTAAAGTCTGCTGCTCGTCAGTGGTGATGGAACCACACAAAGCATTGAACTACAACCAGGTTCATCACTTTTTTGGGTCCCCTAGAAACATTTCCGTTATCGTTTTTCGCCATTTACACCGCGTTTCTGTGTTTGCACGTGTTGAGACTTTTTGCAGCGCGTGTCCTCAAATTGGTTTGCACGTGTTTTCTTTTCTATTTGCATGCGTTTTCTTAATTTGCAGCATAAATCAATGAATCTATTTATATAAATAGAGAAAATAAACGATAGAGGAGAAGCGAGATGAGTTCCTCAGTGTCCTGTTTTATTTATTATATTTTTAAGGTTTTGATTGACGTTGAAGAAAACGTTTTAGAGATATCTGCGGAACTGTGTGTGTGTGTTAGCAAGGGTTTCCGCCCGGCGTTATTTTGCACACGGACACGTCCTCGCTTCTCTGCCAGCTCCAGGCGCGTAAAACGGGATTTTCCTTTTAATTTCACGTCTTTTCTCGCGCTTTAACCACAACTGTTACTGTTTCCTGTGGGTGCTACGAACGTACGGGGGCGAAATGGCGGAGTTCAACGAGCTGAAGCTGGATTTTACCCTGAAAGAACTGACCTGCGGGGCGGAGGACCGGGACGTGCCCGGCGCCTCGTCCACCGTGGAGCTGCGGCCCGACCGCCTGGTGTGTGTGGAGTATCCGGCGGTGGTGAGCAGCACCGACAACATGCTGGCGACCCTGGGGGGGGAACGGGCTGTGTCCAGAGTAAGTGGAGACACGTTTTTACTCTGATTCCTGCCCCACTGTCTGTTCACAATATTCTCATCCAAGTGCCACCCGGTTGTGTATTTTACACATACAAGTACATGCTGTAAAGTAAATAAATAACTTTATAATAAAGTTGTGGGTGTCAGGCTTAACAAATGGACTTTATCTTAGTTTTTCAAGGCTTGTAGACTGACTCTCTAAGTTCAGGATCCAAAATTAGATCTTTATGGTTTTATTGGCCTCATTAATATTGTTTTGTAGTATAATATAAAGTAGGTCAACAGAGTTTTGGACCTTGACATTGTAAAAACTTGATAGCCAAAGTATTTTCTATAAGTTTGTGGTTAACATATAATATGCTTGGCCAATTTGAGGTAGTAAACAATCAGATGCCGATACACTGGCTGGACAGTTATTCCTAAATCGTTGTTATCAAATCCTTATGACAAAGAAATGTACTTGAGGTTGGATATTTTACAGCGTAACCCTAAACTTTATTAAAAGTAACTATAAAGTAAAGTGTCTATATATATTTGTTACAGTTACTAATAATTTGGCCAACCAACGCAGACATCATATGTTCATATACGTTATGTGAAAGGCTCATCGGCTGAAAGTATCAGCCAACAGATAAATCTGTCTCATCACTGCTCTTTGTCTTATCTGTAATCGCCTGCACTGATCTGATAACTGTCCGGTTTTCCTGTGACTCCACAGACCTTCGCTCACCCCAACAGGCGGCTTGAGCTGCGTTACCGCCCTCAGGACCCCTTCGGTCACCCTCTGTGTGGAAACCGCTTTCCGTCCAGCAACCTCCTGCTCAGAGTGCGGCGGCGGGTGCGAAAAAAAGACCCCAAGGATGCGCAGATCCAAATGGATTTGCTGGGCGTCATCGGAACAACCTATAAATTCCAAGGTCGGACCAAAAGACTTCTCGTGTGTGAAGCACAGAATATGAATATCTGATGTGTAAACTCAGACATAAAATGATGAGGTTGTCTTTTTTCTGATCACGTCTTTGTTCCTCGCAGGGATGGCAGACTTCCAGTGCCTCGCCGTGCATTCAGAGGGTGGAAAAGATGTGTCTTTGTACGACAAAATCATCCTTCGCAAATCAGAGAATCTGGAGTTTTTTGAGAAGCCCGTGCCTTACTTTCTTCCCCCGGCCATCTTCTCACGTCTGGACAGTCCCGTGGATTATTTCTACCGACCCGACATCCATCACAAGTCAGTATTGGCTCCGTGATTTAAAATCTGATTTGACCAACTGTTAAAGATACAAAGAGTGGAATTAGTGTTTTTAATACTTTTGAATAGATCTTTTAATACAAATTTTCTGATGTCTATATTTGAAACATAATATTTTTAGTTTCACTGTGATACTAATGCAGCTTTTCAGCAGTATAATTCATGATATTAATTCTTTTCCCTCTCCATTCCGTTTATAGCCAGATGCCCTCCAACAAGAAAAGCTTTATCGGTCTGAATCGCGTGCGTCGGCCCAATAATGCCATTTTTGTCAGCTTCACTGATCCCACTGTGCCCACTGAGTGTCTCGAGGGGGCCAGGCTCAATTGGGCACGAGTCTGCCTGAAGGACTCCGACAGAAAGACTGAAGAACAACTGAAAGCGGTTTGTGTGCCGCTTCCTAATTATCTCTACATGACCCTTTAACACCTACTCCAGTTATTTTTTTTTTCCCCATCAGATTGTTTTCACTCCATGTATGGCATCTGCTTTAAGTTGGAAAAAGATGTTGTCATGTAATCTTTTGCAGGTATGATTTCACATCCTCTTTGGATCCTTTATCTTATCTCAAACCAAACTTTTTGTGCTTAGATGTTCGAGAGCCGCCCCATCTGGTCTCGTAACGCGGTCAAGGCCAACATCAACATCCACCCTGATAAACTGAAACTGCTGTTGCCCGTATTTGCCTACTACATGGTGAGTTCAGTAAATTTTCCCAGATGTCATTCAGATATATTGTGAAAGCTGAACAGAAAAAGTAACAGGATGGAAAATTCAAAATCAAAATCTATTAATTTTTACTGTGTGTATATAGAAATGTAACACACAAGTCCCCCAAAGTACAATCTCCATGACTCATACAAAAGAAAATGTATTGTCAATAAAACTTTTAAAATAAAATTCATAACGCCATTGTTTCAGTGGATTTTATGTGTTAAGTGTTTGTGATGTTCATTCTGTATATTCATCTATATCGTTTTTACCAAATTTGAGTTAAACGTGCAACTTCATTTTGAAGGTGACAGGACCGTGGAGGAGTCTGTGGGTGCGGTTAGGCCATGACCCCCGAAAACACCCAGAATCCAAGATATACCAAATGCTGGATTTCAGGATCCGCTGCAGCAACAAGCAAGGTGAGAGTGCTTCAACGGTTCCTATTGGTAACAATATGTTTGGTGACATTGTAGAATAGAACTGATACTGACTTCTGGTTCCTCCTTTTTTAGGTTATTCAATATCTGACGTGCCAATAAAAGCCAAGAGGAGTGCGTTCAACTACAGTCTGCCTATTACGTTCAATAAAACAGGTGAGTGGGAGGGTTTTATTACATGTGTGTAGAGGATTTATTTTATTATGAAAGTCAACAAGTCTTGTCACAGCAGGAAAAAGTGTCAATAACAACATTTACTGTTTTGTTTACGTGTCGTGTTTGTTTAAATGTTTAACTTGACACCATGAAAACACATTGACAGTAATTATATCCATTGCTCGAAGTGGTCCTGTCACGTAATGCTTATTCAGCTCCCTAAATTAGAACGTGTTCTCTATAATCTCAGCCATCTGGCTGCTCTGCCAGAGTCAAGGGAAAACATGTTGGGCAAACTGCTGTTTTTCTTTTTCCAGGCCCTCAGCCAGCGAGTGTGATGGATCTTCCCGGTCAGGAGGGTCCAAGCTCCAGTCGAGACACAACCCCCATCTCGTACCAGCTGAGGGTCAGTGAATGGCCAGTACTCACACCACATGTGAAAGTATTATGACAAGCTAACTGGTTTCAACTGGTGCTTATGATGAATGGCATTTATGATGATTTATTTATGATGTTGCATATTATGTGAATGCCCAACAGTGAAAATGGTGGATTGTATCATTTTTGTCTGAGAGTGTTTTAAGTTGTACAATAAACGCTGACCTCTGCATCAACTCCACAGGAGGCCTCCTATATTTTCAGAGAGGGCATGCTGCCTCCTCACAGACAGATGTTTTACCAGCTCTGTGATCTGGATGTGGAAAGGTAATCCAGTTGTGTGCACACACGACAATGTTAATTTTTCATCTTAAGGGCTTTCTAGCAATCAGAAGGAAAATTAGGGAGGAAATAAACTTCTTTTCTTGTGTGTGAAAATTAGTGTGATTCATTATTTTGACCAGCAGAGCTTCTTTTAAGAACCAGATTTCCAAACTCAGATCTGATGCTCCCACATACATTCTTTCTTTTTCATTAAATTGGAATCAAAAGGGGCCTTAGCAACAGCTCGTCTCACATTTTTTAGTTGTAATGTAATGTAATGTAAGTTGTTGGTGTGTTTTCCAGTATCAAAGAGGTGACTGAGCAGAAGGGGGATGAACAGGTGTGTAATGAGCGGGACGGCTGGTGTGTTCTCGGTACCACCGACAAGCTGAGGGACATGATCTCAGCCATGATCAACAAAGTCACCCGGGCACTGAAACCAGGTAAGAAAATATCCTCATACTTCACTTCCAGAACAGACAGACACACAAACAGCAGTGAAAACATAACTTCACTGGTGGAGGCACATGGTCCTTTATCTGATGTCCTTTCTGTCCCTCAGCAGTGCCTCCAGTCCTCAGAAGAAGCCAACGCAATGTGTCAAAATCCTCAATGAAAGATGGTTACGCAGAAGACGGGGAGGACGAGGATGAAGGTGAAAACGAGGACGATGACGATGACGAATTTGTGCCGTCTGAGGGAAGTGAAAACGAGATGGAGACAGAGATTCTGGATTACATGTAGCAAAGAACAGACATTTGATGACACGTCTCTGTACTGATGATATTTTTGTATTATTTGTTTCTGTAAAGTGTAAAGTAACTTAGTGAAATGGAAATAAAAACCAAAGTATTTCTATTCTTGTGTGTATATATGTCTTTAAACAATATGATTTTCAATTGGTCAGATACTGAGAATTTTATTAAAAACGATTCAAAATTATGACACAAGACGTACATAACATTATACAAGTAATTTCCCTAGAATTGCCATCTAACGACCATATGCTTTAAATACTGAATATCCTTCACTTAACTGATAGTGTGGTGGCTTATGGCCTTTCCCATTCTTGTGATATCGATATATCAGGAACAGTTTCATTACAAGTTGCACAAATGTTCAATCAGACTCGAGGTTTAACTGATAAGAATTGGGTGGTCGGAGGTCGTGACCCCACAAAACACGGCTTTTAGTCAAGAATTTAAATGCAAAATGTGGTCAAATAATGAATTAGTAACACATTTTGGAGGTCGATCTGGAAACGTTTTGGATTAATGTCCTGTTTAATATGGTGCCATGTATGAGGGACATTGGAAAATGGGTTTTGAAAAGTATTTAAGATAGATTCCATCTTAATTTACTCAAGTTAATGCTCATAGTGATTGTAAAGGCCAACACAACACAAACTGTGCAGTCACAGGACAATTAACATCCATATTAATATATCTCATATCCTGTACCTTTGTAAAATGGCTTGAATTTGATATTCCATTAAAGGCAAAGAGGTTAGAATGGGTTTTCTGAGGACAAGGTGGGTAAATATTATGTAACAGCAAGAAAAGTGTCCCTCACACTGCCCAGTGGTCAGATGTTCAGGGGCGGAGTCCCTTTTATAAAAACCAAGCCTGAAAACCAACCTGGTTCTCACAGTCATGATGGCGATGCTGGGGCTTTTGGTTGCTTTTGCCGTGATCCAGGAGGTGGTCACCGGATCCTCTGTGAGTGCTTCACAATAACAATATCACATTTGTTAAATTCTAATATGTTCATTTGCCAAATGTCATTGATGTAGTGCTGTGATTTTGTTACTTCACAACTTTTTGTGTGCTGAATCTCTATAGCTCGGGGTAGTGTACACGGAGGGGGGGATGGTGCAGGGCGAGAACATTCGTCTCGGGTACCATCGTCACATGGATGTCTTCAGAGGTATTCCCTTCGCTGACATCCCTGGAAGATTTGAGAAGCCACAGCGTCATCCTGGCTGGGACGGTGGGTGATTGACCTTCTCACAAATTAGATCTGACAATCAGACCAAAACTTAAACCGTGTGTGTCTTTAATCAGGTGTCATGAAGGCCACTGAGTTCAGAAAGAGATGCATTCAGGTGAACCTCATCATGACCGATACCAGAGGGAGTGAGGACTGTCTGTACCTTAACATCTGGGTTCCCCATGGCCGCTCAGGTAAACACAGAGAGAAGCACCAAGTGTCGTTCACGATAGATCAACACTGCAGCTGCCTCTGATTCTGTTTGGTCTGTAGTCTCCACAGATCGGCCCGTCATGGTGTGGATCTACGGAGGAGGCTTCCTGGCCGGAGGCTCCATGGGTGCTAACTTCCTGGAAAACTATCTGTACAGTGGTCAGGAGATTGCAGACAGAGGAAATGTTATCGTGGTGACGCTGGGATACCGTGTGGGAACTATGGGCTTCCTGAGCACTGGAGACTCGAGCATGCCAGGTAGATGGCAGTTTATTCTTATATATTATATAATATAATCAATTATATTATAATGAAATGTTCCATCTTGTCAGGAAATTACGGTCTGTGGGACCAGCACGCCGCCATCGCCTGGGTGCACAGGAACATCCGCTCGTTTGGAGGAGACCCCGACAACGTCACCATCTTTGGAGAGTCTGCAGGTGCAGCTAGTGTTAGCTTCCAGGTGAGTTTTGTTTCTAGACTCAAGCTCATTGAGTGTGTTGAAGCGGAAACACCTGAGAGGTCGAAAAACATGATGATAAAATCAGGAGCGTTTCAAGGGACTTTGTGGGTCTTAGGTAAAAGGGACCAAGGACGCCCTGCATCGAACAAAACCAAACCAAATGCACAGGGAACACCGCGGCCATGAAACCCCCTGACCAGGCCCGGTGGCATGGAGTGTCGCAGTCTACCGCTCATAGCCGATCATAGAATTTAACAGAGGTGTCCCTCTCCTCTTCAGGCCCCCAGACCATTGCCTTCTTTACCTACCTGTTGCAACGCACCTGAATACAATGCATAGGTTGTATGTTTGAGTCTAACCTCTTTGTTTTTTTGTGTGTCTGCCCACAGACTCTCACTCCCCACAATAAAGGTCTGTTCAAGAGAGCCATCTCCCAGAGTGGAGTCGCTCTTTGCCCGTGGGCCATCAACAAGAACCCCCGCAGGTTCGCTGAGGAGGTACACCACGGATTCTCATAAATCTTTCCACTTCCTCTATTAGACTTTGACGTCTCTTATTAATAGTTATCAGGCATTTAAAGATGGACATCAGTGTATGTTAAATGTAAATGGAACCCTCTCGTCAGGTCGCTTTGAAGGTCAACTGCCCCACGGATCAAACAATGGCCGCTTGTTTGAAGATGACCGATCCCGCGCTCCTAACGTTGGCCGGCTCGCTCAGTCTGACCAGCTCACCTGATAGTAAGCACTGCAACCACACACAGTCGCCTAGATTACATTTACATTTCAGATATTGTTTCTTTATACAACAGCATCGCCCAAAGAATAAACGTCCAAGTCAAAAGTGTGTTTTAAACATCTGTGAAGAAAATTTGCTACTTGCTATAGAGCTGCTTTTCTAGACATTACCTGTGGGAGCTTTGTGTTTTATGAACCAGCAATTTAACTGGACATAAAGAGAAACCTGACATGGCAAGACTGCGTAAGGTCTAATTGAGAGTGAATGGAAATACACATTGCAGATAGATTACAAACATGTTTCTATCTCACCTCCAGTCGGCAGATTTTGACTAAACCAAACGTTTAAACCTACATTTTAAGGTATTCTTCAGATACAGTAAGGACAACATGGTTAAGTGTTAGTTTGTACAAGTCAACAGCAGCTCTGTCAAATGGTAAGCACGATGCCACAGTTGTAATGAGTGTCTGGTGGTATCTTGCCCATGTTAGGCCCCATCGTAGGAAACCTGCTCCTGTCTCCCGTTATCGATGGCGACTTCCTGCCTGATGACCCTCGCAACCTGTTCCAAAACGCCGCTGACATTGACTACATCGCTGGAATCAACGACATGGATGGACACCTCTTCACCGGTTTAGATGTTCCTTCAATCAACTCTCCCCTGGTGGACACCCATGTGTGAGTTCAATTGTCATGTGAAACATCGACTGCCACCACAGAGCAGTGTTTTATCAGACCTCACTTCCAACCATTCACATGTGCAGTGAGGATGTGAAGAGGCTTCTGGGTTCGTACACCAAGGAGAAGGGCAAGGCTGGTTTGGACAACGCCTACTCCACATACACCTCAACCTGGGGATCCAGACCAAGCAGGGAAATCATCAAGAGAACTGTGGTGGACATCGGAACAGACTTCATTTTCCTGGTTCCTACACAGGCTGCTCTCTACCTTCATGCTGCCAATGCCAAGTGAGAAAAGAATCTTTTATCAGCGTTATCATTGTTTCACCATATTGATTTAGTAGTTGGGGAGTAAAAGTGGAGCTAACATCTTTCAAATCCATCGTGGCAAAGGTAGGAGGATAAATTTACAGGAAGTAAATGGTAAGGTACAAAACAAGGCTTGTCCAACTAGACGTATGTCATTTTTACCAAACCCCTGCATGTTTATATATATATATATAAGAATACAGCTTTTAGAGAGCATCTTTTTTCTTTTTTTTAAAGAACTGGCCGTACCTACTCCTACTTATTCTCCCAGCCCAACCGTATGGGCGGCATCGGCAGACCCTACCCCAGCTGGATGGGAGCCGACCATGCTGATGACCTGCAATACGTGTTTGGAAAGCCTTTCAGCTCACCACTGGGATACTGGCCTCGCCACCGTGACGTCTCCGGCTACTTGATTGCCTACTGGACCAACTTTGCCAGAACTGGGTATAATTAGACAGACACAATATACAGTGGAATCACAGAAATTGGAGATAAAACAGTGACTGAAATAGAAAAACACAAATGCCTCAATTCAGTTGCTCTGTTGTCTTTGCTTCCACAGAGATCCCAACAAAGGAGAGCTGAGTGTGCCCGTCACATGGCCCGAATTCACCAGCACCTCACACCAGTTCCTGGAAATCAATTCCAACATGAAGAAAGACTCTGTGGGACAGAAGATGAGAATGCGTTACGTTCATTTCTGGTCCAGCATCCTGCCCAACCTTTCCACAACCGTCTAAGAATAAAGAGCTTGTACAATAACTCTGCACCTTAAGTGTAGAACCATTAGAATCACAGCAGTACTGTGCATCATAAATAAATTGATATGTACAAATTATATTTTGTTTTGTTTTATTTAATATTTTATTGTGCCTCAATGTAGTGCTCAAAAAACTCCCTTTGCATGTGTGCATTTGGAGTTAAGGTGTGTTTTAGCTCAGCAACGATAACCGACACGACTGTTAGGATATTATAATGTTTTGGTATTGAGTTTATTTAATGTGCAGAACATTATCATTGGTGCACAAGTGTGTGTTAACCTCATAACGCAAAATAAACCAAATCAAGAGTCTAAAAAAAACTGTCTTTGCTGGATTGTTTGTCTTGAACAAACCAGTCAGGTGCAAATACACAATCTGCACAGCTTGACAACAAGACAATCTGACAACTGGGCAATGATCAGGTTCCGGCAATACATGACAGCACTGCCATTCTGTTACCAGCCTGTCAGCATTAATTAGCATCCAGTTAGCTAGCCAGCTAACACAGCTAGCATAGGCCTAAAAGTTCAAAAAGTCAAGCTGCTAAACTTACCCCTTCAAGAAGAAAGTATGCTTATGTTTGAATGGATATATGTGCACTTTAATACCAGAAGTGGAACCAGCTTAGTAACAAATAACCGGGAAATACGTCTGTTTTTGCTTTAAAAACCAAACTTTTTGTGCTTAGATGTTCGAGAGCCGCCCCATCTGGTCTCGGAATGCAGTCAAGGCCAACATCAACATCCACCCTGATAAACTGAAGCTGCTGCTGCCCGTATTTGCCGACTACATGGTGAGTTCAGTAAATTTTCCCTGATGTCATTCAGATATATTGTGAAAAGAAATTAGAACATGTGGAGACTGTCAAATTACAAGTTGCACCAATGTTCAATCAGACTCAAGGTTTAACTGATAAGAATTGGGTGGTCGGATGTCGTGACCCCACAAAACACGGCTTTGAGTCAAGAATTTAAATGCAAAATATGGTCAAATGTGGTCAAATAATGAATTAGTAACACATATTTTGGAGGTCGATCTGGAAACTTAAAATTCCTTCAATCTCTTAACTGCATATGTCTGGACAGACATAAATGTTTCTTTTTTTTTAATTTTTTGATTAATGGCCTTTTTAATATGGTGCCATGTATGAGGCACATTGTAAAATGGGTTTTGACAAGTCCTGTATCATGTTTTTTATAAAGTATTTAAATTAGATTCCATCTTAATTTACTTAAGTTCTTCTTTATTGTAGGTTATAAAAGGTATTTATAGTCCAGGTTGGATTCCTGATGCAAAACTGCAAAAGTTGGAAAGTTACTTCTCAAAGGTTAGTATCATAAACCATCTTTATGTTAGACCTAATCAAGTTAATGCCTCATAGTGATTGTAAAGCCCAACACAACCTAACTGTGCAGTCACAGGACAATTAACATCCATATTAATATTTCTAATATCCTGTACCTTTGTAAAATTGCTTTAAATTGATATTCCATGAAAGGCAAAGAGGTTAGAATGGGTTTTCTGTGCTTTGTGGACAAGGTGGGTAAATATTATGTAACAGCAAGAAAAGTGTCCCTCACACTGCCCAGTGGTCAGATGTTCAGGGGCGGAGTCCCTTTTATAAAAGACCAAGCCTGAAAACCAACCTGGTTCTCACAGTCATGATGGCGATGCTGGGGCTTTTGGTTGCTTTTGCCGTGATCCAGGAGGTGGTCACCGGATCCTCTGTGAGTGCTTCACAATAACAATATCACATTTGTTAAATTCTAATATGTTCATTTGCCAAATGTCATTGATGTAGTGCTGTGATTTTGTTACTTCACAACTTTTTGTGTGCTGAATCTCTGTAGCTCGGGGTAGTGTACACGGAGGGGGGGATGGTGCAGGGCGAGAACATTCGTCTCGGGTACCATCGTCACATGGATGTCTTCAGAGGTATTCCCTTCGCTGACATCCCTGGAAGATTTGAGAAGCCACAGCGTCATCCTGGCTGGGACGGTGGGTGATTGACCTTCTCACAAATTAGATCTGACAATCAGACCAAAACTTAAACCGTGTTTGTCTTTAATCAGGTGTCATGAAGGCCACTGAGTTCAGAAAGAGATGCATTCAGGTGAACCTCATCATGACCGATACCAGAGGGAGTGAGGACTGTCTGTACCTTAACATCTGGGTTCCCCATGGCCGCTCAGGTAAACACAGAGAGAAGCACCAAGTGTCGTTCACGATAGATCAACACTGCAGCTGCCTCTGATTCTGTTTGGTCTGTAGTCTCCACAGATCGGCCCGTCATGGTGTGGATCTACGGAGGAGGCTTCCTGGCCGGAGGCTCCATGGGTGCTAACATCCTGGACAACTATCTGTACAGTGGTCAGGAGATTGCAGACAGAGGAAATGTTATCGTGGTGACGCTGGGATACCGTGTGGGAACTATGGGCTTCCTGAGCACTGGAGACTCGAGCATGCCAGGTAGATGGCAGTTTATTCTTATATATTATATAATATAATCAATTATATTATAATGAAATGTTCCATCTTGTCAGGAAATTACGGTCTGTGGGACCAGCACGCCGCCATCGCCTGGGTGCACAGGAACATCCGCTCGTTTGGAGGAGACCCCGACAACGTCACCATCTTTGGAGAGTCTGCAGGTGCAGCTAGTGTTAGCTTCCATGTGAGTTTTGTTTCTAGTGTTGAAGCGGAAACACCTGAGAGGTCGAAAAACATGATGATAAAATCAGGAGCGTTTCAAGGGACTTTGTGGGTCTTAGGTAAAAGGGACCAAGAACGCCCTGCATCGAACAAAACCAAACCAAATGCACAGGGAACACCGCGGCCATGAAACCCCCTGACCAGGCCCGGTGGCATGGAGTGTCGCAGTCTACCGCTCATAGCTGATCATAGAATTTAACAGAGGTGTCCCTCTCCTCTTCAGGCCCCCAGACCATTGCCTGCTTTACCTACCTGTTGCAACGCACCTGAATACAATGCATAGTTTGTATGTTTGAGTCTAACCTCTTTGTTTTTTTGTGTGTCTGCCCACAGACTCTCACTCCCCACAATAAAGGTCTGTTCAAGAGAGCCATCTCCCAGAGTGGAGTCGCTCTTTGCCCGTGGGCCATCAACAAGAACCCCCGCAGGTTCGCTGAGGAGGTACACCACGGATTCTCATAAATCTTTCCACTTCCTCTATTAGACTTTGACGTCTCTTATTAATAGTTATCAGGCATTTAAAGATGGACATCAGTGTATGTTAAATGTAAATGGAACCCTCTCGTCAGGTCGCTTTGAAGGTCAACTGCCCCACGGATCAAACAATGGCCGCTTGTTTGAAGATGACCGATCCCGCGCTCCTAACGTTGGCCGGCTCGCTCAGTCTGACCAGCTCACCTGATAGTAAGCACTGCAACCACACACAGTCGCCTAGATTACATTTACATTTCAGATATTGTTTCTTTATACAACAGCATCGCCCAAAGAATAAACGTCCAAGTCAAAAGTGTGTTTTAAACATCTGTGAAGAAAATTTGCTACTTGCTATAGAGCTGCTTTTCTAGACATTACCTGTGGGAGCTTTGTGTTTTATGAACCAGCAATTTAACTGGACATAAAGAGAAACCTGACATGGCAAGACTGCGTAAGGTCCAATTGAGAGTGAATGGAAATACACATTGCAGATAGATTACAAACATGTTTCTATCTCACCTCCAGTCGGCAGATTTTGACTAAACCAAACGTTTAAACCTACATTTTAAGGTATTCTTCAGATACAGTAAGGACAACATGGTTAAGTGTTAGTTTGTACAAGTCAACAGCAGCTCTGTCAAATGGTAAGCACGATGCCACAGTTGTAATGAGTGTCTGGTGGTATCTTGCCCATGTTAGGCCCCATCGTAGGAAACCTGCTCCTGTCTCCCGTTATCGATGGCGACTTCCTGCCTGATGACCCTCGCAACCTGTTCCAAAACGCCGCTGACATTGACTACATCGCTGGAATCACCGACATGGATGGACACCTCTTCACCGGTTTAGATGTTCCTTCAATCAACTCTCCCCTGGTGGACACCCATGTGTGAGTTCAATTGTCATGTGAAACATCGACTGCCACCACAGAGCAGTGTTTTATCAGACCTCACTTCCAACCATTCACATGTGCAGTGAGGATGTGAAGAGGCTTCTGGGTTCGTACACCAAGGAGAAGGGCAAGGCTGGTTTGGACAACGCCTACTCCACATACACCTCAACCTGGGGATCCAGACCAAGCAGGGAAATCATCAAGAGAACTGTGGTGGACATCGGAACAGACTTCATTTTCCTGGTTCCTACACAGGCTGCTCTCTACCTTCATGCTGCCAATGCCAAGTGAGAAAAGAATCTTTTATCAGCGTTATCATTGTTTCACCATATTGATTTAGTAGTTGGGGAGTAAAAGTGGAGCTAACATCTTTCAAATCCATCGTGGCAAAGGTAGGAGGATAAATTTACAGGAAGTAAATGGTAAGGTACAAAACAAGGCTTGTCCAACTAGACGTATGTCATTTTTACCAGACTCCTGCATATGTGTATATCTATATTTAAAAAGAATCCAATCTTTTTTCTTTTTTTTAAAGAACTGGCCGTACCTACTCCTACTTATTCTCCCAGCCCAACCGTATGGGCGGCATCGGCAGACCCTACCCCAGCTGGATGGGAGCCGACCATGCTGATGACCTGCAATACGTGTTTGGAAAGCCTTTCAGCTCACCACTGGGATACTGGCCTCGCCACCGTGACGTCTCCGGCTACTTGATTGCCTACTGGACCAACTTTGCCAGAACTGGGTATAATTAGACAGACACAATATACAGTGGAATCACAGAAATTGGAGATAAAACAGTGACTGAAATAGAAAAACACAAATGCCTCAATTCAGTTGCTCTGTTGTCTTTGCTTCCACAGAGATCCCAACAAAGGAGAGCTGAGTGTGCCCGTCACATGGCCCGAATTCACCAGCACCTCACACCAGTTCCTGGAAATCAATTCCAACATGAAGAAAGACTCTGTGGGACAGAAGATGAGAATGCATTATGTTCATTTCTGGTCTAGCATCCTGCCCAACCTTTCCACAACCGTCTAAGAATAAAGAGCTTGTACAATAACTCTGCACCTTAAGTGTAGAACCATTAGAATCACATCAGTACTGTGCATCATAAATAAATTGATATGTACAAATTATATTTTGTTTTGTTTTATTTAATATTTTATTGTGCCTCAATGTAGTGCTCAAAAAACTCCCTTTGCATGTGTGCATTTGGAGTTAAGGTGTTTTTTAGCTCAGCAACGATAACAGACACGACTGTTAGGATATTATAATGTTTTGGTATTGAGTTTATTTAATGTGCAGAACATTATCATTGGTGCACAAGTGTGTGTTAACCTCATCACGCAAAATAAACCAGGAAGGATCAAAAGGGATTTGCCTTGAAACACAGGCAACTTGCAGCACTGTTGTGTGTGTTGTGTGTTATTTTGGAGGTTTTTATCTTATCTCAAACCTCGTTTTTTTCCAACAATCTGAGAAATACTCCACCTGCGTCTGTAAATCAACAACAACTCAACTTTTCTATCAGTTTTACAAGCACCAATGATCTTTCTCTCTTCCATGGGCTCAGGTTTTTTTCAATATGTGTACATCTACAATGTATATGCTCTTCATGTGCACACTGTATCTTACAATTGTTTTTTAGCCATTCAAGAAAATGTGACAGCGTCAACATTTAATACAAATGAAGGAAACAACACTAAAACAGACCTGTGGTTCTCATGTCAGAATAAAACCTCTGAAAATAAACCAGCCACTAACTATGGTTTCTTACGTATATGCAGTATTTAGTTTGATCGAAAATTCATTTCTAGGAGAAAGGGTTGATTAGAGATGTTGAAACAAATATACAAAAATTTAAAAAAAGAAGTAAAATATTGTCCCCTCCATGTTAAATACTAGCAAACTGATTTAAATTTGGCATAAAGAGAGTATTCGTGCATCATTTTAAAACTTGAACTTAAAAATTGCCAAAATCAATTCATATGAGTTTTTGAAACGTACAACATGAAAACACTGGAATGGTTTTGTAACTCGATTCTCTTCGTTTGGCCAAGTTTGCACCCTGCTGCTTCCCATCAGAGGTCAGAGGTTCAGAGGTCAAATATGGTCCAGTGAGACCACAGGTTGTATAACATGTGTAAACAGCTATATTTACCAGTAATCCTCTTGTAATGGGGAGGGTGGGGGGGGGTCTATGTGTATATAAGAGAGGCATCTGCTGGTTACTGGACAGCCATGGAGAAAGTGAAGATTTTGTTGACAGCTTTTCTGTCCCTGGGAATGGCCTCTGCAGCCTCTGTAAGTCAAATCATGATCGGAATCTGCAAATATGTGAAAATTAACTAGTGTGCAAACAATCCTGACACTTTAATAGTTCTTCTATGAACTGTCGTACTTTATTTTGTTATGCTCTTTATTTTTCATGCTCCACTGTGTTATATACTGTCAGTGAATGGGAATGCTCTTCTTTTGACTGTGTGTCCAGCTGGGGGTGGTGCAGACAGAAGGCGGCAGCGTTCAGGGACGAAACATTCCGCTCCGTCTTTTCCGGTCTGTGGACGTTTTCAAGGGAATTCCCTTTGCTGCGCAACCTGGAACTTTTGAGAAACCCAAACCTCACCCTGGCTGGGACGGTGTGTTCAGATCTGATCTGACCAAACAGAGCAGGACACTTGAATATGTATTTTTTGATGTAGAAGCTAAGAAATTTCCAACATGCTGCGATAATCCCCCCTTAAACACTGAGAAGGAGCAATAACAATGCTTTTCTTCCTCAGGCGTACTGAAGGCAACTAAGTTTGCCAACCGATGTCTCCAGATCAGCATGCTCCAGACCTCGAGTTTCGGTAGTGAGGACTGCCTGTACCTCAACATCTGGGTTCCTCATGGCCAACAGGGTACCTCCTTTATGTTTCACCACATCAACACTGATACAGCAGAGGAGTTTCGAATTCTTTCTTCTTCTCCTCTAGTGTCCTCCAACCTCCCAGTGATGATTTGGTTGTACGGAGGCGGCTTCATGGGCGGTGGCTCAATGGGGCCGAACTTTCTGAACAATTATCTGTACAGTGGTCAGGAAATTGCAGACAAGGGGGATGTTATTGTGGTGTCGGTGGGATACCGTGTGGGAACTTTGGGCTTCCTCAGCACAGGGGACTCCAATTTACCTGGTGAGTACGATTAATGGGGATTGACCGTGATAGTGTTAGAGTTAGTTTAATGTGTGTTTGACTCAAAATTTGTCACCATGACAGGGAACTACGGTCTGTGGGACCAGCACGCCGCCATCGCCTGGGTGCACAGGAACATCCGCTCCTTTGGAGGAGACCCCGACAACGTCACCATCTTCGGAGAGTCTGCAGGTGGGGCCAGTGTTAACTTCCAGGTGAGAGGCTCAGCTAACAAAACATGTCACAACTTTCTCATCCAGAAAACTGGTAAACTGGTAGTAAACTATAGTAATTTTGATGCTATTTGCATGTGTTCCTGCACAGATGCTCTCCCCCCACAACAAAGGGCTGTTCAACAGAGCCATCTCCCAGAGTGGAGTTGCCTTCTGCCCCTGGGCTCTCAGCAAGAACCCACGAAAGGTCGCAGAGGAGGTATGTCACAGATCTTCATGGAGGACATCATTGTTTTTTGGATTGGACCGATGCAAACATTACATTTTATAGTTCTGAATTTTAATGTAAATATCAGCTGATATAATTACGATTTTAAAACAAGCACAAAGGCGTCTCACTAGTCAGCTTACAACACGGCTTGATTTCATGTTTGTGCTCAGGTTGCTGCGAAGGTCGGCTGCCCCACTGACGACAGGATGGTGGACTGTCTGAAATCGACTGATGCTGCGACTCTCTGCATGGCTTCTCCTCGCATCCAACAGGGCTCCCCGGACCGTGAGCGTTACTTCTCCACATCCACAAATACTGTTTCAAACAGGAGCCAGTGAAATTAGAAACCAGTCCCTTAAAAGGTCCTCCTGCGCCTTTTAAAAATGAGCTCTGCCCAAAAAATAACAGAAACAAATAAAAACGGACGCGCCATAACTTTATGATTAAATCTGTTTCAATCCTTCTCAGATCCTGGTGTGAACAACCTGCTTCTGTCTCCGGTTGTCGATGGCGACTTCCTCCCTGATCAGCCCAGCAACCTGTTCCAGAACGCTGCCAACATAGACTACCTTGCGGGGGTTAATAACATGGACGGTTACCTCTTCTCCTCAAAAGACATTCCCTCCCTTGGCAACAAGAATCAAGACACTCCTGTGTGAGGCCTCATTTTGTTCCAGGCACTCCTATAGCTCTGAAATTTAAATCATGACACGTGGGAGCCTCTACTGTCCTTCGACTAACCGAGCACGCCCTTATTTTCTCTGCAGAGAAGACGTAAGGCGTCTCCTTGCTTCTTATACCAAAGACAAGGGCCAAGCTGGTTTAGAAGTCGCCTTCACTGAATATTCCTCCAACTGGGGGTCAGAACCCAGTCAGGAGACCATCAAGAGAACTGCAGTGGACATTGGGACTGATTACATCTTCCTCGTTTCCATTCAGACCGCCATTTACCTGCACACTGCAAACGCCAGGTGAGGCCACGAGTTACAGTCCTGCTTAATATAACATGTAAAGTAACACTTTAGTTTATGTTTGGAAAAAGTCAAGATATTTTCTTCTTTCAGGACTTTGGAAGTTAAAGTTTGAGACTGGCATCGTCAGATTGATGATAATGACGAAACATGTTGTGATGGTGTTGGACAGGTCTGGCCGCACCTTCTCCTACCTGCTCTCTGAGCCCAGTCTATTGGCCGGGCCAGGCAAACCCTACCATGACTGGACGGGAGCCGACCACGCGGACGACCTCCAGTTCGTGTTTGGCAAACCCTTCACCACACCGATCGCTTACGGAGACAGACACAGAGACCTGTCTGGCTATATGATCGCATACTGGACTAACTTTGCCAGAACTGGGTAAAAAAAACCCACTTATTATGCTTGTGCAAAAACATAACGACTATTTTATAAAACTTCACATCAAAACTTTCACTATTATTTTCCCAGAAACCCCAACAAAGGAAACCTGGTGGTGCCTGTGATCTGGCCTGCATGTACCAGTAATGGATACCAGTTCCTGGAAATCAACGCTAAAATGAACCAGAGCTCCACTGGACAGGAAATGAGGTCACGCTTTGTCCGCCTGTGGATCAGCACCCTGCCCGGCCTTCCATCGTATCACGACACAAATGCTCTGTGATGCATTTGAAGCTCGATTAAGACACATATTGTACTAATAACAGAGTCTGTACAATAAACTTTATGTGTGGAAAAAACATGTTCTGTGGCTTTTTATGTAGATGACCCTGACTAAAGTGGAAGCCTTAAACATCCTCAGGAGAAATTACAACAATATGTTAGTGTGCACAAGCCCAGAAAACAATATTTACAGTGTTATTCCTGTTTGTAAATCTTATTTTCACGTTGCAGATAATTGAATACATGGTTGTGACCCCTGTGAATCCAACATCTCTCCATACATAATTACAAATGATATTTATTTGTTTTTAAATGATTGTGAAAAACATTATTTCTTTGTAAATATTGGCCTTGTGAATTAAACCCAGCGCATTTATCACATAAGACCAGTAGAGGGTGCATTCAGAACAGGAATCTGCTCCACTCAGGCTACAGGTCTGTCCCTGTGGACTGAATCTTCTCAGTGCAGAACTACAATGATGCACAGTTACTACACTACACTTTGTGTTATGAGCTGCAGGCGTCTCAGACTGGCCCCAAAAAATATGATTCTCAATCATAACAGACCAGATGCACAAAGGTATGTGGACGGCCCAGTCCACGATGCACAGTCAGCACCACTAATGTACTTCCCACTATATTTCAAACATTAGTTTTCTTGTTGTGCAGCACCTTGTTCATAAATCGGTAGACATATATTAGAATTATTATTATCATGAATACACTATATGGACAAAAGTATGTGGATGTTTGCGGCAGCAGTTTGTTTGAAGACACTTCACAGTTTAAACTTGACACCATCACCTCACACTGACCCACATCTATACAGACACATATTCACAGTTTGATGTGGAAGAACCAAACTATAGAGGAGCATCAAACCTGCTGCTGGAGGTTTTCAAAATAAAATTTGTCAGTCACTTAACCTGGAGGCATATTTCAATCTATGAATCACTGTATGAATTTCATGAATTTGACAAAGGGGCTAACTTAGTGTCAGATCATGGGCGTAGCTTGAATAAATATCTTGTCTCCAGGACACTTCACAACCAAACTGACCCCGCTCCAGTGAGCAGACCTGGACATCCGCTATGAAGGCGCCACCTGCTGGACTCTTCTCCGGGGACCTCATGTGGAGGTTCGAGGGGCCGCTGGATGCTCAGGTCCGGGCTGCGGTCCTCTGCATCATCGCCGGGGTCTTCATCTACGCCGTGTGGCGGCTCTACCGGCTGCTCTTCTGCCCCCTGGTGCTGCTCAGGGCCCTGGAAGATGTGGGATACGTCGCCGAGGACGGACGCTCCAAAGCCCGGGCGGCGAACGAGGTGCGCCGCAGGAGGAAGATCGGTGACCTGCCTCCGGTTTATCCGAACGGGTGGTACCGAGTCCTGGACACATGCATGCTGAAGAGGGGCCAGGTCAGAAATGTCACGGTTCTAGGTATGATAATAATATATAATATAATAAATATCACAACTAATGATATAATGTTAAACTGTGTTCATTTATGTGTGAGCTCCATCAGGTTAATTCACATAACTCAGCAGATGTACAGGAATACACTGGGTCACTTACTGTATTCAGTTACTATCAGTTACTGACTGTATTCAGATACTGACCCAGTTACTGCAATCAGTAACTGGGTCAGTAACTGTATTCACTTACTGGGAGTATTCAATGACTGCAGTAACTAAACGTATTCAAGTAACTGGGAGTACAAAGAGCAGTAACTTTATGCAGTAACTGGGTCAGTATGAGTAAATGAGTGTATTGAGTTAATAAAGTATCCAGCCCAAATTTTTGCTTTGCAGATAAAACACGTTTTTCTTTTACATGATCTGAAGTATGGATGACTTACATGTACAATCACACCTCCTACAATATAGAGACAACTAACCAATCGATCACTGTACCGACACAGAATCATTTTGCAACCTTTCCTGTTAAAGTTTCACGCTACGTTAGTAGTTCCCAGGTAAGATGAGACCAGCTCAGTTGACAAAGTAGTTGCAACACACAGCAAACACACCGGCCCGCTGCAATTGTTTGAGAGGTTTACACTCTCGGCTGCTTGGTGACGTTCTCCTTTTGAACAAAGCCTCATTCTAACAGCTCGCGAATCGCGTGTCATTCAACCTAAAGGTGTCATGGAGGTGAATGTTGTGGTTACTGATAATAACTTGGTAGTGGATTTAGGATTTTTCTCAATGGGGGGGGGCAATTGACACAGAGGGGCCAGACTCAATATCTATGAGCAGTGTGACGCAGTGACGCTCTGCACCACTGACACCTGACCTGCACTAATCTGGGAGCAATCCCAGCACTGTGGGTCAACTAAATGTCAAGCAAAGACAGTGGATACAGAGAGTGAAGACCTCCAGATGTGGTCTCCAGGTTCGATTTCCACACTCGCCACACGCACTGGTCATAGATCTACTGTGGAAGCGATCCCCAGAGTCAAATGTGTGCTGTTTATTCTGGAACGCCTGTAGACAGAAGGATACAGGTGCTTAAAGTAGCCTATTTCTGAGTGATGCCATGTTTAAATAGAATTTAAACATGTCTTGATTTTGTATTCAACAAAAAAATCTCCATCAGCCGTCAGATTTGTTTCAAAGATGCCGTTTGGGGGGGTGGGGGTGGGGGGGGGGTGCTATTTTAAACTGTTGTACATTAGGAAATGTGGCAGAGTATCAATCACTGCAGACAGATATCAGGGGCCATGACGCTGTCCACTGCTTGCTGACTAGTGTGGAGACTGTAATCCGTGGCATACAATACACTGTACTTAAACTTGTTCTCATACCTAACCTTTTTATGATCCCCACCTACCTCCCTTAGCTTTATTCGACATCAAACACACAAACAGTGATCATTTTTTGAATCAGGTGAAATATTGCATTTAAAGCCTGACGCTGTTATAATGATTTCTCGTAGGTGAGCAGGTGGCAGTGTTTCGAGGCCAGGGCGGCAAGGCCTACGTGTTGGACGCCTACTGCCCTCACCTGGGGGCCAACCTGGCTGTGGGAGGACAGGTGGTGGGAAACTGCATAGAGTGCCCATTTCACGGGTGGCAGTTTGCTGGGAATGATGGGAAGTGTGTGAAGATCCCCTACGCGGAGAAAGGTAGGAACCGAACCGAGAAATCTCTCACACATTCACCATCTGAAAAATTGAATTTCTCCTTATACATCCTGACTGAAGAGACAGTGAATCAGCTCCAGGTTTCATTTGTCCTTCAGTGCCTGCTTTTGCGAAGGTGCGCCGCTGGCCCAGCTGTGAGGTCAACGGCCAGATCATGGTGTGGTTTCACTGTAACGGAGAGGACCCTCAGTGGACTGTCCCAGAGAAGCAAGCGATCACAAAGGGAGAATGGGTCTACCGAGGTCGAACCGAGCACTTCATCAACGCTCACATACAAGTAGGTGGATGTGTACATTTCATTTGAGGGTAAAATCCAAAAATCTGCAGCCAGCCACCAGGTGGTGATCCAGATGCTTTGGCTTCACTTTTAGGGCGCCGCCATCTTTATGTACAGTCAACGGTCTTGATGCTTGTCTGTCAATCCAGTCCTGATGGTGTTTCATGCCGACTTCTCCTCTCTGCAGGAGATTCCTGAAAACGCAGGAGACTTTGCTCACCTCACTTATCTGCACACCCCGGGCATCATCAGCGGCAACGATCTGCGCCACATCAACCGCCAAATCTTTAAGTTTTTCCAACATGAGTGGAAGGTAAGACTCTCTCTCTTTTAGCTCCATTATGCCATTAACATTTTGATCTTTGACGGTGCAGGATATATTTATTCTGAGAGGATGAAGTAGTAATTAGTCTGTTTGGTTTGTGTGTTTGTTAGCAACATTATGCAAAAACAACGACAACAATGTGTTTTTTTTCCAGGCTTGCTGGGATCCACAGTCAGAGCCCAACAAGCACTGTGCTAAGATGTACCTGAAACACACTTTGATTCTGTTTGGACGCCACTGCTCCCTGGGGGATATTCATGTTGTGGCCTCACAGGTACGGTAAAGTATATATGCGGTTGAACATAATATCTCGACTTTGCCTTGATGGAATTTCTTCAAAGTTTGACCAGTTGTCACTCAAAGATGAACTGGTAAGATGCCAGTGGTCAAAGGTCAAAGATCATGGTGACCTCATATGAATCTGAATTAAAATGTATGTAGACTGAAAGTGCATTTAAGGCTGTTGATAATATTTATGACATAAACAACATAAATATTATTTAGAGTATATGAATGTAGTTTATCAATCAATACCTAGTGCATAAATACTGGATTATACACATCACACAAGAATAAACAGAATGAAATGAGCAGACGTCAGGTTTGTGTTTCAGGTTGGTCCCGGACTGGTGTTTCTAGATTTTGAGCAAATTTTGATTGGCCGGGGTACGATCATACAATGTGTGACACCAGTGGAGCCTCTGCTGCAATGTGTCACTCACACCATCTTTTACCAGCGGAATGTCCTACCTCTGATCCCCAAAATCATCCTGGCAGGAGAGAACATTCAGGTAATTCCCACACAAACCTGAATCACAGTGATATGGTCTTTCACTGTCAGGTCATTTATATATTTTATATATTCATGTCTAGTCAGCTTCTCCTGTTTTCTTTTTGTTTCTAGTTTGAGCGAGATTTGATGATCTGGAACAATAAGAAGTACGTCTCCAAGCCTCTGATTGTGAAGGAAGACTCAACCATCCAGATGCACAGGCGCTGGTTCAGTCAGTTCTACAGCGAGAACAGCCTGCGGCTGCAATACCAGCACGACACTTTGGATTTTTGACCTCTCTGGACTAGAGGAGGAGAGATCAGCAGGGGAGAAGTCCAGGTCTCAACAGGGTGTCTCCATATAATCCACAGTTTATTTTATATGTCACTTATTTCAGGGGGAAAGGTGACCTGAATGTTTTGCTGCAAGGGCTTTGCCTTCATTTCCATGTCCATGAAAACTGACACTTGTGTTTCTTGGACTTTCCAGCCTGTGTCTATAAAAGTGCCTGAAATGTATTTGATTAAGTGAAATTTGTAAGAACCGGTTTTACTGATCAAAGTAAACAATACTGAGAATGCCATAATTGCCTGGTTGTCCATAAAATGTCCAACAAGTCAAGATTGAAACACTCTCGTACTTTTATTACTACCAGAAATGTCCTTTACGCAGGTCTGTGTGTGTGAAGTCTCCCTACAAGACCATAGCTGTGTCCCCCCTTTTTGGGCTGATTAGACTGTGAATGCCAAACAGAAATAAACGTATAGTAAAAGCCCAGAAAATGTATTTTACACAATAAGGGCCCTTTAAGACATTAAGTAGTAATCATGAGGTAAGAAATATACATTTCTGCTGTGTCTTGTGTTGAATTACTTCATGATGGGTGTTGACTTACAACTTAAAGGGAAATTGCTGAATGGCTGTTTGCTGAGCAAGAGGTTATGATATACCTGTTCTGAGGAAGCTGCTGTCTTCTATGAAAAAACACCTCATTGACATACAGGTCAAACATGACCGTTCTAAATTACACAACGTGTTCTGGAGAAAGTGTGTGTTGTTCCATTTTAAAGCACTATGCCTACAATTATATAACAGTACTACTAATTTATAATAATCCGCCGTGATCCTGGCCCTGTGATTGCAAAACTTCCAGGGTCCTGCCTCTTACCAGCGAAACCCTTCCGTAGACTTCCTCCTTATATGTTGTGATAGTCTACTTTCCCTCCGTAGATGATTGCATATTATAGCCTACTTGTTTTTTAAATAATTTTGAAATCTACTGCTGAGCTCCAATTACATCAAGACATCACAAACTGAGATCTCTGCAGTGATGGCTTTACAGAGCATTAATCACAAAACGCCACTAGAGGGTACGTTTGGAACACGAGTCCACTCAGGCCGCAGGTTTGTCAATGTGCTCTTTGTGTTATGTGCCCCCCTGTGCTGTCCTCACACCCTGCACTGTGGCTCAGCTCTGCTGCAGCCTCATGCGTCATTTGAATGAGCCTTATTTTGTATTTCTCAGAATTCTATCTAGGGGTGCTCCCTCAGCAGTTTACTTTTGCCTTGACCTTACTGTCAACCGGCCTGTTGGAATCTGAGCACTATAAGTCAGCTAGTTGTCAAGCCAAAGACAGTAAATACAGTAAGCAGATAGCTCCTGATGTGGTGTCTGACTCGGTGACAAATTCAGTTTGCACACTCACCATCAGAGAGTTCCTAGAGATATAATACAAATCAAGTGTCACACACATTTAAACGTCTTCTACATTGATCTGGAATAATAAGAAGTATGTCTCCAAGCCTCTTATTGTGAAAGACGACTCAGTCATCCAGAAGCACAGGCGCTGGCTCAGCCAGTTCTACAGTGAGAACAGCCCGCGGCTGCAGTACCAGAGCGACACTTTGGACTTTTGACCTCTCTGGACTATGTAGGAGAGACGAGCAGGGGAGAGGTCAGAGTTCACATAAACCACATGTCTCAGGGAGTCCAGGATTTATTTATTACATCACATATAATATATTAAAGGTGGAAAAGAGCACCACACTTTTCAAAATCTAGCCACTTTTTCCTTGAGATAATAAAGAAAGTGTCCAAAAATGCAAAATTAACAAAGGTTATTAATGTTTCTTGGATCTGCCTCTTTAACCCGATCTACACCAAAAGTGAATGGATTCTTCCTCGGCCCGTGTTCCATCTTTACACCAAGTTTTGTGGAAATCTGTTGTTTTTGCTTACAAATGAACAAATAATAATATTAACAAACCAACAAACAAACTGTACGTGGTTGTGTTTCTAGACTTTGAATAAGTGTTTCCTGTTTTACTTTGGTAGTCACCGTTGTCACCTCCGGTGTTTGTCTGCCCCCCCCCCCCCGCCCTGGTGAGTTTCACCTGTGTCAGTGTTCACCTGAGTGTCAGTTGTGTCCGATTGTCTGTGTGTGTTTTTTTAGTAAGTGTAGTTTCTCACCTCTCTTTTTGTCTGTGTGTTTGTCTGTCTGTGTGTGTTTTACTGTGTGTGTGTGTTTGTCTGTCTGTGTGTGTTTGTCTTTGTGTGTCTGTCTGTCTGTGTTTGTCTTTGTGCCTTTTGGACACCTCTGCCTCACGCTGCCTGTTCACCGGACCAGTAAGTCTGATCAACGACTGTATAACAGACCTTTTGTCATCACGCGGAGACATTTTGTGTCCTCGTCTGTCAGTTCTGACATGTGATGTTTATATGTCAACACACACCAGCTGCTCCATCAGTCTCTCTCTCACTCTGCATGAGAAAGGATACGTGTGTAAGTATGAAGTTAAATCCAGAACGCGCAAACAAACAGCTGTGTTTGTTTTCTGATTCACGTCTCAGATGACAGCTGATAATGATTTATGACTATTTAAAGAACCACTGCACCAGTTTGTCTTGTGTCTCTACAGAGAAATTAAACAATGTCATGTTGACTGATCATCTTCTAATGTAGAAATAAACTTGTCCGCTACAGTTTGTGCTGCGATGCTCTCCTTGTATTTATACAGGTCGGGTTGGTCCTGCTGCCACAACAAAATGGGGACTGTGTAATGATTACGATCCGAACTATCCTGAAAAAGTGTTTTTACTCTAATGTCTGAAAACGGGCTTTAGTTATCAGTTGGTCGTAGAAGACAGAGAGTATCTGTCAGACAGCACAACACTTCTTATGAATAGCGCATGAACCCATGTGCTCCTTCTCAATATTGAAACATAGTCTCATGACCAAGGCCAATCTACAGATGTAATGTGTGTTTAAATATGCCGGATAAATCTGCTCTGCTCTGATGCGTTTGCTCTTGCATCTCTTAACTAGCACAAGCTTTCCATTGCACTAAATATGTTAGTGTGTTAAATTGAGCAGAGTAGTTAAATGTTCACCGTTCTACTTGGCCAGTGGCACTTCTCTGAGGCCCCTTATCTTTGAGTATGCTTATCTTATCAGGGTTCATGGTAGGGGAAAACTGTGCTGCCTTTGTTTTACTGAAGCATTACCTCAGCAGTTGGCTCACTGGATTTAAAGTAATGAGGAAGTGTTGTGTTAATGTGTTGAACAGACAGGAAAAAGGGAAATCTCTTTGTGATGAAGCATGGCGGAAGCAGGAGACCGCGAAAGTGAGAAGGAAGCCGTTGTTACGCTGGAGGAAAAACAGCTACCAGGTGCTGTCAGGGTTCTATACACAGCGAGGGGAGCAGAGAGGCGAGAGGACACGAGCGACGAGGTCATCCAGCCTCTGCTTCAGCACAAACACCGGGACAGCCGGGATGAGAATCACAGAGCAACAGCGACAGATGTGGCTGACCCAGAGACATCTGTTCCACACGAGCTAGAATTGGCAGGCGGGGATCAGCGCGGCTGCAGCGGAAGTGTCAGGAGCTTGTGCAGTGACAGCGGTCGACGCGAGTGCCACATCTGCAGAGAGCAGTTTGATTCACACACTTTGCTGAAATGTAACCACACACTGTGCCAACACTGCGTGGATGGCATCATGAGGCGGGCCAAAGACCCGGGGAGAATGCAGTGCCCCTTCTGTCGGCAGACCACCCCGTTCCCACAGTGGGAGATCAGAAGACTTCAGGAGGAGTTCTACAGCAACTGTGTCTACGAGGCCACACCGGCCCTCGTCATCAGTCCTGGCCCTGAACCTCAGGCCCCTCAGGTCGTCAGTGCATCACCTTTAAGCTGCTTCGCTAACACACTCAGATGTGGAGGCTGCGTTTGCACTTCCCACAGACCAACCTCGCGCTGCCTCTTCATCATTGTCTTCATGCTGCTGCTCCTGGGCCTGCTGGGCTGTTTCCTGTACTTTGCTCTTCCTTATATATTTCTATCCCTCTATTTCCGTTTTGGCTAAACTTCTCAATTGAGGAAATCCTTTTATCCCCTAACGAAAGGAGTCTGCAACGTTAAGAATGCCTGATTGGTCGAGTACTTTAAATATACTTTGTTACTAGAGCTTGTCTCATTTCCAATCACCAACTTCACAATTTGAATCTCTACGTAGGTAGTCTGAAGGAACCTATAGTTTCTTTTAATAAGTTCCAGGTACCTTAGGTTGAAACACAGAAAAAGTCAATTGTTTTCCAGTTGTTTTTTTAATAACCTCATTGATCATTCCTTTCACGCAGCCTGATCATTTCAGACACTTCCTTGGACGTACCGAGGAACAGCGGTGGCAACATAAATGCTTCTATCAACCTCTGACTTTTTCTTTTCTTTGAAGAATACTTTGTGCCACAGCGAAGCTAATGGCGGTTTGACTTTGGATAAAACTCTTTCTGGGTCTCGTGTTGACCTACTTCTCACTAGAACAGCTTGGATGCTTTGTGCTGTTACTGCTTCATATTCTTAGCAACAAAAACCCAGCTTGATCTCCTTTCAAAGTGCACATGAAGGAGACTGGGCCCGACAAGTTCACCTCTTACATCCATGTAGTTCTTTCAAAGACAATGATGACAGCTAGATTTAACGCTTCCCTCTTTAACTGTGGATGCACTTGCACTTTCATGTTTGTTACTATGTACATGTGCAATTAAATATATATATATTGTAGCGTCACGGGTTGTCCCTAGCGGGGGCAGTGCGAAAGAAACGAAAAATCAAGGTTTATTTGTCCATCCCACAGGCAGTTCCTTTACATTACTATTTAAACAAAAGTCCATGAATAAACATAAAGCGTCCCGGAGGAGAAAGTGGTTTCTTCGTCAAACAAAAGTAATCCAACCCTGCCAGGTCTCCGGTAGCTCCTCCTCCATGTAGGTGTCCTCTCTCTCCCGCCCGGCCCACCTCCTCTGCCCTTTATTCAGTCTCCCAGCCCTGCCTCAATTAGGGGCCTTAAGCACCTGCAGCTGGGTGCACGATGAGGCAGTCTGGGAGCTGTAGTCTCTAGGCCGGCGGTCATTTTGGGTTGTAGGCACTGATCCTGGGTGAGGATGTAGCGCCCCTCCACAACCTGTCCCCTTGTGATGCCACAATATATATATATATATATATACTGTATGTAAGTACTCCTACTCCTAATCAGGTTTTCTGGGGAATTCTGGCATTCTATTGGTTTCAGTGCATGTGTGAACGCAAATGTCCGAGTGAGACGCTCTCCAGTATCTGCAGAATTTCTCTGCCTGGCCTCCTCGTATAAAGTCCCTAGAAATCCAGGAGAATCCCACGTGAGAACAAGTAGAAAACAAACAGACACGCGCGTAGAAGAGATGAGATTGTGATAAGAGCTGACACCAGAGTGTTGCTGTTGTGAACCCGTCTGAGCAGGGAACCTCCCGTTGTCTTGTGCATGTGTGAAAGTCAAACTGCGAGTGAGCTCTACAGCCAATTCTCTGGATTTTACCCAGAGGTCGTGTCTGAAAGCGGCTATGAGACTTCTGACAAACCCAGTAGGACCTACCTGCCTGCAGCATCAGATGGCAGCCAGATATCTTGGTTTTTTTAGCCCCCAGTTTTTCTTGGGAGAGAAACATATCTCGTTCACAAGGTCCTACATGAATAATGTATGCCATAAAAACTCAAAACACCAAAATATGTTGTTTTTGGCTTGTTCGTCGTCCACCAAGAGGCCAAAACACATAACAAAGATTTATTTAAATAAAATGTCAATCATTGGTTGACTGGCTGTTGACTCAAATGCCGAGGATTAAGTGACGGTAACAGCCAAAACATGGTTCTCAGAAGTATAAAAAATACATTACTCACATTACTTAGAAAAATGTATGAAAAATGCATGGATATCTTGCCTTGGGCAAACTAATGTAGAGACAATAACACTTAACGCCCTCTGTTTCAACATGGTGAGCTGCGGAACGAGAACATCATGTGAAAGGACAGTTCAAAGCACTCGACGGAACACAGACTCTACATGTGTATACATACGTTGCATCTGGAGAACAGGACGGGTCTTTAAATCCTGTGGAATTATGTACGACTGTTTTCCGCTCCTGAGTCAGTGGACTGACGATGACTCAAACACAAATTTGGAATCTGAAATAGGGCATCGCTCTCTAATGTGAAATTTAAAAATGTATCCCTATTGATCAGGCCTGCAGCCGACCCCCCCTGCAGGGCTCTGCAGGATGTTGGCAAGTAAAGATGGAGTCTGAAATCCGGAAGACTCGCTGTGTTCACTGCAGCACTAACGCTTCAGCTTCGGGACGAGCGAGCACGCAAGCTCCGAGGGGGCTCACACATCCATAATTTATGCAAGGACTTAACACTACATGAGAAACACATCAGATCGGCAGGCATCCATCTGGAGATGACTCATTGAGGCAATCCATTTCGCAGACCCCGTCAGCTCTGTTTATGTCACAGCACACGGTCTGTTTGGTTCCGTGCTTCGATCACAAACTGTGGGCTCCATGTCGCCGGCGTCCAGCGATCGATGATGGACAACAGCTCCACTCGAAGCCTCACACATCATTCATGGTGTGCCTCTTCACACCATTCCACATGCACACGTTGCAAATGTGTTGGGAAAAACACTTGTGTGACGCAAAAAGCAACACAACGAGCCGAGGCGCAGACAAATGTGCCTCTGTCATGCTAAGCGCTAAAGCATGTAGGGGTTCAAGTACTACAGGCTCTGTGTGTTTCATACATGTGTAATCCTTCAATTACAGACACCTCTGGCTGTTGGAAAAGATTAAAACATGAAGTGAAATCACTTAGAGTCATTTTGTTTTGTCAAAAATCAGATAAGACAACAGGTTAGATCTCCTTTAATTTAATGCTGCCAAGGCAAAATGTCATCACCTTGTTGAAATCATGATTCATCACCAGCTTTTAAGGTGCATAAAACTCATTAAATTAAAATCACTAAGATTGCTTAGCTGCTACAATTGCTAATAATGTCTTGATTGCCCCCTGGTGGCTGGCTGCAGTATAGGTTGTAAACCTCAAAAATGTTTTCTGTCATCTTATTAGTTGTGCTATAATTGACCTGATTGATGAAAAGTGATATTTAAATATATTCAACCTTTGTTCTCTCATAGAAATATTCCAACCAAATGACGGATAAGTTAATGAGAAATTGTTTTTGTTGTTAACTTAAAACGCAGAGATACACACTCACTCCTTGCAGAGGACTGTGTGGGTTGTGTATCATCAGTCTGTGTTGCTTCTGTGTGGGTGGACGGCTCAAAGTGTGAACTCATGATTGTGTGTGTGTGTGTGTGTGTGTGTGTGTGTGTGTGTGTGTGTGTGTGTGTGTGTGTGTGTGTGTGTGTGTGTGTGTGTGTGTGTGTGTGCTTCTGCGTGGATTAGTGTGTATATGTGTAAACTTAGGTTTAAAAGCCGACAATGATCTGTGTGTGCTCTGCTGCCTGCATGTGCTTATTCATGTGCATCAGCCTTCCCTGGACTCTGTGTTGTGTTGCCCCAGCTGCAAACCTATGATATTATGGCTGCAGAGCAGATTGGTCCGGCTTTATTGATGTGCGAGTAGTCGATGAGTGGGCGGGGAGAGGAGGGCTTCATAACCTCGTTTAATAAGAGGCCTTCACGCAGTCAGGGCCGGCGATAAGTGGAGAGTTTTATACAAACTGGCTGTGGCACCGATGCTGGAGGAGGGGGTTTAATCATCAAGGGCTCTGTTCAACACCGTTATGTGTTACCTTCAGTGAATTGGTAGTGACAGGGACTTGTCTCGTTTGTTTCGCATTTTGGAGGCAGCGTATTTCCTGAATGTCGCTTTTTCTTTTTACTTTAGGGAAGACAAACACCTTTTTTTTAAATGGACGTGTCCGGGCTGTGCTCCAGAGAGACGCTGTGTGTCGAGATCAATGGAACCAATCACGTCCCACCAATCACACAAACAACCTGCAACTTCTAAATCCAACTAATTCTGTCTTCTTGAAAAGTTTATACACACTAAAGTGATTTTTCTTTCAAACTATAACATCGTATAGGATAGGATAGGATTGTATTGGATGTACAAATGAAGTCAAGTGAGTTGAACTAAATGGAAATAATGGTAATTTAGGCATGGTGATGCAGGACAGTGATGCTTTCTCTGCATGTTCTCCCAGTGTTTGAACTGGTTTTCTCTGTGATTGTGGGAGCACACAGCCGGCAGCTGATGGATGTTGATTTCTTTCAGCCTTGTGATTAATTCATCAGCTCCCTGCAACCCGGAGACACACCGCTGGGCTGCGTGATTTATAATTCAGAGCATCGTTCAATGATTTTTTTACTCTGGCCTCTTTTTTCAAATCACCTTTTGTTTGATTGATTCACTCACACTATTGTTTTTCATCCTGAAGCCTGGTTAGGTTAACGTGATGTATTTTGGCGTTTGCAGAATAAAGTCTTACCACAGTGTAAAGATCTTCTTTGTGTGTGCGTGTGCGTGTGTGTGTGTGTGTGTGTGTGTGTGTGTGTGCGTGTTGTTAAGAAAGATCTTGTTTCCTAGGTAACCAGGGGGGTTGATTCTGCTCGTGTATCTGCAGGGATGCTGCTCTCAACTTCAAATTACCCAACATGCACATCATCACGTCTGCCTGAGTTTGATGAGCTGTCCAATGAGCTCGGTCCATTTCAGGGCGAACCAGACCAACCTCTCCCAGTGTCATGGAGGAATAACTCGCATCAAAGCGCGTGTCCATGGCTCAACTGTGACCTGAAACCCGTCAGGTTGGAATGAATACCCTCCTCCTCCATCTGCTCCTGTGCAATCGGACTAATTCAGGGGAAGATGTAATCTCACAAAGCGTCTGATCCTCATTTCGAACCCCACGCACCAACAGGGCGCGCACATCGGGCTGAATTGACGCTGCAGCAGCATCCACATGCCCTGCAGGTGAACGCGACCCCAACGCTGCGAGTGTGCATCCTCCACAGATCCGGCCCTTTCGTGTCTCATCACATTTTACGCGCATTTGGAACAAGCGAGTGCATTTATTTTTCATACGAGCAGCTTCTCCTCCGGCAGCATCACGCCAACGCGCAAATCCCAGAGTGGGGGGAGCTGCTGATGTGGCGGGAGCGCGCACCACCACCACCACCACCACCACCGCCACCGCCGCGGCGCGCATACACAGCTGTCAGCACCAAGGACAGCGGCAGCAGCGGCTCATCCAGGAGCGACCGGCCTCACAGAGACAGATAAGTCCGCTCACAGCGCAGCGAGCAGCGGCCACAGGGAGCGACACGCACCCCTGAGAGGAACCAGCCTGGAGGCTCGGACTATGCTGCAACTCTCCCTTCAGAACCACCGGGAGGTTTGAGCCATTCTGCAGAGGAGGAGATGGACAATGCAGTTCCCTGGTTAACACCCTGTCCC
The DNA here is from genome assembly GCA_026259375.1 of Verasper variegatus. Lineage (NCBI taxonomy): Eukaryota > Metazoa > Chordata > Actinopteri > Pleuronectiformes > Pleuronectidae > Verasper > Verasper variegatus. The sequence continues at coordinate 18,018,209 of CM048060.1, read as the reverse complement.
TAATATGCTTGTGCACATTCCTCCGCATTGCACATAAATCCACATCTTTTTCCTCCCTCCATCCTTCCTTCTTTTTTCTTTTTGCACCCCCTCCCCCGCTCTACGCCGCCCACCTGGATCGAGCCCGCAGTCGTGCATACAGCAAGCTGAGCCGTGCTGCTTCCCACAAGCCGGTCGAGCCGACCCGCCACCGGAGAGGATAGCGGCCGGGCTGCACGGTGCCGTCTGCTGGTGCGCATGATGCGTCTGTTTCTGCTGGCGGTGCTCTTCTGGTGCTCCTGCGCGCGGGCCGGCTGCGAGCCGAAGATCGTGAACATCGGGGCCGTGCTGAGCCAGAAGAGGTTCGAGCAAGTCTTCAAAGATGCGGTGACCCAGGCCAACCAGGTCTACGGCCGGGACAAATTCAAGCTGACCGCCATCTCCGTCACTCACAAGCCCAACGCCATCCAGATGGCTCTGTCCGTCTGCGAGGACCTCATCTCCAGTCAGGTATAGTTCTCTGGTGCCTCTGCGTGGGCGCACTGCTCCATTCTTCTCTGAACCACAGCATCCAACACCACCTAGATCCATGCACCTCCACCACTGTCAGACTCCGCATCAGGCGCAGCAGCCCAGAAATCCTCATCACTTGCAATAGAAAGTTGATTTAAACGCCTTCATCTGATGCGTGTTCTCCCTCAAGTGCCATTGAAGTGGTTATTAGACCAGACAGAGATGTTGTTTATTTCTCCAGAGCCTCACACTTGCACATTAACTCTCCACTCAGCATGCAATGTATAGAAACACTAAGAGAAAGCAGCCGGGATATCATAACAGTGCTGCCTTTTATCCAATTTGGCATCCATGCTACACTTGCACAGGATTAATTCACTTTGTATAGAGCTCACCACAGACCCATCTGTTTTAATACAGACGTGAAAAAAAACAAAACAGGCATTTGGTTTGGGGCATTTCTCTTAATGAGAGGGCAACTGTATATTTCAGGACACACAGCTGCAGAGCCACTGAACCAGTGAGGTGTGAACATTGTAAATGTGGAGAACGTCATTAGCCACTTGGCGTTCAGTGAGAGTGTGATGCAGGATAACATTTTGGCATGAGCAGAAACTGTGTGTATGTTGACGTGGATCACACTCGCTCAGACGCAGCCTGTTTGACATGATGCAGAGGGAACGTTAAAAACTTTTGTGCTACAATGAAATTCCTTTCTTTTTTTTTTTTTACCTCCAACAAGAAGGTTGTGTCTTCTTCAATGTCATCAAAGTTTTCCTTTGTTACTGTGTTTGTTAGCAAGATTCTGCAAAAACTATGAAACCCATTTCCACCAAACGTGGTGCAGGGCTGTGCAGGGATGGGGCCGGAATCGGCAAAGAACCCATCACGGTTTGGTTTGGATGTGGATTAACGGACGGCACCAGAAATCCTTTTTCACTCTCATAACCAATGCAGCAATCAGGCATTTTACAACATTTGCATTCGTTTTTCAGGGTATAAATGCATAGATCTTAATCTTTCGCCTATTTAGGACTAATAAACAAATAATTGAGATTATCAGACGACTTCATTTGCTTTTTATTTCTACTGCAAGAACTATATAATCAACCAATGCCCAGGATTGCTTGGCCTTAGCGGAGCTATACAACTTACTCTGCCACTCTAGTTTCCCTAAGTGCTTAAACGCAGGTTTTCCTTTCAGCTACACGCGCTTTACGACTCATGCATGTGCTGCAGCTCTGACGAACAAAACACATTTCATCAGTTATGCACGGTGGATGCTAAGCGTGTGTATGCGCCTTAAAGAGTTGACACACACCGATGCACATACAACCTTCTCATGCGATGCTCTACATGGCTTTTATAAAAGAAGCCGGCGTTATGTCATAGCATGTTGAGGCGCGAAGTCCCTCTCGCTCTCGCTCCCACACACGAAATTAGGCCTCATTGGAAAAAAACACCCCCGGCTTCAGTGCTGCTTTCATGTCCTTGATCCTGTGTCTGGTGTAATGACTCTAATTGATACAGGCTTGGAGAATAATACTGTCACATCCAGGCTTTTGTCACCCAAAGCCACGAGTGTGCGAGCCGCCTATCAGGCCGTACAGATTACACCAACAGGGGTTTCAGTTCGCCACACACACGCACACACCCTTTTGTAAATGACAAAGTGAAGCATGGTTTAGACGGGAAAGTCCACAGAAGGTTAAATCGGATGAGAGTGGCTCGTAGGCCATAACAGTCAGTGACGGGGAAAGTCTGTGGCAGATGGAGGAGTAGATGCCTGGGAGCAGTCCTTGGAAGATAGACCTCATTTTTGACCCAACCATACGGAGCGCTCGTATCCAATAATCCAGGCCTTCACAGCCATGCCATCTTTACTCCCCTTCCTCCGCATCTCCGTGGCAGCTCTCGAGGCTCTTCTTCAGGAGAGGCACACAGAAAACAACTTCTCTATTCGTTGACCCCCCTTTGGTTAAAAACTAAACAGCCACATTATAATATTCTTCTGGCAGCACACACTCCTCCAAACAAAGGAAAACATTTCTTTGCTCTTCATTTATGGAAGAGTTTGTCCCTGAATATAATTTATAAAGACTCCAGGTTAAAAAAATTGTTATTTTTAACCGGTTATACAACATGTTAGGGCGGCAGTTGTACCCAATAAAAGATTTGTTTTTAAAGTACACGCAATTTTCATTCATCTTGAGGTCGGGGGGAAAAAAACAGATGTTTCATTTGAGGCTGGAGCAGAAAACTGCCCCCGAGCCCAGAATCTGTGGAGTCATTTGTCTGTATTAATTTGATTAATTGTAGATAAAACTAAAGAGGAAAGGGCTTAAATAAATTTGAATTAATCCAACTTAAACTAAGACGAGGAACACTCTCTTACTTTTCCTCCACTAACAGCGTGAAGCGATGAAATCTTGAGGCTTTTCTACATAAATAATCTTTTTTTATTATGTAATGATCATATATTCATCACTGTACTGTTTTCTTCTGGTGCTGACAGACCTGACAGAGTCATGGATGCATTGTGTCCTGTTGTTCCTGTATAAAGAAATAGAAATGTCAGCGTGTCAGAACAGTTTTTTGCAAAGTAATCCTGCAATAGAAGAAAATAGATCGATTTGATTAAGGACACTTTACCACCTCCTCAATTAATTATAAACGTGTCACATGTGATGAATTTGGTCACGACCATGTTGAATTTAAAGTTTATGCATAAGTCTGATTAATCTTGAGGTTGGAAAACAGATGTTTTCGTCCAGGTTGGATTAACATCCAAACAATGCAGACAACTGCCCCCGAGCCCAGAATCTGTGGAGTCATTTGTCATTTGATTAATCGTAAACTAAACTAATGAGGAAAGTGCTTGAATGAATTTGCATTAAATCAACTTGAAGATGCAGAACACACTCTTACTTTTCCTCAACGAGCAGGTTAATCAGCTTTAAATGAGCTTGATGTTTTCAACAACACCAAAATGAAATGTTTATGATGTAAATGTCATGTGTTCTTTGTCATAATGACGCGTTTTGCTGCTAACGTCTTGATTGTATTGTTTCAGGTGTTACTGTGTTTTTAAGCCTCCTCATGTTGATGAATTAATGTTTATTAAGTATTCTTTTTCAGTACACTGCATGTTTTCAGTCTCATAATCTATATAACTACCAATTAATCCATCAAAAAGACAAATGGAAAGAGAGAAAACCTTTAAAAGTGGATGCCTGTATGCCTATAATGCGACTGTACTTCATCTTAGTGGCAGTGTCAAAAAAGACAAAGTGTTCTTCTTCTGTGTCTCTGCAGGTCTACGCCATCCTGGTGAGTCACCCTCCCCAGTCCAATGACCACCTCACGCCAACGCCTGTCTCCTACACCGCGGGCTTCTACCGCATCCCGGTGGTGGGGCTCACCACCCGCATGTCCATCTACTCAGACAAGGTGAGTGATGGATGAGAGAGATGTAAAGACAGAGAGACAGAGAGAGAGAGAGAGAGAGGACGACAGGAAGTGAGAGAACGCAGAGCGAGGGAGGACGGCGCTCCCCTGGGGCAGCTTCAAAAGCTTCTTAGATTAAACGTCCCATCGCTCTCCATTAGAGGAGCTGTGATTAAATGGGTTTCCAGCTGGAAATTGAAAGAACATCATTAATAATGCGTCTTCTGACCTCAGCAGTTTTTTTTTATCAAGCACAAACAAGTAAAATGAGACTTTAAAGCGATCGCATGAATAAAAAACACCCACGGACTCAGTTTAACAGCTTTTTAAGGGGACATCACTCACGAGCTTCATCAAATCAACGTGTCTGTTATTAGTCAAGTATTTAAAGAAGCTGTTTTATCATTAAATGTTATATTTCTAAAACGGCCATTTAATCTTCTATGTGCTCTTTCAGTACATAGTTAAACATAAAGGTAGAAATTCACAAAACACGATCCCCCCCACTTTGCTGAAAACGCCATTTTGGATCCTGGCTGCAGGGCTGTGCTCCCGTTCAGCCGCAGCAGCGTCAGTGAGTAAGTCGGGCTCACAGCCGGTGCGTCAGTTCATCCAGCGGGTGTCGGACGGGGGTCGAGGTCGAGGCTCTGCCGGGACAAACATTTCTCCATGTTGACAGGGCCGTCACATCAGACAACAAAATACATCGGCCCTTCAGAAGGAGAAGCCTTGTCTGTGCTGTCCAACACCACTGCACATCACTGGTGAAACATGTGATGTGCAATGGTGCCACACGGTGAAGGTTTGGTTTAGGGAACTGTCTCTGGTGGGGTTAGGGAATTAATTTATGTTAAAATGACTAAAACTCTTAAGGTTTGGTGGCCTTTGTCGCTATAGTCACAATATCCGCTTGATTAAGGCAGCTCTAACAAATCCACCAAATCCTGTTTGAAATTCTTCACATTTAAGTTTCCTGCTGAATACTGGAGATAAACGCTGGTTCTTAATAACTTCTGAGTCTTTTGAACTGATCTACAGTTCAGCTGTACACTTCAACTTGCTGGACCTGATTCTGACAGTTAAAGCTGCGACTCTCAGTCAGTTCCACACTTCTCACCAAAATGAATTAGAACAGACGTTAAGGGTGAAGAGTGGGAATGAAAAATTATTGTGAAAAGGTCCCATGATTTGTTGATCCTCCAAACCCCCCAGACCTCCGACTTTTATGTCCAAACCAGGACACAGTGTTCTCCAAATATTATCTGACTAAATCTTGTATATTACATTTATAAATGTATTACAAGACGTAAGTGACCTTTTAAAAAGGCCAGAGTCTGCCTTTTGGGAGAGTTTGCGTCCGCTCATTTTGCGATGAGTCATTCATTATTGACTTTTAATTTAGTTTGTCATGTGTGTGTCTCATCCTCATCGTCTCCTGCTCCTCAGAGCATCCACCTGTCCTTCCTGCGGACAGTCCCTCCCTACTCCCACCAGGCGCACGTGTGGTTCGACCTGATGCGCGAGTTCAACTGGAACCACATCATCCTGATCGTGAGCGACGACCACGAGGGCCGGGCTGCTCAAAAGAGGCTCGAGACCCTCCTGGAGGAGAGGGAGACCAAGGTGAGACGCTCCTGCTCCGCACGAGCGAGGGCGCTTTTTTAAAACCTCAGAGGTCTTCTATGTATGTAACTGTTTTCCTTTCTGTTGTGTGGCAACATCTCTTTCTCACCATTGTGTAAACATTGGCTAACACACCTAGAAACATCAACAGCGTCTAATGTGGTCTAATCTGACGAAAGTTTGTATGTTTATTTGCTCATCTTCACGTTGCTTTTCGCCATAGTCCAAATTATCCTGTGTCTATCCACAGTGGGAGCCAAATAGTGGACTTTAACACGGGGCTTTGCAAACCGTCACAGACTGGGGGTGTGTGGAAGTGTTTTACCGGGCGGCCGCGGTGGCACTCAGGTGTGTCTCTCCTCTCGGCGTGTGGAGGGACGAGGGGCCGGTGTTTTCTTGCTCCCTGCTAACTCATGTTCACAAGATGCTGGAGATGGGGGTTTTTTTTCGGATACCGCTGATGCATCCATTTTAAGTGTAGCTCTGAGCTGTGTATGTGGGTCAGTGAAATGCTGATCTTCTGTGAGCCCGAACAGACTTGAGACTGCAGCGATGCGTGCCCTTTAGGAGCAGAGAGAGAGAGAGAAGGGGGGGGGGGGAGTGCTATCTTTTTCATCCATTCATTTACTAAGATGAAACTACCTTGGGATATGTCTTTCTTTTTCTTCTTCTTCTTCTTCTTCTTCTTCCCTCTGTGTCATGCTCGCCCCTCTCTGGGGCTCTTTGCTGTAATTGTGTGGCTGAACCAAATGAGTCCTGGTTCAGAGATTTAATTAAATCAGAAGCGGAGGAGACATTGAATATGACACACACACACACACACACACACACACACCCGAGGTATTACAGAAGGCAGCTACAGCTGAAGAGCAAGCTGCGTCAGTTAAGTGACTGGCATCACTATCGATCAACAGCCACCATTAGAAGAAAAAAATGTTTCCACCATCTCAGTTAATCGTGTTTAATTTTACATCCGCATCCGAGCAGTTTGAAGGATAACGCTGATGAGTCAAATCATCCAGTATTGACTCACATCCTGCCGCCTGGAAGAGAGATGTGCGTATTAAAAGCCCTTAAATCCGCTGAATTCATCCAACTGACAACTGCAGCATCTGTGTCTCTGGAGTCTGATTTACAGCAGCGTCAGAGATGATTCAGACCCCTTCACTTTTACTGGGTTGCAGGTTTCACTTCAAGTGGGTACGATTTGCATTTTTTGGCCATGGATCTACACTCAGTGACACAAAGTGGAAAAATAGAAAATGTCTTTTTTCCTTTTTGCAAATGTATCCAAACTTGAATTCAAGATTTTATTCAAACCCTTTGCTGTGGTACTTTAAAGGTTCAGTGTCTCGAATTTAGTGACACCTAGTGGTGAAGTTTCAAGTCGCAGCTGAACGCAAAAGGTGTTTAGTTTGTCCCGTCTGGGCTACTGTAAAAAAACATGGCTGCCTTCATAGAGAAGACCCGCTCCTCATGTAAATATAAAGTATTTAAATATAAAGGATCCATTCTAGGGTAAAGAAAACTACTATTGACAATTTAGAAGAAACACACAAGTGAAAACATCACTAGGATTATTTTATATTCAATTTCTGCCAATAGATCCCTTTCACCTAAATCTTACACACTTTTTACGGCACGTCACGACAAAATCCAGCCACGAAGTCCGAGGAACTTTGAGTGAAGACCTCCACAATAAAATTTGTGCTGAAGCATAGAGCGTATTTCCGATTTGCTCCGGGGGCCCCCCTGGTGAGTTGCCCTGGGTAACCAGTCCTCTCACCTGCGCCTCTGCTCTGACATCTCCTGTTTGCTACGACATCAGCAGAGCGATGAACTGTCTCTTCCATTCTCTGTCGGGTTTGTTTGTGTCACGGTGTTGAATAATCGCCTCAAACTGTAAATGCATCAGCAGCTTGAACTGTGGTAGGTGATGGGACACGATGCTAGTTTCCGTGCAGCTGATTACCAGCTCAACACATTATCCTCTCATCAGGAAACAGGGAGGTGTGATTCTCTGCAATCACCCAATTTGTGCTGCATAAACATGGTGAATTTACATGATTATTATTTTTTAGCTCCACGCAGGAGGTCACGGCGGGGAGGGGGGGGGGGGGAGGGACCGCTGCCACCACCAGCAAAGAGGCTCAGGACACGGTGGACTTAGTCAGAGAGCAACCGTGAGCAACACAACATGAAATATTAATGCCTGACTGTGAGGATACAAAAATAGATCGCTCAGAAAAACTCTTCGGGGAGAACGAGACAAAGAGAGGGTGTATTTGTTCGCTGTGCTGCCGGAACGTTCTCGCTGAGAGGAATTTTACAAGCTCGGGACGCTTAAACACTCATTTCATCATGTTTAGTATTTACACAGTGGAGTGTTACGACAGACAGAAGCAAACTGTGTTTATTTGTGTTTTCTGCTCATCTAGTGTGTTAAATCTCTCGTTTCCACAATAAACTGCAGTTTTCATCCATCTTTTAAAATGTCACAGAACCTTTATCATATATCAAATTAAAGAAATTTAACTGGGATTATCTTAAACCCAAGTGACAGCTTGTCGTTTCGTTTTCATTTCAAATAGGATGGAACAATAACCTCATTTAAAATTACTGGAACCAAAATGCCTGACACGAAGCTCCCAAGAGCCTCAGCTTGTGTTTCGGCCTCTCGGCTCGGTGTGAACGGAGCAGCTTCTCCCCGTGTGCGTCTGCTCGCCAGCCAGCAGTTTTGTTAACTGATGCACAGTCAGCGTCGCCTTTTTGTGAAGGAAGGGAATCGGGCCCAGAGTGCACTGACGTGTGAGCTGTGAAGTAAAAGCAGCTGTGCGAGAAACCCCGTGAAGCAGAAAGACGACGCATTTTTCCTGCAAAATGGCTCCGTGGTCCCAGACAGGAAACCGTCCCCCGAGCTTCACAGGACACACGGACGGTGAAAACCTCGGGGTGTCTGAGTTAAGTTTATCCTGCTCAGCGAGCCAGTGTCCAGCGATGACCAAATCCAACACTGCATGCTGAATAGCACTATGTCGTCCTCATGAAGTTCTGTGTTGCTTTAGGCGTTACTGCAGAAAAGACTTCAACTTTCAAAAGGGAAAGCTAATTATTTTTAAGATTGCTGCAGCAGTGAGCACAGCCTGCTTCCCCTCTGAAGTATAATCCCAGAGTTCACTCTGAATTCTGGCATTTTTAATTTAGAATGCTCAGTATTTGTCTTGCTTTTTTTCAACGTGGACACATCTATCCTCAGAACCAATTTAGAACGAGCATGTATTATCGAACTGGGACACAGCTTTTTTGAGCATTGGCTGGAATTGCATTGTAGGATGGAAAATCAGAGAGTTAATTGTTGGCTTCTCTTTGATTTGTGCCGATTGGGTTTAAAAAACATTTACAGTGGATGAATGTTCCCAAGCTTTTAATTTGTGTCTGGTCAGATGAGTTACTCACGGCTGCATGTGGAGAATTAGCGGCAGCCTTCGGGGCCAGAATGACATCACGTCAACAGATGGCTGGACAGAGTGAACGTTTCCTGGTGCAAGTTTTGTTGTCGTGAAAACTTTTAATGAGCTCTTAGTCAAATAAATGTAGCACAAGAAAGGTCACACTTTGGATGTTTTGTCGGCTGTGACTGTTGCTGAGGTTTTTTGCATTTCCAGATGTGTTGCAAGACATTTTTCTGTCGTCCAATGAATGTGGTGACGCTTCGGACGTAACGGTGTGAGTTCAGTTATGTTCTGTGAAATGTTGCGTTTCCAGTTGTGTCACGTTAACTGACAATTTCGTGAGGAAGAAACAAATATTTCACATAACTGACCGACGCGGGTGAATCACAGACTCATTGCTGATAATGAATTAAGTTCTGTATTATCTGTGGTATCTGGATTATTGATGACGTCTGCTGCTCTTTGCAAGCCCCTCTGTTAAAGATCCCAATTTGAAGCAGAAAAGTGGAGATTTGTTGGAATGCTTTACTGCCCTCCATTTTCAACTGTTTATAATATTTTTCTGTGTCTGCATATTTTCTCTGTGCACATTACTCATCAGAATAAAAAAAGGAACTATGAAAACCTCGACCAACTGTCCTATGACAACAAGCGAGGACCTAAGGTATATTTGCATGGTCAATGCACGCCGCCCACCAACTTTCCAAACGTAGCAACTAGAAACCAGCCCAAACCAGTCACCAGCCGAACCCAGAAATGTCCCTCTCTTGGTAGCACGTGTTTTCTTTAATTTTTTACTTTTGAGACATTTCCCTATGATTTTAATGACGAATGATTATGTTATGAAAAATCTATAATTTTCGGTCATTCCAGACAAAAAAAAAAAAGAAGTCAGTGAACGGCGCCCCCCCCCCCCGCTTTTTTTTTTTATCATTTTCATTTTCTCCTTTAATGAAGGAATGCATGCACTCAGAACACACACACACACTCACGCACAAAACAAGTTTGCAAGTCCATTCCTTTGTGGAGAACGGGTAGTGTGGGACCAAGCCGTTTCCCAGATGCTACTTCCTCCTGTTCTGTAGCACTTCCCTAGTTTTCGGCAAGTTTTTTTGTTGGGGGAAAACGTCCCCCCCACCCCCTTCACCTGTTTTTAGTTACTGGTTGCATTGACCTTCTTCTTCCCCCCTACCTAACACATGCACGTCCTTCTTTGGAGCCTTGATAACCCTCAGTTTGCATGCGAACAAATGCAAAAGTTTTTTTTTTTTCCCCCCTTCAAGCTTTTTTTTAAATATTTTTTGAATTTTTTTTTAGTTCAGCCGGTTCCCCTGGATCGCTCTCCTTTTTTATCTCTGTCTCCCGTTTTCAAACAAAATCGGCCAAGCTCGAACCAAGCAGGTAAAGAGGCAGCATGGTGTCTGAGGCAGGGAAAAGTAGCTGGCTTGACCTTTCTTATGCCCCGATCACAGGCAGAGAAAGTCCTCCAGTTCAGCCAGGAGACTAACTTAACTGCCCTGCTGCTGGAGGCCAAAGAGCTGGAGGCCCGAGTCATCATTCTGTCCGCCAGGTGAGACGTTCACAAACTACCAGATACGTGCATCTTAAGAAATAGTTCAAGGTTTGTTCAGGGTGTTTTAAACATGTTCAATTCCAGTGAGGAAGACGCTGCTGCGGTGTACAAGGCGGCCCGCTTCCTCAACATGACGGGCTCTGGCTACGTGTGGCTGGTGGGCGAGCGGGAGATGTCGGGTAAAGCCCTGATCGAGGCGCCAGACGGTACGTTCATCCAGGAGAAATCAGCGGGAACGCACCAGTCAGTCCCCTCCCCCCCTCTGGGCCGATCATAACACATAGAGGATTAGAGAAAGTGATTACATGATTAACTGTGTAATAGTTTGTTGTGTGTTGAGCCTTTAAACGTTTAAGCATTCTCCGCTTAAAGGTTTAAATGTGGTGTGTCCGCACGCAGTTTTTGGTTTAAACGTGCATGTGCTGGTTTATTCAAAGGTTCATTCATTCTGCCCTTCTGCCATATTAACACGCTGGTTTCTAATGAATTGTAAAGGGAGAGTTTTGGAACAGGTAACTGATAGAATGGTAAGATACAACAGCCTCTTTATCTCTTTGTTCCTCACGATAATTTGTCACTTTCTTGGTCACAAAATGTTGAGCGTCTTTTCTTCCAGGCACTCGAACACAAACCAAACCCCCAGAGCGTTTTTTTTTATTTTTCTGTGTCCTGTCCGTGTGTCGTCTCGTCTCATCCACCTCCTCTGCAGCTTCTCCTGGGAGTCTGCGAGACCGATGGACCTGGTTGCAATCAGAAAACTTAGCTGAAGTTGGATTGTTGCTTGGTTTATATTTAGGTCTGGTGTTTTTTTTCATTTCCTTCCCGACACAGATTTACCTGTGATGCTTTGCCCCAGTACTGAAAAAATAAAAGAGATCCAACTTCAAGGGCCATTTTATACATGCTGCGAAAAGGTCATCGGTGGCAACATCAGAAAAGTGATCCGTTTATTTCACATCATTAAATTCCATGATATTTTCCGAGCAATCGTGGATCACACACCTGATGTCTGACCTTTATTCGGGATGTCTAAAGCCCTATAAGTTTTTTCCCACTCTGTGCATTGCAAAAGGATCCAGGGAGGCCGCAGCTGGCTCAGGTTGGTGATTGTCTGTTTATCGGCCCGATCTCCTCAGGTCTGATCGGCCTCCAGCTCATCAACGGGAAGAATGAGTCGGCCCACATCAATGACGCGGTGGCTGTGGTGGCTCAGTCCATCCAGGAGCTGTTTGAGAAGGAAAACATCACAGAGCCTCCGAGAGGATGCGTGGGCAACACCAACATCTGGAAGACGGGGCCCCTTTTTAAACGGTGAGATAGAATCGGACAGTGGATCTCATACCTCCTTTTCGTAAGATGTCATAGGAACTGTTTCATGAGACTACGTTGCAGTATTGAGCTTTGAACTGCATTTCCTACAGTGAAAGGTTCTGTATCTGTAAAGTTTAATTTTATAGGAATGGCTTAAGACTTCATTTAGCCGCATGTGCCTCCAAATTTCTCCGGTCAAGAAAAGCTGGTTTCAAATTTGTAAATGATCCTTATTCAGTGGCTCTATGACTTGAGAGCCCTGCACGGAGCGATACACAATCAAAGGCACTGCTGCGTCCCTAATAGGTGACACACGATATCCATGCATGAACAAGTGTGCGCTCGTTCACACGTGTAATCGTTCTCGTTCGCTCGCCGCAGGGTCCTGATGTCATCCAAATACCCAGAGGGCCTGACGGGGCGCGTGGAGTTCAACGACGACGGCGACAGGAAGTACGCGCACTACGGTATCCTCAACTACCAGAAGACTCGACTTGTTCAAGTCGGCATCTACAACGGAACGCAGGTAAACAGAGACAGAACCTGTTTGATCAAATATGGTGATTTTATAGAATTTTAAGTCAAATGTCTTCTTTATTTTCTGCTCCCTGTCCATTAGTAGGTTGTAATGTACCTACACTGTGTCATCCTCTATTTTTAAATCCACGCCGGACATGCAGACCCAGTTTTCTATCTATTGCACAATGCACTTACTGGAGGACAAGTCTGCAATTCACTGCAGACCACCCCTTGTGTGAACGAGGGGGGTTTCAAATATTTATTGCCATGATGAATTGAAACATGCATAAAATTTACAGCAGATGGATTCTGAAAGGGTGAGAGAAAGAGGAGAGAAAGAGGAGGGAAAGAGGAGAGAAAGAGGAGGGAAAGTGGCTAAAGAACTAAATAAGATGAGGCTGAAAAGTGTGACACGTCCCCGTACGCTTTTAAAGTTTCATGTCTGTTTCACTCCTGAAAGTGTGACAGCCGCCATCTCTGAAAGATTTACTGTTGGAGGTCAGTTTGATGCTTTGCCCTGAACTATACACCTGTTTCTACTGGATGATTGTAGATATGTAATTTACATAAATTGTAAATATCTTTATAAAAATGTATGTCAGTTTATTCACCTCCAAACGATCCTCCTGAGCAGATGTTCCGGTAAAATTTCTTTGTCACAGTTCCCTCTGGATCAATCAAGTATCCATGAGTTCAATTACATTCCATTTGTAGTTAACGCTGGTGTTGGCGTTTCCTGGTAATAGCTGTAATAACAATAAGTCGGTGAAACCCTCTGGTATAAGACATAAGTCAAAGGTCGACGTGATAAATTAAAGGGACGCCGCTCGGTGGTTGTATAACGCTGACTCATTAGTGAAGCTCACCCAGTGTTGAAGCCTCATCAGCAGCTCGCCTTCTGTCAGCACTCAGCTACATTACTTTATATTCGTGTGGCGTCCCCGCAGGTGGTGATGAACAATCAGCGGAAGATCATCTGGCCCGGAGGAGAGACGGAGAAACCACAGGGCTTCCAGATGTCCACTCGATTAAAGGTAGCGTACCTTCACTGTGCTGCTGCTGCGATGTGACGTCCGTGTCGACACGGGTCGAGTGCGAGACCGTGGCTGACGTGCTCGCGTTGGACAGTGCGCTAACGTTTGCCCCTCAGAGAGGAGTGAAGCTCATCTATGTTAATAAAGGCAGCAGTGATGTATCCGCTATGACCTGTATCTCTTCAGATTTCTCCTGGGCCTCTCCTCAGCTATTTTTACACCCATCCCTTCATCCTGAGTATCTGGGGAGGGTGTGCGTGCAGTATTTGTGGGTCTGTTGGGATATTTCCGAGTATTTTCTCCCCCTTTCTCGCTGTGGCGCTCTTGATGTCCTCTGGGATTGATCCGATCAAGCTCCAACGGCTGAACAGCTCTCTGTCCCATCTGTTGTAGATCGTGACGATACACCAGGAGCCATTTGTGTACGTGAAGCCCACTATGCCGGACGGAACGTGCCACGAGGAGATGACACTGAATGGAGTCTTAATTAAAAAGGTTATCTGCACTGGGCCCAATGAGACCATCCCAGGTAACACTTCAGGGACGTTTATATTATCACTGTGCTTTTACTGCACTCGCCAAACACCCACTGGAGATGCATACATATATATGCAGTAGGTATCTATATATGTATGCATGTAGCTGAGTGTGCCATTCAGAGTGAGTGGTTGCTGAGGTGCTGGGACATGCTTCGTCTGTGTGCCGTGTGCAGTGCGTGCGAGTGTGTGTGGTTGTCTGCAGTGCGCCGTGTGTCACGCATCCTCCGTGTTCAGTCTACGTGCGCCGCCGCCTTTGGATTAAAGAAAAAAAAATCTCACGCGTTTCCCCCCGGAGTGATTTTAACGTGCAACCATTGCTGTTTTTTTTACAGGTCGCCCAATCGTACCCCAGTGCTGTTACGGATTCTGCATTGACCTCCTGATCAAGCTAGCTATGACAATGAACTTCACCTATGAGGTGCACCTGGTGGCTGATGGGAAGTTCGGAACTCAGGAGAGGGTCAGTTTCAACATCAACATATATATATATATATATATATATATATATATATTTTATAACCTGCATATATCCTGCATGACGTTGCACAGGTTGCATGCAATATGTCACATTTCAATACTTGTTTTTAATGATTTTATTTTACTCCACTAACAGTTTTGATCTCACTAACTATTCGGAGGTGAAGTGATAAGCAGACGTCAAATGTCCGGAGGGTGAATCTGCATTTTATCCCCGGTTTTTGAATATCTGCACAAAAGGATTAGACAAGCAGCAACTGCAACTACTTTTATTTTGAAAAGGGCCATAACATCACCAAACTTGATAGAAGGAGAATGTTTCTTATTTGTCAAGATCCATGAATTATTCTCTGTGGAAATGGTGAAAATGTCAGAAAAACTGACCTTTAATGCAACTGTAAAGTCAGAGATACAAAACCAACTTCTGCAGAACCCTGCAGGAGTTTCAATTCTAACCCAGAAATGTAGAAGGCGAATAACGAGCATGACATTTGATTCTTGCTGTGTTGTGCAGTGCATGATTTTAATTAGAAAACAGCAATCTGGCTGTTACATAAGACGGAGACAGTTTCAAAGCTGTGGAGCACACCCACCCCCTCTAGGCTTAACCCAAATCCTTCTAACTTGCACGCATGCTGTGGTCTAGACGACAGCAGGTTGTTCACCGATCCTCATTCTAACACCTTCCTTTTCTGGGCTCCAGGTGAACAACAGTAACAAGAAAGAGTGGAACGGCATGATGGGAGAGCTCCTGGGGGGCCTGGCCGACATGATCGTGGCCCCGCTGACTATAAACAACGAGCGAGCCCAGTACATCGAGTTCTCCAAACCCTTTAAATATCAAGGCCTCACGATCCTCGTTAAAAAGGTAAGTGGCCTGTTTGCTGCTCCATCACGTCAGACGTGGATTGTTTCACTTTGCAATCACCAAACCCACCGAGACAATTATCCCCCCCCCCCCGAACGTCCACCACAGCACAGATCTCACACACAGGCAACCTGTTATTTTATACCTTGTTTTCTACAACACAAACAAAAACCTTGTCCCTCCATCCATCCATTATCTATCAGAGGGTCGTGTAGGGAGCTGGGAGCCGTTCTCCTACTATCCTTGTATTTTAGTGAAAGTACAGTTATTACTGTTATTTTCAAATCAATTATAATATGCAAACGTAAGATAATTGTTACAGTTGTTTGTGATCACTCAATAACGCGCTGCTTTGTGTGTTTTCAGGAAATTCCTCGCAGTACACTGGACTCGTTCATGCAGCCTTTCCAAAGCACGCTGTGGCTGCTGGTGGGTCTATCGGTGCATGTGGTGGCGGTGATGCTTTACCTACTAGACCGGTTCAGGTACAAGGGAGACCTGTGTGTGTGTGTGTGTGTGTGTGTGTATACGTGTGCCCATGTGTGTGTTCACGTCTGTCTATTCATGACCGAATCAGCGTGCGTGTGTGTACTTGCACTCCTGAGTGCTGCAGATCTTCCCTCAGTGTGGACGCGGAGGCAGACAGAGGTGAAGATCGTCTCCAACCATCTCACCGCTCCGTCCTTGTGCCACCTGTCTTTGTCTGCTTTTCTTTTCTGTGGACGTTGTGTCCCTCTTGCTTTGCTTGCTCTCGTCCAGGTCCCTTCCCTGCCTGGGGCTGCCAGGGTTTTCCCTCTCTGCAGGTTCTCAGCCATTTCTCACTTTGTCTCCTGCAACCCTCCCAATTTCTCCACTCTAGCCCGTTTGGAAGATTTAAAGTAAACAGTGAAGAAGAAGAAGAGGACGCCCTCACCTTGTCATCTGCCATGTGGTTCTCCTGGGGAGTGTTGCTGAACTCTGGAATAGGAGAAGGTGAGACACGAGCGACTAGACAAAGAGAAGAGAATCATAACTGAAAACTAACAAATCGTCTCTTACTGAGCAGTAAATGTCCCTTTTTCCCAGAACAGTGGGACGTTGTCGAGAACCTCTGATCCTTTCACAGTTTTGCAGATTTATAAAGACAAAACTGTGGCGTCGGCTGCAGGAGTTTTTTCGTTTTAGGATGACAACTTTTTTCCTTTCAACTCAGCTTTAACAAAAACAGGCTTTGATTCAGTTTTGTCTTCCAACAGTTTAGACCTGTTCACTTCCCTCGATTCCTTTGCCTTTTCCTGTTTGATATTTTAGTGGGTTATATGTTTTTCTAGGTTCACGTTTTGTTGAAACTTTTCTGTCATATGTGGGTTTGCATTGTTTGACTATTTGCAGTAGTTGTTGTGTTTGGACCAATACTCAGTGGTAACTATTAGAAATGGACGTATGCAGCTAATTACCTCATCTATCTGACTTGAAGTAGAAAATGTCAGAGCTGAAAGGTTAACACTTGAGCTCACCTCACAGGTGCGCCGCGCAGCTTCTCAGCGAGAATCCTGGGTATGGTGTGGGCCGGCTTTGCTATGATCATTGTGGCCTCTTATACTGCCAATCTGGCTGCCTTCCTGGTGTTGGACCGGCCTGAGGAGCGCATCACCGGCATCAATGACCCAAGGGTGTGTAGAGTATGGTGTTAGCACCATACCATCACACACAACAACATTTTTATTCGTAGAAATACAAAAATTATGTTAAACTATTTATCATATAGCGCTGGAAGTTATTAACAGGCATCACATGACTGTCCCCTCCCTCCTCCTTCTGTTTTCGCAGCTGAGAAACCCATCGGACAAATTCATCTACGCCACGGTGAAGCAGAGCTCCGTGGACATCTACTTCCGGCGGCAGGTGGAGCTTAGCACCATGTACCGCCACATGGAGAAGCACAACTATGAGAGTGCCGCCGAAGCCATCCAGGCCGTGCGTGACAAGTGAGTCTCAGCCAGGCCGGGCCGACCAGACCTAGAGTCGGCCGGCTGCTCAACCTATCAGGCACACAGGCCAGGGTCAGTCCAGTCAGCTTGAGGGTGGGTGGGTGGGTGGGGGGGAGAGGGACATGGACTTCTGGACCAGACGGAGGCGGCAGGTCTTACTGCGGTGCTCCCTCTGATCCAGGCCCATCGACTGGCCAAGACAGGGACAGCACTGACACCAGTGTGAGACTGAGCTAACATTGAGTGGAGCAGCCCCCTTTTTCAGGTTGTACCCAGACGAACATCTTTGAGATGGGGGGAACCCAATGGGGGACGCGCCCTCACCCATCGGGCATTGGATTTCATTTGGGTCGTAAGCAACGGTAGCGATTGTTGGTAAAAGCTGAATGACACACGATGTGGTGTGCAAGAGAGAGAGAAAGAGAGAGAGGGGGGTTGGAAGCCGTAAATGTGTATGTAAATCATTGTACTGTTGCACCGTAACCCCCTCCTTCCCCTCCTCCTCCTCCCCCCACCCTCCTCCTCCTGCCTCCCCCCTCCCCCTCCCCCACAGCAAGCTGCATGCTTTCATCTGGGACTCTGCGGTGCTGGAGTTTGAAGCCTCGCAGAAGTGCGACCTGGTGACCACGGGAGAGCTGTTTTTCCGCTCGGGCTTTGGCATAGGCATGCGCAAGGACAGCCCCTGGAAACAGAATGTGTCCCTGGCCATTCTCAGGTCTGTCCCAGCCGAAGCTGCATTACTCGTATGACTTTTTTCTTTTTTGGTTTCTTATTAATTTGATTTCATGGTCAGGTATCGACCAGTTATAGCAGCCCAATACATTGCCTTATGTCACATCTTCTTTTCTGTATCTCCCCTCTCCGTCTGTCTGTCTGTCTGTTTGTCTCTGCAACTGTCCAGCTGTATGTCTTTCAATTTATGTTGCTATCTGGGAGTGAGCGGCTCGTGGTTATCCTGCCACTGCGGCCTGTATTAACTTTGTCACCTCTCTCTCCACCACCCCTACAGTTCTCATGAGAACGGCTTCATGGAAGACCTAGATAAAACCTGGGTGAGATACCAGGAGTGTGACTCAAGGAGCAATGCCCCAGCCACACTCACCTTTGAAAACATGGCAGGTATGGTCAACATGGCGTAGCGAAAGCGTTAAAAAGTGATTGGACAAAAACTGCAGTGGTAAGGTACTGTAGCCCTTTTTTGTCCAATACCTTTACAAAATCATTGTTTTAGTATCGGCGTAGGTTCTCTGTGGAAGTGTGGTGTTCAGTATATTGTGCTATGGTTTTGTGTGGGTGTGGTCTATTAGTATGATGTGGTTTTCAGCCGCTGTGGTCAGTAGGAGCTGGTTGAGGAAGCAGGGGCGACCACTGGGCATGATGGGCAGACCTTGCAGTCATGCTGAGTGGGAGCGGCGGAGTTGTCGACCACCAACTCACATGTCCCTCTCTCTGCTTTGTCTCTGTTCGTCTGTCCCACTCGGAAAGGTGTCTTCATGCTGGTGGCTGGAGGCATAGCCGCCGGGATCTTCCTCATCTTCATCGAAATTGCCTACAAACGGCATAAAGACGCCCGCAGGAAGCAGATGCAGCTGGCCTTTGCGGCCGTCAATGTTTGGAGGAAGAACCTGCAGGTAGGAAAGCTCACACTCGGGGGGGGGAAGGGCCTAAACTTGGGTGCAAGAGAGCCAGCAAAGACCCAATGGGGGTTCATTTCTAGGATCTTTTTATTTTCACCACTGGTGGTCAAACTGACACGTTGCCACATGAGAAACCGTGATCTCCGTTGTCGCCATGTACTGCAAGCGGTCACCCTGTAGAGCCTCAGAGTCTCGAGAGGCCAACAGTGCCCGTGTGTCTTGTGTGTGCCTGCAGGACAGTAAGGACGCCTCTGGAAGTCAAGCAATGGCCGGGACGCCCTCATTAGTATGTAACGATAAAGCAGGGGCCATTTTCCACCTCATATCACCACTCGCTGTTAGACTAACGATAAGATAACTGGCTTTGTGGCCCACCAACATGATGGACATCCGGTTTAAACCTCCACCTTCCATGTCCATGGCATGAACTAGTATCTCTAAGCTGCTGCGGTGCTTTTACGCTTCATAAGGTCAGATGAAGTGGACATGGAAAGCCAACGAAAGGAGATAAATCTGCAGTGATACAGTGATTACTGGATGGGTGATGCTCTTTGATCATATCATATTTTAACAGCAGCCAGGGGCAGACAACACAAATAGAGCATGAAGAGTAAAATCAATGCCCTGACATGATTGCACAGAAGTGACTCTCCCAGTATTGTCAGCGTAACTGCGTCATGCTACAGTGCACACTGTGTGTTCCTAACCAGTGTGGTGTCCGTAGAGCAGACAACAAATAAAGAGAGTAAAACATGTGCACGCCGGAGGCTTCATGCAACACAGTGGCATCGGATTTAAGGGTCAGTTCTCCCAAATTTAAAAAGTGCATATCTTCAAATTCTTCTTGTGCTTTGTGGTGTCAAGTCATGCAAAGAGTTTTGGTTGCACGAGCCGGGAGTTTTACATTTCTGCCGCCAACCCTATAAAATCAAGGGTTGTTCAAAGCCACCTGCACGATGAGATACCACAAGTAAATGAGAATTTAGCGTTTTTAATTTGAGTGAACCGCCTCTTCCATGTTCCAGCGAAGAACATGATTTGCCGCTGTGCTCCAATACATATGAAGTGTTGGAGCTTCTCTCCTGCGCCCACACAAGCTCCGTCCCTTTACTCTTTATGGTTTTGATTCCTGAGAGGCTGTGATGTGTGCAGCCCGTCTGCTGCCTCTCTGTAAAGCTCAGTGTCTTGGCCCTGCTGAGTAGTGACAGCAGGGCTGGAGGAAGGAAGGTACAGTATAAATCACAAGTGCCTGTCAGCAAATCCGTTTCCTCCTGAGAGTGTCTGCCATCGACCGGACTATTGTACGTAAACTGCCGTGAGTGTCGTCATATGTTCGCTCTCTAGGTGCATACAGCAGGCGAATGCATGCGGGGGGGCGGGCATCACTGAGAAAGGAGAGGGACACACTAAACTGCTCGCAGACCAGCGCGTTTTAGATCCATGTCGGTGTTGATCATGTTGATTCCTCTGCTCCGCTGAACAGAGACAGCTCATGCATGTTCATCTGGCTCATCGACCGTCAACGTGGACCCTCGGGCTAAAAGAAAGGACACACACAATCTTCACTGCTCTAACTATAACCGCCGTAATGGGGTCTGATGCAAGGGCCACAGAGGGAGCCCACGGAGTCGAACTAATACAATCTGTTCTGTTCCGCGCGGACATTATTCTGGGATCTTATTAATACTGTTTGGGTGCGCTGCTTCTCTGATTACTCACTGTGATCTGATTTGCACAAACTCCAAATGACAACTTGGTTATGTAGGACACAAACTCAGCACGATGGAAAAAGTCCAAGTTCCCAGTTTGTGTGGCCTCCTCCTTCCTCGGTGCAGCGAGCACTGAGACCTGGAGTCCCGTCGTGGCCTCGTTTTGACTGCTTGCACCCGTGTTTGTACGTAACTATGTGCTTGCACTGCCTCAGGTCGGTGTATGATGCAAAGCACTGCAGGGTACTGTGCACCCACGTACCTTTCAACACGACGATCTGATCTCAGAGTGCGTGCACTTCTGACTAAGTGAAATCTGTTCACGTGGTACACAACTCATCCCCCGCTGGCTGACATCATCTCCACATGTTGTTGACGCTCAGACGCCCTCGGAATAAAGGTTAATTATCTAAGGTGCATGCAATGTTCGAGCTGCATGTCTGAGACTGTTTAGGAAGTGAAGCCACAGAGATGTAGAGGGAGCAGATCGACTGAATCTCAGAGAGTACATTAAGCATTTAGCTGCCTTTTAAAACAAATTTAATCTCTATCATTTAAATTCATAATTTATATTGTACTAAGTTTTATATCTAATTTAGTCTTACTTTCAGCTATGGATGCTATTTGCAAATAGGCTTTTTACTGTCCAGTACAAAACACAGAGGAGTTGATGGAGAACAAACCCAGAGTTAGTATTGGATTTAAATTGATGCCTAACTAAATTGGCAAATTAAAGATATTATATGTAGGAATTCTTTATTAAAATATTTAAAAAACTGCTTCACTGATATTTAATATATATTTAGATGAAGTGTGTACCTACATTATCCCAAAATATTTTAACAACGTTCAAACCCGGAGAAATCCACAAGTAACAGGACGTTTTATTTTGGTCGCCTTTTAAATGCGTCATATCGTCATATAATTGATAATAATCAGACTCCGAAACATCAGGTTGTGTTGACCTCTACATCCCTGAGAGGCTCCATGTGTGGCTTGTGGCTTCCCCTTTAAAAAGCAGATGTCATTCAGAAGTGCACCGTCTGAGCTAAAAAAGATTTGTCCGTTTGGGATGAAAAGAAATTGTCGCAGTTCCAGCTCTCGACCGACGATATTAATGATGATGTATGACGATGCTCAGCGGCGGCTCGTGTGTTTCCAACGTGAAACAGGCGGCTTCCCCCTCCACACTGTGCAAGTCCCATGCCCCGCTTCATCCGACGGCCCAGCATGCCCTGCATGGCCGGGACTGTGCACACGCAGCACCTCATCAGGGCTCAGAGCAACCAGACTGCAGCCCGACCATTAGAAGAAGAGCACTGACCTCACCTGGGCACTGATTTCCTTTTGTTTTTTTCTGAACCAAGACGAAAAGTTGCACAGGCTGAATTTCACCATTTACTAACATGAAATGTCATCTTCCAACAGGAAAAAAAAAATCATTTTATATTCTATTACCTGCTCTAAAATCAAGTGATGTTGTGCCAGCTTTCATCTCCACTCCACGCCAGCTAGTGCCTGCCCTCCGCCTGACATCATGTCTTCAGGGCTTTGGGAGGAGAGCGCAGGTTGGCGGCGTGATGGGCGGTACGAGCGTACCCTAAAAGAGCCTGGTCATGTGACCTGATGAACAAGGATGTACTGCGGGGCCCAGTGCTGGCCAGGATTGATTTGTCATGCTATTTGTTTTGTGTTTTACTTATTCTAAGTTTTTCCCCCTTTTTATTCCTTCCCTTCATCCATAAAGATGTTTTTTCGGCATGTTGAAATTCACACCACACTGCCCCGCCCGCCCCCAGGGCCCCCCCCCCCCCCCGGGCTACCGCTCCCTCCTCCTCCACCTATTCTTTACGAACATCCATCTCAGAGCTGCTTTCTTCCTTTAAAACATTTAGCCTCTTGAAATCAGACGAATCGCTAATCTCTCCTTTTTTTGCAGCAGCAGTGAGAAACCATTCCTCCTCAATCTTTTGTTTTCTTGCACTCTTTTGCATTTTCCATCCCATTCCCTTGTGTGTGGGGTGAATTTCCGTTATACCGCTTTCGGGTATAATGACTTTAAATGGGCTTTAATTACTGACATTTGTCGCTGTTGTTTTCCCTCCTTGATATGCATTTTACTGGCCTCTGATACTGAAGCTTCTCGACTTTTTAATACCTGCCTGGCTTTGGATGTGGATGTTTGCTTTGCTAGTTTTTCCTCTTTCTTTTTTTTTTTATATATCCACCCTTTTTTGGGGCTTTTGCTTATAAGGATTCTTCTTTAAAGTAATAACGATCAAGTGGATGGAAATTTATTTCATTTTTCTTTTCTCCCCCTATGCAGCCCTCTTCCTCTCTAGAGACTCAGGATGTAAGAATACCTTAATATGAGTTTTTATTTTTTCTTCGCACACCAACACGCAGTTATTGTGCCGAGAGTAGCTGTGGGGCACTCTGACGGTATATGAGGGGAGGGAGGGCACCAAAATGGGCTCGACATCTTCTTTAGCGGGAACGTAATCTGAGCGCTGTCAGAACAAGTACCGAGTAGATTCTAAATATCTTTAAAGGGTATTTTGGGCATTTCCAGTTGAACTTTCAACTGTCAAGTGTGTGTTCAGGCATTATCCAGCGTATTTCAGATCTTTAAAGCAGTTTAACGCAGGTATCACACCCACTGACATCTTTACTAGTCATCACTCATTTCAATGCATCTCTAGGGGTCAAGTCAGTGTGTGTGCACATTTCTAAGGGTTCAAACTGTGCCATCTCGTACAGTTCCTGTGTTGACATCAAAATGCAGATGCCCTCACATCAAGCCTGAACAGATATTTCCACTCTCTAACAGGCTGTATCCCTTTCTTTCTCCCTCTTTGTGCATATTACACTTCCAAGTGCTGTAATCTTTCTCACAAGGACCCTCCCTCTATTTAGACAATACACAGTAAGGTCATTTACTGGGGTGGTGGTGGTGGTGGTGGTGGTGGTGGTGGGAAGAGAGCACGGGTGAGACTGGAACCCCGGTTGTCACCCCAGCCAGAGAACATGAATAATGTGTCTACATATATTCATTTTAGGATAGGAAAAGTGGTAGAGCAGAACCCGACCCCCAAAAGAAAGCCTCTTTTAGGTCCATCAGTACCAACCTGGCCTCCAGCATCAAGAGACGTAGGTCCTCCAAAGACACGGTAAGGAGACGAAGAAGCGACATCTTCCCTTGTTTATTCCTCCGTCTCTTTTTCCGTTTCCTCTCCTCCTCCTCCTCTTCTGTCTCTTCCTCCGTCCTCTTTCTCTGTCCACTCTGCCAACATCCCCATATCCGGCCGCGACAGAGACCCATACTCCACTCACCCATTTCCACGCGACTCCTGCAGCCTCTGCCACGTGTCTGTCCGTCTCACCATCGATCAGCCATCACCATCTCGCATCTGTAGCTCCTCTAAAGGCCGGAGGGCATCAGTGCAGGAACTCAGGGTAGGCCAGGGAGCAGGCGTCCCACGTGTCCAAGGTTTTTTTTTTTTGTGGGATTAGTGGCTTCTGCAGGACGGGGGGGGGGCGACAAAAGCAAAAAGCAGTCTGCCAGTGGTGTTTTGTCTTGGGCTGCTCTTCCTCCGTGCCGCTGGTTTGGACGTGGATTCTGGCGATTGTGTCCTATTTGGTGGCGATGTGGTGTGTGTACTGTACATGAACTTGTGTCTTTACATGTTCGCGTCCTGTCTTTTGGATTGCTTGATATTTCGTATATATATCCACCTTTCTTTGCACCAAATCCCGCTCACCCTTCCTCCGTTTGGGTTTCCGCCGCTGTTGGTTTGCTTTTGGTTTGAAAAGCATGCGCTGGTGTTCTGTCTTTTTTCTTTTCCCATCTTCAAGGTAGTCGTCGTGACGGCCGGTCCTCCTGAGAAGAAGAACTAATGTGCTGTCTTATTGATCAACAGGGTTACACTCACGGATTCCAATTAATCAAATTACTTTTTTGCTTTGTCATATTTTTTATTTGTCATGATTCTTGTTTATTTTTCAGTGTCCTCGTGCTCTGACCTGTGCATGCCTCTTTCAGGGAATATTTTCAGGTGGTGAAAATGCTCTTCTCTTGTGTTTTAACCGGCTACAAACTCTGTGAAGCCTTAGACTCTCATTGTGTTTCAAGGCAAGCGTAAAACACAAGCTCCTCTCTCTTCCCCTAAATTGCGTTTTTTACACCAGTTTTGTTGCTTGACTCCTTTGTTGCAGCATAATGAGAGTGTCAGGTTTTCTTCACGCCTTCACAGTTCAGATAAAAAGCCCTGTTTCGTTGCGGTTGGGAGGTTGTGCTCCACAAGCTCGGAGTGCCCTGACAGGACCAGTGACCCGCGGTCATTGTCCCCAGCTGCTTCACCGGGCGAAGCTGGTCGCCGACCGAACCTGGAACAGGCCTCTAGAATAAAAAAAACATAAATAAGGACGTTAGATAGGAAATGTAGAACAGAAACCTTCACGGAAAGGGAGGCCTCTGGAATAACACTGTTTTCAACGTGTGTCTCAGGGGAGATGTAGCCCGAGCTAACGGGTCACACAGTAAAGATATTTCTCTGCGTGTTATTATTTGCTTTCCTGTCTTTCTCTCTTTCTCTTTTTTTTGGGGGGGGGGGGATGTTTCACATTTAGCCAAACCACCTCTCCTCTTCCCTGGAGGTTTCTCATTTGAGTTGGTCTTGTTTGAAGAGAAGAAGAGTGGAATCGCCATTGCTAACCCGGTTCTGATGCTGGTTCGGGACCCCTAGTGGATACAAAATATATATATATATATATATACACAACATCTTTTAGTATCGCTATGAAAAAAGATGCTCTACTTGAAATATTTACCATCTTCAGTCTTTGACCATTATTTTAATTTTATATAAATGTTCTTCTTTTATATTAATGGATATCAATGGACTTGAGTGTCAGTGTCCCTCACCCACATGCCACACTGCTCCTCTCTCCCTCTGCCAGCATGCCGACTACTCTAACTGTCATAGAAACGGTAGAAGAAGTAGAAATGAATCCTTTTCATTGTCATCGTGCCACATGTTTAGAATCATTGAATTAGCAGCTTTATAAGCATTTACTGTGGTTGTGATGTGAGTGAAGTGTCTCTCTCTTGCTGGTCCACTTGACCCCCAGTAGGGTGCGCTGTTAGCAGGTCCTCAAGGTACAAGACATTACGGAGGGGGCTGTAAGCCACACGATAATGATGATGATGATGCAACTCGCGGGTCAAGGAGATGAGCAACATCCACAATTTTCCACTTGTTATGATTGGGTCTGGATGTTGCCTCATCTGTCAGCATGTTAGTTGCATCACAACAGCTTCTAAAGCTCACATGCTTGAATACACTGGCTCTAAAGTGAGAGGCGACAAAATCCTAATTGAGAAAATACAAAAAATAAATATTTGTGAGACGGGTAAAACGGAGGCAAGACTCTTCCCTGTTCTGGTTCTGCAACAATATTTATTTGTTATGCATTTAATGTTCCAACTAAAGAGGTTTCCATGCACATTGGTCATTATGAAACCGGTTTTACCAACACGGTGCTGAGTCAGGATTATGACTGGCGTGTTGGAAAATCAGTTGGATTGTGAAAAGCATAATGCAGACGACTCTGCTGCTCCGCCCAATTTCCAAAAAATGATGAAGCAATTCCACGAATTCCTCTCTATTTATCCAGTATTTGACTCTATTCACAGTGTTTAATGAGGCATTGTTTCATCAGGTTTCTATTTTCTTGCTCATTAGCAGAAAAAAAAGCCTCTTCAGCGTTGTGCAAACGTGGCTCGCTGCTGTCGAACGCTGAAAAGACTCGGAGGCAAAAAAAGAAAATCACTGTTGCCATAGAAACTGAGCACCTGCATGGAACCGGGATGCGGTTTCCCCTCTCATCACCGTAGACGCCTACAATTCAACGCACTCTGCTTTGAACGAAGCACAGTGAAGTGGGGACGGGACGTAAGAGTCCCACACAACAGCACTTTGAAATCGGCCTAAAATTTCATCTTCTCTGCACCCAGATGCTAAAATTAGACGAGCTGCCGAGTACAAATGGCTGCGGGGAGATGAATGAGCTGTCCGCTCCATATCCAGGGCAGAACATGATCACCCAGGCTGAAAAGACAAACATACTAAATGATGCCCGATTCAAATTTGCTGTTGTCTGCTCTCAGGGGCCTTACGTCTGCGCCCAACTAGCCCACCTCAGGCAAACTGCTTCCAAAATCTAATACAAAAAGATGTAAGAATGAAACTGAGGTCTGCCTGAGAGGGGTTAGAGAAACCTCCTGCTTCAGAACCCGTGAACCTTTCGTCCTTTGGTTTTTCTGTATCGCAACCGAACTGTAAAAAACCCCCCAAAAGAACGTCCATTTTTCTGTTTTAAAACCAGAACTAAAAAAAGATGGATTAAAGAGAAAAACATTAAATAATCTTCTGTAAATGGGAAAAAATGGAAAACAAAAGAGTGTTTTAGTGAAGTCAACTTTCTCCAGGCACTGCCACTTTCTATAATGTTGAAATCATCTGCCTGCACCTCCGCATTTCCCTTAGCGTTGTATTTCAAAACATTATTTCAATTTAAAAACACATTTTTCTGCTCTGGTTGTCAAAAACAAAAAAAACGACACCGGGTTTTTGTTTTCATGACTCCGGTTTCGAAACAGAAAAACCAAGGAACAAAGGGTACATGGATTCCTCTGGTTCTTAAAATCTAAATTAACATAAAGAAATAATGTTGCACAAAAACAATATGCTTCCAAATGCTGCTTTTGCCCAGAAATGACATCTTGTCATGTGTCTGCTCTTTCCCTCCATTTGTTTTCACCTCTGCAGCAGTACCCACCCACTGACATCACGGGCCAACTCAACTTGTCGGACCCGTCTGTCAGCACTGTGGTGTAGGAGCGAGGGAGCCA
This sequence comes from Verasper variegatus, assembly GCA_026259375.1. Taxonomy (NCBI): domain Eukaryota; kingdom Metazoa; phylum Chordata; class Actinopteri; order Pleuronectiformes; family Pleuronectidae; genus Verasper; species Verasper variegatus. Next base: position 17,990,645 of record CM048060.1, on the reverse strand, counting down.
CTGAGGTCCGCTCCCCCCCCACCCCACCCCGAGGAGAGAGGAAACCAGACGAGGAAGGAGGAGGGAGAGGAGGAGACCTTTTCCCCTGTTCCCTTCGAAAGGCCGGAGCTTTTCTTTTTCACTGCCTGCTGGAGAAGAGGCTGGAAACTGAATTTGCACCTTTGTTTTTGTTTTTAAAGATAGATCCCTGAGCATGCACTGACGAACCCATCGGACTCATCGACAACACTTCTGTATATTATCCGCCAACTTATTTAACCTTGTTTCCGTCCTGTTACTCACAGATTTACTTAATGTTGGGTGTTTCTCTAAGTTCCCCCGCAGCTGTATAGCATTTAGCAAGCCAGGTTTAGTTTGGTTACGTTTAGGGATTTAAACCAGTACTGTTCTCTACATATCACTTCTAATTAGGGCCTGGAAACCAATAGTAATATTTAATATTTCTTAACAACATGTACTGCAATAGAAGGCGGACTGTATAAGCTTCAAAGTATTTTTTAATAGGAAGTACTTGTGTTTTTATCTACACTTTTAGATGAGGATGGGAAACACTAATAATGGCACTAACAAAGAGAATATGACTAATCGTGTCTAATGGAAGCATGTGTGTGTGCTTGTATAAGAGCTTTATGTATCTGAATGAGGATACTGATGTTTGTTATTTTCAACATATAGAGTTTGTTTCTCGTATTTAATCTTGCACCAATCTCCCAAAACCGCATGTGTTCTTTTTTCTGGCAGGAACTCGGCTTCTTTTATAAGAAAAATCTGTTTAGCTTTAATTCTATTTATAGCAGGTGAAGTTTCATCATTTGTCTGTTGGAACCGTTATGTAAGGCTTCTGTGTTTTCGGTCTTTTTAGTTGTTTTTTTTTATGTCCGAACAAGTTTGACATGCAGCCACAAGCCATGTTGTGTTTGGGGACGCCCTCTCTCTTCCTCTCTCCTGCCGCAGCACACTTTCTCATTTCCAGTCTCGAAGGGGTTGCATCAGGGGGCCAGGTTTTTTCACCCAACCAGAACTCGGTCTTTCCTGCAAAATCTCCCCCCCCCAAGCCGAGCTGAGCCGAGCCGAGCCGGGCCGGGCGGGAGATCTTTTACAAGAAGGAACCTGAGTGAATCGAAAGCTTTGCTCAGCCTGCCGGTTTGTGTGCAGGTCTTGGTTAGATGCAAAAACAGGCCTTTTCCCAGCTTCTGGATGTGAGAAACCACTGCTGTCGGTTTACAAAGACTATCACTACCCTTCCTGGTGTCTGGCACTGCAGAGCACTTTATGTCGAGGGGTCTCCCAAACCGAAAGCTGCTGACTTACCCAGAACAGAACCACTTTAACATCAGTCTGACGTATTAACTTCTCCACTTGATTCAATTGCACAAATCTCTTTTTAATGCTTTATCGAGAAATCGTGTTTACAGTCTTTATAAAAAACAAAAAGAACAAAATAACACTTTTTAAAACACAATTTGGTTTCTGAACTTGAAACCGAGACGTTGCTTCTGATCCTGATCTCCTTCCAGCCTGTGCATGCTTCTGTCTTATCGGTGCTTTGGTTTGTTTTCGGGATGCGTGTCGTTGCCGTGTACAGTGAGCTGAGCTGCGCCTCAGTCGAATGAAATGTAAATAAGAGTCTTATGTCCAGTGTAGATGGGGCTGAGGAGATTGTACCGTGCTCGTTTGATGACTGCGGCTGAGAATGTCCTATGTTATAGTTACACAATACAGCCGTGATACACACACACACACACACACACACACACACACACACACACACACACACACACACACACACACACACACACAAAGACAAAACCCCTAAAGGGAGAAATTTTTCTTACCTTTTTCCAGGAAATATTGCATTGAATCATCTTGTTTATACAACTGTAAATAAAATATACTTACGTTGCCAACTCTAATAACCCTGTCATTTAATTATTTAAGGATTAAAACCAGCAGTTGCTCACATTATCAATTAATCCAAGTCTCAATCAATGAAATTATTGTGTTGGCTGCAACATATCACAAAATACTGCACATGGAAGATAACACAATCTGTATTAAAAGGCCTTGGAGAAGACGAGGGTTTGGCAGTTTTGAGATTTAAAAAGTGCTGCGATCGCACAGCAACACGACAGATTTGTTTCACAGTTCCTCTGCTCGCTGCTGAGAACAGTTCAGCACTAATGGAGAGAGAGTGCTGCTCACACGGGGGAAGCATCATATTTGGCAGCCAACTTACCAGCAGGTGGTCTGATCTGCTTTTGGCAGAGACGGACACTTTTCATCTCATGGTCCAGCGGAGCATGATGGAGCCTCTATCTCGCACAAGAGGTTGAGAGTAATTTCCTGGTCATTTAATTGATTATTGGAGACAGGACTGTTAATTAACTGCCCCAAACTTCTCTCCGAGCAGCTGCACCCTTCATGTCCATGTTGGCTCATTTGGGTTTGGATGTTCTTTATTTACTCTGGAAATCCGATTTTCTTTCTTTTCATGGGACCTACTATTAGAAGAGTTGTATAAACCTTATTGCACATCAGAGACTACTTATAAAGATGAACAACGTGTCTCCACTTCCCGCTATTCACAGATGAAAGCAAAATATTCTGCATATATACCAACGCTGCCATGTTGTGCATTTGGAGCCAGTGCATGTGCAGCAGCCATTGGAGGACGGAGCTGTGGAAGGTCACCGATTGGCCACGCCGCTCAACCAATCGTGAATCAGTCTCAGCTGTCAATCACGATGTTCCATAGTTTTTTTACACCAATTAACGAAGAGTGAAAACTTATCAGGAAAATGAACAACTGAACAAAAGCTCACATGAGCTGTACCTTGATTCGGTCCATGTCCCGCTTGCTAACATGGGGGAAGCGGGGTTTATGTGCGCTGCACACAGCCACTAGGGGGCGATCTTCATTGGGCAAAAATAGACTTTTGAAAAATGTGGACTTACATTTACAAAATAAAGTGTAGGTCTGTGGAGAAAACTTCATTTTCATGGACTCTCGACTGAGTATGCAATTTGCAAGTCTGTGTTGTTTGTAACTCTGCAGCCATTCACATGCAAATCCAGCACGAAGACAACACGCAGCTCCACAACAGGCCACAGTTTGCCTGGGCCTTGTTTTCCACCATGTAAAGATTAATGATTACATTTCTTCCTCCACCTACATTAACAAACAAATGACACAGAGGCTCCACCCTGACTAACCCTGAATGAGAATGAGCTGCAGGTTTCTTCTGTCACCGGCTCTGGCCCGGATAGAAGCATTTTCCCCTCCATGGCACCAGGAGCCTTGGAGCTGTGCGCATTCAGGGGCTGAGGAGGAGGGTCCGCCCGGCTCTTTACCCGGGACATAAATTCAGCTCAGTCGCTCCCTGGCTATCTCAAGTGAAATGTAAATCAGGAGGCAGGTGGAGCGTGAACCACACGGTTATGGTGACTGCGGGAAGTCTTGCGCCACTTCTCTATCTCTCCGCTCGGTCAGAGTTCAGGTTTCCAGGCGCACGGAGGAGCTGCTCCTCTCACTTCTCAGCGTCACCTCATGGCTCAGCGGTGCACCTCTCATCCCGTCCTCCCCGTCCTCCTCCTGCTCGGCGGGGTGGTCGCGGTCCTGCTCCTCACTGTCCCCACTCGGGACGTCCTGGACGCGCCCGGGTTCGCGGTAAGGTCCTCTGGGTATTTTTGGAGTCAGTCGATGTGTGTGGGTTGAAACTCAAGCTCTGTTCTTCAGGGTGAGGACACTCTGCTAATATATATAACTGTATACAACCGAGTGCAGCCTCAATGGAGGAAAGAGTCATGTTGATATGTGATATTATTCATATATTCTGATTCATTCAGCCTTTATATTTACTTGCTGATGACATTTGCAATATGGCAAAGTACAGGAAATAAACACAACCTTACAAGACACCGAGGAAACACAAATAACAAACAAAATTTGCAAAAGAGAAGTTAAAAAGTTAAAAAACTTAATTGCCCCAAGGATAAAACTGAGTTGAGATGTTGTTATTCCATTTTAAAGTTGCATAATATGTGCGAAATATGTTTAAAATGATTATTGTTTGAGCAGCGTTTTGATAATCATACATATATACACGTTAGTAAGGCCTCATTCATTTGGAAATATATTTCTAAAACGCTGTTTAAAAAAAACAATAACATATGGACCACAATATGGCTGCACGGGCCAAAAATGATTTCAAAATAAAAGTGGATAACGATATTTATCATGATAAATGTCACAGCATCATTTTCTTTAAAGTTTAAAGTCAGATTTTTGTCCCGTAGAGAAAGTTGTGGTTTTAAACGTCTTTATGGGCAAAGAATAACAAACAAACAGCAAAAGATTTGACTAATCTGAGGTTGATCAATAACATATTATACGTCCTCACGACGCATAAGGATTATATTGATAACACTTGTCTTGTGTTGTATTGTTGATGAGTTTTTGTGTTGTGTCCGTTGTTTTGTTTGTGTGTTTGTCAGAAGGATTAGGAAAAAACTGCTGAGCGGATTTTCACAAAACTTGGTGGAAGGATGGGATTTGGGCCAAGAAAGAAACCCAAGAATTGTAGCACTAATCCAGGAATTCTTTCATCACGTTCTTCTCTATGTGAGATAGGGTGTTTTTTGACACTTTCATTGATTCTTCAGAGAATAATTCATGGATCTCGATGAATCAATGTACAAGGCTCCATATCCATCAGAAATCCAACATGTCTGAAGTGAAGTATCAATGTTTTCTTATATTATCAAAGTAATTGCAACGACAATCCTCCTCAGCTGAAAGTCTGAACCCACATTTGCAGGGTTTCCATCTGTAGTTTGCTGCCGTTTGGGGATTCAGAGCAGGATTTCACACGGACCAACTCCAGCTCCTGTTTTTGTGTCGCCCGCCCAACATCCCATGGCTCCTTTCTTTCAGCCAAATGTAGCTGCTCTTTCACTCAGTCACAAAAAAGGGCACAAAAGGTTTTTTTTCTTACATTTCGCAGGGAGACGAGTTCAGCAGTTCCCATAGTGTGTCAAACGAAGGGACAAAACACATCATTAGAGCGCCGCTGTGTCTTTGGCAAGTGTTGGAGCGAGTCCTCATGCGACTGACTGCACAGCAGTAATGACAGAATGAATATTAGATATAACGAGGAACATGCCCACATGTTACCGTTCACCTGTGAATCTCAGGGCCTGTGACATGTTTGTTGGCAAATGCCCGATCGTGTGTGTGTATCTATTTCTGCACATGCATCTGTGTGTCTGTGTGCGTGTGGGCATGTGCGATTCCTCCCCGTTGGATCGTCTGTCACATTCCCTCTTGCACGGCTGAATTTCTGCATATTCAGAGTCCAGGTTTCTTTCATTCAAAGTGTCAGGACAACAGGTCCTGACAGGTCTCGCCGCACGGCAACAGGCTAGAGACTTTCTGCCAAAGGAACTGAGATAGTGACTTTTAACGGAAAATTCAAATGTTGACTGGATTAAATCCTGGCTTCATTTATCTCAGTGTGTTGATGAGGAACATTAACAGTGCACTCTATTTCCTCATATAGTAACTGTGTAAAGGATGATAATAAGAACATGAGTGTTCACTTCCTTAGGTTGACTTACTGCAGGCCTGAAAACAATAATTGTTGACTGCACGAGAAGTGAAGGGACATGGACGCACACTGAAAACAGCACTCAGTTTAGAACAGGGCTGCACAGTCCCCTTTAATGCAATAAAGCTGCAGCAGATTTCACACACCCATTGATGTCAGTCCTCTGAATGTGCCTGATGGCTTTCGTCAAGATCCATGAATTATTCCCTGGGAGATGTTGAATGTTGTGTCGCAATGTTAAAGAAAGTGATTTTTAAAATTCCTTATTTATAATCTGCTCCAAAATTGAATGGGTTCTTCCCTGACGCATGTTGCAGCTCTGCCATGTAATTTGTGGCAGAGCTTTAAACTCTTAAAACCAATTCTAAACGGAACAGGGAGCCAGTTGAGCGACACAGTGATGTGATATCGTCTATTCAAACCAGGAAGAGGCCTATAGCTGCTCCATTTCTATGATTTCCATGTCTCTCCACCACATGGCCGAGTGTCATCTGATACCCAGAAGGCTCTCTTTAAAGACCGACGCCATTATTTAACGTCTGTCCTTTTACGTCTGCAGCGAACGCCTTCCAGAAACTGAGATCAATTTCAAACAGCCAAGATCTAAACATGTTCTTCAAACCCTGTTAACTGGGAATGTTTACAGCCGTCTCTGTTCTCTACCCCCTTCTGTTTTGTATGACTCTTTTTGTTTATCTGTCTCTGCAGTACACACTGGCAGTTGTATCTCCTTAAAAACACACTGTTTCTGTGAGATAAATCAAGAAACAGGAAACTAAAGTCTCACAACTAATGTGCCATAACATGCTTTCACACATTTTTATGCAAGTCAGTGACTTTAGGAAATGAAATGCAGTGTTAACAGCAGTGGTTTACATCCGCAGCCTGTGTCAGACTCTCTGGGAACTGTCATTATATATTTTATGAATTAGAACTAGTGCAGTGCCCATTGTGAACCTGCCTTTTTGTGATGTTTTCTTGTCATGTGTTGATGCTCCGGAGCTACATTCGATTTATTCCTTGTCATTAGTGAGTCCTCCTCAAACAGTTCCACAGTATCACTTATATAATCTTCACATTTCAGCTGTATGAAAGGTCTGTGTAGCATTCAGCACAATCTTCAAAGTTCCCAACTTTTCAAAATAAAACCTTGATGACGACGTGTTAATTTGAAGACCAAATACTTAAGAGGAAGTCATTATATTCATGTTTTTGACTGAAAGAGATCAGCATATTCAATTTGTATTAATATTGAACGTATCGCACGTACAGATCGCACCAAATTTATACTTCCCTGTTGTATTTACAATACACATGCTAGGTTAATAAGTTGAACGGTTAGCAAGACATGCGATCCACAGATGTTTGTGTAATTAGTAGGTACTAGTAGTAGTAGTACTAGTAGTAGTAGTAGTACTAGTAGTAGTAGTAGTACTAGTAGTAGTAGTAGTAGTAGTAGTAGTACTAGTAGTAGAAGTAGTAGTAGTAGTACAGCTTCCATCCTTTCAAACCTTCTGAATGTGAGTGTTTGAAACACAGGCTGTGTGTGGAGTTTAACATCAACCCCTCTGATTGTGACAGGAATATTCTTTCACAAGATCGAGTGGGATCTCACACAGTTCAACAAGCCCAGCTGCTTCCTGTGAATTCATTTTATCACCATGTCACACCTACAGTAGCTCAGGCAAACCTCTGTCTCCCTAATTAGTGATTTGGCAACGAGGACTGAGTCACAGTCTAGGTTCCCACAACCAGAATGATTCATTAGTGAGTTCAAGTTTATTATTATTACTCATTTTATTATTACTTATTCATATTAAGTCAGTCACCAGGGACACGTGGTTCTGCTGTTTGTTGATTTTTCTGTTTGAGCCAAAGAAAGCCCCGTTAGTTCCACGTTGACGGGCACGAGCAAGATTCTGCCGGTTCATTTTGTAATCAGATTTTTTTCCTCACTCACTCAGGCGGAGGGATCTCGAGCTACGCCGGCCAGCAGGAAGCAGCCGGGCAGAGCTTAGAGGTCTGTCTGGACCAGGCGGTGAAGGACATCCCCAAAGAAAGACACCGGCTCACGCCTGTGTACCTGGGAGCCACAGCTGGCATGAGGCTTCTGAAGTGAGTCTGAGTGTCTGTCCTTCTGCCTTACAGTGACCTAATCTGAATCTAATTCTGCCCGATAGGTTCCTTTGGTACTGTTATAAAACTAAAATGATTATCCTCTCTTCTAAAGATAATCACCTTCTGTACACTGCATTAAAACATAATTCCAAATTCACAAATAGCATATATATAGGGATAAATTGGTGACTGGTACATTATCCTCCAATTAATACAATTGATTTAGTCTTTTCCCATCAAGGAATTTTCAGTCAGTTATTGAGTCCTAGTGTGTTACCTTCTCTTTACAGTGGAGGAAGAGTCTGTGGTTTGTCTGTGTCTATAATTGAAAATAGAAACAATATAAAATATAAACTATGAAAAGGCAACAACGCAATTTAATTGTGTTCCTTTTTTTACATTTCTATTTTCAGAAAGAAAAACATAAAGATAAATATGACTCTTTATTCTTGAAAATACAGTTTTCTTCTTATGTTTGTTCTATATCCCATCACTCAAATGGTTATTTATCATATCAACAAGTTTTAGTTAACTTTTGAATTCATATTATGGCTTATATTATTATATAGGCTTTCTAAAAATAGTCAAATTACATGATGGCATAACTTAGTTTTCTCCATGATGCTGAGTGAAAGAGACACCAAGAGTTAAGTGAACTTGTCTTATCTTGGATGACACACATGTTTTGCCTACACAGTTGCTAAGTGACAGTTAGATATGAGCCCTGCAGGCACGAGTGTCTTTCTTTATTTCCATGAATTGCACGGAGCAGGGATGTTGACATTGTGTTCAGACATGCTGGTAAAAACACAAGCTCCTAAGAACCAAACCTCATCATGGAACAGGAAGCTGACAGGAAACTCACACTTACCTCCACCCTGGCCGATCGTCCACTTTATCATCATACTAAATGTTGACACAGAAATGTTCTGCAAACTGCTCATATCCACTGTATCCGTCCTCTGATATAGTAACTGAACAAAGATCGGCCTCCTAAGAATTCTTGTTTTGATGATTGTTATTATCCAGATCCACTCCAAATGCCACCTACTCATACTATTCCACCGAATTTTGTTTCAGAAAGATCTCTGCATCATTTCTTGGGAGATTCACAAAAGAATTGATCCCTAAATTTAGAACAGCCTTTCATCCATTTCCATGGAAACTGCAACAACACTGAAGAAATCCCTGTTTTTCCTCCGCACCAGTAAATCCAGTCCGAAGCAGTCGGGTCAGATTCTCCAGGAAGTGGGACGCCGAATCCAGTCGTACCCTTTCAACTACCAAGGGGCGGCCATATTGAGTGGTCAAGAGGAGGGGGCGTACGGCTGGGTCACCGTCAACTATCTCCTGGAGAACTTCATAAAGGTACCGATGGAGTCATGTGGTTGTTTCTATGGTGACTGATGACACCTAGTGGCGTCTCCTCATTAACTACCACTCAGTCTGATGTACCCTGTTATTGTCTGAGTACAATTAGTATCAGTGTGTTTGGATGTATGTGATGTGAAGTTCTTTTTTTAATAATTGACACAGAAACCCTTTTGTTTCTCTTAATATTCCTTTTCAGTATGGTTTCATGGGGCACTGGCTTAGCCCCGGCAGACCCACGGTGGGAGCGCTTGATTTCGGCGGAGCGTCCACCCAGATAACATTTTCCACTCAGGAGGACGTGGAGGACAAGCAGGACACGATGAAGATGCGTCTCTATGGACACGAGTACTCTTTGTACACGCACAGCTTCCTGTGCTACGGCCGGGACCAGGTCCTCAAGAGGCTTCAGGCTCACCTAGTCAAGGTGAAATTGACACAGTGGCTCAACGGAAGAAAATCCATTTTATATGTCTGATATGCAATTAGTAGATGTTCATTAATCTCTGTGTTGTTTTATATGTGATAAAACAGGATAAGATGTGAACCACTTGGGTTTAACAAAGGGATATCATTTAATATAATGTGGATGTTGTAAATGGGCAATTTAGAAAAACATTTATTACTTTGAAAAGCATTTTAAGTGTCACTCTCTCATGTCTCTGTCTCAGTCTCAGGGTTATTCCCAATCAGCCGTCCACCCCTGCTACCCTGCAGGCCACAGCATGAGTTTAGAATTCAGCAATATATTCAACTCTCCGTGCACAGCGAAGTACGCGTCCAGCTCCTACAGCCCAGAGGCCTCGGTGACGTTTCAGGGCAGCGGACATTACGAACACTGCGTGGGCAACGTGTCCGAGATCTTCTCCTTCGACAACTGTTCGTTCTCCCGGTGCTCCTTTGACCAAGTGTTTCAGCCAAACGTCACCGGTAGCTTCATGGTAAGAGAGGAAATAAATGGCGTTGTAATGTTTTACCATTTCTGACTGTGTTGTACATGTCAAAGATAATGTCTCCAAACTCAGAGTTTTGTATTTCATGTCCTCCTCCATCAGGCGTTCTCTGCATTTTTCTACACTCACTCCTTCCTGCAGGAGGTGACTGGCATCACCGTGAACTCGCCGTCACGGCTGGATGACGCAGCCAGGACACTGTGCGCCATGAGCTTCAGTCAAGTAAAGGCCTCTTCTATTTAGGTTCTATTTGTTCATGATGTGTCACTTGTCATTTGTCATTTTAGAGTTATTTCTTGTTTAATTTGCTCAGATGTATTTCTGTGGTATCCCTGTCTTGATTTCTATTTCACATTTTAAATTAATATAAAGACAACTCTTATTGTTTAAATACACTTACAAAGACTGAAAATTTAAAAGATGTGCAATCATTCTGGTATTTTTTATTTTATCTGGCATTATTTATTTCATTCGAACATTTTCACACATGTTTTTTTGTTTGGTTCCAGATGTTGCTTCTTGCTCCGAAGCAGAAGTCCCGTTTGCAGGACTACTGTGCCTCCTCCGTGTTCATCAAGGTTCTCATGTTGAGAGGATACGGCTTCGACGACACATCTTTTCCTCGCATTTCCTTCCAGAAGAAGGTGAGAACTTCTTCATTTACACATATGTTATAAATATATAACACTAATTCCCCACTGACCTGCAGTAATACTTTGTTGCTGATCCTGCAGGCCGGGGATGCCTCGGTCGACTGGGCTCTGGGCTACATGCTGAGTTTGAGCAATCTGCTGCCGGCAGAGAAAGTGGGGCAGAGGAAGGCCCTGACCCTGAGTGCGTGGGGAATGCTCGTCAGTCTCTGCGGCCTCCTCCTCAGCGCAGCCCTGGTCTTCATCATGCTCCAAGCTTGTGATGGGAAGAGGAAAGGAGGCAGTGACAGCGCCATCTAGATACTGTAGCAGTATGGTGAGAAAACAGTAGCACAGATATGCAGTTTTACCTCCAACACGCTGGATCTGGATGATGGAGTGAACGTGTGCTTTCATTTAAAGGTGTTCACATTATCTCTCTGGCTCTTTTAACTCAATGCTGCAGAAGAACCATCCTAAACAGACCCATTGCTAAATATTTGGCTCCGACTGCATGAATGTATTAATGTTTTCTTTTCATTTCAAATCCAAAATTCTGGAGTAAAAAGCCAACATAATGAAGAGTGTGACCAAAACTTCTTTGAGTGTCCTGTAGGTTTAACCACTCCCCTGGTTGCACTGACACGTCACGCGAAGTCTGAATGTATATTTTTATTCTTAAAGGAGACATATGATGCTTTTTTAATTTCCTGGTGTGTTTTATCGGCTTTTTGTGACTGTGAAAGTTCTCCTAACATCCACCATTTCAAAATGGGTTCTTCAAACTAAAACAATCTCTGACCACACAAGCGCTTTAGCTCGGTATCAGTTTTAATCCCCGTCCATACCAACGAACAAAGAGGAAGCATTCGGTTGTAGAATTGTCGCAGATTGCTCGAATAGTGGCAATAAACAGGCGTATCCTTGCAAAGTGCAGAATTTCTGTTTGTGTGTAGATCGTATGAAGCACTGTTAACCTGAAGCACACTGTGGAGATTACTACCAGTTTAATATAAAATATATATTTTCTTGTTTTTCCATATGAAGACTTTTTTTTGTTCGCATTAAGCTGTGTTTGCAGAGTTTAACATAAAATAATCTATAATCTACAGCTGCAGAATCACAGGCTCTCAGTCTCTAAGCACATTGAAGCTGTAGCTCAATAAACGTAAATCACTGCTCAGCAAAAGATTTGATTTAGTCTGTATTGTGATGTGAAGGACAAATGTGAAACATTTTCTATTAATTAATATTAGTTCAGATTAAATTTCTATATTGTCTTATTAAACTGCTCTTTGTTTGCTCACGTTGTATTGTTTGCTCCTCAGATAACAAAATAAAAGTATTTTCTTTATTTAAGAGGGACGTTTCCTTTCTCTTCATCTGCAGCTGGTTCTCTCCTCACTGAGTTTTCTCTGGACTACAACTGCTACGATGTAGGAAACGGATGACTTCCGGCACAGTTGCATTTGCCTTTGGAATAAATATATAAATGTTTATTTATTTATTTTGAATTAATGTGAATTGCTGTGTAACTCTCCAGATCGTTACTTGGGCTCAGCGAAAATAATTGATATGACATTTACTATAAAAGAAATTCAAGGACAGACCTTTTGCTAGTTTACACATTGAAAATGTTAAGCACATACAACATGTGTTGGTTCATTTGCAAAGAATGTCACACTGCACCTTTGAATGTAAATAGTTTTAGTTGTGTATTGTATTTGACTATTTTTACAGTAAGTTTCTTCTACCTTGCTTTTATTTTAATTTAACTATTGTACTGTTGACCCTGTGTTAACTTGCATATGACAAATATAACTTGAACTTTGAAACATGATGAAATTAAAAGGTGAAGGGGAGGAAGCGAACATAACGCCACAAAACAATAATAGTTATTCATAATTAATAACAATAATATGAGATTCAATGTCACCATAAACAATAGGAGGAGCAATCGAAAAGGTAAAAGTCCATCTCGATACAAACAAGAAAGAGCATAAAAGGCTGAGGTTTTATTAGTCTTTTATTTTGAAGGCATTGAGCGGAAGTATTTTTGAAGCTACCGGAAGAGTTTGTTTTGATGCCGGAAGTCTTTGTGCGGAACGTGTGAACAGTGGAGCAGCCGCTCGTTCCTGGGATGAGTTCGTGTGTCTCCGTGGATTTAAACGACGCCCCGAGCTGCTCGTGTTTCTCCGGAGCCTGTTGACAAATTAATATAGTTTCATTTATTTGTTGCCGAGAGGAAAGTGCGGACATGTGCTCTCAGACCAGAGCCGCGGCTCTGATGGCGAACATCCCGCGGGCTGACATCGACCCGTCCGGCGTGTTCAAGTACGTCCTCATCAGGGTCCACAGCCGAGAGGAGGGGGACGACTCCGAGGTGGACATCGTCCGAGGATACGGATGGGCCGAGTACCACGGTGAGTCAGGAGGGTCAGGACCCCATGACAGGGGGGCCCATCACAGGGGGGCCCATCACAGGGGGGCCCATCACAGGTCTATGGTGCAGAGTGAGGTTAGAAAACTGTGTGTTCATCCTACCTGGTTTATCTGCGATGAAGATTTGAGAGTCAATGTTTTGAATGATGTTACTTTTGCCCTCTGCTGGACAACAGGGGAACATATATCTTCACTGGATTTCATTTTATTTCCTCAAGATATTTTACCTACTGCAGTTTAACCTGATTTATCCTAGATACAGAACTTAGAATTTAGAAATTAAAAATTAAAAATAGTTTTAAAAACTGTCATCTTCTTCTTCTTGTAGCTGATATCTACGACAAAGTTTCGGAGGAGCTGGAAAAGGACGGACACCTGGACTGTGAGTGTATCGGAGGAGGGAGGATCAAACATGATGCCCAGGACAAGAAGATCCACGTGTACGGATACTCCATGGTGAGAAGTCCCTGCAGGAGAACAACGATAACTGAACACAGTGTTTTATCGATGTTGATGTAGAAATATTGATTGTTTCAGTGCAAACGAGCATAATTTTAAACATATAATCAAACCTTTGTTTTGGTGCTTGTCCTTCCAGGGATTTGGACGAGCAAACCACGCAGTATCCACGGAGAAACTAAAGGCTCAGTATCCAGGCTATGAGGTGACCTGGAGCAATGAAGGATACTGAAGTGAGAGCAGCCTCTGGTGGACGCTCTCTCTCCCGGACTGACAGAGTACTTAACTGACATAGTACTTAGCTGTAACCCCTCATGAGAAGGAGGAACACCTCATTAAAAGAACATGTTGTGTTTCATAAGAAGCTTTTTGAAATGAATCATTGAGGATTTTGTCTGGATTCCAACGCAGCAATCACACATGGGTGCAGATGAGAAGACCCTGGAGAGGAGGGGATTCATTCTCGTCTAAAACAAACTCTGAAGTGGTTCCTTTGTAACAGCAACATGATCCGACCGCCATCAAACCCAGCTACCGGGTTAGCATGCCCCAGAACATTGTCATTATTAGCCCCCTTGTTCCGCTCAGTTGTCTAAAGGCTGCACGTCTTCAAAGACAGTGGAGTATTTTTCACATTACCAAGATTGTTGTGATAAAAATTTGCCAACTCTGCCGTTTCTCTATGGTTCATTGCACTGAAATACGCACGGATCCAAAACACAGGATCTTCTTCATGTGTTTACTTTCTTTCTCCCGTCCCAGACCAATAAAGAGAGAATCACACGTTTCATTTACTGATGCACATTTTTGGTCGAACCCAGGCTCTTGCTGTGAGGTGCTAACCACTAGACCACCGTGCCGCCCTTGTTCTGATTATTCTCAGTGTGAAAAGAAACAATACCAAGGGGGAAACACGATGAGTTCACAAATTCATCAACTGATTTGGGGGGAGAGCAAACTAACTACAGGTGTGAAAATGCCCATCGACCAAAACTGGTCACATACTTGTTTAAGGGTCACATAGTCTCAGAGTTGACTTCATCACCACGCCATGTTGAAAAGTGAAAAATGTAAATACTTTGTTGTATGTTTGATGACTGTCTCCTGGAATTTGCATATGAAGTTGTGTGTTCCTACTGTTACAGAACAGAACAACTCAAACATCCCCCGTCGTTCCTTATCTGACGTTTGTTTTACAGCAGCTCTGTTCCTGGCAGCTGCAGACTGTAAACTACTTATAATGTAATGACCTTTATTTAATGATAAAAGTAAATGAACTTGAGGAACTGCCATTAATCATTAGTGTGTTATAATGCAGTTCACCGCTCGTATCATCTGTGGTTGTAGGTCAGACAATACTGTATTAGTTCATCGTTTTTTGGACAATCGCACAAAGTTGATGGCGAATATCTTGGCAAAACAGCAGATAGAGTCGTACCACTGGGGTCCTGAGAAATACAGGTCCAAATCATTATAGGTTTGAAAGTGTCGCTGTGTTCACCAGCAAGTCTCTAACTTGGCCTGTTCACTGTTTGTAGCTGTCAGCAATCATAGTTATTTTAAACAATGGCCAGAATTAAGCGTAACCTGATAGGTAAGGAGCAACGGTTGATATGTCACCTGTTTAAGACAAACTCTGACTACATTGTCCTTCTCACTCAGCAGCTCCAACAAATCCACCAGACTCTGTTCAGAGTTTCCTGCTGAATGTTGGAGATAAACACCGGTTTTTAATGACTTCTACGTCATTTTAACTCCATATTCCAAGACACTGAACATCCAGTTCAAACTTTAAGGGAAACATTTACAAAGTTTGGCTTTAATAAACCTCTAAAATACAAAAAAATCCCCATATTTAGCTTCATTTCTATTTCTCTAAAGGCTGGTAATAGGTAACCATGTCTTTAAAATACCTTTATCCCCCCATCTGGCCAACATGACATGACTAAGACACATTTAACTTCTTTAACATTCAACTGCTCTTGTGAAGCTCAAAGTCAATACTAATATGCAACAAGCGGAAGTGTCCTGTACTGTAATTTGGAGGAAATAATTTTACGATGGTTCATTGCAGTTGCATGCTGAGTGACATTAAAGTCCAGCTGTTATCTCTGTGAAAGGGAGAACAGGTCAAAGTCGGCTATTAAAGTGTTTCCAGGTTGAGTTGGAACCTGCAGACTCATCTGGTGGAAGAGGGAGGAAGATGTCAGAGCGGAGGTGCTCAGCGCTGCTCCTGCTGCTGCTCCTGCACTGGGGTAAGATCACATTCACTCCACTGTAAGAGTTTGGGTATTTATCAACACTGTTGTGAAGCAATAACGCTGCTAATGATATATAAACTAGTTGCCTTCGTATTTCTACCCATGTCACAAAAAAGTTACAGAAAGAAATGTTGAGGTCTTATCACCTTTTCCAGGAGCTTTCAACTGTCAAAAGAAACAGACAAGTGAAGAATCTACTCTTTTCCTTCTCGGTGCCAGTTTCACTTCACCTGCTCACACATGTATTTTGTGGGGTCACGGAGGTCATGTCCCCTTCTTCAGGGGCTTTGCAACATGGTAGACAAAGCAAGCAATTGTCTGGGGCCCCAGGCTGAGAGAGGGCCCTTGAGAAAGAGTAACTGCAATTTGTGAGAACCCCTTTATCGGCTATGTACAGGAAACGTCACCATGGTTGGAAAAACTCCAAACGAGGCCCCGTTTTAGTAATTTTAGAGGTTTAGTTGAAGACTAGATTGGTTCAATGAAGGAACCGTGGGGCCTTTTACATGGGGCCCCAAGTCCCTTGAAACGCTCCTGTCCACCTCTCTTTTCTGGTGGTTTAAACAGACTCTTCTTTAATCAGTTGATTACGGTTATTACAGTGATAGTTATAATTGATTATAGACTCAATATATATGTATTATTTTAATTACATGCAAGGCAGCAAAGTATATCACCTGCTGTGAGTGTGACAAGTGAAAATGTTCTCTCTATGAAACATGTATGTTCCTGCTCGGTGTCATGTTTGATTTCCAAACTCTGAATCAGAGACCTTTGGATGGACGGCTGGTATTCTGCTGCCATTAACCTGATTACGTTTCCCTGGCCTTTGAGCCTGTTGGCATTAACCAGGTCGTAAACCTCAGACAGTAAAGAGTCCTGATAAGAGAGTTCGGTCTGAGTCCTCTGTGAGACTTTCTGCAGCCTTCAAACAGAAGAAGAAGAGAGGAAAACACTTAAATAACCAGAATGTCACGTCGTAGAGCGCGTACCTCCGCCAAGGCCCAACAGACCCATCATGGGTTCATTTTAAGACGTAACACTGTCCGCTGATGTGTTTTCTTCTCATCACACAGTGGCTGATTCTCAGGTTCACTCGTGTCAGACCCCTGAGGGGAAATGTGACTTTGTGTGTGACTGTGACGACTGCAGCGACGAGCAGAACTGTGGTCAGTACTAAAATGGTTTTCTCTCATCTAAACTGAATTATTTTGTGTATCTTATTCTCACTTTGATGCCTGATCTCAAGACATTTTCAATTTTTAAAATGTCATTTTTAATAGTGATATATAGTGAAAAAATATGTGGACTAATATTAGCTGTTCCTCATATTTCAAGGCTACACAGGAAAAGGGTTTGAGTGTGACTTTGAGGACGCAGCCCAGTGTGGATGGACCGACCGCTCCGTCAATGAAGCGTACAGCTGGGGGAGACACCAGAGAGGAGGCATGCTGCAGGGCAGCGGGCCGTCCTCTGACTACACCACCGGGACGGCTACAGGTATTGTTTATTTCTTTTCACTCAAATAGGGGAATACATTTCATGCTGTGTCTCGGTTATACCACCAGAGTGCATCAGTGCAATGGCACAGTGGATCCATGAGTGAAGAATTCACTGCATATTAAAAACCAGCAGCGGTTAAATTGAATCATATTAGATGTAACTCATGTCAGGAGGAGATCCTCAGGATGGTGGGTTACTGGAAGTGTTTCATTTGGATTATGGAAACCAATAAACCCTCTCATTCCATTTGAAGACTTTAAAACATACTGCACAGAGCTAAAAGAGTGGAAATACAGGACTTCTATTCATCAGGTCGGCAGAAACATGTGTTTGTATTTGCTGGACGTGCAAATAAGAAATTGCTTGTAAATAATTTTGGCCACATCAGCTTTAAAGATACTAATATGTCGGTGTTGAGTTTAAAGGAGCTGAAAACAATTGGTCAACTGACTTTGAATTACATTAGAATTGAATGAAGCGGGTCCCTGCACTGACCTGTAACGTGAATAACTTGGGATATGTGACGTGATGTTTCCCGTCTCACAGGCTGGTTTATGGGAGTGGGCGCTGTGAAGTCCGAGTCCCTCAGAACTGCAGTTTTAGTCTCTCCAGAGATGAGACAGTCTTCAGCAACCTGTCGTCTCCGTCTCAGATATTTCCTCTGGGACTCAGGTAACAAACATGAATGACTGCAGGTCTTACATTTAAATAGTTCACTGTAAAAACTCACTTCTATCGACAGTATTTTTCATTTATTATTGGTGTATTTTATTGGTTTTACGTTTTGTTCTGAAATAATCTCAAAATAATGATCCTAATTGAACAGATTATTACTCTGTGGTATCTCATAACTCTTCTGTGCTGGTGCTTGTGGTTTTTGTCTCGTTCCCTGTAGGTCACACAGGTCTGGGCTCCACACCGCTGTGGGCGTCCGTCCTTCACTCGGATTCTTCAGAGGCCACAGTGTGGCGTCCTGAGGCCACCAGTGCCCGTGGCTGGAGGGAGGCGACCATCTTTTTGGGCCGTATTCCCACAAGCTTCCAAATCCGTCTTCACTCACAGCGGTCAGAGGGGCAGAAAGGAGACGTGGCCATCGACCAGCTGGAGTTTCTGGACTGTGCTCTGCCCTGTGAGTCCCTGAAAATATCCCACCAACAATTAATATTAAGAAATTAATCAATTGTCAGTATTGGGATGTTGTTGTTATCTGTCTTTACATCACCAGTGCCGTTCCCTGGTAAAGAATGCTCAGCAGGGATGGTGAAGTGTAAGAACGAGGCCTGTGTGGAGCAGCGGCAGGTCTGTGACGGCAGCGATGACTGTGGTGACGGGAGTGATGAGGAGATCTGTGGTGAGAGGTCACATCGTCTGAGTCCCACCAGAGCCTGTGTACTTACCCAGAGATGGATGTGACTCACAATGCAAAATAAAACATGTACAAAACTAGTAACACATCTCCACAAAGTCCCAACAGCTGCACCAAATTCCACACACCCAGTCCTCTTAACAAACAACTATATATAAAATAAACTATATTATTAAAAATGATGGTTTTTGCACATTACACCTTAATTTAATATAAATTATCTTCTATTGTATAAAATGGTACAAACTGTATTTTTACATATTCTTATTTGGCCTTTTTTATTGTATTACAATAAACGTATCTTTAGCCACTTAGATTTTATTGTATACTCTTACCTACGTACAAGTATTTATATTTATTGCCATTGTCTTGGTCGGTATATGTTTTCTAGGCTGGAGTGACTGTAACAAAACTACATTTTTGTGATTCAGATTCTTCCGAATAGCCTTTGTGAATGTTTTTATACAGTTAACGTGAGTTGTGTGTGTGTTGCTGTGTTCAGAGGGCTTCCAGCTCTGTGACTTTGAGGACAGCCTGTGTGATTGGGACCTGAGGTCCTTGTCCTCACTGAAATGGGTGCGGACGAATCAGGAGAACATTTCCATCTCGGATCCTCTGAGAGGACCAGGCAGGGATCACTCCAACAACAGTGCAGCAGGTAACATTTCCCTATATATACAGAAACTGTGCTGTTCTTCTCTCTATCCTACTATTCCATACTATCATTATTATTATTGCAGGTTACTTCCTATACGTCACTGTCCCCGAGGGTGGTCTCTCAAAGGACTGGGCCGCTTTTCAAAGTCGTCTCCTTGATCCCACCAATAGTTCACATCCTTGCAAGGTGAGACCTTGATTCTTTCCTCCAATCAGAGAGAGTTTTACTCCTCGATTTCAACAAATACACTTCAAATATAACATTTAAATACAAAAAAAATAACAAAAAAAGACTGTTCAATGATTTTTGAACAGATTGAACATCAAATCTATTTTGACAAGTTTCCGCCGTCTGCCTGCTGTAGATGGTGATGTACACGCACCAGTTCGGGCCGAGGTCTGGCGGTCTGACGGTGCTGGTCGCTGAGACAAAGATCTACCCTGTGTGGAAGCGAGGTGGAGCCCTGGGTGATGTCTGGGTGAAGGCAGAGGTGGAGATTGTCACCAGCTTCCCTTTCCAGGTGAGTCCCTCTCCTCAGGTTGTAGCTATAATCACGATGCTGATTGTTGCCTGCAGTAAAAACATCTTTACAACTGAGACCTGTCCCTGATAAAGGGGAATAACAGGAAAATCATTAGAGATGGTAACATATTGTAATATATTCATAGTTTATAAAACAAATATAATCTGTGAATTTACATCCATGACGACGCATGTCAAGCTTTGCAAGGTCAAATTGAATTTTCTCTCCTTACAGATTTTAATAATGGCAGCAATCAGAGACTTTGCATATGGAGGTATCGCTGTCGACAGCATCACGTTGTCCCCTGAGTGCCGCAGATCATCTGGTAAACCTTGGTCTTCAAAAACCCATATATTCCTAATCAGCATAGAATCACCCTCTGCAGGATGATAACATACTGTCTCACGTTCTCTCCCCGAACAGCAAACTACACCATACCAAAATTTCCAGATTCTCCTGGAGACCCGTGTGCTGAACCCGACAAGATGTGCGATTTTAACCCGGACTGTCCGGGAGCGGAGGATGAGGCCAAATGTGGTGAGTTTCTGTTTTATCCTCCATTACGCTCAGTTATCAACAGGTCTGCAACGGTACAAGGGAGGAAAAGTATTAACTATTTGTTCAGGGCCAGTCAAAGCAGAAATAAAGCCTCTTATGTGACATCAGCTGCCAACAGAGAGTGACAGGTTGAAAGGTGTATGCTCCCCCCCGGGATCAACACCTATTGCTTTGTGTTATCTTGTGATTTGTGTGTTTCGTGTGCGAGGTCTTGTGACTGAATGAATCGTGTCTGCAGGGGATTTCTCGTCCGCTGGGGGCAGCTCAGGCTGGACTGACTCCAGCATCGGGAGTCAGGGTTGGGTGCTACATCAGAATTCCACATCCAAAGGTGCAGCTTCATTACATCACTCTCCTCAGTTTGCTCATTTCATTTCAAGTGTTTCAAAAAGATGTCTAATTTTATCGTCACATTTCCCAGAGGAGTACCTGTATGTAGCCCAGGCCCCCGGCCAGCAGCTGACTGACGCCCAGACTCGGACCCCCCTGCTGGGACCCTCTGGCCCAGCCTGCTCCCTCAGCTTTGATTTTGCTTTAACGGGAAATCCAGATCACATTGGTACGGCTGTTTTTTAGTTTTTACCACGTCTTCTTACTTCTTCCATTTTCCCCCTGACACACGACTCTGATCCTTCAATACGACTCTGATAACTTGTCTCTGCTGCAGGTGTGCTGTCTGTCAGGGTGATTGACAGCTTGCTGGGCTCGCAGCCTGAAACGTGGGAGTTCGCTGGGAAGACGGGAGCAGGGGAGGGGGTGTGGCAGCATGCCAGCGTAACTGTTGGAGCCAGGAAACATCGCTTCCAGGTCAGGATCGGCCCAATTCAAAAAAAATCTACTTATCAACACATATAGAGTATCAAAGTAAAATAACAGACCAACCCAGATACATTTAGATTTTTTTAACAGATTAAAAGTAAATTTACAAAATTAAACCATGGCAACGACTATGTTATGTTTGCATCCTCCTGCTGCTGCACCCTTGTTGCCAGATTTCAGTTTTTTTTACCAGATTTCCTTTCACTGTGTATTCCATTGCATTCCATTGCATTGTGTGTTTAGTCTTGGTATTTTCACGCTTTAGTCTTCTGCCATTTGCCTCGTTTTCTCTCGTCCAGCTGGTGTTTGAGGCTCGTGCTGTGAAACTGGGTCCGGGCTCCAAGATTAAAGTGACAAACGTTCGCTTCGTCGACTGTCACGCCGCTTATTTCCCATCTTCTCCAACCGGTGATTCTCATATTCACCGTACTGCACAATCCATATGTTCATATTTTATCTACAAATCTTTGATGGATTCTTCTTTCCTTTTTCTTTTGTCCAGCGCTGTCATGTAACTTTGAAGATGGACTGTGTGGATGGTATCAGGACAACAGTGACAACTTTGACTGGACGGTGAACAGCGGGATGGACCACACCATCGGGATCGGTGAGATACATGAATAGATTCATTAAAAACAGTGTATGCAAATTTAAAATGTCTTTTCCTGATTCTTTAAATCTCCCTTCCTGTCCCTCTAATGGTGTCCAGGTAAAAGCCTCGTCGTGGACATGTGGAATCCTTCTCTGCGCGGTTTGTTCGGACGCTTGGTTTCCTTCATGCAGACACCCGGTCAAACAGAATACTGCCTGTCCTTCTTCTACAAACTGTACGGACCCAACACAGGTGAGGGTGTGACTGTTATTGATAATAAAACAATCCTTATCTTTGACCCTGTCAATAATGTTCAATGTGAAATATGTAAAGTTAAAAGCAACAGGACCATATTTTTATTTGTGCTTTTCATCACAAACTGATTGAGAATGTTTTGACACCATCCTCCCCCCCACCTCACTGATTTCAGGTGCTCTTAATGTGAAGCTGCTGGATGACCACGGGTACGAGACCATCCTCTGGACCCGCAGCGGAGCTCACGGCAACACGTGGCACGAAGGACAATGTCCAGTACCGCACCAACTCACAAGCTTCCGGGTATGGACTAAATTCACTCTGAAAGTATTCATCAGTGTCTCAAACATCACAAAACGTGCCATTAAAAAAAAAAGGAGAGATAAAGACAGATTGTTCCGTTTAATTTCACTGCTTTACAACCTTTCTTCTACCCACAGCTGATGTTTGAAGCTGTTCGCTCCGGCTTTGACGGGCAGGTGGCCATCGACGATGTGGCGTTCGTGGCTCGTCCGTGCTCCGTGCCCAGGATGTGTTCCTTTGAAGGCCAGCGCTGCGGGTACAGCAGCTCGGGTGAAGTTCAGTGGCTCCACCGCAGTGGAAGCACCGCCACGATGGGCGGACCCACAACTGACCACACTCTGGAGACCGACCTCGGTGAGAGAAGATGGGATCAAACCACACTGAGGTTTTAATGTGTGAGCAGGAAGCTGATTAAAGTCAAACTGTGCTTCTCAGGTTTCTACATGATGGTGAACACCAGAGCCGACATTCTTCCCTCGGGGGGCACGGCGGTCCTCACCTCCCCCGTTCGTCAAGGAGCCACCAGGACAGAGTGTGTGCACTTCTGGTACCACATGGGGGGAGTGTATCCTGGTGAGGCCCCTTCACACACACAAAACACACACACAAGACCGAACAACACCATTTAACTGTGTGAACTTTGCAGGTTCTCTGACGGTGTACATGAAGCCGGCGAAGGGAGAGAGGGTGGAGATCTTCTCCAACAGTCTGAATCAAGGTGACGTCTGGCGCCATGGCAACGGCAACATCTCCAGCACCCTTGTGGACTGGCAGGTACAAGGGAGGAGGGAGGAGTGAGGAGTGAGGAGTGAGGAGTGAGGAGGGATGGAAATGCAGATGAATTGAAAAATTGAGTAATATGTCGATTGGATTAAATTCTTTAACATTTTATCATATCCTTGTTCATATTATATTTATTTGAAAACTATTGTTATGGTGATCAACCGGGCTGTGACTGTTCCAACTGACATTCAGTTGTCTAAGTTTTAAAGCCAATTAAAAAGCAGGACATGTTTTGTGTGAAGTTCGAACTGACAGTGTGGTGATTTTTGTTCTGCAGTTGGAGTTCGAGGTGATCGGAGCTGGAGGCAGAGACACCCACATCGCAGTGGATGACATCTTCCTTTCAGCGCACCCGTGTGACAATCAAGGTTTGTATGAACGTGACTTATCAAGAGAATCTGGTGCGGTTTCAGACCAGCAACAAAGAAAACATTCCAGCCACAAACTTAAAGCTGCTTCACATGTTGGAGACCTAGACCACATCGAATTAAAAGAATACACAATGCAAAGTATAGCGACATGATTCAAAGACGTTAAACAACATTTAAAAAAAGGTATTTATTTTTTAAAGCATTCTAATTTAAAAATAATCAGTGCACGGGGGTGTCCTCTTTGTGAGAGTGTCTTATTTTTGTTCTGTTCAATATGTCAGGTTCTAGGTGCAGTCTGGAGAGAGGGATGTGCAGCTGGAGCAACACGCACAACGTCAAAGTAGACAAACTGGACTGGGAGCTGACGAGTCATGAGACGGAGAAGCACTACTCCACCCCGACTGAAGATCACACTCTGGGCACAGAGAGAGGTGAAGCAGAGAAACAAGCTGTGTTCCGGTCTGTGTCAGTTAATCCAATAACATGTAGTAAACACATGCACTGAAGTGTAAAATAGACCCCCTTCCCTATCTTCTTTCTGCCAGGTCACTTCCTGTTCTTTCCAAGCAGCGATCGTACGGCAGCCAATCAAAATGCTCAGCTGCTGAGCCCTCACCTGCCCCCGACCAAGGACACCTGCCTGAAATTCTGGGTTTACAAACCTTTCTCGTGTAAAGATAAAATTTCTACCATCCCACCATTACTGGTTGGGACAGTACAGTTATCAATAAACCTTCAAGGTGTTGTCTGGACGTGTGTGATTTACTCTAAATGTGTTGTTTTGTAGCGGACAACCAGCTGAGGGTGTCGAGGATGACTGATGGTCTTCTGAATGAGCTGCTGGTGGTGAACGAAGTGGGAGGACTGTGGAAACGCTTCAACATCAACATCACGTCTACTGAGGAATACCAGGTCCGACTCTCACACTTAATACACTGCATCATATGAAGAAAGTGGCTGTAACACGTTTCTAACACGCGACAGACAGTATCACGTGTAGAAAAGAGATCAATTCATTCCTGTTTCTGTTGTTAACAGATTGTGTTTGAAGGAATCAAAGGCACTTTAGGCTTCATCGCTCTGGATGACATTGAATACACCATCGGGATCAACTGTGCTAAAACAAATTCAGACACGAGTAAGTGCTCCCATCCAAAACAAAAATGTGTGATATGCTCAATTTGTCAATTACCAGGACTTTTTAACTGCCTTAACATGCAAAACCAGATTCTCTGCCTTTCAACTGAGTTTATAACCATCATTTAAACATGTTCCCATTGTCCTCACCCCGCTGTCTAGTAGAACCAGAAACTGATAGTTATCCATCTCCCCTGCAGCCTCACCAAAACAAGACAACGCAGGAGGGATCGCAGCCTCCGTCATCGTGGTCCTGCTGATGATCGCCACTCTGATCGCACTGCTGGTTTACTACCTGCGAACTCGCCAGAGGTTTGAGGCTGCGTCCGGTCGATCCTCATCTTCCACAGGAGGTGGTTTCAGAAATGAAACATATGAACCAGACCTCACTGTGAGTTCACTCAAGAAATTACTCAAGCGAAAACAAAGGCTATCGGTCTTGAAAGCGTTTGGTAGTGAAACTCTCTGTCCACAGACGAAGCACACAGAGAATATCAGGGTAGATAAGAGGAAGATTAAATCAGAACATTGACAAGAAGAAAGATAAAATATCATGAATTATCTATTTATTTCACATGAATGAACTTATGACCTGGATTATCATGTGTATTATTTTAGGAAGACCGTGTGATAGTATCATCTATTCAAAACCATCCAATGGCCGCTGGGTTCAATAACATCACTGTGAGTATATTATACCCTCTACTTAACATGATTAATGATTAACTGTTATCTCTTTTTGTCGCCGTTGACTCGTCCTGTTGTGTTTCTGCAGTTCTCTGCTGATGACAGAGAGGTGGAGGTGGCGTAAGGCAGGTGCAGCGGTCGTCCTGCCGCCCAAAGGTGGCTTCGTGGAAATGAGGCGATATCACAGCAGAAGAACTGCTTGTGTCGCCCTTACATGACACACACACACACACACACACACACACACACACACACACACACACACACACACACACACACACACACACACACACACACACACACACACACACACACACACACACAAACACACACACTCGAGGCTCGCAGCTCTCTGCCTGTCGACGGACAGATGGAGGTCAGAACGAGGACTTCAGATGTGTTGTGGATGGAAATTTGTTTTAAATTTCTTTAAAATCGAGATTGGACGTAACCCATGATGGCAGATGTGACGTGTAAGGAGGTTCTCAGAGAGCCAGGTTAAATGCAACCTGTCTGAATCACGTTGGTCTGGTTTCTGAAAAATTTAGCAGGTTGAGCTTCTTTCTCGTGGCTGAAGTGACGTGTCACTGCAGATTTTGTACTCAGCCTGTGAAACCAGTTGTATCGTGTTTTCTGTGGCTCTGTCAACATATATTTGCTGATTCATCACCCAGAAATCTCAGCCTTACAAGAAAAAGCCTGAACCTGGGGTGGAGCGCAGCGAGAATCTAATGAAAGATCAAGTTGTGTTATGGGAGGAGACCTTGAAGGACAAAGCTAAGTCAGTGATGTGTCCCTTTACAGAGGAAGGAGACAGAAAAGATGGACGATAAAGAGACTAGTGGAAAGTTTAAAAAAGTTAAGAGAGGAAGAAGAAGTGTTTGGAAGAAGACTGTTGTACGGTTCACTAACTTTGCTGTGAAACATGAGATAATTGATCTGTAATGATGAATAAATTAAAGTTGAGCACTGAAACATTGAGTATTTTTTTTGTGATCTTTAGGAGAAATAAAATGTGTCGTGATCATCATTCTTCACTTTTTTCTTGGTATTTTATGGGTGGTTTAAAAGTTTTTGCTATAACTTAAAGCATAAATTATCAATCAAGAAAAAGAGACTAAGAACTTTAACTATAACTATCATTAGTATCAATTAATAATTGTCTAGTTGCATTTTCTCCACTTTAGATTTATTGTTTTTCTATAATCTTTTTTAGTCGGTGATGAGGCAGAACGGTTCAGCATCTATATCCTAAATTGTATTTTAGAGCATATCATGTATAAATCAGTTAATTGTTGATGATGAGAATAATCTATATCATTTTTCATTCATTTTCAATGGATGGATGTTCTGATAATGATAACATTAAAGGGGGTCCTGCATGCTCTTAATGTGAAGCTCCCTGCGTGGCTCTGATTGGCTCAGTTCATGTTTCGGATGAGCTGATGACGACATCCTCCCCCTAGCAACGGTTGCGTCTCTACGGCAACATCATCTGATGTCCCCTCTCCGCTGTTGCCACCGTGGCTCTCATCTGTTGCCAGTGAGACGGAGAGAAATGATTGCGGAGGATGGAACAGCAGCAGCAGCAGCAGCAGCAGCAGCGGCAGCCTGTGACCTGCGATGCCTGAAAGTTTAAGTGGAAACAGGGCAACTCCTCCTCCTCCTCTTCCTCAGCATTAAGGAGCCTCTCTCATCTGCACCGTTTTGTTTTCCTGAATGGATCCCGCCGTGCTCATCTTCCTCTTGTACGTGATGATCGCGCACGAGCTGGTCTGCGGCTGGATGCAGCACCGGAGGCAGGGCTGCAAGCCCCGGAAACAGGCTGCAGGACCTCTGCTGTGCTCAAGGTGTGCATGTGCATGTGTGTATCTGTGTGTGTGTGTGTGTGTGTGTGTGTGCATCTGATGGGCTGGGGTATAGGTATTATTAAGTATGTGGAGACCTTATACAGTCCACACACTATAGGGACATGCCCCCCTTATGTGGACATGAATAACTAAATTGTGAGGTGAAGACATTTTTAAAGGTTAGGGTTAAGATGTTTTAAAGGTTCAGTGTGTAGAATTTAGTGACACCTAGTGGTGAAGTTGCATGTTGCAGCTGAATACCTGTACCCTATCCCTCCTCTTCCAAACATGACAGAGAACCCGTGGAAACCTTCAGTTGTCATAAAAACTCAAAAGGTGTTTAGTTTGTCCCGTCTGGGCTACTGTAAAAAACATGGCGGCCTCCATATAGAGGACCTGCTCCATATAGATCCTTTTCACCTAAATCTTACACACTGAACCTTTAAGGTGCGTCCACTTCTTATGGGGACTTGTCTTAGAGTCTTAAATCAATCAAGAAAGACATTTTTGAAGGTTTGAGTTAAGGTGTCTTCAGCCGATTCAACAGTCGATATTTTGGGGCTTCTGGTAAAGACAATGGATATTCAGGACAAAACTCAGTCTTCCATTGGCCGTACACTGTTTCATTTAACAGAGGAGTTGAACATTTCTTTACACACATGGTAATTCAGTCTTTCCTTTCCTTTTTTAAAATCCCCTGTGCTTCCTCCACAGTTCCCAGGTGTGTCAGGGAGCCCGGAGGGCGAGCAGCCAGTCGGTAAGGACCGACAGCGGCGGGAGAGACACGAGGAAGAGCGGCCGCATTGTGAGAAAAGCCTGACGAAGAGAGCTGCCAGACATATGAGGATAATTGTCGAAGACCTATGTGTGTGAACTTGTGTGACAGTCTGATCCAAGTTCATGGCACATTTGACAATTGAACAATTACTGTGGATATTTTTGTAACATCAACCATTTGACGTTTTCACCACATGGACTTTTAGGCCAAAAATGCAGCATTTTTACTTTGACAAATGTTTTATTGCTGATTTCCCTTTGTCCTTGTTTGAGGTAAATGACGACTAAATGTGAGTTATCATGAGCATCTTGGATTCTTTGTATTGGTCTGTGATTCACCATAGAACCATGTGCAGTGTAAAGTCAGGGATTGTTTGTCATGTTTTTCCTCCTGTTCTCTGTCTCTCAGTGAAGTAAACTATCAAATAAAGAGGCAACAAAAAAAAAACTTTCTTACTTTGTTCAATCAATCAATCAAATCAGGCTTTAACAAGGTGTTTTTGTTTTGAGTTTGACTAACGTGGTAGGAAAGTCACAAGTTGCTCCGAGCAACAACAAAAAATGTTGGCAACAAAAGATGTTGAAGGGGGAAAATAACCACTGTAAAAAGTCAGGTTTGTAATATCAAGCAGGGTAATAAGGGACAAACAAAATGGTAATTCATCCCTATTACTGGCTGGAACCAGCGCAGTGCCTGTTCGTAACCTGCCTGTTTGACCTGTGGTGATCTGCAGTGAGTGACTTTAAAAGCCGGCTGCACGATTCAGTCTGCAGAAGCTGAAATGCTTTGTTTCCTGTGGTTGACCTCAAGTGAACAGCTGTTATACTGCTGTTTGTATTTGTTGTCTGGCTGTTGGGAACAATGTTCCGTGTCTTAAGAACATTATGTTACTTAGATAACGAGCAGTGGAATCCTGCACTGGAGGGAAAAACAAAACCACATGCACTGAAAGTATGCTGTGCATCGAGTTTGTTTAGTTTTGATAATATATTAAGACGTCTTGATGGGGAAATTACCTCCAAGCATAAACAGAGTGAAGGTATGAACTGCTGCCGCCTGCTTGATCAGTTCGTCTCATAGGGTTTAACATGATTTAGCATCCTCTGCCTGTATCACAACGCAAACAAACAACCTACGACTCCCACATTCACACCTAGAGTCAATTTAAAGTCTCTAATCCACCTGACCCCAATCTGCAAGCTGGGATTCAAACCAGGAACCCTTTTGCTCTGATGCGACCACACCACCATGCCAGAGAGGAAATAATGATCCATAAATTCGCCCTAAATAAAGTTTAAAAACAGTTCCTGTTTAACACAAACCTGTTTATCACTTCTTGAAAACCTGTTATTCTACAACACTTTGTAAATTGTTTGATTCGAGGCCCTGGAGGCCCCGGAGCGTACTCTGCATGTGTCTCTAGCTGGCTCCGCACATCACACACTATTAAACACACCATCCCGCCGTCCCATGTGAACTGTCCTGTTTCTGTAGGAGCTGTTGAATTTCCGCCCTCCTGGCTGATCTCAGAACGACTGACCTGACGGAAACTCGTCTCTAATTGTGTTTAAGAAGCTGCGAGACTCTCGGCTCAGCAAACGGCAGACGCTATCAGCAGATGGCTTCTCCGGCACAGGTGGGCGCTCATTACCATTACTCGTGGGAGTTCACTGTTGCCTCAGTGCAGCGAATTCATTGACTCATTGTTTTTATTATGAAAGTGGGTACAGGTTACATATAATATTAAAGATTTAAGTGTTTTATAAGTGCTGATAATCTAAACAGCGTGGATGATTATAGTAATAATAATAATAATAAGTACAGTTATACATTTTATTTCACGGTGCCTTTATAGACACCTTATATCGTAAAGAAATAAATAATTCAAGTTAAAAGCATTCAAATTAGATTAGGAGACATAAACACCTTTCAAATCTTTTTTGTCAGATGTTTCAAACATTATCCCAGTTGCTCTAACTCAGCATGAACGATCATAATAATCACATTATTTATACAGCACCGTTTTAAAAAGTAAAATTTAGGACAGAACAAGCAGAAACAGGACACTCAGGGGTAAATTGCAAAAATGTATTCACACTGATGACAATTAATGACTAAGAGCAATAAGAAGACAGCGTCATGTAAAAGCAAATAAAACCAAATAAACATAAGCATTTAAAACGTAAAAAATCTATAAAAGACAACATCAAATAAAGTCAGGTATGTAAAAGTGGTTTTCATGAAGTGATATACAAAAAAGAAGTGACTCGACCTGGTTTAATTTTATCTGATGACATCTCTGTATGCAATGGAAACAAATAAAGCGAGGAGGAGACCTGCGGTTAAAGGTGTAGCTGTTTGAATAGTGTTTGAATACGTGAGAGGACACGTGGCTCTGTGACATCAGCACAGTAATTTACAGCCCAGTTAAATACCACAAACTGGTTCAGGCACAACACACACGAAGCTGCCTGCTAGATACTAACACCTGAAGTCACCTGCGACGCAGTAAGTCCAAATATATTATGTTATGAGTATACTATGTAAATATTATTTTTAGATTTATTTGTTTATCAAAACTCTTAATATCTTTATTTATTTTTTGTTGCTTATATTTTGACATTTTATAAATGTTTTCATTCTCAGGTTTCAGGTCACAGTTTTGTATTTAATTAGAACACAACGTTTATATGTTGCTGAAAGAAATTGAAAGAAAACTAAGCAAAGACTTTTGCTTTTGTGTGTATTTTTTGTGTATATATGTAGAATTTAAATCCATTAAATTTAATTTAGCATAGTATTATGATATGATGAAGATAAGTTATGTATGCATTGGATTTGTTGAGCAATAAAATTACAATATAATAATAAAATCCATGGTCATCCATGAACCAGAAATCAACCAGTTGCCTGTTTTTCTCATTCTTATTACAGTAATTGTAGGAATCATGCTACAGATTTGTATCAGTAGTAAAAGAGAACAACATGAACAGTTTCTCTCATTCATTCAGTTTGTTTGATTTTGTCTTTGCTTCTTTTGAACATTCCCTGTGAATACTCTCATAAATCCAGCTGAGATTAACTAAATAAGGTAAAAGAATCAACCTTAATAACCTTTTGACTTTGTGTGAAGGAGAGAAGAATTATGTTCATGTTCTTGTGAAAGCCTTGCACGTCCAGGTTTGGTATTTGGTAGGAGGCAGGTTGTGCGAGGAGGAAGAGGAAGTAAAGAACAAAAAGGAAAGGCCCAAGAACAGAAGGGATGAAAAATGGTGGTGAACTGAACCTTTACTGACAAATGAAAACATAAACAACAGACGCTTAACGTCTGTATTGTTTTCTCTGTCTGAAGGAGAACATGGCATCGTTGTCACTCAGCTCTCGCCTCAACAAGAGCCTGCGTCAGCAGTACCTGAACCTGCCTCAGGAAGGGAAGTGCCAGGTCACCTACATCTGGATCGACGGCAAAGGAGAAGAAGTTCGTGGCAAGACCCGAACCCTGGACACTGAGCCGAAAGGCATAGAGGGTAAATGGCCTACTTACTTGGTGATTTATTAGTTATCTCAAAATTTAATCAACAGGCCCACATTTTTTAAATTCAATGAAAGATCTTTAACCTAGCATGGAATAATTAAAAAGGTAAAACCATTAAATTGGATCACTTAGTCTGCCCTTCCATTCAGTTTGTGAGGAATTATTAAGTGGGCTCAGATAGAAACCTTGTGGACAGGGAGTACCAGAGCACGCCTTCATTGTACACGGCACACATGAGTAGATCCTGTTGAAACAACAGGTTTAGCTGGAGAACAAGCATTTGCTACTGCTGTAATTCCTTTGTTCAAACACAGAGGGACTCGCCACTCGCTGAGATACAATTTCTAAATCATTCTGTCACTCGTAAACACACTGACAATATTCAAAGACTGGAAGAAAATAAATCGGAGGTATGTTGGTGGGTGCAACAAAGCCAACAAAGGAGGGTGGTTGCTGCAGCAGGCCGGACAGGAGAGAGCGTGAGACTGCTTCATGAGCAGGTATGAGAAGATAACATTCCCAAAATGAGGTGTGGGCGGACACATTGTTGTTACAAGCTGGTTGTTTGCCAAGTTCAATCTCTTCAACTTAATTGCAAATCTCCATGACCTTGCTGAACCTAGTGTCTGATGCAGTTAAACTAGAAAGAGAGCTTTAAATGTCTGAATGGAAAACGTCTGTGGTCTTACGAGCTAGAGATTGGTGAAAAACCAGGTCTGAATTTACAAGAGATGCTTTTTGTCATACTATTCTGGGTTAAATCGTCTTCTCAGAAATCCCTGAATGGAACTTCGATGGCTCGAGCACGTACCAATCAGAAGGCTCCAACAGCGACATGTACATCAAGCCCGTCTGCATGTTCCGGGACCCATTCACCCTCGACCCCAACAAACTGGTGCTCTGTGAAGTCTTCAAATACAACAGCTTGCCTGCAGGTACTTTCTTTTTTATAGCACGATTTACTGCTTCTTGCTCAGTTCGCTCAGGACAAACAAGCTCTCGTGGTTTTTGCCTTGCTTTCTAGAAACTAACTATCGGGCCAGCTGCGAAAAAGTGATGCAGAAGGTCAAGGAGCACTGCATCTGGTTTGGTATGGAGCAGGAGTACACGCTGTTAGGAATAGATGGACATCCCTTCAGTTGGCCCGCACAGGGATACCCACTACCCCAGGGTGAGTGACCTCCTCTTTGGAACATGGGTATTATAAACTGTAATACTCTCTGGCCCTTGATCAAGCTAAACAGCTGCAGAGCCACCAGAACAATATGATTTTACCACATTTATAACTGCAGACTTGATCGAATATTAAAGTGGAAAGCTCGTATGAAAAATATAATATATTTATTCATTTATTCTGTCATTTTTGCTTAAATTTTCACTTTCCACCTTGTTCCCCACGTTAAGGCCCTTACTACTGTGGCGTGGGGGCAAACAACGCGTATGGACGAGACATCGTGGAGTGTCACTACAAGGCCTGCCTCTACGCAGGGGTCAAAATCTACGGCACCAATGCTGAAGTTATGCCATCTCAGGTAAGTGTCAGCGTTATTCTAATAAACAGGAGAGTGTTCATATCGGCGTGATTATCCACCAAAGCTTTACACTTCCCCTCCAATGTTCCCTTATTGACTATGTTGCATCTTCTGACTTCAGTGGGAGTACCAGGTGGGCCCCTGTGAGGGCATTGCGATGGGCGACCATCTGTGGGTCTCACGCTATCTGCTGCACCGCGTGTGCGAAGACTTTGGGGTCGTCGCAACGCTGGACCCCAAACCAATGAAGGGCAACTGGAACGGCGCCGGTTGCCACACGAACGTCAGCACCAAGGAGATGAGGGAAGACGGGGGACTGGAGTGAGTCAAACTTAAAACCTGCTCCGGCAGTAACTCAATCATGCATCAGTACTTTAGTAATTTTAAGTATAAATGTCAGTTTTTGTTTTTCAAGATTATTTGTATTAATGTTGTGGTCGCTTATAGTTGCTGAAA
Organism: Verasper variegatus; assembly: GCA_026259375.1. Lineage (NCBI taxonomy): Eukaryota > Metazoa > Chordata > Actinopteri > Pleuronectiformes > Pleuronectidae > Verasper > Verasper variegatus. The sequence goes on along the minus strand of CM048060.1, from coordinate 17,957,100 downwards.
CATTCTCTACTTCTTTACTTGTGTCCTTATTTTTGACTGTATCTGTATTTGCAGTCACAGAAACAGGGCAACAGACACCAGCTTATCAAACTAACACGTTCATTTTGTTTAACTTTTAATTTAATCTCTACATTTCATAATATTTAAAAAATACAACTGTTTTATTTTTTTTTATTCTTTATCAGAGGTTTTTTCACTGTGCACTTCCTGCTCGGCACCAGACGACAGACAGACACCGTTAGAGGATAATTGGTGATCCTCAAGAGTGTGTGGCTGCTGAAGAGTGAGACATTATCCCTCAGGAGTTCAGGGAGCAAGAATAAAATGACTCCAAATGAGATCTTATGATACTTGGCTTCTGCTGGATGTGTAAATAGGAGAGATGGGACGTGTTAAAAAGTTTCAACATTGTTTCCAAAACCTGTCTCTGCTGCCCCCAAGTGCTGAGATTGTCAGGTTTTCATTCACAGGAAAAAATGTGGCAGGACGCAGCCACCAGTTGATGTTTGTGGATATCACAGCAGGTTTATATATATGAAAACTACATTGGACCTCAGTAGAGCACCAAGGCCCCACAGTGCTTGAAACCACATTCAAATTCAATTAAAAAAAAAATTGAATTAAATAGCATAAATATCAGTCACCTCAATGCTGAATCCGTCCCTTGATCCATATTGGCACCAAAATTGAATGTGTTCTTCATTGGGTCCAGTCCCACCCCGCCACGAAGTTTCATGAAAATACGTTGAGTTGTTTTTGCATAATCCTGCGAACATACAAACTATTTGTCCACACATTCACCCTTTCTGTTTCTCTGCTGACAGATACATCGAGAAGGCCATCGCCAAACTAGAAAAGAGGCACATGGAGCACATCAGCCTGTATGACCCTCATGGAGGCCGGGACAACATGAGACGTCTCACGGGTCGCCACGAAACCTCCAGCATCGAACACTTCTCTGCCGGGGTGGCCAACCGCGGTGCCAGCATCCGCATCCCTCGCCAGGTGGGCCAAGAGAAGAAAGGCTACTTCGAGGACCGCCGCCCTGCATCCAACTGCGACCCGTACGTTGTGACAAAGGCCATCGTGTGCACCTGCCTGCTGGATTCAGACGAGCAGGGCAGTGGGAGTGAGGTGGAGATAAATGTGAGTTCACCTGAGATGGAGTCTTGAAAAGCTCTAAGGAAAGTAAATGAAGACATGCACACTTAGTGATCAGTGTATTTATTGAAGTGTAGATGTAAATGTGCACAGAGAGTCTCCAGAATCTCCAGTACTGTAACTGTCCTTAGAATAGAGGAAATGATGATGTTCTGCACTGCAGCTGTATCGATGGATGTGTTGTGGTTAATCTGTACCTGTCTCTGCTCTTTCTGGCTTTCTTTGCAATAGACAAAATGTCAACAAAGGTCAAAATATAAATTAACCAATAAATCAACATAAGCTAAATATTGTCATTATTGTCTTTTACGTTTAAGAGTTCAGGTTTTCAAGTGTGTGACAGTGTTTTCTGAGAGTTTATTTTATCTTATATATTATTCGGTCTTTATTGTCACATTACAAAGTGACCCCCGAATATAAGTTACGGAATATACACAGAATATATTTATGTTGAGAAAGTTATCATACTTATAACACATCTATTTGGTCATCGCATCTATAAGATGATTCTCGTTTACATTTTTAGAAAACTATCCTTTATGATACACTAAAAAAGCTTGGTTGAGGATGTAAAGCGGGTTGTCCAATAACCAGAAGTTCAGTGGTTTGATCCCCGGCTCCAATGGACACACAAATTGCACACACTCGATTTTTTCACCAAGATCTCACAATGTCTATTCCTTGACATGAATCCGAATCAAATTTAATGGGCTCTTCCTTGAATCATGTCCCTTCTGTCCACCAGGTTTTGTGATAATCCATCCTGCAGTTATTCTATAATTCTGCAAACTAACAGACAAACAAGCACAGATGAAAACACAACATCCTTGTAGTCATCATAACATAGATGACTTCCTTATTTCCTTTTCCATATTTCTACTATAGGAACTTGTTGTGTAGGATTGTTCGGTCTCGGTGGAGGCATGAGCTCTGCTGAGTGACAGTGTAATTACGGATGTGACTGATATCTGTCAGTTGTCCATCAGGTGGAGCCACACATTCAGTTCTCATCTCACTACATCAGTTACATATGTGCAGTTCACCCATCAGACCTGACAGGAGGTCAGAGCAACAAAAAAAGATGGAGCAGAAAAGACATGAATGAGGCCGTGACGTCATCACACTCTCATCACTGGCACGGGTTCACCGCAGCCTGATGCTCGGCATACTTGACATATGGCGTCCGCGTCGTTATCCTCTTACTTCCTGACATATGATCCTCCCTCGCATTCAGCCTGGCAGTGTCAAAGTGACTCATCACCCAAACTGTTTGACAGGAGACTTTGCAACATGACCAAAGCAAAACAAAAAATGACGATTCTATAGACCGGCTCAGATGCCACAGCATTCCAGATCTCCATGGATACAGGCAGTAGCTTGGCAACCGTGGTGTTTGTCTGTCGTCATGGAAACATACGTCTCAGAGCTTTTTTAGCAGCCTGGTGAGAGGATGACAAAAAGAGAGGAAAAGATAAATATCTGTCTTTTCTGGTAAATGCAACATTTTAAAGCTGCACAGTGAAAACTATCTGAGTGAAGAAAATAGGATTAAATATATTTTCTCTGTGAGTTTTTAATGCACCACAGCCCAAAACTTTCACATCTGCTTCAGCCATTGACGATGTACGTTCGAGTACAGAAATTGACAGGAAGTGCCGTTGGCCACGGGAAGTGACCATAGAGATGGGAAGTGGTTGAGGTCGTGTGATGTACTGTGAGACATTTTAAAGCTCAAACTGTATTGTTGTGGTGTGAGTTTGATCTCGGGCTGGAAAATGCAAACTCAAATTGGTCCCCTTCAGATTGTGGTGTGGATGAAAACTTTGGCTCCATAATGCAGAACTCCACCATGCTGGACAGGAAATGGTGTAGACTTTAACTTCCTGCTCTGTGGTGCCGCATGTGGACGAACCGGTAGAACCAAAATGCATCTTTTAATAGGTGAGGAATGTGCCTGATGTACAACATTTCCAGGAAGGTGCATCGTAACACAGAGGAACTACTGTACAAGAGAACTGAGATCTGAACTGAAATTAAAATTAATTAGGGAAACAACATCAGCAACAATGGTACATCCAAAGGTAAGATACGATAAGATGCACTTTATTGTCTGTCCGTCTATTCTGCAGTTTCGCAAGGTTAAAGTAGTCTAATTAATCTTAGTTAAGAATATTTAAGATTAACTAAATAGATAAGTACCACTATTAATAGCTATAATAACAATAACAATGGTACAGATTTATATTTTGAATGACACTTGTTGGAGGAAGTTTGTGGAAATATTCGTCCACATCTATTCTTATTATGACCTTGATATCAGTCAAAGATCATAAAAACGCCGCATGAAGAGTTAAATGATTAAAAAATAAAAAACATGCAGATCTGATCCCTCCCTCCTGCGAGTCAACAGCCACAGTGACGTCAGTGGCGTGCACGGGAGCGCGCGGCAGCAGGTGAGTGCGCGGCGTCGCCTCCTCTGTGCCGGAGACGCAGCGGCGGAGCGGCGCAGCGGCGGAGTCATGGGGAAGCTCCAGGAATTTGACATCACGTTCAGCAGCAACAAGGTGGTGTACGGCCCCGGAGAGTCCATCGGCGGCACCGTGAAGATCCGGACCAGCAACCCGCTGCAGTACAAAGGTGAGGGGGCGGCCGTTGTTCTCGTTCGGTTCCGGCCGCGAGTCGCCCGGTTCGCCCGCGGTGCGCGCGGATCCAGGGAGGACAAACTTTCCGCCTCCGGGGTGAGCTCGCACGCGGGGCGGACTGGCTCCGGGGCTCCGGGGCTTCGGTGCTGTGCGCTCCCCGGCTCTTGTGCCATTTCAGCCGGTCGGTGCCGCCTGGCAGCCGCTGAGAGGAGAAACCCACATCCTGCAGCACATCCTGCCGCCGACTACATGTCGCTTCCATGTATTGTTTTGTTCACGAAGCGTAGAGAATGTGAACAACAGGTGTTAAGAGACTTTATTTCCCTTTTTTAAATAACGATCTTCTTGTGTTTGTTGTGTGTGTGGACGGGAAACTAAAGCGTTTACTGTAACTCAGGGCTGGGCTTTAGAATAATATCAATAACGATGACAGCATAGTTTAAATGTAATGACATAAGATACTGGTTCAAGTGATGAATTCAAAAACTAAATACAGTTTGAAATGGCATCAGCAACAATGAGATAACCAAAGTTCAAGTTGTCCAATTAATTTTATTAAGAAGTATCGTTATTATTATATATAAGTGTACAACTGAATTATATGTGTCATAATAACACAGTTACAACACATGCAGTAATTGATCGAACTCAGATTTGTAAAATCTTTTGCCGTTTGCTGCCGTTTTTAAAACACAAAATGAATAATAATTATCGCGATAATTATCGATATCGACTCACGACATGTATCTTGATATATATCTTTTGGGGCCGTGTCGTCCAGCCCTGCTCTTACATCTCACAGAAACTCCTGGAACTAGTTGGTAATGTGGGGAGAAGCAGGTCGTGGAGAGCGGCTCTCGGAGTTACCACGGATGCTCACAAAGAATCCATTGTGTGTAAAGTGATCCTTGTGGGGATTCTTCCCTGATAATGGGGGTCTGCTCTCAACTTCAGCCAAAGCACTTTTTCCAGGAGAGTCTGGCTCGGAGGTATGTTAATTGACTGGGTCTGCAAATAAAGAGCGCCGCTGTAAAGTGCACTGTTGTTTAGGGGATTTCTGTTGGAAGGAGAAGGCTTTAAAAAGTTCATGTTTCATCATCGGTGCGTCACAGGAAGTGCTCAAAATTAAAAAGAAAAGGAAGGGAATGCACAACGCAGACACAATAATGGGACGGCTTCTCGTTTCGATGCGTTTTATATGAGTGAAACAGCAGAAGAATAATATAGATTTAGCCAAATTTAAATGTTTTGGATTCCCAGTTCCACGTGTTGGTGTCATAGAGTGATTCATTTGTCATAATGCACTGGCTGACCTGGAGCAGATGGCGTTGCTGCAGCGGTCAGAGCTCCTGCTGAGCTCCTTTACACTGTAAGGTCACGCGACTGTCGCCCATCTGTACTTGATACCGAGCGTTATTCCTAAATTCAAGCCCCGTGGTGCTGGATGCTGTGGCGCGTGGTGGCTTGAAGAGCATCCAGGCAGCTGGGGGAGCTTCTCCAAGTCAGAAGAATAACAGTAGTGATGCTGACAGTTGAATGACGATGAGGTGATAGACGGGGACAGAGTCTGTCCGTTTACTTTCGTTTCATCGTAATGTGTGAAAAAAATCTGACTTCACACCTGCAACAAAGTGTGAAAGGCCGCTGTGTTTTCAGTTGTCAGATCCTGCTTCAGCCAGACGCCTGTGCCTTCACCCTACACTGCCTCAGGGATGGTTTTACCTTGATAGTAAACCCAATTTACTGTTTTCAAAACAGTATAGTAGGAAAATGGCGATCGGAGAGCAAATACCTCAACCTCGTTAAAGAAAGTGAAAAATACATCCTGGATCTGCCTGTTTTTCCAGATCTGCTCCAAAATCGAAATCTTCCTCCTGCAGACTGTTCATAAAAATGGACGTAGACTCTTGATCCAGAATGTGAAGCCAATGCGGAAGTGCCCGGAAACCTGTATTCTCTCTGACGAGCAGAGGACGACTCCACTGGTTGTCAAAGAAGCCTGTTTCTATAGAGGTTTATGGCAGTTTGCAATCCAATGGTTGGCGGCGTCGTGGTAGGTTACCACCATGGTTCATTCTTCTGTCACGACCTTCCCCCTCCACAAATTGTCATGGAAACCGGTTGAGTAGTTTTTGCGCAATCTTGCTCAAAGACAAACAACGATGAAAACACAACGACCTTGAGTCTTATCCGTGGATAAATATTTAAGTAAATTTTCTCTGCGCCGACAGTCTGTCAAACTTCCACAAAGGGCTTCCTCTCAACAAGAGAGTTTAGCTTATTCAGCCATGATGAATGTGAATTTACTGGCATGCTGCTGAGTGCAGACCACAGTGTGTGTGGCACCGAGGTGTTCTTCTCATTCATCATCTGGTGTGGCGGTTTCTGTATCACAGAATATTCTCACTCGCGTTTCATCCCCTGAATGAAACTAAAGGTTAAAACGGAAGTTTTACATGAGGTGGTTGTTTTGTCAGTTTTCAGTTTTTCCTCCACTGACTCCTCCTGTACTGTAGTCGAAGAGCCCTGTGCTCCGTCTCAGGCTTTCAGAGCATCTGTTAATGTGCTGTAAACGCTGAGGCTGCATTATGTGCCCTGTGACACACCCCTCTTAACCATGGCTGCCGATGACTGCATCAATCAGATGGCTTGAATCACGCTGCAGCAGGGAAGTGTGGGCAGGTCGACTTTGTTCAAGTGGCAGGATTTCCTGTTTTTGTGACCTGTGAGGAGAGCAGTCGTCGGCCTGACTTTTATTACCGTGAATGTTTCCTCGTGTAATAGATTATTGGGCTTTTATTTGATTAAGGACGCCTCATGAAGGCAGTTGATGAGGTTTTTACTTCACAATCGGAAGAGAGCGTTTCCATCCTGATTGTAGAGTTGAGCATAGCAGGAAAATGGCCATTTGACACCTGTGGAGCTTAAATTAGCTGATAGACACAAAGTTAATCATCAACATTTCTCCTGGTTCAGTTACGGTTCCCACTCCTCGTCCTGACAGCGGATGTTCCCGTCCAGGAAACTGATAATTTGATATTTAGGGTCTGTCTGCACTTTATCAAAGTGCACAGTTAGGTGTGCGTTTGTGTTGTGGCTCCAAATGACCTGTATGAATTCTTCTTTATTTGCATTGCTGTGGGAGTTGGGTGTGTTCACAGTTACCAGGTAGGAAGGTGAAATAAACACAGACAGATATTAATAAACAGATCCAGGCCTTCTGAATCCTCAGCCTCACTGTATTATTGATGATGGAGACCATTAGACAGCATCTGTATTGATTAGCTTTGAGCAGAGCCATGAACGCATGAATGAAAGGACTCGAGTACGCCACTCACACACATTACTTACATTAATGTTGAACCTGCCCTACAGCTCCGTTCAGCCACTTACCTGTATCCAGACATAATGTTCTTATTGGATGATCGTGCAGAGTTTGCAGCAGCAACAGCCAGAAATATGGAGCAAATATTGTTGAAATAGGACTTGAGTGTGTTAATGTAGAGAGTTGTGTAACTGTATCTCAATCCATGTGTGCGTAATCAGATCTTTAAATGTTTTAATGTTTTTGTAAGTGCTTTCTGAAATAGGCAAAACCTAATTTTGTGAAGTCATGGCGATCGCTGCCCTTTTGACTTTTGACCTCCAGTCAGTTCATGTTTGACTCTTTGGGTCCAAGTTGTACCAGATTTGAAGAAGTTCCCTCACTCTGCTCCCAAGGTATCTCGTTCTTGAGAGTCAGACAGACAACCTGAAAAACATAATGCCTCCAGCTATGGCTTCATTAAAAACACACCTACTTCTAAGCCGGGCATAGCTCTGTGTTAATGGTGATGAGTTATAGATTCGAGGTTAAAGAGGGCGTAGCCAACCTGTCTGTTCTGTTCAGCCTCCTCTTGTTTCTCGGTCGGCCTCCTGGCTCTTTGCATGATGTATGGTTACTTGATACAGGAGATGTTGCTGCATTGACCCTGTCTGTCAGCTTGTAGGGACATTTCATCTCATGTGGGACATACAGTGAGGTCAAAACGTCTGACACCATTAGGAATGTCCTCTGTATCTCTGTATTGACAGTTTACTTCAGGCTCCAACGTGTAAAGCTGCTTTCAGACTCTCCAGAAAATTGAGTCTGGACGTTTTCTGGCCTTTGCCGCTCTGGAAAACCGACTCGGACATTTGGGTTCTCACGTATGGCCCCTTCGGAAGATTTCTGGAAAATGTCCAGACTTGAGTGCATCTCTGAAAGCAGCTTGTCTTACTGAGAAGCCCGGAGGTTTGGAGCAGCAGTTGAAAGAGGAAATGAGTCGCCTCAGGTGGGAGTCCACTTGACCTGACTCCCTGACGCTTTACAGCCTCATTCATCCTTTTTAAAACAACATATCTAGGTTGTCAACAGTGTAAACAAAGCCGTGTCGGTGTGTCGTTCTTTTGTATCTTCGATTACAGCAGTGGATCTCAGCTTATCTTTTAGACCAGCAGACCCACAAACATTCACTGTAACCCAATCATAATCTGTGGTAATACAAACCAACAGCTTTATGTAAACAAGAGTAGTCATCCCTCAGGTCTACATAAAGCTGGCCACAAGTGTGTGTATGCACTCACACACACTGACACACACACTTTGTACCTTTGAACTGTGTTTTTTTTTAATCTTGTATTTAAACCGGAGATTTGTGAATTGCTGATTTTGTGTTACTAACCCATCCTGGTTCCCCTAGTTTCTCTATAAAGGTTTCACTACAATTTAGTGTGGCCCTCCACGGCTGTTGTTCTTTCCCGGACAAGTCCTGACTTATCCACAGAGCTGCTCTCTGTTCAGCAAAGAATTTATTAAGTGTAACTCAAGATAAGACAGACGACTGGGAGTGTATTCAGTCACCAGTGGGTTATCTGTGCTATGGAAGCTGTAAATGCCATTAACCTCTTACCTTTTTAATGTTAAGAAGGTGTGGGTCCCCTCATCTGGAAGAAATGTGACTGCCGAGATTGTAATGGTTATCTTAGCTAAACCTTAATATTAGATTTAGGTACAAAGTCAAATATACTGTATGTCTTTAGTATAGAGTATTTGTCCTATATGGTTAGGGTGGTTCACTTCATAGAGACAGTTACTGACAGAGTTTGCAACATCTTTCATTCAGCGCTGGAAGTCGAGTCTTGGCAATAAGAACCAATCAGGAAGTGAATGTGGCTGAAAACCTAAATGGGATCAGCAGCATGTCGTAACCTCTCTGTAGCTTGGAAACTCTGAAATAGTTTGTGAACAGCAGAAACGTAGTGGTGGTGTACTTTAAAACTAAAACTTTAAAAGGTTCAGTGTGTAGAATTCAACGACATCTGGTGGTAAAGTTGCATGTTGCAGCTGAATACCCCTCACCTCACCCCCCTCTTCCAACATGAAACAGAACCTTCAGTTGTCATAAAAACTCAAAAGGTTTAGTTTGTCCAGTTTGGATGACTGTAAAACATAGTAGTGTGGATGTAGCAATACCTCAGGGACACATTTAACTTTATTGTCCGAGAAATCAACATAACTTTTCTCACAAATTCCTAGATCCACACTAAAATGTAACGGGTTCTACCTTGGGTCATTACCGACCCCTCCACAAAACTTCATGTACATCTGTTGAGTAGTTTTTGCAAATTCCTGCCAACAACCAAACAAACATGTCTGGTGAATCACTAACACCAGTGTTGTCACAAGTGTTTTACCTGCTGGGAAAATGTTTGCACCGCAGCGTCACCACATTCGCTCTTTTACACATGAGGAAGTAATAATAGAAACCCAGTGTTTGAAACTATGTGGGCAGAATTTGAAGTGGGCACGGTGATGAATGACTCAGGGTCGTCTCACAAGAGAAATGAATTCTGCGTTATCAACCAGTTTGACCTTGGATATGCAGTCCAGGAAGGACCAGGGACTGTGCATGTTCAGATATACTGAGTAGTGCACAGGTATTTGAATCAAAGGGACTGTAGTGAAACCGAGGCTGAAAGACATGGCCATTAGAGGTGATGGTTTGGTTTCAGGAGGACGCTTGTAGCCTCCATTAGCAGCATATTCATCACTGTTTTGGATTCAGCTGATCATCAAACGCTGTGTTTACACAGAGAAAACTGGGGTTGATATAGATACAGAATAAATCAATGAATCCAGTGTATGACTGTCTGTTCTCTCTGGCTCACGAAGACGTCCCCGCAGGCTGAGGTTTCACTGTGAGCGTCTAGACTCCGGGGGCACGAGTAAACCCTCACGTCACCGCCTCGAGGGTTCGTGACAGGAATTCACAGGAGCTGCATCCGGATTATTAGGACAGAGTTTTACACACCAGCCCCTTAAGTGATTTATAGTTTATACTGTAGACTGAGGAATATGACAAACGTCTATTGTTTAAGATGGAAAAAACTACACCTTCAGCTACTAGTGCTTCTAATAAGCTCCTTTAACAACAATGAAACACCCACTCACATCTCGCTCTAATGTGACAGGGAACAAATCCACCGTTGTCTTCCAGCATTCTTCTTCTTCTTTGTTTGTTTAATTAGATTTTTACTGAGACGTGCAGGTTAAAAAAAAATGACTTGAGCGAATGAATAAATTATCTGGAAAAGGGAGAGGAAGGTTTCTTTTTATTCCCTCTGACTTTTGGTGTCTTTTGTCCTGACATGAGGAACGTGACGCATGACTACTCAGTGTGACACAAAGCGACTTCATTCTCTCTGCTGCGTTTCATTGTGGTGGGGATGGTGGCATCGATCCACGTGTGTACGTCATCAGTCTCCACTGTGCCCATAGAAACGGTGAATCAAATGGAAATCTTGGCAACAGCTGCTCCGGCTCCCCTTGAACTTATCCATCCAACCCCCCCCCCCCCCCCCCCCCCCCCCCTGTCTTTTGAAGTCTGTCTCACTCCTCCTGATGGGCACACACCCCAGCTCCACCCGCTTTAAAACGTTGTCTCACTTCCTGTGCGGTAAAATGAGAAAAAGAGCAGAAGCTGTTTGCAGACAGGATGTTATTCTTCTGAGAAAGTTGTCAGCTGGGCCTGAAAAGAAGGAAACTCAAGATATAAAAACTTCAGCCTGGGAGAGAAGAAGGTTCTCTATGGCTGCACTAAATGAATTAGAGCCTGGCTGTTATGAGCCTTTCACAGACACGTCAGTATCGTTGTTTGTTTGCAGATATGGAAACATTTAATTTTACAGAATACACAAAGGGTTAGGGTTAGTTTATTTTGTCAGTTTTAACACCGCTCCATGTCGGCCTTCTCCAAAACAACTGCAGTGACAGCGAGTTGCTTCTCTACTAAGTTTAGCTCCTAATAATGGACCATGTGTTCCAAACAGTCAGTAATTACACCGGCAGCCCAAGTCAGTGGATGGTACTAATGAGTCAGATATCGTCATCATGTGCCGCTGTTGCAGCTGCAAATACAGCAAGAAAACCATTGTAGCAGCTCAGACACACCAGCATTGTTCAGTCAGCTGTGATTTAACTTACAGTTTTATTCAGGCGGGTGACGGAGGCCAGAGTGTCACCGTCGGGTGTCAGCTGATCCTAAATGATGGCTCAAACATGTTTGGAGCAGTGTAAATATAACTGTGCCGGAGGTACAACACAAACAGTGTTTTATTCAATTTGTTTTGGGAGCAGGAGGGGAGTGTGTTGACTCATGTGAGAGCATGCAGTTCACTTGTATGCACTTCAGGGCCCGAATGACAGGAACGAGATTCGAGAGCTTTTGACGAGGGCAGATGTCGATGTTGATGTGCTATTCTGTAAAAACAGGATTTCAGCAGTCCACGTTATTTCCTGCCTCCTGCATGCACTACCCAGACGCCACCCCTCACCTCAACACTCTGGAGATTGTTCTGAGTGTTGTTGTGACCCTGGTCAATCTACTTCTGCATTTCTTACATGTGAAAAGACAATTGCTGACTCTTGCTAAACTTTGGTCTATGATTCATAACAGTCAGATCTCTTGGTCTCCACTGTCTCAACTAAGACGACTAACAGTGCCGTCTAGTTCTGCCTCACACTTTCTGCTGGTTTCCTTCTTTCTTAGGTCTGTTTTTTAAAGATGTAACACGATTCAACATGAGTTCTAAACCAAACCACTTTGTTTCAAACCAGTAAAATGAGATCAGGTCAACCGAGGACACTGCTGATTGCTATGAGGGAGAGGCCAGTGCTAAAATGTAGGTCGCTGCTGACATAGATACCATCGAAAGTCATCCCAGCCCGGGAAGAGGCAGTGTTTAATCGTTTTAATTGCGCCAAGACAATGAAATGCAAGAAACTATCTGGAGAATCAAATGATTATTTATATTTAGCAGCTGCATTACCAACTGGTAATGTTTTTGTTGTCCTGAAAGACAGAGTGCAGTGGAGGCAGGGATTACACATCACACATCTGCTGATTGTTTTATGATGTAACTTCAGCAGGGATAAGCCTCTTACACACACTGTTTGCAAGGATTTGTGTGTACTGTTTAGATGTGTATGCACTTAAAATGCATGCAAACACCAAACATCATCAAGTGATCAATGGTCTTAAAGCGTGCAAAGCTTGACAGAAACCACAGGGTTGGTGAAAGAGTCCTTCAGCCGGTTAATGATGTAATGCTTATAGATAAGTTGTGTGAAGGGCTGGGCGATATGGAAAAAAGTCTTATCAGTCGGTCACGATATAAATCAAATCTACAAAGCTATTTCTGCCTTAGATGGTAAAAAAGATGATTGGTATTACCTGTCTTTGTGGGAACGTGCTTTCACAATTTGCAGTGCACGCTATTCTGCTTCTTGTTGGACTTTAAATAGCCAAAATAACTCTGTTGCGGTCTTCTCCTGTAACGCTGTCACTCGAGTTTTCGTTAATATTCTCTGTCATGATTTTCTCTTTTATCTCCCACTCCTGACGTTCTGGTTTGCACGGCTGCAGGAGCCCAAACATTAACTTGTGTGTACCGGCTGCTACTCCTACGCTTTGTGTTGTGTGCGTCGACCTAACCTGGCGTGGCTGTAACTCGATTCCAGCCATATGCATGGTTCGGTGCGGCGCTATTCTCATCATCGTTTGTTTTGTCTGTCAAAGCGTGGATGGAATGAGTTCTGAGTCTGCCTCCAAATGCCGGCGCTTGTATCCGTGATATTTTGGCTTATCTTTGTGCAACAGGAGGAAGTGGAAACACATCGTCCATCTTTATTTAGAGTCTGTGAAATAAAGTAGAGTAGAATATCATATAATATAGTCACTTAATATAGTTAATTTGAATTGTTGACTGAATCAATAACCTGGTTATTCAAGGCTAGCCTCATTAAACCAGAAATTCCATCTCTAGTTCCTGTGGATTTAGTCTCAGTGCACTGTTTCTGTCTGCTACCGACCTAACAGAGAGGTTACCTAGGACATGTCTGAGCGAACAGCCCGCCCTCTGTTCTGTTCTGCAGGGGATTCCCTTACAGTCACTCCAGTCAGGGGTAATAGATCAAAAGATCAGGTGGCCGTGTTTGACATGTCTCACAGGGAGGCAGTGGAAAGAGGATAAGGGGACACGCTGGAAAAGTGAGAGGGACTAATTGTTTGCAGCACAATTTAATGAAGGTAGTAAGTGTCGCATCGGATTACTCGGCTGTCCTTTGGCACGGGGGCGAAGGCTCGGACCTCTGGGGTTTGAGGAAGAAACTAGGAATCATTTCGACAAAGGGTTTTAGAAATGTTGCCAGTGTATTTTTTTCTGTCATGTCATTCACAACTATTGTTATTGAAAATGCTACAAGATGAAAAATAGCTTCTCCAGACGACATTGTTTCTGTCTAAAGCTCAGACCTGTCAAAACAAAACAAAACGGGAAATCTTAGATTTTGTGATTTTAATCCTAATTGTTGTAAAGATGTGTTTTTTCTCTCTCTCTCCTAAGAGCCAGAGTTTTGTCTCGCTCTGCTTTGTTCTTTGACCTTAAACTCACTTCAGACCATCACCTGAAATTAGACTCAGGAGAAATCAGGGGGGGGGGGGGTGATGAAGTGATGCAACAGGCAGTAAACTCTGACTTCATGGTTTCACCCGACAGGCACATTTTCTGCCTCGTGATTAAACATTTGCTCTTAGTCTGCGTTTTGTTTGTACCAGTTTGTACCATGCGTAGAGTGTAGAGTGTAGAGCCATGTTTGGAAAAGAGCAAATCCCAGTTTTGTGTGACTGGCACATTTTCTCAGGGAAGTGGAACGGAGACAGTGGAGGAGGAAATCGGCATCAATGACTTAATAAAAACAAATAACCACAAAATATTCTTATAGGCATAATGAGGACACAGTAGGAAACAGGAATGACTTTATAAACTTTTACATGACAATGCAGCACGTCTGTGTAGCTGTTGTTGTTTGTAAAGTTATTGTGTATCAGCGTGACCTTTGTATGATTTAATTACTTCTATTTAATTGTTGATGTAATGTTGTTTTTTGTGTGAGCCACTACTGGAATTTCCCCAAGGGTATGAATCAATTATATTCTTATCTTATTTTCCTTTGACCCTCATATATTACTCACAGGTATTTGTTTTTGGTAGATAACTGTAGACGCTATGTTCGCTACATGCCCACGGTTAAGCTGCCTGTCGTAAATGAAACTGACTTTTTTTAATTGGGGACAATTTTAATAATTATTTAAAGGTTATTTCTTATTCTACTGTTTTAATAATCGGTTATTGATTAAGTCATTGTTGAAGCAAATATGCAGAATATTTGGTGGTTCCAGTTTGTGAAATGTGAGAATTTGATGCTTTGGTTACAATTACATTATAGTATATATCATTTTTTTATATATAGAGTGTTTAGGACTGTCGGTTGTCAGTAGTTGTAAAAAATAACTGGTGGATTAACCGATCGTAAAACGTACGGTCAAATTTCAGGTTCAATTTGCAAAAAAGAGGTTTGTAGAAAAATATGTTCATATTTCTCAACGTAAAGTATATTTCCAGGTCAGAGTAGCTACTGAAATAAGTTATTGTATAAGCATGATAATACATGATTTACATGATCAACAGATTTGTGGTTTCCTCAGCTCAGTCTGTTTGTGCCAAGTGCAGTAAAACCAGGGTGTGTTTGAAACAGATTTATCCGAGTTCCCCCATCACGAGCGATCACCTGACTCATCAGAACCACACCTTCAACTGCCAGCCACTTCCTCCCTGACCCACCATCGCTGATCTCACCCTCATCAGAGAACCGAAACACAGCAGTCGTGTTGAGGCAGCCAGCTCTCCGAACGCTATCGCTGCTGACATCTCCTGGATCCGTCGGCCCACGCCGTCTAACTCGCTAAACACAATGAGTAGTAGCACCAGGCTCCTCTCCGCCTACACAACACTCCCATTGAACCGTGCAGAGGACCTGGACCTACTCCAGTGTGTTGGTAACAAATCCAGTCAGCTGCTGAGTCAGAGCACGCTCCGCTGCCGGCTTCTCTCTTTCGTCTGAGTGTCAGTTTGCCTCGGGCTGTGGTTTATTCTGTGGAAAACTGGTCCCTGCTGTAGATTCCTGTGCTGGCAGTTCCCGGGTGTGAATCCATCGCTGCTGGTGCGAGGGCAAGTTGGAAGTTGTCAGCCTCAGTAAATTAACCAAACCTCAGCAGGTTGAGTTTGCATTAAGGTTCTAGTTTGTACACTTCTGAAGTTGGGGAAGAGCTTCTTGCACTTGCTGTTTTGAGATCTAATCAAATTTACCAAGAATATCGAAATTTGAAGCCGGCCTTCTTCTTGTTCGAAGACCAGAAAGATAAATAACAGCCTGATTAGTTTTGCTAAGGCTCTTTTCAGTTTTGTCCAATCGCCTGTGTAAAGACATACTTGGCAGCTACTAGGAGTTTTAGGTTTAAATGACATATCAAAGACATGAAGCTTGGTTTGAAGATTCATTCGGACCTTCAAGTGTAAAAAAAACACCCTTAATTTAAAACATTTCTGACATGATAGATTCACACAGGTTTTAAGATGTAAACATTAAAAATCAAGAGGTTTTAATACAAACCAAGCACGAGGCTAAATTTAGGTTTGGACTGTTGGTGACACATTTCCTTCTTGTGTGGATGAGGGTCTCATCAAACACATCATTACCACTCCTGATCCATCTGGCTCCATGCGTGTGTGGAGAGGCTCGGCCGTTATTCAGACACAGACAGCCGGTCTCTCTGCCAGAGAAGCCGTCCTCTTACGCAACTATTCTCTGTTCAGCTCTGCCGCTGCCACTCTCCCTGCCGCTGCTGCTGGATATTAACAGATTATTCCTGCACTGACCTCATGGGCCCGAGCTCCTCACTTTACCACAACAGACACATCACGTCACGGTCGTCTCTCTCTTCTCTGCTCTGTGGTGCCTGCAGAAAGCTTGCGGGTCGTGTTGATGTGGAGGATGGAGGTTTTATTCTCCCCCAGGCAGATGGCCAGAGGAGCAGATTGCAGGGTGTAATTAATGGCCGAATAAATGGACATTGAGCTGCGGAGATTTTAGTTTTTGTTTTCACCGAAGAGGTCCCTCCCTCTTCCACAAAAACTGTGCCAACGGTCCTGCTGGTGTGGAGAGAGCTGCCATCTGCCACTCTGTGTGTGTGTGTGTGTGTGTGTGTGTGTGTGTGTGTGTGTGTGTGTGTGTGTGTGATGCCAGCACAGGGTCACAGGATCCTGCATTGGTATGAGCTGTGATTGGTTAAACACAGACTGTGGCAGGATATTTTTTACATCAGATTGTGTGTTGTCGTTTTTTTTAGTAGTAAATGGTTTGTATTTATATAATGCTTTTCTAGTCTCATCGACCACTCTGGTACATTCACACACACACAATCATGCAGGGCTTCATGCTGTCTGTCTGTCTGTCTGTCTGTCTGTCTGTCTGTCTGTCTGTCTGTCTGTCTGATGACAGAGGCTGCGTCAGTTTAATCCTCTGCTTTCTGTCACCGTTATGATGTGTGTGTGTGTGTGTGTGTGTGTGTGTGTGTATTTGTGTATGCGCATTATCAGAGGGTTTTTAATTTCCTCTCAGATGGATAAACAGAGGGATAGAGAGAGTATGGGTTGTGTGATGAAGAGATAAAGAGAGAGAGAGTCAGGCTGTGGTCACACTGTAGGCCTGTAGATCTGTTTCTACCACACGACTGTTGATCTCCCTCCATTCTCTTGGCGAGAAGGCTTCTATTGTGAAAAGCCACAACCATCAGTGGAAATATCTGCAGCTTGTGTTTCTTCTGCACATTTTTTGTGTTCTTCCAAACATCAGGCAGGTTGCGTCAGACTGACACAGACATGAAAACACTGGATTCAGGTTCAGTTCTGAAGAAAAATCTGGCTCTGCAGAGATTTTCAGATTCATTTGCTCGTCCTTCTGTAACATCAGAAATCTTGATATGACTTTAGCCTTCCCTATTTCATCATCATCATCATCGTCCAAACCAGTTAAACCTGAATCGTCCACGTCTTCAACCGCTTTAACGTCTTTGGTTTCAGCGCAGCCCGTTGGTGAACGTCCTCCTTCTCACCTCTGTTTGTTGACAGGGGCCCATAATGATTTAGTGAGACTTCTCTCTTTGTGATTCATTCTAATGCTGCTCAGAGTGTTTAGTGCTGCCAGTCTGGGTTTTTCACTCTGCGGTGGCCGAGCTGCTTTCGATTAAGAAGCTCTGCTAACATGTACCGTAGGTTTTGTGATAAGTCACCATGTCAGCATCACGGAGCGTCTCATATCCGTCGCATTAGTGATACTTGTTCTCCTTAAGATTATGAAAGCAGCTGTTGTTGCAAAATGACAATTCACAAATGTCAAATGCAAGCATGCATCAAAAAAACAGAAATAGATTAACTGAAGAAACTAAAGTGCAGAGTGATCTATACCTGCAGCTGCATGTGTTTTTCAATGTTGGGAATGTCTTACTGATCCTGAACTTGACATCTTTTTTCTTTCTCTCCTCTTATTTCAGCCATCAAGGTGAACTGTCAGGGCTCATGTGGGATCTCCAACAAAATGAACGAAACCTCTTGGAGCCTGGAGGAGCAGTACTTCAACAGCACATTGTCTGTTGCTGACAAAGGTGACAGCAGCAGAATCCTAATGGCTTTATTTTGAGTGTTTCTCTGAATCTCCTCATGTTTTAGTTCACGCACACATTTCAACAAAATTGAAGCACTTTTCCTACTTTCCAGGCAGCTTTTTATTCGTGGAAACATTAAAATAATCTTCTCGTACTGTTTTCAGTTATGAACTCCCAAAAATGTTTATAAAATATTGGGTCTGTACATTTTCCCGTTTGTGTTTTACATGTGAACAACACAACAGGAGATTGTCAGGAGCGTTCACATAAGGGGTCTGGTTAGAACAGGCAGGCGGCAGGACATAATGTATTTTTGGCCATAATAACCAAAAGCTCTCGAACCTTGTCGTCATTTCAAGTTGTTTTCTTGTTCGGCGTCTCCTGTTTTTCATCATGAGATATTTGGGCTGACATTTTTCTCAAGGGGGCTGACAGGAAAACCTCTGCACAATGTTTGGAGCAATTGACTCAGACATGAGCAGGAAAATGTCCAAGTTAAGTGCATCTCTAAAAGCAGCTTTATTAAACCTAAGGGAAATCATGCAGTTTATAGACCTGTAAAAACACAAGCATGGTCCTTTAACACCACAGCACACATGCATGTGACTGTGCAGGTTCTCTGCTGACACCCTGCATGTACATTTGTAACAAAGAAATGGATTTATCCCTCTTATCTGCGAGCACTGAAATGTCAGAGCCTCCACAGCCCTGTCAGCCCGGAGCCGCGTAACATGAGTGAATGCTCCTGCCTCACTCTTCGTCTGGTTTATGGGAAATCAGCTGCAGCATTAAGGCTTAATCTCTCAATGGCAGCAGCAGGGTTTTCGCAGCCCTGTAGTGAGGATTTAAAAGCCTCAATCAGTCAGAGTAACCGTCCCCTGTCGGGATGTTCCCGCCTCCCTGTCTGCACGCCGCCTCTCTGAGCTCGACGTGGTTATCGGTGTCCAGCAGCGTCCGATGAGGGCGTCGGACATGCGGCGCGCAGGGTGTCATTCCGCTCTGCTGCTCTCAGGCCCTGCTCGCCTGTGGAAACCAGAGCTTACACGACCTTTTGTTGTGAGTGGGATCTTCCATCTTTTGTATGTGTTGCGTGAGACCGCCCACAGCCAGACGTTGAAATGTGCTGTGTGTGCATGAAATCTGCTGTAAATGCAAATCGCACTGTGGAACTTGTCGGTGGTCTTCGGAGCATGAAATCCACGCTGGTTAAAACACCGCAAAGCAATTCAATATTTAACTCTGTTTCTCAACATGTGCAATATACATCAGTTTACATCCTAAACACTGCTGGGAGGTACATTTATTTCTGTAAATCTGGACAGAGGAGAGAGAATAGACAGTGAGAAGTGATTCAGAGAAAAGTAACTTTAGAAAAAACTAATGAAAACAAGACAGAGATTCACATTTCTAAATAAGTAGTTGGATTATGGATGGAGTTTGGTATTTGTTTGTTGAATGAGGAAGAAAGTTTTTTATTTCTCAGAATAACAGTTTAGTATTAATACTGAATCGCTGGCACTGTTCCGATGCTTGTCTTCAAAACTTGTGTGCCTACGATCCAGGGCTTTCTGGTCTACAAACCCTTTTAGTTCTAGATATGAGGGTTTATGGATGTCGAAACACCTCAGTACATTCATAACACACAGACAGAACCTTGTGTAAAACACCAGGACCACTCCCTGTAAATAATTCATTACACACCCTCCCTCTGCGGTTCCCATTTATCTCTGACATTTTTTCCATATCCCATTGTCTTCTGAAAATGGGTTTGCTCTCTCTCTCTCTCTCTGCCCCCCGAGGGCCGAGCAACACGGGGAGAGAGAGAGAGAGAGACAGGAAGGGTGACGGAAGACACACACACACACACACACACACACACACACACACACACACACACACACACACACACACACACACACACACACACACACACACACACACACACACACACACACACACACACACACACACACACACACACACACACACACACAGGCTGATAATGAGCTATGCCACGGATGCTCGACGGTTGGAGGAGTGAAGAGCAGTGATGTCAGAGTCCACTCTTCATCCTGTCACTGTTGTGGGTTAATGACCCCTCCCACCACCGCTGCACTGTTACTGTGGCTCTGATCAAGACTTGTTTTAGCAAACGACAGCTTTATATTTAGACCGTTTGAGTTTTCGAGTGTTCTCATATGTCACATTATTCATTCAACAGCTTGGCCTATAAAACATATAATGTAACCTGACCCTCCTTTTATTGTTCCTCATTCATTGAGACAGGTTTTTCCTCTGTGTATCTGTAGCAGCTGCTCAGCTCTCTACAGTGGAGTGTATGATATAAAGTGTCTGTCACACCTGAGCACAAATCCTTCCACTAGAAGTAAACATGATGCAAATGGAGACACACACACAGTCTGAGCACTTCCCCTCAGGAACCTGAGACTAATGGAAAATGCTGTGTGCCCGTCCCTAATGAGAGGAGACATGTCGCTTTGTGGAACAATTTAGTCGAGCTGTCGGCTCACTTGAGAATTATTAACCTGGTTTTCTCAAGGTGCTCTCAGGGAAACAGAGACGCTGATTGGCTCCTCGTGTTACTGTTATCCAATTAATTGACCTTGAGAAGTAAACAAGTATGAAAGCGTTTTTTTTTCAAATTTCACTAGAGCAGCAAATGTGTGTTGAATAGAACAACATTTTGTAGTTCTGAAGATAAACTGTAAATAGAGATTGACGACAAAAGTGAAGCCTGGTGGCTGGCGGCAGTATAGGTCGTATTGGTTGAGCTTGTGTATCAACGGCTCCTCGATACCGCTACTCTCTTTGGTCTTTGGGGCACAGAAAAGTTAGACAGGGGTTTTAAGTCTTTGTTTACAATATGAAAAATGTAGAATAAAACCAGATGTGTCTGTTAATTGTTAATTGACCTGTATTGTAACAGAGCAGAGGCCTCCCTCAATCTCTGGGGTCGATCGCTGCTGCTTGTAAATCAGTGATTAACTTTGCTGGGAAAAGCTCCAGCTATGTGGGTTGACCCTCACACACCCAACGCTTTATCACTTCCTCACCGTGACACCGGCTGACCTGGTTTCGGTTGCAAAGTTTTGTTCGCCTACAAAAGAAATGTCGTCCTGGCTGCCTTTGAACGGCAACACCTGTTCATCTCAGAAACTCCATCCCAGTGGGAAAGTGGGTGAGTCCCACAGGCCGGGTGCCTCGCCGGGTCATCTACTGTTTACCAAGACGTGTGCCGTCAAATAAACACACACAAACCGTTTGATTTATCACGACATTGATGTCTTTCTTCTCATTCACATTCACTGGGTCACTGATTAACCTGCCTCTTTTACAGGGACTCTGGCGGCAGGCGAACACAGTTTCCCGTTCCAGTTTCTTATTCCAGGTGAGTGCAAGTGCTCCTTCCTCCATGAAGGCATGCCCTCCATTCCCGTAATTGTTTTCTCGTCGACCTGCTTTATCAAAGTCCACAAAGACATCAACAGGAGAGCATGCAGGTCAGATAACCTGTTCTGATCTCCACCCTTTGTCTCCGCCACAAAGCAGACACGCAGTTCTGTGAAAGTGTGTGAAGAGTCATTGTGTTGTAATACAGTTCGAACAATCAGGGCGAAGATTTTATATCTGATGCCACTGGTTCACAAACACGTCCTCAATGTGCACAAGTGACGGTTTCCTGACGCTGCGAAACCACAACTGTGCAAATCATATGATCAGCTGAACACACTCGCCACCTGGGAGGACACACACACACACACACACACACACACACACACACACACACACACCCCGGTGCAGCGTCTGTTATCTTGCGCTCTCTCAGGCGTGGGCTGAAGCACAGGGTGGTTCAGGTTATTTATAGTCCTCTCTCCTGTCACTGTTTAATTGCTCTTCATGCACCCATGCCTGCCCCCCCTTCTCTTTCAGGCCTGGGAGCATCAGTGTTGACTATCATGTTGTGATAATTGACTCAGGAGAGAGGTGTCTCCTACTGACCCCTGCTGGTGCAGCAGACACACTCACATTATTATCACTGAAGTCCAGGTTACACGTCCAGACAGTCAACCTGACTTTATTAATTTAAGAAGGGGAACACATTTTTTAGTAGTTCTTAAAGACAAGGTTAAGGGTCTTGATTGACAGCGTAGACGGACTCGTGATTGTTCACAGGTTACTGAAGTTAATCAGAAACATCATTTCGAAACAGTGACTTTTAAAACAAGCTCAGTTTATCGTAAGTGTCCTGACATCTTTTGACCTGCACATGTTTCCAATGGTTCTTTAAAAGCAGGAAATAGCTGCCTGTTGAAATGACGTCAGCGTCTTGACATGTGATAGCAGCTGAAAAAGTCAGAGGGAGGTATTTGTCTGCGTCGGGCTTCACCCTCCTCAGCCACGAGCTGCTCAGTCTGCTGTGTCTCCAGGGAGCGTCGGCCCGGTGCTTCCCTCTGCCCCCCCGTCAGGGCGTCTGCTGCCAAGATGTCTGCAGCACAACAACAACATCCCTCCTCTCCTGGTTAATTCTTATTGACAGCGGCAGCAGCAGATGTGTCTGCGGAGCTGCCATCGGCCCCACTCACATTAACATCTGAATGAGGGTCATGGAGGGAAAAGGGGAAAAGGAGCAGTGCCACAGAGCTGCTGGGCTTTTAGTTTGACAACACGTTAATGACCCTTTATTTGTTTGGTGATTTAAATGCAGATTGTTTGTACGGATCCCAGTGTCAGATGGTATCTCTCCTTCTGTCTGTCCTGCTGCTTTCTCCCAAAATAGTTGTTTTTATCTCGCTCCTCTAAAATTTCCTGCCCTCCGGTGTTTCTCCTCCTCGTCTCTGTCCTTTACTTGAGTCCAAAACAAAATTGTGTCCCTTTCTGCTCGTGGACAAGATGTGTGTTGTCTGAAAGGCTCCCTACATCTTTACAGCTCTGATAGACACTTTTATTCTAGCTCTGTCTTCCCCCCACTAATGGAACTATAATAGAGAGCATACTTCCACCGAGTTCTGTGGATGTTCAGTCATTTTTACTGGGCAGAAAACATAACCTCCTTGGCAGAGATAATAAAGTCTTCTTCTCCTCCCTCTCTTCAGTCGCTGTCCCGACTTCCTTCGAGGGTCCATTCGGGAAGATTAATTACCGCGTGCGGGCCGCCATTGACACCCCCCGCTTCTCTAAGGACTACAAAGCCCAGAGACCCTTCTACCTGCTCAACCTCCTGAACCTCAATGAGGTGCCGGACATTGAAGTAAGTGTTCGATGCACAACTCTGTAACTTGTATCACCTCAATAATGTTTCTGAGACTGGATTGAAAGTGTTTCTTTTGAAACCTAATCTCGAGACGTGAGGTCTGGTTTAATGCTTCTCTTTATTTGATCGGCCTTCCTTCTTATTCGATTTCACGGCAGAGAAGGATCCAGATTCATTTTCCCCTTCACTCTGCTGCATTGCTCACTTATCATTCTTGCTCTTCCCGTCATGGCTGCCAGTTTCCTGATTCTCTGGAGCTGTGCAGGAATAGATTATCACCACAACGACTGCTAATGAGCCGGCTGAATTGCTAAACAATGCACAAACAAACATTTATCCTGCGACTCTGTCTCTGCAGCATTTGAGCTACGCTGTGACCACGAAGAAATTCAGCTACCTGCTGGTGAAGACGGGGACCCTGATGCTGAAAGCGCACAGCGACCTGAGGGGCTACATCCCTGGGCAGGTCATCAAGTTAGCAACTGAAATCCACAACAAGTCTGGGAAGGACACAGGATGTGTACTGGCCAGTCTCATACAGGTACACACTGGATTGTCAGACGACAAAAATGAAAACATTACCTCCTTTGCGGAAGTAAGAAGACTGTAAACATTATTCCATACCATATTCATAGTCACGTCTGCATTTCTTTCACACCAGAAAGTGACCTATAAGACCAAGCGGCCTTTGTTTGACCTGCGGACCATCGCAGAGGTGGAGGGCGCCGGAGTGAAGGCAGGAAAACACGCAGAGTGGAGGGAGCAGATCATCGTCCCTCCTCTTCCTCAGTCGGTGCTCACAGGCTGCAGCCTCATAGACATCGAGTATTTCATACAGGTCAGAGAGAGCGTGTCCATTGTTGTATTAAAAGTGTTTGTTATTATCCATTTAGGCGGGATCTACCTGAATGATATAACTCTTTAATAATAACCTAATTCAGGCCTATGCTTCCTTCATAAAGTAAATGTGTGTTACAGGTGTCGCTTAAATCTCCGGACACAGTCGTCACTCTGCCCATCTACATCGGCAACATCGCTGTGAACTTATCTCCATCGAGGACCATTCCCTCCACTCCAAACCACCGCAGCGGCGCCACCGCACCCGGCGCAGCAGGGGTCCAGCCCAGTGCCCCACCGGCGGAGCCAGATGAGGGGTTGTGTGCCGCGGGCATGGCCAGCGAGGAGATCCCGACCAAGAGTCACTCTCAGCAGGATCCCTTCGGTCAGCCGGTCACCATGTCGCCCAGCGCCTTTGGCCACGCACCAGGTGCAGCGCTGCCTCCCGGCCTCAGGGGTCCCGACATGTCGGCTCCCATGTTCTGCGTGTCCACCGGGGCCACCATACCTTTCTTCACCGAGGGAGACGTGACTCCTGTACCCACCTCCTGTTCGCTCATTCTCCCTCCAGAGTACAGCAGCTGGGACTACCCTCATGGTGAGTTATCCACATAACCCTCACACACACGCAAACACAGTTTAAGAAACACTCGACTTGACCTCCAGTTTTACTGACCAGTGTGCGCGTCTGTGTTTCAGAGCCTCCACCCAGTTACGAGGAAAGCTGCAGCAGCGCCAACTCCAGCTTCAACAGCCGCCAGTAGGAGAAGCAGGCGATGAAGCCTCGTGACCACACCCACCCCCATCTGTCTGCACTCGCCTGTCGACCAATCAGAACAATCAGACACTCTGGGTGAAAGAGGATGGATGGTATACCCCCCCCCCCCCATCCCCCTTCTCCAACACCCCAAAGATTTTTTTTATCCCTCTTTTTCCTCTAATAATTAAAAAAGGGATCATATCTTGTATTGAATATAAGAATTTTAATTTCCCCTCATGTCCCTGCAGGTCGAGTCAGGTGACTTATCACTGTGCCTAAAAGACAGATTTTGGATTGTCGCGCAGCATCTCGAGGATTCAGTGGTTGGACATGTTTTCTCCTCCTTTTTATTTGGTCATCAGTGAATCGTTGCATCTGTGATGCCTTGAAAATGATTGGGGCCTTTGACAAGACCCGACGTTGGCCTTTTTTCTGATTGTGCTGTCGTTCTATTTGTGCACTTGTTACTGTCGCCCACTGCTCGTCCATGTTGTGTGTCCTCATCGTGAGCGAGGCCGAGGTGTCTTCATGCTGGATGTCAAGAGGAGAGCTCACAGCCACAGCTCCTGGTCTGTGTGTAAAACCAATCAGATCTCCCATGTGTCGGACCTTTCATCTTTTCATCTTTCAAATCCTGCACAAAGGGAAATACTGTCTTAGGTAAAACCTCTCAGTTGTGTAACTTTAAACACGGGTAGCAGTAAAAATCGTCAAAATACAAACGTCTATTTGATTGCTTTATTGACATAAATGCATGAATGAATACATTATTAAATGTATATGTCGAGAACATGTACAATTCAACACAGGAGAGGAAGTAATAAATAACTTAAAAACAGATATATAATATTATGATTATATACCAGTGTGCTGCCACCCTGTGTCGACTCATAACTGAGAGGTTTTGCTTTGAGAGCAGTTTTGTATTCTGCGGATGAGGCTCATTTCCCAGCAGCAGGACTCCGGACTGCAGCACCGATGCAGTCTTCCTCTGCCCTCGTGTGGCCACAGCTGGTAAACGCTTTTCCTCTCAACTTGGTCTGGAAGCAGTGATGAGCCGTGCAAACTGAAATACCTGGGTCTTCAACGCACCGTCTGACGTCGGTTGCATAAATGTACATTTTAGTTTTTCTTGCAACTGTCTGTTGAGCAGAGCTGGCAAATGGAGGTTTGAGATACAGAATATTATAGTTTTTAGAAGTGATGCACGTGTTCTGCATCATTGTTTCAGTCGTGTGAGTTGTGTCTCTCCTCTGTGTTGCCTTGACTTTCTGTTAGTGCAACGTCAATGAGAAGAGAATCCTCTGAGATGAACGTCGGTGCAGATGATAAACGTACATGTGCACTTTCTGTCGCTCCGAGTGTGTGGATTTCTGTGAATGTGCACTTCTACTGTATATGTGTGTGTGTGTGTCTGTGTGTGTGTCTGTGTGTGTGTCTGAGTGTGTGAATTCACTTGACTGTGTGTGTGTGTGTGTTTATTCAAACTCAACAGTCTTCACAGTTTCTGTGTTACATTTACTGGTAAAGTCATTTTTTTCTTTACCTGCATGATTTCAGTTTTACAGCAACACTATATAACAGCGCCCCCTACAGCCACACCTAGGGATTGACTATGCCTGAGTGTGTAGTCCCACATAACTGAACTGTGGATATATTACCCACGATCCCCGGCTTCCAGAACCAGAATTGTTGCCGCTGTAACAAATCCAACAAATTCTTCATATTAAAAAGTGTCCTGCTGAATATTGGAGATAAACTCTGGTTTAAAGGTTGAAAAGTTGCATAGTGTTGCTTTAATTCTGAGTAAAAATGTAATTTTTAATGATTTTTATGGCGTCACCATTGTCCAAATTCATTCATAAAGAAAAGTTTTGTTTTGCACATATACAATGTTTGGCCACATGTAATAAATAACAGCTCATTTCTTGTGTTTTATATCTGATTTGACCTACATTTGTCTAATTGTGTCTCGTAAGCACAATTTAGACTGAATGTTCGCGTGTCAGTTGGTGTGTTTGTCTTATTCCACCACACATCAGTACGAGCTCGTTAATATGCTCTGGTGTGTTTTCTCTCTCTTGACTCAAGATCATGTTGCCACGTGTTCTTAATGTGAAATCTCCACAAATTTGATTTATAGGTTATAGTGTTGTGGCTCGACATTATTCTGAATGCATGCCTTAAACACTGTGGACGTTCCTCGCCCCTTGCAGGAGCCTGTGATGCTCTCTCCTGTTGCAGGACGCTCTCCCTGTGGACTGTGCTAAGTGCACTTGATGTAAACAAATGTAGCTTTTAAACACGGTGAGAAAACACTGGACCTTCAACTGGCTGAACGTTTCACTTTTACTAGTATTATTATTATTATTATTATTATTATTTTAGAAAATGTGCAATTCCTCTCATCTCCAAGAACGCTTCAGCAACCGCCTGGTTCCCTGAAGTTTAATTTCATGTTGCCTTCTTTTTTTTTTTTTTTTTTTTTTTTAAATCACTTCTAATTCTGTAGATTTCCTCTCCACCAGAAGGTTCAAAAGCTTTACAGTGTGAAGCCCCATTTGTTCGGTTATTTGTTTCTCTCTCTCTCCTCGTCACACATATTGATGAGTGGTGTCTGGTTTTTGTATTTTTCTACTTGTAAACTGTTTACAGGTGCAGTATGCAGATGATATAATGTCAGCACCTCGATCAGTAAATGTAATATGTCAACTTACAGTGCAGAATCAAAGTTGTACTGTACAGAATAACAATAAAAAAAACAATGATAACATGGACATGTGTTTGTTGTTGATAGATAGAAGTGTGTAAGTTTTTACCCGCCAGCCCACTCCCATGAGGTGATGATATATATTAGTATGAATATGTATAAATTAGTAATGAGAAACACAATTTCTGAACTGAGGTTATTATATACACAGTATATAAGTTCTTTTGTGTCAGCCACAGGTTTTCAAAGGTTCAGATAGTTTCAGCTGGGGATCAGTGAATTTATGTGAAAACAGTCAAAATTGAAATCACGGATTATACGATGACACCATGACCGTGTACGCTTGTGGTTTTACTTTCTTTGCACAAGTGAACAACTTGTGGGAACCTGACTCAGCCGGTAACATCTGCTGGCTGCGGGTGAGTCAAACTGCAGCCCGCAGCACAACCACATCACAAACTGGCTCTGGGGACATAACCATCCCATCCAGAATATTTGGTATCATGCAAATGAGGGTTTAACGTGTTTGTGTGGCGGTGAATAAAATGCACAAATGTCAGCAAGTGGAACAAAGGGGGCATTAGTGAACTATCTCATGATGTGGGCCTGCTGTCGAAAAGATGTGACTCCACACAGCTCTGATGTATCACAACCTTATGGAGCCTATATAGGATCGAATCTTGGCAAATATCAGTCTCTGTACATATCAGCAAAATTACTTTTAGGCATTTATAACTTTAAACTTTTTGAATGTGCTGGAAACCCCATTCTTCTGTCAACAGTTGGGAGTCCGGCATGTAAAGAGGTGAATCTTCCAGCAGAGGGAGACAGCAGGATATCACACAGAGCAACAGGTGGGTGACCAGGCCACAGAAAGAATTGCATTGCAGTACAGGGTACCACACACACACACACACACACACACACACACACACACACACACACACACACACACACACACACACACACACACACACACACACACACACACACACACACACACACACACACACACACACACACACACACACACACACACACACACACACACACACACACACACACACACACACACACACACACACACACACACACACACACACACACACACACACACACACACACACACACACACACACACACACACACACACACACACACACACACGCGCGTGGCAGTAGACCTCGACGACCAGAGACACTGCCCTTTTAAGCACGAGGACCAATCAGCTAACAGCTCTCACCTGCGCTGATTGATCCTCTGTGGTGCAGGTGGGGGGGGGGGGGGGGTCTGATAGGAGAGGTGAAAGGTAAGTGGTGCATGAATTACAAATAATAGCAATGCAAACATAATAATGATAATAAACTGGATCTATAAAGCAACTTTCAAAACACAGATACAAGGAGACAGACATGAACAATTATGATGAAAAAAGAGTAAAAACAAAATGCACTCAAACATTATATAATATATAAATATATAATAATAAACGATGGATTAAAAATAGATATAACAAAAGATAGGGGGATGGGAGCAGACTGGCAGGTAGATTGGCTCACACCTCAGTGAAGCAGATGGACGGACGAGACGACAGATAGAAAGAAAAGAACCGTGCAGATGGACGAGCGGTGCAGATCTGAATTAAAGCCCTGACACAGCCGAAAGTAAGAATAAACCGCTCCAAGCTTTCATTCAAGTTGTTGTATTGTCGTTGATATTCACTGCTCTGCTGCTCCTAATGAGTCTGTTCTCTTCCAGGCTGCAGCTGACAGGTCAGGGGTCCGACAGAGGAAGGACGGATTGGTTCAAATTGGAAATCCCCTTCCCTGATGAGCGGACGGAACACATTCGCTTTCAAATTGTCTTCCTCTATGAGTCAGCAGGATGAGATACGATTGGCTGTTTGGGCTTTAGAGGAGATCTAGGTCAAAGGTCAAAGTCACTTCACAAATAAACAGCTTGAAATAGAGCGCATGGCTTGTTCCTTAAAGGTTAATAAGTATTTTTAGAGTCATAAAAGTTGAATAATTAGTTTTATGTTTTCATTACTGCCATCACATTATACTCCTAAAATATTGTGCTACTGTAGGTGAGTATTTTCCATGATTATGAGACTAAAGATTGATCCACCGGATTATCAGACATCTGCATTTGATCTAATATGACACGTCTGCTGTAAAAACCTCCACCAGTTTCTGTTGAAACTGAATAAAAGAGGTGTTGATTCTACCCTGCGGTGATTCCGTGGCTGTATTGTTGAATCGTACTGTGTCACAGTGACACATGTGTGTCTCTGCCTCCATTAATGTTCAGGCTAAGGTATTAAAGGTCACTGCCTTCGATAATGAGATGTTATTGTCACCCGGTTTATCGTCTGCTAAATGTGGAGCGCTGGAGCCATTAGTGGGATTAATGTGCATATGTTCTCATAACACAACAGGTGAGATAATAACCAGATAAATCAGGGGTCTGTTTCGTGGAAGCAAAATCTGGAAGAGCTTATTTCAGTCCCATCCTTGTCCCCATGTGCAGGCTTTTGCTGTGTAAAATGGTGGACTATTGTGGTTTTGACAATGAAGAGTTATTTGTGATGTGCTTGATTATGATTTGCTGGTTGACGAAAAAAAAGCATTCTGCTCATTCAGTGCTTTTTGCACACATGTAAACAATTAGTGGAAGACAGCCGTTTAGTGGCAAAATTCCCCAAATGCCATTTCTTGTTCCTTCCCATGGAGGCTGATGTGAATGTTTTTTTGTCAGTCAACACTACTTATGAACAATAAATGGAATTCATTAAATACAAAGCTGTGGGTATTTATCTTGGAACTTTCTCTCATCCACATATCTCCTTAAACGAAGGCAAGAAGTGATCATAACAACAAGTTGAGTATAAGAGTATTACTCGAAAATGAGTTTGATCCAAAGTAAAATGTTTAGTTCATAAGATCAAATTCCCCACACATTATTATTATTTTAGACTATTTTGTACATTATATTGTTATGTTGGTTACAGTCATATGTTAATGATAATGCAATATAGATGTGTAATAATGTGAATAAGATTGGAATAGATAGATAGATAGATAGATAGATAGATAGATAGATATATAGATAGACAGATAGATAGATAGATAGATAGATAGATAGATAGATAGACAGATAGACAGATAGATAGATAGACAGATAGATAGATATATAGATAGATAGATAGATAGACAGATAGACAGATAGATAGACAGATAGATAGATAGACAGATAGATAGATAGACAGATAGACAGATAGATAGATAGACAGATAGATAGATATATAGATAGATAGATAGATAGAGAGATAGATAGATAGACAGATAGGCAGATAGATAGATAGATAGATAGATAGATAGACAGATACTTTATTTATCCCGAGGGAAATTTATTCTTATGTCTTTTAATACTGATTTTACCACTTTATCTCTGCGACTGTGGATCTTTCAATTAACACATGAAATCTTGAATCAAATTTAATTTGTAAGAAATTAATTTTCATAGGATGTATCATCTGGTTTTCGAGGGGGTCCTAAAAATGTTATTACTTGTTTATTAAATTAACATTGTTTTTATGATGAATATAAAATGAATCGATTTTTAATAAAGTTTTAAAAGAGCAATAGCTTGATCACTGGTTTTTGTGGGTAAACCAATGCATTGATTTTAGATCAATACAAATAATAATTTAATAATTTAAAGAAGTAAATAATATAATATAAAGTAACATAATATGCTAAAAAACAACATTATATAAAAGGTTTAAAAATAAACAGCATGATAATCCCTGTGTTTCACGTCACATTCCTCTGACCCTGGATCAGTGTTGACAGCTCAGACTCCATAATCCCTTCACACACGACCCGCCCCCTTTACGACCGACAGCCGGCTCCTCCAACCAGGCAGCGGGCTGACTCGTCTGGCCTCCTTCCTCCTCCTCCTCCTCCTCCTCCTCCTCCTCAGTCCCGCTCTGCTCCTCTCCTGTCCAGCTGCTCCGTCTCCAGTCTCTCCGGGGGAACAGCCATGGAAGGCGACAACATAATAATGCCCGTCTGACTCGGCGGAGGAGGCTTTTCAAGGTGAGTGGTGTCGAGCCCCGGGAGGAGAGAGGGCACGTTAGCGGGCAGGAAGTTGTCCTGGTGGGGGGGGGGGAGAAAAGTTTGTCCGCCCGGGCAGGAGCGGGAGCAGAGGGGGTGGTGTGGGGGGGGGGGGGGGGGGGGGGGGGGGGGGGATTCACCCCGGGGTTCACGGTGTGGATGTCCCGCTGCTAGCTTACGTGTGTCTCCCTGTTTAGATCGTGAAGCGTCCAAAACACCTCCATTGTTGTTTAATGTGCAACATGCTCGAATTTAACTTTGGGGCTTTTATTCTGGAAGTTGTTGGAAGACAGAAGCAGCCCAACAACAAAAAACAAAATCAAATATGATTATTAATATTTGATGTTTACTTGATTTGAAGTTTGTTATGAGAGTTCTATTCAATCCATATCTGTGGGATTTGAATTTTTTTTTGTGGCGTATTTAATGTGTAATTACATAAATTGTTGGTTTTCAAATTTAATTTTGGAAGTTGTTGGAAGATGCAAACAAGCAAAAAACAAATCAAATATCATTATTTGATGCTTTTTACTTGATTTAAAGTTTTTTATGAGAGTTATAATCAATCAATATGCGTGATTTGATTTGTTTTTGTGGCAAATATAATGTGTAATTAGTTAAATTGTTGGTTTTCAAATGTATTTTTAGAGCTTATATTTTGGAAGTTGTTTGACGAAAGAGGCAGTAACATTATTATTACATAAGAAACCTGGCTTGATTTAAAGTTTGTTATGAGAGTTATATTCAATCAATATGTTGTTATATTGATGTGTTTTCGTGGCATTTCATGGAAAATAGTTGTGAGTGTAATTGTTTTTGTTCCAATTTAATTTGAGAGCTTTTGTTTTGCTCTAAACAAGCAAAAACAAATTAAAATAGCAGTATCAGTAGATGCTAGATTTAAGGTTTGTTATGAGAGTTTTAATCAACCAGTATGTGGGATGTGTTGGTTTGACACAGTTTATAAACTGTTGGTGTCACATGTTGCTTGCAGCTGTGTTTTGGGCTCAAATTTGATTTTAAAGCTTTTATTTTGAAAGTTGTGTGAAAACAGATGGCGCACACAGGCCAAAATCAAATATTATTATTACATAAGACATTAAGCTTGATTTAAAGTTTGTTGTAATCAATCAATAGGTGTGATTTAATGTTTTTTTTTTTACGGCATATTTAATGTTAAATAATTGTTGATGCTACATGTTGCTGTAGCTGTTTGACCTTTTATTTTGAAAGTTGTTGGAAGAAAGAAGCAGCACACAAGCAAATAATCAAATATTGTTTTTTGCAAATACACATGGCTCGAGTAACAGTTTGTTATTATTGTTATAATCAATCAATCAATATGTGTGATTTGATGTGTTTTTCAGCTGTCAATCACTGGAATCATGATAAGCACTTGTTGATGTGATAAACAACACAG
The DNA here is from genome assembly GCA_026259375.1 of Verasper variegatus. NCBI lineage: Eukaryota > Metazoa > Chordata > Actinopteri > Pleuronectiformes > Pleuronectidae > Verasper > Verasper variegatus. The sequence continues at coordinate 17,924,096 of CM048060.1, read as the reverse complement.
CTCTTCATTTTGCTCTTTCCTTTTGCATATAAATGTGTGCAATTACAGCCCCGGGGAAACCGTAAAGGTTAACGTACTGCAAATAGAAACGACTACAGTGTACACATACCCAGACAGAGACAGTGGGACGGGGTCTCACTACAGATGTGCATTCCTTCAGCCAGCGCAGCGATCGCGCCTTTAAATAGAGCTCAACAGGAATGCAAACAGTCCAAGCAGAAAGATGAAGCCTCTCCGGGATAGGAGAGGTGAGGGCGGTGGTGGAAGGAGGCAGAGACGACGCAGAAAGCTCTGTTGTTCAAAAGAACATCACATATTTGCTTTTTCTCGAATGTCTCCACAATCAAAACCAAGATTTGGGTTAAACTTGTGCTGTAACATCATTAATTTACATCTTAAAGCCAACAGGAAAGACAAAGAGGTCATTTAGAGGAACAACTGTAATGTGGGGACTTGCATCACAAGGTTGCACCTTGCATATCAGGGTTAGGGTTAGGTAACCTGATGTCAAAGTACGCTGGTGTTTATCAAACGCTTCGCCCGCCCTGTGATGCTCTAAAGAGATGATCTAGTGAAAGGCGAAGTATGTTTACGCACACGAGGAATTCGAGTCACGCTCTGAACGTACTCCCACACAAGAACTATGTGTCAAGAAGACACTAGGGGATTTCGTCAAAACAATGACAAACATAATGTAATGATGAGATACGTAATGGTGGACAGAGCACATGTTGTAGAGGTCACTGAATTTAATTTGTTTTGTTCTCGTACTTAATTGTTTATTTTTTTAAATGGGCAGAAAATGTCAAATCTGATATGAATCAGGGCCGGCGATCAGAGAGGATGTGATTGTCTTCATCATTGCAGAGCTGTATGTAAGTCTGTGTTCAAGCCAGTAAGTTAGTGAGATCCCCGGATTGCTCTGTGTTTGTGGGTGTTTTCAAGTATCCAGCTGGAATCGTTTATGTAGAACATCAACACCAAACGTAAAAGCATTTCTCCCCAATTTTTGTTTCTAGCATATCATACTTAAAATATTTTTTGCATATTTTTCAAGGATCTGTGGTTCTTATCTATTTGGACTGCATGGCAGATTGTGATCTGTTGTATTTAGTTGCTTCAAGTGTTATTGGTTTGTTCAGCACTTAGACGTCATGGTGAAGTATCGGGTTGATTGGTTGTTGGCTGTTGTGACCATTTAAAATTATTCTGAAAAGAAAGAAGGACTCACACTAATCAGCCAGTTTGTTTAGCCAGTCCTGCAGAGTTTATATATCCCAAGTTTTCAGTGGTTCCTGCTTTTACTCACTATTTAGCTAATTTAACCTCATCAATTGAGTATATGCAGAGAGCTGGCGTTTTGTTGTTCCGTCCGTCCCAGCCAGAGTCATTAGAAGCTGTGTTTCCACGGCAGGAACTTTACCCATGTTGCTGTAGTGTTGCTTGATTTATTTTTCCGTAATTGTTGTATAGTCTCCTGCATTACTGCCGCTTGGTGGACTGTTTTAGCCTCAGTTGTTGATACGTCTGCAGGCAAAGTTTACTTATCTCTGATGGTTTTAAGGCTGCAGGGGAAAGGCAGGTGAATAACAGTCTGCAGGAGCCTTATTCCCTTTCTAAGTGTTCCTGGGAATATAAGTTCCAGGTACTTTTACACATGGCAGACTCTGTTTTGAGAGAAGACAAACCTCTGGCCTCTCTCTGCCTCATCTCTTTTCAATTACAAGAGACTTTCCTGGATTTCACTTCAGACTCTGGGTGGCCTGATATAGTTTTATGCTCTAGTCTGTCACGGTCTTAACATATCAGCTCTTTTACTGGGTTTACCACTTTACCACAGTGAAAGTAAAAGTACACAGAGAAGGACAAACCTAAGACACCTTGCTGTTTACCGCTGGGGAGGTAGCGTACCCATGGATTAAAGTCTCTTTCTCTCCATATAAATAGAAGACTTGAGAGTATTTATGATTTACAAACATTGTGACCAAAAAGCTTGTAAAAAAACTATTTACAAATACATGTTTGTAAAACATACAGAGAACAAATGTGCTCTTTGGACTCTGAGGTTACTCACGTATCCAGAAAAAGAAAAGGGAAATCCAAGGTGCTCAGAAACGCCTTGTTTCATAGCTTCTGCAGAACTGATACATGTCTTTTATTTTATTCTATCTCAGGGAGAAAGTATTCAAACGTGAAATCTTCAGAAAAAACTAAATAGTGTACACATGTAAACTTCATGTAAAACTGCAGCGTTGACAAGGTGGAGGATTCACTCTATGGTTCTGAGAAATACACTAAAGCAGAGTCTGGTGAGCTGGTTCTTCCCTATAACACATTCATTAAGAGAAAGTAGTCGGGAGTAATCAACCGATTACTTTGAGTTAATCAACCGATTAATCACATGAATGCGTAGAGGAATAATTATTAATCAGAGACAGGAATTTGAACTACACTCGCCCCATTGTTTCATAAAAAGCCTAATGTCTTTTTTAGCAACTGAATAAACTGAGGCGTAGAATTGTGCTGCATAGTCTGACTTACTCAGTTAAGCTCAAGTCACCTCCAAACACCTCAATCTACTCTGAGAAAGGTGCTGTTATTCAGCTGATTCCCTGCAGACAGCTCCCACTGGCAGTCCGATCACTGCACTCGCTCGGGCCAAGAACCACATGCGCACACACACACATCCACACAGAGAGTATCCAGCGTCTCCACTTAGACCTTGACACTGACTCGTGCGTGCACATGTACATGCACAGGCGCAAACCCAGACGATCCCATATGCATGCACATAGAGCTAAACCCAGTCCAAGCCGCCATAGTCTCTTCTCCACACACTCATATTTCACTAGTCACACACACAAGGACCACGGCAATCAACTTTAAATTAGAGAGAACGCTGCTCCAAGAACTTGAGTGGTGCTTGCCAGGTCTGAGGCCATAACTGTTCTTGGTGTGTGTGTGTGTGGGTGTGTGGGTGTGTGTGTGAGAGAGAGAGAGAGAGAGAGAGAGAGAGAGAAGGAGCCAGCTCTTGATATTAAACCAACTTTGAGGGGCCTAGATTGGGGGTTTTCTCCTCCTCTGTGCTGCTGTTCATGCACTTTGTCCCCGTGTGTTTAACTGTTCCCTGCGCTCGAGGAGTTATTTCACGACGAGTCGCTGAATCGCAAGTTATTTGAGTCCAACCTGGCTTCAATTTAATTTCTACCTCTGCCACGATTGTCCACTTTTGCTACATTTCCCAGCCACCGCTCCAAACCACAAGGTCAAGCCGCTTAAGTTTGGCTTGACCCTGTGGTTCGGAGCTGTGGCCTCTTCTGAGGGCTGCTGACCAGTAAGGACGGTGATAGTGTGGTGATAGTAAAAGTCTGATGTTTGTTGGCCAATCTGTTTTTTTTTTCCATGGAAGAACATTTTTGGTGTGCTCCTCGAGCATCTAAAGCCACTGTCACTGTTAACTCTGCCCGTTCCATAATCAACGTCTCCCTGTATGAATCCATGTTGAATCATGGCTGGATATGGCAGTGCTGCAAAGAAACCCTCCTCGCTCTTTGATATACGGTGCCTGATGCCAAACATCTGAAGTTTGCTGCATCTGTTTCTGATAGAAAAAACAGATTTCTGCCAGCGGACTCCATTTGTTACAATGGAAATATGTCAAAATGATCTCAGATCATCTGCATTTCATCTGTTAGCATATGTAGGAGTATAATGTATGGCTATATAAGAGCGCTAAAGAGCAAGCCATATCATGGAAATTCACCATTTTTCAAAGACTCCAGATAAATTCAATTTAAGAATGAAGTTATATTATATTTAATGGCAGATTAACATTGAAACAAACTGTGTGGGTGCATGATGTATATTCACAGTAGTCCTCCTATATATATATATCACTCTCTCAACAGTGGTTTTCCAACTCACTGGCAACATAAATTATATTAAACATCGTCTCTTGCGTTGCATTTCAAGACCAAACGAAGGCTTATTTGCTACTGAAGTTCCAAGGTGGAGACAGCACTAACTCATTGTTGTTTATTGTGTCCATTGATTTATAGAAGTTGGTCTTTTATTACAACCCTGCAAGGTTCGGTATCAGTTTACTAGATGGAAAACGTTAGGTACAGTGTAAAGGAGGTGGAGGAGAGAAAATGCGTAGTTTCTTTGCCATGTGTGGTACACCAAACTTTAGAAATATAAAAATTAAATTTCTTGTATTTGCAATAGTAAGAATGCATGGAACATGTTTTTGTGCATTGCCACAAAGTGTTGACTAGCAATAAACCGTAATTATCAGTAATCCCAACTTTGTTCTGTCATGCAAAGGTATAGCCTCATTTTTCAGAGTGGTGATGAAGGCTGGTTTACATGCTCCTCTAGTTGACAACAGTAGAGGACTGGCTGACGTTGACAGCTCCACTCTATCCTTATCGCTCATTGGGATGAATAACTGTCCAGTTGTGAATAACCACATGCACTCTCCAAAAGTTCCAGGAAAGAAAAATGCTAGAGACAGTACTTCCTTCCCATGTAAATGTGCTTTATGATTCTCTTGACCTCTCACGGAGCTCCACTGCAGGAACCAACCGCATTTTTATCAACTGGCAACAGACACAGTTAGAATTCTTTTTCATTTTGAGAGTCATGTTTGACTGTGATCAACGTAACCTCATATTATTTCAGAAATGACTTTTCATAACAAATGTGCAGACATTGCTGGTTTCTAGTGACTGTACCACCCTGTCCATTGTAGTGTTGACTGTGGATATACAGCTAACTGGATCATTCAAGTTTGCAAACTCTTTTTCGTTTGTGCTGGAATAAAAACACAGATTGCTTTTATATAAAACTCTGCCTCTAAATCACAAGTGGTGCCAAACCAGCGTGAAGAATACTGAGGATTGATTTACAAGCTGCCGTGGCAAAAAAAAAAGAAGCTCTATGTTGACTCCCTCCCTGCAGGTGTTCATATTTACCGTCACTGCCATCCCCCCAAATGTTCTCGTTGTGAACCCGATGCCTGAAGTGAAATTTAAAGCGTTTTTTTTTTTTCGTAAGCGAAGCACATCGATCCACCATCTTGTTATTTGAAGAGGTTCATTAATGCAGACTTTATTTTTGTTTTATTTGCCGAGGCAGCGATGAGATCCGAGAGTAAAGGTAAAGAAGAGACACGGAGCTCTTATTTTTGGACTTGCAGCGGTTTTAGGTTTGTCTCCACTACAAAAAGCCTGTAGTGGATTTCTTTTGGGTGTATATGGACTTTAGTGCCAAAATAAGTATTCTACAATACAAAAGACATCAATCTTTATTCCCTTAAGTGTGGCTTGTAGGCCACTTTTTCTAGCTTTTGACTCCTGCAGCGCTGGCAGTCAGCCAAGAAGGTTACAGCATGGTTATACCTTTGGAACTGTGGATCATTCAATTGTAGGATCTTTACGAGTTACTCTGATTTTATTGGATGGACTTATTGGCCCTATAAGGTTGCAGGTTCTGATTCGGTGTAGAGTTAGGATTTGACATGGATATATGTATTTTTGTATTTGGTTGTACCCTAAATAACACACTTTACAGCTGTGTTGTGTGTGCATGTTGTTTTGTTTTGCGTGATTGTATAAATGTCAACCCTTTATCACCCGTGCAAAAGGGGAAGAGTCCGTTTTGAATGTGGAGGACCTTTGCTGATTTGCATGATTTGCATGATTTGCATGCGTGTATCCGTTGTAAGGAAAATATTTTCTTTAGAATAGAACTGAGCTGAAACAGTTAATTACTCCAAAGAAGATTAAACAGCAAATTTCAAATTTGGCAATTTAATGCTTTTTGTTTGTTGTCTTTGGTTTTGGACTTTTAAAATTAAGTAGGTTAACTTTGATATTTCGCTCAAGTAAAATGTTGTTGGTTGTTGAGAAAACAGTAAGCCTGTTAATAAGTAACTTTATTTTGATAAAGACAGGAAACAGGATGAGAGGTTGTCTTCTTTTTAATATTATTTGTCAGTGTTTGTTAGGTTACAACCCCTCTGCTCTGATTTAAGTTTATTTATAAAATAGTTTTGCTGTCACCCTCCACTCTGAAATGAGGACAGGATGGGAGGTTTGCTCCTCCCTGAACAAAGTTTTGTCTTCACATCCATCTACACAAGCAGGAAAAGTATTCTCTCTCAAATCCCAGTTTAACATCTGGACGTAACAACGGGATCTTATGACATCACAACTATTTTGTGCGAAGGAATTTTTCCTTCTTTAGCTCATCAGGTTGTATTAGTCAATGTTTCCACAGCAATTGTTTGTTGTGTGCTTGAGGAATAGCTGTGAAGACACTGATAGTCAGTCAGGTCCGGCACCCAATAACAGTTTCCATAGCAGCCGGGGTTGTAAAGATATGGTATGCCGAGCCTCCGGATCAAGGCTGTGAACAGTCATAACACAGGGGCCCTTCCACTCTGGGATTTCCATCGGGAAAGTATTGTATGAATTACACTGCATGATTTAGGTGCATGATTTATTGTTACCTAGTGGAATCCTAACACATGTATGGGTATGTCCAGAAGTCCCATGCAGAATACCCCTATTTGGAACTGTAGTACATTCTGTATGGGTTCAAATACTTAATACCATTACACAGTGTATCGCTCATCTCTTTTCCACTTGATGACTAGAATTTCAATAAATATTTCTGTGTAAGACATCTGGCATCTAATGAATCTTCTTCCATCACGAGTAAACACGCTCCATCGCACTCTGGAGGCCAATCACGTTCCACAGTGTTGGATGATATGGAAACTTGAAACTTGTAGTTCTTATACACTGAGAACAAACCTGTCAGTGGAAAAGGAGATGTCTTGTATCCAATGAATTAATACATATTTGTGTATTCATAGATTACTTTTGAATTTTTTAAACAGGTTTATTAAACTTTTTGGTGGAAAATCAAATAGGACTTATTTTGAATTGCTGTTACTTTTTCTTTTATACTAAAATTGTCTTTAACGTAGTGTTGATCATTTGTTTTACATGATTGTCAAATTAAATCTTCCTCCTTCTCTTGATTGATTTTACACTCTGGGTACGTTTCTATACAATGGAGCTTGTAGAGTGCAGACACTTAAAGCAAGAATCCAGAAGGAGAAGAATTTCGCTGGTTGGCACTCCTACTAACTCTTTTATGTTGCAGAAAAAATGGCTAAAATGCAATGGTGGGTGGTCTTAAAGATTTAGAGGGCCACCCTTTGTTTAGAAAATGTGACGACTCACCACTTTGGGTACAAGCATCATTTTAGTGCCTGAAAGTGTGAGAGAAGCATGTGAAGCAGTTAGGAGCGTTGCACCGGACCACGTTGTGTTCATGTGTTTCCGTTGCAACCAGGCGACTATTTTTACTGGACTGATCATACATAATTGATACACTTGTCTGTTTGAATTATGTGAGAGTCAGTTAAGATGGAGCAAAAATTGTCTCGGGGTAGCAGTGTGTGTGTGTGTATGTGTGTGTGTGATGACGTAATTGTGTTGGAATGTCAACAGAGAATAAGTATGAACCTGCTCCAACTTCTACCACACATTGCCTCCTTTCTTCTCTCTCTCCTCTTCTCTCCTTTCAGTTTTGTTTCTCCCTCGCTCCCTCGCTCACTCCTAACCCATCCTCTTTCTCCTTACTGCTCCCTCTTTATTGTTTGATTGGCTCTTTGTCAATCTTACCCCCAACTGCCTTTCACCCCTGCTTCTGCTGTGTTTGTTGTCTTCATGGAGCGTTAGCCGCCTTAAAAGGAATCCAAATGTGTGTTATCGAGCATAGTAATCGTATCTGATCTGGCAGCCAGGTGGCAGAAACAAATGAGAATGAAGCCAAGATTACTCAAGCAATGTCTCTTAGAGTAGCCCCCCTTCACAATGCAGGTGAAGTGTCCAAATGGACGTTTTGGACAAGATGAGGTCTGGTTTTTAGTTTTTTTTTTCTCATTAAGTTTGTAAGTTGGTTAATTTGAGGACAATCGTGTGTCATTACACTTCAAATGTGGATATACAGTTCTGGAGGAGGGGAAATATACCTTGTCTTTGTGCAGTTTAATCTGTCAGTCCATGTAGAGTAGATGCACAGATTCATTTATAGAACCTGTGGTGGCCTCTGGGTAGAAACCTGGCAGTGCAACATGTTGGACTCCGTGGATGTAGAAATAAAGGGCTTGTTTTATGGCAATGGGAATTTAATGATTCTTGTAGTTTCAGGTGAACTGAACTTCTTCCAATGTTCTTGGAGGTTAGGATTTCAATCAATGCATAAAAAGGTGGATTAAGCACTATTTGTCTTTTCTAAGTAAATTGTCATCATTATGAACAGGACGGCTGATTACGATTGATCTGAATCATGTCTGCGCACACATGCTCACTATATCACATTGTACCCACACAGTTGATGGGAGTTGGCTGAATATGGCATCATCTACCAACTGTGTGGAAATTCTTGTGCCAAACCCAATATTCTTTTGAAGACAGTTTTATAGCCTGGGTTTAGGGTTGGTTGCAATGAGTCAAGCAGGCAGCGTTGACATCAGTGCATTACAAAAACACTGCTCAGTGCTGGAAAACAATGTTTGGCAAGAAAATCTGCTGTTTCAATCTTGAATAGATTGATATGAGAAATGGTCCTTGGCCTTTGGTTTATTTTGCCAATTGCATGGTGTTAAACAGGTTGTTTATATTTGAGAGTCAAGAGATATGGATGCATGAAAATGTGCAGCCACTAGAACGGTTCTTGTGCTTTATTTCGAGGCAGACGAGGAGAAGCAACCAGCTCTTTACTAGTTAACTGACGGCCTGGCATCTTCTCGAGGATGAAGAACCAAACCTTTTGTGGTTGGAAACAAACTGCAGCTTTCGGTCAATGCACTATTCATGCGCTGACCTGGATTCAGCTGCTAAACGATGAAAATACTGTGCATGAGACAAAATGTTGGATCGGATGACACATTACCAAACAGTGGTGAGGAGAAACATGGCCTCTGTGACCTTAGATAAGCATATTTGATGACCAAGAAGACTCCGTTTAGTGAAATGATGTTAAGAAGGAGGGTTTTCCCAGAGTCAACATTGTGTTAGATAACACTACAGTCAGCGGCTGCAGCAGCATAGCAGAGACCATGTCTTGCCTTGTTGATGTATTGTCACACTTGGATCTGATCATTTTGCAACCCGCAGGAGCTTATATCAGTATTTTTTGTCCAATCAGTAAAGACAAGATACTTGAAACGCCTATGAATCGATTCCACTCCCTTGCTGCGCTCGGAAGTGGTGTTTACTTGGTTCCATCATTTAGTACGTGCCTTTTAGATTGGGAGAGTGACCACAGAAAACGTTTAAATGTGGACAGAGGAAGCAACATTGACCCTGGAATGCGGTCTGGAGAGCATGGTCTGGGAGGAGTACACAAAATTCTCTGGTGACATTGAACTCATGGATGTGGACAGTTCCTGGATATCATGAGGACATTGTTATTCTAGGAAAGATAGTTGCGATACCTCAATAACAAACCATTAGGTGATACCTTAAAAGGGTTATTTGGGGCTGTGGAATACGACGAAAAGCGTATATATCTTGATCGAGACTATTTCATAAACCGGATAATGATGCACACTCGAACCTCTCGAATGGGTATATGTGGTCCATGTTTTTGCAGACGTAAATTGAGACAAGAGCCATTATCGCCACACATCTTTATGACAATGTGCAGCGGGCCGGGCAGAAGTCCAAGTCTGGAGTTTGTTTTGAAATCTCAACTTACTCATCTGTCGACTCTCTCCGCCCTGTTGGACAGGATTCTAATGTTGATGGTAAAATAGGTTGGTGGCGATTAAGTTTTCAGTTTTCTGATTTTCATATCAGACTGTTTCTACCCAAACCACAAACATGTGACAGAAGTTGCCTCTCTTTTGGTTAACGCTCCTCTGTTTGTCTTGGCTTGTCTGAGTCGGAAATACACTCATCTATTTGTTTGCCTTTATGCTATTTTCCTTCCTGCATCCGTGTCGTGTGGAGAAATGTAAATAACCTTCCAAAGGATTAAAAATATTTTTTTGTAACGAGTCTAATGTGTTTTTATACATTTTGTATTATAGTTTTAGTGTTGTGTTAATTTGCAGTGTGTTTTATGTGTCCATCCCACTGATAAATAGTCAATTAGCCCACTGGGGGGCAATAAAGTTATTGATTGATTGTCAAATGATTCAAATCTTCTTATCATGTCACTAAACTTGTATCATTATAAACCGTAAACTTGGTTCAGGTTGTTTGTCAGATGTCATAAACAAGTGCAATCATGCAGATATTTTTCTGGTTTGACAGATTTGAACTCTGAAAAGGTTCCTCCCTCCTGGTGCTGCTTTTGATCTTACACAGGCTCTTGAATCTATGTCCTGGATCACTCCAGAGACACACAAACACACACACACACAGTGACTCAAAATCAACAAACTTTGAAACCTAGTCATGGCGGCACACCGTATCTGCTCTTATATCTCAAGCAAACTGGTTGGACGGTCGTTTGTGAGCCAGGAAGCAAACACTTCTCTTTAATTGTAACAGATTTATTCAAACAGAATTTTCATTCTGCTTCCTGCAAATAATTGACAATAATGAGGCTTTTTCCTCCTTTTCATGGATCATACTGTAACCCACGTACCCTGCTGCTTTAGTTCACAGATTTTGTGTTTGCTCTGCTGTCGGGTTCTGTTTGAATAGTCTCTCGAATCTGAGGTGAACAGTGCAGCTGAGCTTTATGAGTATTGGCTTTAGCCTGCCATGTATAAGATCTGTTTGCCCCTGTCTGCATGGCTGAATAGTCCGACTGTAGATCCTTCAGTGTACACTGCAGCTACAGTGTGTTGTGTGTGTTGTGTGTGTTTGCCCTGCATACAGTATATGTGGGCTTTTTGCTTTACTGTGTGATCTTCTTGCCTGATCCCGTCTGTGAGATTTTGCCTCCGCTTGGCAGGAAAACTATGCCGCCTAAAGTATTTTTGCCTTTTGCTTTTATTTTTTTGTTTTTCCATGGTTTATGGTGGATGTTCAGAATGATATGTGGTAGCCCATCTGTGCTGGCTTCTATATAATTTTTTTTTTTCTAAGGAAACATCTGTGTTGCTTGGTGAGTTTGTGCCACAAAATGTTGAAAGCAGTAGGAATAAACTGGACTGTGACACAATTAAAAGAAAACAGTGTTTGTTCTGTCCTTGGTCTGTCTTTTTAGGTTTCAGCCAATTAACAAGAAATCAGACATCCTTTCAAAAGGTTTCTCCATTGTGCTCCTCATATTAAATTGTGTGGGCAGGTTTCCAACTTTTTGTTGGAAGTTTTTTTGGTCTGTGCTGTAAAGAATGATTAGACTTTTATTTTTATGATAATTTGTCGATAAGACCGGTGTTTTCATTCACTGTAGCCTCCTCTTTATTGCTCTGTTTATTTATTTATGGTACATCTCTTTCTTTCCTGCCACTTTCCTAGTTCCCTCCATCATTCCTCTCTATCTCTCGCTCTCTCTCAATTTCACTCCGTTGTCAAATCTGCAATGAATTTCATAAATCAAACACAATGAATTGTATTTAGACTTGGGTATAATTACTCCCTGTGGTCAAATGATGCAAGTTGAATGTTTAAAACTCATTTTTTGCAACTGTAAACATAACGACATGAGACGTGCCAAAGGGGGTGAACGTTTTATTTGATTTCTCTTTCTTTGTTTCCATTTTTGCCATTTGGTTTTGATTTCGCTTCCTCTGACCCAATGTGCTCATTAGTCTGGTTTGTTTTTGTGTTTATCTTTAGTCTTGATTATTGGTGTGAAAGCTCCGTGTTGTGGTGTTTTATGGCAGAGTATGTGCCAGTAAGTGATGGTGGTGTTTTCTTTATGAATCTGTGGTGGGTATTGGGTTACTGAGCAAACCTCAATATCTTTTTTTTTTAAACAAAACATGCTTAAAGCTTTGGGTACAGAACACTGCAAAGTATTGGTCGGTATTCAACGTGTTTTAAACTCATCTTGTGATCATGTAGTTCATCTTTTAAATCATAATTTTTTTAACTTTCATTTAGAGAAGGTTCTCTCAGAACATGTAAAACGTACGACCACCTGTTTCCCATTAAATATTCTCTGTGAAAGTCCAAACATGCTGTAAATCCTTCCTCTGATTTGTATATATCTTCAGGCTGGGTTTGGATATACGTTTGTGACTAACAGCACAGGCATTTACTTATATACCCCAAAATACATCGGGTTATTCTATATCTTGGTCTGTGTCTTTCTGTCTTTTCAGCTTTGTCTCGTTTCCAGCTACATTTTTGAGCAGACAGTCAGACAGTAGTAATCAAGAAAGTATGGCTTTCTCATTTTTCTGCTCTCATAGTCCTCCCCCCCAGTTTGGAGTGCGCTGTGACTGGAAGTTAAACTAAGGGTTTTACTTTGCCCTTGTGTATAGCCGAACGACTAGAGAGGTTCATTAAACACAGTTAACGCTAACCCTCTTTGTAAGTTCTCTCTTCTTCTCGCAGTTTCAAACCCTTTTGGTTCATCTCGTCTTTCTCTCACTCCTTTATTGTGTCTATGTTTTCTTTTCTTTTTCCTGGTTCTCTTATCTCCGTTACCTACTAAACTTGTTACCTACTCTTTCTCAGCGTGTCAGGACAGTCAGCCTGTCTGTAGTAGTGTAATGGGGAAAGCATGGAGTTCCCAGCAGAGTGACTCATCGCTCTGCCAAACACGGGTCGTGTGTGTGTGTGTGTGTGTGTGTGTGTGTGTGTGTGTGTGTGCGCGCGCGTGTGTGTACGTGCGTGGGTTGGTGTGTGTGGGCGGTAGGGGGTGGGTTCTCTAAGTTGTGTTTATGCGTTTGTGTGTGTGTCCGTTCTAGCATGTTTGTGTAGTTTGGGTGTATATGTTTCCCATGTTTTTCCTTCCTGCTGAACACATGGTGGCGAAAGCTCTTTGCCAGCTGGGTCATCAGTCGGTGAAAGTCAAACACACACGTGAACTCACACAAACACACTCGCAATCCAATATGGTGTCTCGGGGAAAAAACATCTTTAAATGTATTACTTCACATCTCAGTTACTTATTTATCTCTTTGAATTTATTCCTCACTCTTATGACACTGCACAAGCTCAAGGACAGTTTTGATGTTGAAGTTTTGAAAAACGAGAAAATTGCTTTGTTAGTTTTTGCCACCATGTTTTCATTTCATTGATTCATTGGCGTCATTCTTGGGTGGCAGTAAAAAAAGGGAGTTTAAGAGTGACACTTATTATGGTGATTATGAGACCATATCTTGAGTTATGAGGACTTTTAGTCTTTATTGCTATGTTATCCTATTATGTCACTGAGAAAGTGTAATGGGTCTTAAGGGTAAAAATTGTGTGTTTTTGATTATGTCTTCCTTCACTGGATCGTTGATAGTTGTAGCTGCTGAGCCTCCAGTCTGCTTTGTACTTGGTGTCAATGAGGACAAGTGACAGTTCTCCTTAAAGCACAAACAGTCCAGTTTGTCATAACTTTTTTGTATATTCATGTGCATGTGTGTTTCTCAGTGTTGCATAAAACAGCAATCTTCAACTATCTGCTTCATGTCTTTATAATTGCTCCCAGCAGCAGCGTGGCGCCAGTCAAATGTGGACGCGCATTTGCACGCACACACACACACACACACACACACACACACACACACACACACACACACGCGAAGAAACACACAAACTTAAAGCTACATGCAGCTGATGCTTAGGGGAGTGTGGCAAAGCACAACTGACCAGGGACTGTGAGTTAGCCAACCTGCTGGCTTATTGACCAGGTCTGGTACAGCTATCATCATCAGCAGTGTGTGTGTTTGCATGTATTAGATTCATATTTCTCCTTACGTTTTGACAGTACGCCACCACATGAGCTATCCACTGGGGTTAGAATGCAATTATTTATTTGGTTAGCACTGAAAGTAAATGCAGCTGTTACAGGATTATATAATCATGGTTCCACATTATTAGACCCAAAACGTCAAGAATCTTAAATTTAAATCACAAAAACATCTTTTTCTCTCCATTGTTTGGTCTCCGGCTGCCTGTGTCAGTGTTAATTTCTTTTGTCTCTCTGGTCTGATGATGGGCTGGCAGCACGAGGCTGGTAATTGATCACACAGCAAAGATTTGTGTGTGTATCTGTAAGTGCCTGTGGCTATGTCTGTCTGTGTGTACGGCCTTGTTGGATAACAGGGAGCAGATGTGGGTGGGTAGGTGGTGTATGTTTAAAGAGCTTGTCATTGGCTCACACAGAGCAGATGTTTGTTGGACCATCGTCTTCCTCTGGCTACTAGCACTGCTGACTCAAGTTGGTTCTGCTACACATCAGATACAGAACCAAACAGCATAAATTTTGACCTGCACAGCGTACAAGAGCACGTTAAAGCAATCACACACTTTTAGGATCCGTCAGCACAATGGTACTTTTACTGACTTATGCTTAGGTCAGTGTGCAGATGACTGGGAGTCTTAACCAGGACACTATCGCTATGGAATTTTCCAGACGGTAGTTATAAAGTGCTGTGGTTTACGGTAATATTCTGGCACTGCCAGCTGACTCCACTTGAACGCAGCCCAGACATTTAAGCATAGTTAAACATGTTGCGAGGTGAGATCACATCTACAGATGATGTTATTTGTGGAAAAGGTTCCTCTTTCACCTATTTGTACTTTGTTCATTTGGTTTCAATCTAGAAAACCAGAGCTTGTTAACAAATGTTACAGGAGCTTTTCCTGCAGCCGAGTCGGTTAAAGCTGCTTATTGCGAGTTTCTTTTTCAAATAGTGTGAGGTGCTGTTGTTTACTGTCAGCCAGACTATGCTTGTGCAATTAGCCCCACTACTAAGGCAGGAGTCCTCTGTAGTCGGTGAGAAACCGGAGCCTGACGTATCATTACATCGTCTCTTCGGAGGAGTTGTGGTTTCAGGTCTGCAAAGTAACGAGGGAGCCCCTCTCCTTCACAGAAAACACTGCTCCTGAAACTACTGAACTTGTGTAACTCCTCATCAGAGGTCCGGCTCATACTTTCACATCACTGTGTTGTCTTGTAACATCACAAAACACTTGCATAATAGCAGCTAGTCTGGCACGCCCCCTGACAAAGCAAGGAAAAGGGAGAGCAGAGGCTGATATTTCCCACATGTGTGGAAAGAGGTTGACCAATCACAACAGAGTGTACCAGCTGGTCAATCAGAGCAGACTGATTGACCAGCAGATAGCGACACACTATTGCATTTGTAACAGCGCCACCTCCTGCAAAACTGAAGGTTTGCTGAAGTGGATACACGGCTAATGTACACAGCTCTATGATTTTGAACGTAATGCTGTCATTGGAACATACAAACAATCCTGATTTTGTAACCCAACATGATTTCTCTGCCTGACATAACCACAAGAGTTTAGAACAATAGCCTGGTTTTACACAATGTTGCCTTTGTGTGCTCGGTTAAGGTGCGAGTCAATAGGAGGAGTGCTCAATCAGTCCCTCGTTCCCAAAGCTTGACTCTAAAACTCTTTTAACGAGTTTTTGAACCATGAATTGTGCATACTGTTAAACGCCCTCAATAGACGTTTTGCCATGGTTCATGTTGGTAACCGAGGAGGTTTCGCTGGACAACATCTGCTCGGCCAATTCATTCATGGTCCTTTGGCTCTCCTGCTGGAGTGAGAGCCAGTAAGCTGGAACAAAATGTGGCTTATATAAGTGGTTTTAAATGCAGAGTTTATGAAGCTGGTTACCAAGCAAAGAGAAGTTGGATATCTTACTGGAAAAAATAAGTAGCTTCTCTTTAGGTCACAGGAATGACATCAGTCCTGGAGATCAAGACTTAGTCTCTAATCTGTAAAATAAAATTATGATCTCTGCTACTTTGTATTAAAGACTTAAAGATTCGATTTGCCTCTCCATTTACTACTTTGCTTATTTACGCATAGGTTGAGCCAAACCTCTATTGCAGATGCTGAGAACTACATGAACGCATTATGGACTATGCTGCAGCTCAAGCACATTTGAATACATAGTCAAATGTGTTTGAGGTGGTTATACTTGCCCGATTGTTAGAAATGAATTTCTTTGCATATAAACAAGCACTTCTCACAGTTTGGGTGAGGTTTGCTCTTTGTGGGGCAATTTCCTAGTCGTGATGACACAGGTACGGCCAAAACAACGGTGGATTCTTTGACAGCCTGCTTCTTCTGCCAGCGAAAAGTTTACTATTTACTCAGGAGATTTAGCTACAGACCCTTTGTGGTTTGTAATGGGACTTTGCCAATGCCAGATCTTCCTCTCTCAGCCCCACTATGGCTCTGTACACAAGACACAGAGGATTCAAATCCCGCCTGTGGTTCGCATTAGAACATGGTGGTGTTTACTGTGGCACAGACTGCCAGTATAATGTTTTTTTTACTTCAACCATCCTTTCCTAGCAGTGTAATATAAATACATAGAAAGGTTGTCTATCCATGGTCGGTATATGCAGTTATCATCTAGTATTGCTCACACCTTGTCCTCCTCCATCATAACATATCTTACAAAGATCTTAACTCTGCACAGTTTCATACAGAGGAACTACCACATTTGACATCTGCTAAATTTAAGTTGGTGTTTGGTTGTTAATAGCCACTCAGATTTCCATTCGTTGCTGTTTCTTTGCAAATGATTTATCTTCAGCTGTTATTTCAGGCAGCAGCGGTAGTTGTGACCTCTTTTAATAATGACAGCGGCAGAGTGAAGTTTGTATTTGTAGTTTAAGGCTGCAATTGTCTATTTAGTGCTTCCCAAACCAGGGGCCATGACCCCCTGGGGGGTTTTAAAATACAAATGAAAAACAATTAAAAACATCTATAACGCGTATTTAGCCATTGTTACAGTGGTTAATCAGCCGTCTGGTTTTGTTTGCCCCCACATGCCCTCATAGGCGATGAGGTCAATTTACGACACCACAGCATATACCATGACACATAGGAGCTTTTTTCCACTATTTGTGGGCGGTAGCTGCAAAGTTAGGGAAGCCATTTATGTGGCGGTGAATCATACACACCTCATTATTGACCCACTTCCATCAAGTATAAATGGTGAAGCAAAGGAAGACCTGGAAAATAAAGGAAAAAGCATGAATTCAATGTGATTATATTAGTTTTTTCAACATTGATGTTGATCACTGATGTACTTTCAAGTAGTTATCATGGATGTTAAGGTATAAATAAGTTATTTGTACTAGCTTTACTCTTGTTATTGTGTGTGTAGGTCTGTGTTGTGTCTCTGAATTTTCTCTCTTTAACTTGTCAAACACACACAAGTATAATCACAGACAGAAATGCAGTCGTACACATCCGTGTGGATATAACTTACAGTCCAAGGGGTCTGTTTGTGTGTGTGTGTTTAGTTCAGCCTTTACCCTATTATGCATTTCAGTTCGCGTTTTTTTATATATGAGGTTGGCTTCAGTATTACAGACTTGTATGCTTGCTGGGTGTGTGTGTGTGTGTGTGTGTGTGTGTGTGTGTGTGTGTGTGTGTTTGCATGTGTGAATAGCTGGCATATGGTAGCCATCTTGTGCTGGCGGCAGAGCTGGAGGAAATTCCAAAGTTGTAGAGCTGAGTCCAAGATACTGCCGCTGCACACACACACACACACACACACACACACACACACACACACACACACACACACACACACACACACACACACACACACACAGTACAGGTTTATGATACTGGTGCCAAACTCGGACACACTAAGTAATATATATTACTCTTGAAAGGACTAACTAGTCAATGGAAAATTCTACCTTCACTAATGAGCCACAAGCTGTTTTGCATTTTGTCATTGCTTAACATATAATCACTTTTTAATATTACCACACTCTCTCTCTCTCTGTCTCACACACATACACACACCGACACACACGCCGAGGCCTTGGTCTGCGGATTGGCTAGGTGCTATCTCAGTATCTCTGTACACACATGGCAGCCATTACTCCGTGTGTGTTTAGGCTCGGGCATAAGTTGGAAGTAAGCCTCGCTGCTTGATGGACAGATAGGATTGGCCGGGTTTATTTTATTGTAGGGTCCCTTTCCCTGTTTTCAGCGTAGACTATATATAAAGACAGATGACATGACGGCTCCCCAAATAGAGAAAAGCCAAATCATCTTGTTCGCCCCCTGGTGGCTCGCAGTACTGGTTAATACATTTTTGAGGTTTTCACACTAATGCACGTCCAAGTGTTCAGTAAATAATTTGTGGGCGTGGTTAACATGTTCTATACGTCTCCCTTCCTGTCTCCTCTCTCACATGCTAGACATTTCCAGTCCTCGGTAACAGATACCCTTTACACTTATCGTCTTTTCTCATCCTCCTCAGGATCACAACCTTTCATTTTTCAACTTCATCTGTTTCCTTATCGCGTGTGCACGTCGAGGCCCATCAACATTAGATGATATTGACTTCAAAGCTTGACCGAACCTTTGTCTGCTTCTGCTTTCCCCAACATGACTGGATACTAATAGCATTTATCTTTCCCTGTTGTTTCTCGGTGGTCTGTCTTCTGTCATTTTCTTTCTCTTTGATTTAAAGCGTATTTGCTGCCATCCTGCGATGCACATACCTAGCCTTGATCAACCAAATCCAACTAAACTAAAATCTGATGAGGCTTTAATTGATCGTCAGAGCGCCACACATTGGAGTCAGACCAAACCATTGGGCCAAAGTGTTTCCTCTCATCTTGACAGCTGATCAGATTATCCTGCAGCGCGGAACAGGTTCATCGCAGGACACGTCGGTCTTCCTGACAACTGGTACAGCGCTGGAGCCTAACAAGATTTACCTCCTGTTTAATTCTTCCAGGGGAGCTTTGTTAAGTGGGGGAAGGAAAAGAGAATAAAGCAAGATTATCTACTCTTACCTCTGAAATTACTTGACATTCATAAATATTTGAGAACATAAATCTTTACAGAATAATTTGACCTCGTTTGACTCTGAATTCTCCCAGAAATAAGCGACAAATTGAACATTGGTGTTTGGATAAAATCAGATGCTGTGTGATCTCCTGTCTCGCCTGTGCTAATATCTTTCTGATGAGTTGATAAGCCTGTAGTCACAAGCAGGTGCTGAGGCTTTGATTCTGCAACATTAAATATTTTGTCGAGACAGAAAGAGGGAAAGAAACAAAGAGCCAGTGGAGTAAAAATAGCAGCTGAAAAAGCTTGATGGCTGCAGTCTGGCAAACCCTGTTGTTCAGTATCATCGGGGAGAAAGAAACCAGTATTTTCATCCACACCATCTAGGGTGTATAATTAAAGCTTTCTTGGCTTTTTACAGATTTTCGCAGACAAATTAAGCTTAAAAATAAACGAGAGGCATTTTAAAAGTTGTCTTAAGTTTACACCAGGTTTTATTTTCCAAATTCTCACTCCACTTTCGACATCTATTTATTTTTGAATATTGGGGGGGTCATTAGGAGCTTACAGGGGGATCGCAGCTGGCTCAACGCAACCCAAACAAACATGTATAATTTGAAAGAAAGCACAGATCTCTGCACTTCAATCTGTGAAATCCATTTTTAGATTCTGTGATAACACCTCAGGCATAAAGAAATAAATAAAATTGGATCTGTTAAATCTCCAAAGATCTGCCTTTCAGAAGGTTATGACTTGGATCAAAGGGGTTAGTAACAATGTTATTTGGGGTATTTTAAATTCCGGTTTGTGCACGAAAATATGTTTAAAAAAACAAGCAACCCCCGCCTGTGTATACTGTACAGTATCTTCACAGCACAGGAAGTCAAAAAGGGATACGCTTTATCTTCTGTCCTCACTTGTTCCACTGACCCAGCCCCCCCCCCCACACACACACACACACACACACACACACACACAAAGAAGACAAATGATATTGTAAACATTTAAACACTGCATATGTGTCTATATCACACTGAGATGTAGTTACACATACATGTGGAGAAAGACACGTATGTAAACACACTGGCACTGAGGAGCTTCACATATGGAGACACAACACTAACACACACACGCACACACATGTCAGTCAGCAGTGTTGTTATCGCCTGGAAAGGTCTGATGGGTGTGTGGTGGTTGCCATAGCGACCTGAGTAAACACGAGAGCTTTTGTAGTTCACCTCCGCCGTCTTGGCTTGACCTCCTCTGGTTGGTGGGTTTAGTGCAGGCCGGCACACACACACACACACACACACACACACACACACACACACACACACACACACACACACACACACACACACGTTGTATAAGTTGTCATTGTTTCCTTATAGTCTTGAGTGCAGGCAGACACATTACACTGGCGTGTCTACACAAGGATGTGTGTGGGTACACAGTACGCTAAATTAAACATCACTCTTTGTTAATCTTTAATTAGTGACATAGACTGTAATGACCTGACTTCATGAGCAGGACATCCTGTATTAATTTGCTTTGTCACTGGACAGTGTGTTTGTACAATCTCTGTTGTTTATGAGACTAATCTGACAGAATAGACGTTAATATGACAACAAATATGTTTGTGTGTTTTTATATTAGCTTGCTCTCGTACATTTTTAACCTCTAATATCCACATATCTGCTCCTGTCTTTGCTTTACTTTGTTTTTAAGCGCCTTATCTTCTGCTAAAACCCCCGACACCTCGCCCCTCTTTTCTTTCCTCTGTCTTCCTCCCCTTTCACTGTCTTGCCTTTCCTCTCGTAAAGCTGACTAAATGTGCAGTGGCATGCCGGAGTGTGAGTGACTCACCATGTGGGATTGTGCCGCCACAGAGCGGACTGGCTTAAAAATAAAAAAAAGAAGCCCCATTGCATTGGATTACTCATCATTGGCACACTCGTCAGTTTACTATGAAGGCCTTTTTTATCGTCAACTCTGGATTTGCTCTCGAAAAATAATGGGCCAGTTTACCTCCTGCCTGTCCTGGGTCTGATTTTCCCATTCACTGGTGCTTCGATGGGCACAGTTATTGTTCTAAATGTTTTCAGTGTGTCTCGGCGTTCACCCCCTGACCTCCTCAATACTGTTGGCTAGGAAGGAATGTTTCTTCACCCAGGAATCTCTACAGGATCTGTTAATGCTATTGTTATTTTTGTATTCAGTCTACAGTGACAGCACTGGTGTGCATTTAGCAGCTTTCAAGAGGAAGCTGTGTATTCAGGGGATGTGAGACTTTGGGAATACTCCTGGTGACAATATCCATTGTCTATTATGGTTCTTGCTGGAGGAGTTACAGTAGAGAGGTGTCGGGTGGGGGTGAGTCAGAGAATAGGTTTGTGAGTACACACACACTCACACGTACACACAATCTATGGAATGAAAGCGTTGAAACTGGAGAAGCTCACGTCCTTGACATTGATCGTCTACTGTTTGCAGTAATAACATTGCGGTAATTTTGCATGAAGCGTCATTGTTCTGTAAGTAGTGGGATCTTTAGATATCACATGGGTCGGGTCATAACCTTGCTCGCCATTCCACAGTCCTAGACTCTTACTCTGCAAAGTTTTTGATCTGGCTCTGATTATTACAGATTATTTTAATCATTTCAGAATGTCTTACTTTATTTTGTTCTCATCTGTTACAGATTTACTAATTTTGTAGTATATTTTTATTACTAAGAGCATATAAGAATTTAGTTCCCTACCACTGTGCAGGTACCTCGGTGCGGTGGTGAGTGTCACAGCCTGGATGAACGGGCGGTTTTTCACATTTAGCTTCAGAAATCCTCCTCCAGCAGCTGCGGGAAAGTGGTTTGTGGTATTATCAGGCTCGAGCTTCAAGTAGCCGTGTGGCTTCCACAGGGAGTTTCACTATTCCTCTGATAGACTGAGGAGTGAGCTCAGCTGGGCCTTTACTGTTTTCACTGAACTGTCATTGACTTGTGTCTCATGCATCAGAGGAAAAAATAACAAACATTTGTGAACTTGGCTTTCTCCAGACTGAGCACTTTTACACTGCTGCCGAGGAGATGAGGAGAGAAGCAGATTGTCAGCTCGGCATCTGGTCGCTTGCTCACCGAATATACTACGAAAATGGTGAAGAGTAAGAGCAGGTATTTGCAGTCGTTGCAAAGTTCAGCCTTCACCACTGTTGAGTTGTGACCGATAAAAATCAATCAGGATCGATTTGAGTGCAGAGTTAACCGTATCGTGATTTAAAATAATTAAAATTTCAAGTGGGAAAATTAGTTTAATCACACAGTTTCACTTTGAAGGAGCTTTTTATATTATTTCCCCTTCTTTTTTTATTTATGTCTTGCACATTAGTTCATAAAAGCTTCTACCGAGGAATCAGATCAAACCTCCACTGCAGAGATGAAAGACAGGCTTACTCTTGTTTTGTTGTTCAACTCAGAAGCCTCCAGCTGTTTCCCTCCGATATATCAGATCAAAGTGCTTG
The DNA here is from genome assembly GCA_026259375.1 of Verasper variegatus. Classification (NCBI taxonomy): domain Eukaryota; kingdom Metazoa; phylum Chordata; class Actinopteri; order Pleuronectiformes; family Pleuronectidae; genus Verasper; species Verasper variegatus. The sequence continues at coordinate 17,901,630 of CM048060.1, read as the reverse complement.
CACTCCTTCAAACTGCTGAAACTATTTGGAGACTTGCAGTCACACAAAACTGGCTAATTGTCCCCCAAACATAAAAAGGCGAGGGGGAGGGTGGGGGGGAATGAAAACCACATTCTCAAGTTTACATCAGGTTTACCTCAGTTTACAGTATCTAACTCAAGACCCCTGGTTTTGGTATTTTCTCTGGCTGAGGGAATACGGTTTGAGACTAAATGGTTTGATGGTCCGCTGATGTGGCCGTAATGGCTCCACATTTTTGGGTTGTATCCTGAGCTCGTAAATCTTGACATGCTGCTGCATTTAGAAAATCCTCCCAAGCAGACGGTCACACAAACACAGCCGGGTTAGGAGGAAGAAAGAAAGAAAAAAAACACTCGAGGCAACAGGTCATCTGACACACAAGTACGAGCAGGAACGTGTTGCTCAGGGGCACGAGGGCAGCTTAGCACTTTGCTGTCAGGGAACAGCACTGTTTCCAAGTGTTAGGATCATCAGATATGTTTGTGCAAATATGTTTACTGGACTTTGCACTGTCTGGCATTAGAGATGGAAAGTAAAGAGCCATGTGCAGGGAAAACACAAGCAGGCATGGAGGGAGAAAATAGGTCCGTAAAGGTGGTGAAGGGGACTTGGGAGATAATGGAGAGCAAATGAGAATTGATAGCCTGCATTTTCTGGTTGCTAGTTACTCCGGAGGGAAGCAGGAAAGGGGAGAGAGTAATCCATTAGAAAAGTCTGACACAAATATGTTTACTGGACCTTGAACGTTCTGACATTAGCAGGATGGAAAACATGGCCGGGGACTTGCTGAAGAGCCGACCGGGGGAAAAATAGGTTATGTCGAGCTCTGAAAACGAAAGGGACACGGACTGAAAGTGGTGGACACGGGGCGGGGAAACTGTCCATGGGATTTATCATCAGGATAGAGTTTGCTGAAAAGCATTTGAATCAATATTCCCTTAACCTATTTAAGAAATTTGGCAAATGTTCTCTGCTTATTCAGTTGAGGAATTGCTGGAGGCATTTTTCCTTTTGGCAGTAAAAAGTCTCATCAAGATATAAAGCAAGATATCATAGTTGTACTTCTGCCATTTTAGAAAAACTTGCAGACTCCTTTTGTTTTATTTTTCAATGTTTTGAGTGTCAAATACTCACCACCATTAGATTTACGAGGCAGCCAACAACAGTTTGTAGCTTGCTCAAGAAAAAGCCGCTTAAACATACACAGACATCTTTTACTTTTGCAAGACTGCGCAGGAGGGATCGTGGTGCGGAGCTGCGGTGTCAAGGTCCCACCACGGCACACGCTTGACCAATCGCCATGAAGGAGGTATTTGACTCAAAGTGCAGCCAGCCACCAGGGGTTCAAAACACAATGTGTAATGATGTCTTTACCAGTCCTGTAAACACACTGGGTCGCTGGTACAAACCGTAGTGAATGGAAAGAGGGGGAAGAGAACCTCAGGGGAGGGATGGACAAAGAAAAGGGGAACGTAAACAAGAGAGGGGAGTCGGCGAGATTTGAATTTGCTGAGTTCCCTGTGTGAAGTTAACGGTGCCCCGGTGGTGAATGTATCACTGCCGCGCTATATCAGAAGACAGCAGTGGAAATATAGTCCGTCCCTTCCCCTCGATACATTTGAAGAAGTCCGTGAACGTTTTGGGAGGATTTGACTTGCTGTCTGTGTCTTTATATCAACTGGACTACTTTCTTCATCTGTTGTTTTGTTTTGGCAGATACATGCATCACTTTATGGGAAAAGGAGCCACGGAAATCCACTCTTCATATCTTTCAGCGCACTGCATGTGTAGTTTGCTCTGAGATTGCTTTAATATGTTCTGAAAGTCAGGCCAAGGGGATTTAGATTGACCAAAAATAAGTGGGCCTCTGTGCTTTTCCCACAGTGGTGCAGTTTTTTTTATGGTTTGTTTTATTCTGTGGGGCCCAACTCTTTGTGCAATGAGTATGGGTAAAACCAAAAGGACATTGGTTACTGGTGACTTTACTTAACTTAGTTCCATGAAAGAGGTTTAGTTGATCAGTCTCGACTCAGTTTGTTGGTTTGAGCAGAGAGAGGGATACTCTGCGTTTACTTTGGTTAAGAGGACGGTGGTGTATCCCGAGGCTGCGGGTGTGGGTTTACAAAGGGAACAAAAGCCATGGGTGTCTTGATGCCCGTCATACGTCGCAGGTGCGTGTTGCCCTTCGCTGTACCTCTATCGCCCTGTGACTGACTCTCTGATATTTCTCTCTCTCACTCTTTTTTTGTTTGCCGGCCTCCTGTATATCAAACCAAAAGTCTTTGTCCTGTTTGACTCACACAACTGTCACAGTGTCATCCTCATTAAATGACTCACAACCAAATCGTTAAACAGAACCTAACATTGACCTACAGTAGTTGTACTCCCTGTCTCCCAATTACCAAACGCTTTGTCACCAATGTTTAGACGTTGGCGGCCTCGTCGCACATGTATGAGCCAAACATAGCACCTTGTTGTTTGGATGAAATGTTTATTATGTTATTGTTGTGGTTCAAACAAACACAATGAGCTGTTTGGCTGTGTGACCTCATGCTTACATAGAGGCCAAGAACCACGCTGCACGTTTTAAAGCGGTTTATTTGTGAAACCCAGAATCACACAATTGTAGTTCTTCCACGGTAGTTCCTTCAAATGCTGCGTAAGGTAAAGCTAAAGTTTCCCAGATTTGGGGCGCACATAAGTTCCCAAGTATGAAAATGGGTTCAAAACAGATGTATTGTCTTTGTGTCTGACTTTTATCGGACATTTCCTCCACCGTATTATTTCAGTTTCTTGCTGCCTGTCACTAATAACGACATAAACCGTCTTTAGCTTCAGTCTAAACTCATGATACTCTCGGCCATATTTTCTTTGTGATTTTTCTGTGACCACCGGAGAAGGTGTGAGTGCTGCAGGACTCAACTTGTCAGTCTTTAAAATAAACTTTTAGGTTTTTCCTCTGCCGCTCCATACAAAGCACTTACGACGAAGAATGACAAGTAAATAACAGTAAGCTGACAGCGAATGAACATCCTGTCAGTACACGTACAATGTGTCTGCAAATCTTGCTTCATTCAAAAGAAGTCAGTGTGAACCTTTCATGGACTGGAACTGGAGAGAGAAAGAGGTATTTAGAGGTTAAATGAAACAGAATCAATGAGACTATCGTCCCTAATAAAATGATTTGACGCTTGAATATCGTAAATTCATGCAGCATTTGATTTGTTTGCCTGCTCTCCTCTCTCTGTACATTGTGTGCTTATGTTTCTCTGGCTTTAAGAATCCACGTCCCAGTCAGTGACTCTCCGCCTCCAGCTCATCACTCATCCCCCATTTTCTTCTATTGAAGCAAAGCTGTGTTTGACATTGAAAGAAATCCAGAGAATGAGAACTACAAATAAAACAAAAAAGAGCAGTGGGCTGTTTCTGCTTCGTGTCAATCCCATCAGACCGTCTTAGTCAGTAAAGGTCTGACTTTGTTTTTGTAGAAACACGACTTGGAACTGTTCAAATGCAAAGTAGGGTGATGAATAGTCATAGAGACGTATTACTGAGGTATTTAATTCAAACAGAACTTTGGACTGTCACGTACTCATTCATGTTTTTTCCTGCACTTCTTTTTTGCTCCCATCTGCCTGTTTGAGGGTGTGCTCCTTTATATTTATTCCTATCTTTTGCAGACTCTCAGATTTTCGTTTGTATGTCTGTTTTGTCACTGCTCACTTTTCAGCTTTCAGAATATGTCAAAATACATCTCGATGTTTTAATTTGGTCCAGATTAGAGCTTTTGCATGTGTGTGAGAAACCATTGTTTCTTTTTTCCCCACTACTGAGCTCAGAGAACAAGTCTTGTGAGGGCGGGGACCACTTTCTGATTTGATCGAAAGCGAACGGTCTCAAACTTTTTGTGACCCCTGGTTGTCGGTATTGTGAGGACATCACGCGTTCAGCTCCATAAAGAGAAGTGACACCAGAGATAAGATACCGTGAGTGTGTTTGGCCTCAGGTGTTCAGCCTCTCATACACTTTCCTCCACTTTCCCTCTTCATCGTGTTCACAGACCCTTATTTAGCCTCGCTCACACAGCAGTTTCCATCTGTGTATGTTTTGATTTTCTAACTTACATCAGCTTGAGGGCATATTGATGGAGCTGGATAAGAGCAAAGTGTGTGTGTGTGTGTGTTTAAGCACTTGGACGCAAACACGACACACACACAGTACAGTTATGCATTCGGCTGTCTGTCATGAATGCTCCCTGGGGATAAAAATATCAGCGGCATCAAATCACACTCTCATAACTTCCTGACGCATGTCATGACCACAGGGGAGTGTAATTCATTTGTTTTATGGTATTGAACTTTAGTGGGAGAGATGGAAAGTCAGTTCCATATGTGTTCCATGTCTTGTTCCCCAGGGTTCCATCACTAGTTTATAGTAAAATGCACTTTTATACACCATCTTCTGTTGGTTCGTTTAAATAGGAAATGTGTTCAGTGGTTTTACGGCACAAAACTGGAAGGTGGATCAGTTTTCCAAGTTGTAAGACTTTACTTTTCCCCGAGTTTCTAGGAAAAGTAAAGCCAGTGGAAACAAAAATAGTAATTCTCAGAGTTTTTTTTTAAATTTTGAGAAAGACTCGCCACAACTTAACTAGTGTGAGAGAGAAGCTACCAATTTTCTCCACCGTTGGTTTTTCGGACTTTATTTTGCGGTACTAACGAAAAAGCTGGCTTCAATTGTGACACGATTACCTGTTGTTCAACGCAACTTTTAATTTGGTTCGTCATTGCTATAGTGAGGAAAATGACTGAAGAAATGTCATTTTTCGTTGAGGCTTAAAAACAACGACTAATTATTGCTCCTCTTTCTCTCCATTTGTAGATGCCAGGCCTTTTGTCCAGTCCTGTGTGTCTGACAGTCATCTGGTTTCTGTCCTGGTCGCTGCATCCTAGTTGTGCTCAGATTTGGACTGATGAAGGTAAAACACACACATACTGTACACACTGTATAAATGCAAATAATTAAAATGAGATTTTCCGAATGCATGAATGCACAGCCATGCACACACACACACACACACACACACATATGTGCACACACTGTTTCCAATGCACAGATTCCTTTGTGTACTATGTTTGATGTTCTTGACTCATGGTATCTTCACATTCTGCAGAAGAACGGATTGAGACATGTAAAATGTGGAATAAAACCTGGAAAACATGCAAAACCGCAATCAGAGAGCCTATTTCTTGTTGAAATGCAATTTTGCTCTCAGCAAACAAGACATCTATTGTTGAAGTTGCGTTTTACCCCCTTTCTGGGATCTGCACGACATTAAGTAATCTTCTTTCTGTCTGTTTCCACTCTATTATCTCCCGTCTCTGTCTCTTTTACTCTCTCTGTTACTTCTTTCTAAAATTAGACGGATTAATCACTCCAGCAGTTAAAACACACACCCTCAGCACTCGGAGTGAGACTGTCAGACTTTTCCCTTCCCATTAGTTCTACCCTGCAGCAGCTCCATGGTTCTTTTTTCATTGTTTGGAAAGTACTGAGTTTCACCCAGCTTGCAATTTCTGTGCTGCCTGCCATCTGATTTCAATGTCAGGAGAAACTTGCAGCCTTCCTGTGTGCATTAGTGTGTGCGGGTATATGTACCTAAATGCATATGTGTGTGGTTTTGTGTGTGTGTGCGTGTGTAGGGGGGCCCTCTTGCCAAAGGCAGAATCAGATATGAGTGGAACGCTGCGGGTTTGGGGAATAATGTACTTCACTGCCAATAAAACATGAATACACACATTCAGAGCAGCCAAGTCTTTGCACTGCACCAAGGCCCCAAGTAACACACACGCACACTCACTGACACACACACGCACACAGAAACAGGCGGAGGGGGGAGTATCTGTGTGCACTGTGTGTGTTTGGTTAAAGGGGAAAAAGAAAATCTGGCTGAAGAAAGAATGAATTAAAAACGATTGCAAAAGAGTAAAAGATTGACACAGAGGGTGAACTTATAAGATAGAAAGATTTCGATGATATGAAATAATGATTCATTCAATTTATATGGAAATTTCTTTTATCTTGGATCTTTGATTTACTGTAGGTGTCTGGTTGAGGGTTTTATGTCTCTCTAAAGCAATTTGGGGCTTTGTGATGAATCTGTTTGATATCAAAATCTCTATTTTCAAAACGCAAGGGCTACAATTTTGATTGCTGTTGAAGCAACATGGCTTCAGGTCTATTTGTACCTGTGAGAGTCTCACTCAACTAGTGGTTAGCTCACTTATTTTCGAGTGTGAATAACAGAGGGAAGTATTTAGCAGAGGCTTCCATTTTTAAGTTTGACTCTTTTCAGTGTTTCACCTTTAAATCTCTAAATTGAGACCCCTGACGATTTGTGGCTCGTTCTCTCAATTTGTGAAGCTCCAGTCAACAGTTGGTCTTCACATGTGGTCTGTTTATATGAACACATTGCACCAGCAGTTAGTGAGTTATCTGTCATCAAAGATCACTTTTCAATGTATTTAAACAATTAGGATTAATCAGTGTCACTGTTGAACAGAAAGACAATTAAGTCAAGAAACAAAAGGGTCCTCAACAGCAAAATTTATAGAAAATACATTATATAAATACAATTCTTCAGCCCTACAATGAGGGAAAATTATAACTGAAATTTCTGGTGCGCTGTTTTTTGGCTTCACCACTTGAATAGCACAGAGAAGAACGCATTCCTCTGCAAAGGCAGCAGTTCCCTTAAATTAAATCAAGCTGCACCAACTGTCACACACTGACAGATGAGTTAATCGCTCAGAAATCAAGAAAAAATGCTTTTATCTCGTCATGTTTAAGAAAGTGGAAAGAAATTCCTGAGTCTCTCCTGTTATCTGGATGTGCACAAAAAACTAATGGGTCATTAGAGCAAGTTCCATGGAAAGTTGTGCGGTAGTTTCTGCAGAATCCTGCTTCCAATCAAACGGCATACAAACGGACAGGGATGAAAAGATATCCTCCTCGGCAGAAGTAAAAATAAACGTTTGTGTCTTTTTAACGTCACACTGCTTTGTTAATAGTGACACAAATAGCAGCTGTCTTGAAAACACTTCACGTAGATTATTTATATTTTAAAAAGTTCCCCTCAGTGTCTTTTCTTTGTGCGTAAGACGCCTACACGCTATACAAGCATAAACACAAAATCACCGTGGAGCACTTTGCTGCTATATATTTCCCAGCTCTTTCACTCACGTCTGTGCAGCCACTAAAAAAGCAGTAGTACGGCCAGAAAGGCCAGAAAAGCGAACTCAAGGTGTCAGCGTAAACAAGAAAAAGGCCTGCAAGTCAAGTATGTGTAAAATTGATTTAAGGATTAACTCAGATGGTCCCTAAAGGGCACACAAGGTTATTGCAGCATGGAAAAACAAATATAAATATACCGATACAGCAAATTAAATAAAAAACATCCTCGATATGCTTCTTCTCCACCTTCCTGGGCCTCTTGAGCCTCATGAGTCGTAGGTGATGATGTTTGAGGTCATCACTTTGACCCTTTTGAATTTATAAAAAGCGAGGAGAGAAGATAAAGAGAGGCTGTGTGTGGGAAAACATGAAGCGAGATACAACACAACCTCGGGACAGATAGTGTGTTACCAGGGCAGGGGAGGCCAGCAGGGAGTATGCATGCCTGAGGGATTGAGGCTGAGAATTAATCAAGGTGTGTTCGTGGCAAACGGGCATGTGATGTTTTTTTCCACACCGCATCTCCTGCAACAGCCAGCTTTCATATAAGTGGTAGCCAACCCAAACATGCACACACATACATTCCCATATGGCAGATAGTGTATCAACTTAGCAAATCACCACAAATATTTGTTTAGGTTTACACTGCACTTAGTGTTCCCTCAAATCCGCACTACCTTCCAGTTCACTTACATGGCTTCTACTTCTATCTCATCCTTTATTTATACAAATTGTTGCTTTACTCACTAAACCAACACCCATCTAATTTGTTTTTATTCCTTCATTTTTCATCCCTCTGCTCAAACATCGATTGGTCATTTCACCGTGGAGTTAGATTTGGTTTTATGTGCCCAAGTTTGGAGATAACACGTCTGAAATGTGTTTTCAGGGTTACAGAGGGTTTTATTTGTGCTGCTCATAGCTCAGTTTAATGATGTTGCTGTTGGTGTGATGAGAGGTTGTGACATTGTTCTTTTTAAGTTCTTCAAAAGAAGAACCAATAGATATATTTAAAAGAAATAATTCCCAAAGTGTCGCTATCAAACCCCAGGGACAAAGAAATCAGCGCACGTCGGTCAAAATAACTCTATCATCAGTATGTGTGTGAAAGGCAGATTTTCATTGGTTGGGCCCTAATTAAAACTGTATGAACATCACAAACAAAATTATATCGAGATGAAGACAGAAAATCCTTAGCAAATAAACCTGAAGCTATTTGAATGGCTAGATGTCACTATCGGTGATTTAGGACGTCACATCTTAAAGTTAACTCCATGAGCAGATGAGAAATGTCCTCATTCAGCATTAATACGGTCAATTTGGAACAATGAAGAGTGAACAAGAAGCACTTTAGTTTGGTTTTGTTTGTGAAGTCAGGGCCGGGGGTTTGGAGATTGTCTTTATATCTTCCGGAGTCAGTGAACTTTACTTTGTAAACAGACAATAAGGAGAAATCATTAATAAAGTTTTACAAACGTGTGTTGATCCTCAGTGGGATCAGCTCCACTGAAGGATATTTACTGATGCATAGTCGTTTTATTGTAGTGGTAATAATAATAAACTTTATACAAAAACAACACTGCAGCAGCTTTGTACTCTGTGCCAAAGTCTCCTCCGGCTGTGGCTCCCTCACCTTGTATGGTCGTGTTATTGTCATAGTGCTGAGCCTGCTGCTGAGCCTGCTGTAAACAACAAGTGCTTAATTCACATGAATACAGGCGGACACACGGCATGTCATATTGTGCAGTGTGCAGATACTGTAAGCCAGACGACATGTGCTTCAATATTTTATGTGGTGTCTGTGTTTGCAGTGTCAGGCGTGCAGTACGGGCACTTGGAGTCGAATGTGACACTGGCATGCGGGAAGTCGCAAATCAGGTAAGGAATGAAAACTACTGCCCGTGCTCCTTGATGGTGTTTTTATTCTAAGCGCAATAACTGAAGTCTTCTGTTGTTTCCCAACCAGGACGCCTGTGGTGTGGCATCTCAACCACAGCTCAGCGCTGCCATGGCACGAAGTGACATCAAACGGCACCTTGGTCCTGCTGCAGGTCGACCACTCGGCACAGGGCCTCTACAGCTGCTACGATGCCCGCGGGCTGCTCCTTCACTCTGTCAAACTCCGGCTTGGTCGTAAGTTTTGTTGTGACTTGTTCGGGCTCAAGGTGGCTCTTTAATGCCCCGGGGGCAGACTACACCTTACAGCAGGATTGAAGCCCGAACAGGAAGACGTAGGGCGTTGTCATTGGATGTGATACTCAATCATTCTGTCTTGTGTTGTGGATTCTCTTTGCAGTCCCAGTCCCTCACAGTTCACTTCATTTCTTTGGATAGTTCAGCATAAAAGTATAAATGAGTGTCCATTTTAATTCATTACTTTATTGTGGCTATGAGAAGACATCTTGTTGCCACATTGATAATCAGGGGAAAGTCACAGGTCCCCACACGGACAAAGCCGTCCACTTCCTGTCAATGTTTCAAACGGGAAGCACCTCCCTGAGCGGACTTCCTTTTGGGGGTCAGGGATTTTTTAGATAAGCTTCTTGGTTCTAAAATAGTTTGGTTTGATATGAAAGGGACAAGAGGACACAGACACACAGAGAAACATCTTAAAGGGCTCTAAAAAATGTATTCCCCCCCCCATGGTCCTGAACGTGAATGCTGTCTGACTTCCATTTCCCAGATTCCCCCGGGCTGCTGAGTGTTTCCTGTCAAGTGCCCAATCACACACACGTGCGCTGCTCCTGGGTGGACTCGGTGAGGACCTTCCTGCCAGCCCAGTACAACGCGTCCTTCAAGTAAGAGCCGCTTATTGCAACTGAAACACCAATGTCCAAGGTCACACACACAAATCAGATACGAAGACGCTAAATATAGTACATGTCCCACAATGAGTGTGCGAGTCTAACCTTCTCTGTTTCCTGTCTTAAAGGTGCTTTCCTTCCCCCTGAGCATAACACACTTAAACAACAACTTCAACACGACAGAATAACTGAAATACTTGTTTTATCTTGTTGTCTTATTGTCCAGGGGCACCAATCTTGAGTGGAGGCCATGTGTCGTGGATGTCGCCCGCAAGCACTGTGATGTAGACCACCCCGCCTACTGGCAGGCCTCTCACACTCTTAGAGTCACAGAGACCAACGCCCTGGGGTCTTTGATCACATTTCACATCGTCAAGTTACACAACCTATGTAAGATCATGTGAAACACACACACACACACACACACACACACACACACACACACACACACACACACACACACACACACACACACACACACAAGAATGGGGTGATTTATTTTTTCTTGCCCTTCCTGTCACATTGATGGACCTGATGTATGTCTGTGAAGCACGGCGGTGATGTTCCCACCAAAGGTTGATCATGTTACAGTTTTATCTTGTTTTCATTTTCAGCGCTACTGGAACTGGCTGCTGCGTAACTCAAAACCTACTATTGAGATTGGCTTTCAATTCTTTTGGCCCTGTCCTTGCTATTATTTTATTTCCAGTTGTAACGTAACACTTATTTGAAGGACGTCTTTTATACTTCAATAGCTCCTCCATTGTCTCCTCTTCTTCTTCAGACTAAAAGCAATATGCACATTTGTTTTTATTAAAAACAGATGGACAGGTATTTGATAAAGTTTTCTTTGAATTCAAAAAGTCCTGAAGTTTTATACTAGTTAGCGGAAATGAAGCCACTGTAAAACACATACACATAAAATGTCAGGCGTCTTATGCTGCACATAATTCGACTGTGCCCTTTCTGTCCTAATATAATGACCTCAATTATCTTGTTTTGCTGCTTCTCTGTCTACATGTTCTTATTGCTCTCACTGTCGGAGCCGTTCAGAGTCATTGAGACCGTCTCCACAGAGGCTGGTGCTCCTGCTCCGCCTCTGCTTTCTTATTGACATAGCTGTGTGAATATGCATGAATAAATAACGATACAACAGTGTGTGAAACAAGATTAATGAGATGGATAATTAATGAGGAGGTCTTTTTGAATGAAGCCGGCAATTTTCTACCCTCTGGTGCTCATCTTTTAAATAACAGGCCAACCCAATAGAAATTAGTTTTCTTTCTATTCCTCTCCCCTCGCAGTGAAGCCAGACCCTCCAGAGTCCGTGTTGGTGAAGGCGCTAGAAGGTTATCCAAAGAGGCTGATCGTCTCCTGGAAGATTCCCTCCTCCTGGCCGCAGGATATTGCATTTCCCCTGGTGTTTCACATCAGATACAGGCCACTAGGCTCCCTGTACTGGTCGGAGGTGAGTTAGCAAGAAGGTTTCATCTCAGTGTTGAAGCGAGTGCAGTCTGGGTCAAAGCTGAGCGTCGCATCAGGCTTGAGATGGATTGTGTGAATACCTGGGACCTTTCTTTCTTTTAACTGCTGCTTTCCTCTGTCAGATCTACTCGGAGGAGAGTCCAGTTGTGGTATTAGATGCCCTGGCTGGCCACCTGCACCAGGTGCAGGTTCAAGCCCGCGATGAGGTGGACACAGACAGCCAGTGGAGTGAATGGAGTCCCCTGCTCCTCATCCGGCCCTGGGAAGGTCAGAAAGAAAATATGTTGATTCGAGAGAGATAGCAGGATCAGATGTAGAGGAGGATTCATCATGGGTTTTAAAAAAATCTAAACAAAAGATATGTGTCTAATCAGATGTGTGTGTGTGTGTGTGTGCTTGTCTGTTTGTACTACAGCGTACACCACCACGACTGACCACCAACCCACCGAGGAGCCAGATCATACATTCCCAGAAAAGCCCGAGACCTCGACTGCAAAAACACACAGTGAGATTCCTTCTGTTGCTTCAGATGATAGTTGTGGATTGTGATTTTATTCAGGAGAGACACTGGAGCTGATGTCCTGCTAGAGTTGAACTAATAATCACAACACATAAGTTGAATCACATGAATTATATTTAATTAAACTGCAGCACAAGTATGTTTTGTAACCTCGTTATTTTGGCAGAAAGGAGCAGCATCAGCCGTTAATGCAAAATCTCCAGGATGTTATTTACTGTTATTCTGGTCAGATTGTACAGTGGCTTCATCACCAAACTACTAATTGCACTAAATTGTGCCTGCCGGGTGTATACGTGCCTTTTTTACAGCGAGTGCCCTGGGTGAAATGTTAAGTACATAGCAGCTCACAAACATGTGGTAAAGACACATGCAGGACACACTGGTTAACACACACTCTCACACACACAGTTTGGGCAGTGGAGTAAAAAGCTGAACGCTGCCATCACATTTCTTTTAGCTCGTCTTCTGTGAACCAGATGTCGTTGTTTATTCTTGCTGTCATTTGCATTTGTGCTCATAAATCTTCTCTTCATTGTTTTTAAATCCTCTAAATACCAAAATAAGTGTTTTTTAAAAAAAAACATTTTATTGTTGATGTGTGACTGTGTTTCTGCTTTGTTTTACTATTCAGAACAATGTTCAGTTGTTCGTATGTGCGTGAACGCAACTTGTTTACTCCCCCGCAGCGCGATAAATAGATGTTTGTGTCAAAGCTATAATGGTGGATTTAAAATTAACTTCCCCCCAGAGAGTAATTAAATCCCAGAACACACACATACAATACATTTTTGTCTTTGCAAAAACACATGGGGATGAAAGTGTGTGAACTCTTTCATTCAGCTCAGCCTTCCTTCCTCATCTATATTTGCTCCTTCGTTTCACCACACGTTCACGACTCTGTCTTCAAATTATCTGCTCATCCCCGTCTCTCCCGTGTCTCCGCTCGTGTCATTGACCTCCCGTGTCGTTGTCTTCCTCCCTGTTTCCCCGCCCAGATCCTGTGATTGAAGGTGACGGTAATTTGGGTTTGGTGATTTTGCTGGTTTTGTTCTCCGTGGTCCTCCTCATCACCGTCCCCTCCCTCATCTATGTCGTGTGGTAAGACACACACACACACACACACACACACACACACACACACACACACACACACACACACACACACACATCCCACATCCACAAGCATGCAGTTTTGTGGACAGTGTCTCTTGGATTGAGTTTTTTAGACTTTGTTTTTTTATCACTTTAGTTTTTTATATTTCCAGGGTGAGGCAGAGGCGGAGTGATCACGTGACCAAACAGGAACTCACCTCTATGGTCAAGATGAAGTCCATGCCAATCTAATGTAAGACACACACACACACACACACACACACACACACACACACACACACACACACACACAAACACACACACACACACCAAGTCATTTGTTATCTCGGCCAAGGAGTTCTGCGCTTTGTTTGTTAGCATCATTTCAATAAAGCTACTCAACCAATGTCTAAAAAATGTTGTGGAGGAATGAGGCAAGAGCCAGGAAAGAATTCGTTCAGGGGGCAGATCCAGGAATTCTTTTAGTGACCAATACATTTTTTTCAGATTCTGTCGATTTCTCAGAGAATACTGGATCTTGATGAAAAAGGCATTTTGACGACTGATATCTATGAGTGGGTGAAATTAAGTGTAGCTTCTTTCAGATTTATATGACCGACCACAAAATGCTCTAAACCGGGAGCAAAGCCAGTGAGAAAAAAGTTCAGCAAAGTAAAAACTGAAATGGTTCAAAGTGCTGCTATAAACAACATTCTGACAACTCTTCAGATGTCCAGCCAACGTCTGATTATAAGTCTAACATACACACACACACACACAGAGATTATAACCCTGTCAATATGCCTGCATATGTCTCATCCTGCTCTGTTATTTAAATATGTGCTCTTAAGACAATGCTAAATATACATCTACTATTTTAAATGAGCTTTTTCTCTTCCACTCTCCCTCCTTCCTGACCTCCTTCCTCTCCTCTCCTCTCCTCCAGGTTGATTTCAAGTATCTTCTCATCATCAGCCCGTTCTAGGGCTCCTCACAACATGAACCACGCTGCGTCCGAGTCCATCCACGATCCAGGACGACAGGGACAAACACATACACCGAAGTGCAGAGTGTATAAAAGCTGACTGAAGGGTTTTTGCACAAATCACACGTGCAGGATTTTTCCTGGACACATTAAATGCTTACACCTGACTGCACTACCCAGAATGCATCAGCAGACTCCCTTCACACTGTCCACGGGGGACACAGAAAACGGACCTTGCTCTGTTTCTTCGCTTGCTTCACCGCAGCGCACGCCTCCACAGACTGTGGGAGCGGCGCTGCACCAGGACATTGGAGTTCACTCACAACCGACGCTGCTTCAGGTGGACTGGCCCCTCGACCCGTTCAGGGAGAGAGGGGTGACGTTATTTTTAACCGTTGAAACTTTTAAGTAACAAATTATTACAGGAAGTGCAGCTGCCAAACAGGAGAACAGAAGATTTTATTTTCTTTGTGGGACAACTTTCCCCCGAACCCAGAACTCCTCACTTTCTTTTTTTTTTTTTTTGAGATTCAGATTAATGTGTGTCCGTTACTACACCGACCGACTCAACGCTGTGAAGGAAGCTTAACAAGTCTCTGTGTGCGTCTAATGCCAAAAGCAGCAACTACGGGCATTATAGTTTCAGCTGAAGGGGCAGGAAACGACCTGTTCCCTGCTCCTGACCTGAGGGGGATGGACACGGAGGATAAAGTCCAGGGTGGGTGGCCTGGGTTATTTAGACTATATTTCATTTACAACAAATGATTTTACATGTTGCATGACGTGCTTGTTTTAAGTGTCTTGATGTCATTAGTACGCGTCACTTTGTTTTGTTTTGTTATACCTCTTTTTCTGTCTATCCATCCACTGTTCCTGAATGTGTGTGAAGAAAAGACGCACACGAACACAAAGAGATCAGAGAAGAGATACAGGCCTGTCACAGAGCACCAGCATTACGACATTACTTCAATAGTTAGTCAGAGAATATCAGAATATAGATATTCAGCTAATACTGTAATACTAGACTCCAAAGAACCAATTACTTCTTTCTTTGGAAATGGTTTAATGTTAAACAGCCTCTGCCAATTCATGGATTCAATTTAAACTTAGTCAAATTGAATCAAATCTGGTTATTTTTCGCCATCATCATATAAATAATCATCACTTAAACTAAATAGTCAAAAGTCAAAGCAAATAATAATTCTGCAGTTTCCAAGAGGAGGTCTTCAAATTGCTTGTTTTGCTAATTTCACAGATATTAAGTTTTTGAATTCTGAGAAAAGCTGAAAATCCTCCTGCTTCAGTTCGTTATCCTCGTTACAACATTAAATAAATAAAGTTAATCAGCCATTTTATTACTCCAAGAAAAAGTATAGCTACAATATCCTTTACTGCCTAGAGACCATTTTAAGAAGAGTCCATAAAGGTTTGCTTATGTTAGCAATTTGTTCTTGGCTATATATTGAGATTTCAAAGTAATTGCGCAAAATGCATCACTGATAAAATCGAAAATTCATAAATAGATGCTCTTAGTGCAATGCACCTGATGTTGTGAGCTCTCACAATCACAGCTAACATCACTGTGCTGCTGCAGAGTGGAGACAGACCATGAAATGGTTTGTGGACAGTTACTATGGAAACAAGTAGCAGTTTGTGTCCACAGCAGTGGGCTCACGTCCAGTGTGTACGGATGAATGTTGATGGGGGGGGGGGTTGCTGAGGTGATTCCTTGCATGTTTTAGGGTTTTGGTTTAGGATGAAATAAAAAAGTGGGGCATTGACACAGAATCAATAAGAATGAACAGATGCAGTTAAAGTTAGAGTAAGAGGACGACATGGCAAAGAACAGGACTCACAAAATACTGAACTGTCGAGCTTCCACTTAATGCAGCTGAATCTGAGCATGGTTGTGTGTGTGTGTGTGTGTGGGGGGGGCGTGTGCACGAGACAAGCACTAAGACAAAGACTTGACAAGAGCGACTCTCGCTCACTGGACTCGTGTCTCACAACCCACCAGCTCAGTGGAAATGAACGACTTCTGGGTGGCTACTGCTAAACCCACAGGGTCGTATTTAAAGATGGACGACGTAGCAGCCCATCTTGATCACCCCCTAGTGGCTGGCTGCAGTATTGGTCATAAACCCTGCCTACTAAAATACACGTTAAATACATTTTTCTCAAATGTGATTTCAGTCAATTTAGGTGATTCCCATCACGCCAGTGACTGACCGTCAAAGCGCAAGATGGCAGCACCTGTATCCAGAATGTTTCACCGTCCATCTTTATTTACAGTCCATGGTTTAACCGTGTGAAAGACTTACAGTTCAGTGTTTGTGGTTTCGTCCTGCCTCGGACACCTTGCGCCGACAAACCTTGCGTCCTGGCTGACTGAGCCACAGACGGAGGTGAGAGGCTGTTTTGAGCGAAGGCAGCTTACGTTTTAAACATTTCTTTCCTCCTTTTGTTTCTGTCGGTCCGGCTGTTCTGTGTTCTGTTGATCCAAAGCTGTGTAGTTTTCAGATTGACTGACTGTGTAGTTTGTATCAGAAACACAAGGTGCATATAAGTCGAACTCTTTCCAGTTTGACGACTATATGTTCTCTCAAGCTAGCTCGACATATTATGCATGAATCCAGTTGAAGCTTTTTTTTTTGTATATTATTGTATATCACACTTTAAAAAACAGTACATATGTATGTTATACGTGATGTTTATATGTAGAGAAAACAACGTTGTCCTTGGGATAGTTTCACACACATGGTTTAACTCAGTCGGTAAATTAGCAGGTGATACCAGTTTTACGTTATGTTAGAATTAAAGTTTGGGGAGACCAAGGTTTGTGAAAATCTGCTTAGTAATTTTTACGTAATCACAAACAAACAAGCTAGCTGCGAAAACCTAATTTGTCGAGAGAAAAAAACATGAAAAAAATCCAGGATATGCCCCTTTGTCTAGATCTGCACTGAAATTGTCAATGTTCCATCGTTCCACCAAGTTTCGTGGAAATCTGGTCAGTCGTTTTTTAGCAATCCTGTTCACAAGCGAAGATCTCTTCACGAGGTTTGGTTGAAACGACGACACAGGTGGAAACTAAACCTGTTTTGCAGTTTTTCAAATTCAGACTATATCAAGTTCTAGGTTTCTGTCGAATCAGTCATTTCTGTAACGTTTCAATGCAAATTCTTGAAAGTGACACGAGGGAGATTCCCCTGAAAAACACCTACCGACTGAAAATAATCCATGTCTGCAGAAACGTCCCCCTGTTGTGTGTTTGTGTCTTTTCTCCCCAGTTATATGAAGCTGTTGTTACTGTACATTTACTGTATGGACAATGTGTTTACTGAATTCATCTTCGTCCAACATGCGTTCCTAAGTTCACGTCTTTATTGTTTCCTGAAGATCCCGAGTTCCTGTCTCAACATTTACACAGAAAGCAAAACCCTTTTTTTTTTTTTTTTTTACACTTTGAAAGGTAGATAAAGGTTAGATGGGTGTTTAAACAGGAAAAAATAGCAATTGAATGAATATAAGTGTAGTTTTATTACAGTTTTTCTAGTCGTTTTAGTTTGTTCTGCTGCTTCAAATCGCAGAATTACACAGAGGCAGTAAAGTACAAATCTAGAAAACCTTTAAACTAAAAATACTTTTATAGTATACTTTATTAATTGCTAAATTAAGAGATATTTTTATCAAAAATTCAGATTTTCTGGTACCAGAATATAATTTTTTTACAATTTAAACAGCAAAAACAAAGGCGAGAATTCTCCCTAAAAGATTTTTTATGATCAAATGAACTATCGACCATCCTTCACATTGAGTTTAATGTGAGTGATGTTTAGTATCTGAGCGTTTTCCACCCTGTCCATTCAAGTTCTTATTATTTTGTCTCTCTCTGTCACTTCAGTGGCGTTTTCTGTCTGTGTGAATGCACTTGTGGTCTTTCTCCGTCTTCTCCATGATCCTCTGCATTATGTGACAGCAGATGGAGCCTTAGTTCTTACGACTCAAATTACACTCAGGCGTCCATTCTCAGATGTACATAGTCTTTTTTTTTTTTTGCTTCACGTGTACGACAGATTTCACTATAAGCTGTTTTTTTTTTCTCCCCGTCTTTGTATGTTTCTGTGAAATAAAGACTATTTTATCACAACTTGTAACTTCCGGGCTTTTATTTATTTTTTTTATCTGATGCGTCTTTGCTTTCCTGCATCTTCCTCTGTCTGTGGCATCGGTTGTAATGTCAACTGTCTGGTGTCCGGAACATTTAAAACAATGGTGCAAGAAGCCTTGGAACAAATGAGCCATTGATGGAGACGGTCCCTCGTGTCTGTCACATCGTTGGGATCCTTCGAGCTTGTGGGCGAAGAATCGACCACATTTCGCCTGGAGCACGTCGCTTCTTGTAGCAGCGTCTTCCTGGAGAGTTTCCATCGTCTGACTGTGACGTGTCTGATGAATCCCAAATGCTCAAGCTGCCTTTTGTTGTCTTTGTGAAAGAGGCCTTTAAGACGCTGGTCGGAAATTGCTCTGGCGTTCGGGGCTCCACTTCCCATATTGCAAACATGTTGTCATGCAGGGTTCCGCTAATGAAGTCCAGGGTCCTCGGCTGTTCTCTTGGCCGTCGTTGATGTCAGGTGGACGACTTCTGTGTCTTTGTAGACCAGGAAATCTTCGCTTACGAATCTTTGGCTGCTTCTTGTTGATGTACAACAATCGTTTGTCTCGTGGAGAAAACAAACACAAGCAGAGTGAAGTGTGTTTTGGTTAGTTACGGACCTAAAGATGATGCGATTCGCTTTCTGCTCGAAGGTCAAAGGTCACAGTGACATTAAATGAATGGGAACAATTTTTCATGTAGATGGAAACTGCTCTTGTTGCTTCTGAATTCAACTTGAACTTCCTCAATGAAAAGTTGACTGTTTCTTCTACTTTCAAACAGAAAACACACATGAAGAATGACACAAACAGCCTGTTATCACAATGACTCACGCAGTTTATCACTGTCGCTTGAACTTCATGTTCTTTACAAACTGATAAGAACATGTGTTATTGTTCTGTGCAGGGCGTGGTGCGGCTGGAGAGAGCGACACATCCACTGTGCAAATGTGCCACGTGTATTAACGCAAAACCCACAGAATATATACATGATAGGTTTTATTGAGATAAAAAGAACACTGCGTGAAATCGTCAAGCTATTCACATTTTCTCCAGATGAAAAAACGAAACTGGAAAAAACCCAACAAATAAATAACAAAATGTGCAAAATCCAACGTAATATTCCACCAATGAAGGTCACATGGTTAAAAAATAAGCAGCAGCGAATGAGATTGTGTTCGACAGTGAATGACACAGGTGAGGATGAGACCACAGCCTCTGTGTACGTTCTGTTCAGTACAGGGCAGAGCTACAGATGGTGAAAGCAGATTAAATAAATAGTTTCCATGTCACTAACTTCTGCTTTGAACTTCCTTTGCATAATTCCACTGTAACACGATGATTCAAATTAGTCGGGAACATAATTTAAATAAAGATTAAAGTGCGAAACAATAAGAAAAGAAAACCTATAAAAACACCCAAACAAAATATCTAAATAAATTAATCTCATGTACCATTTCTATCTCATTTCACGACTCTTTGATCAAAGACTCCACAGAGAGAAAATATATTAAGTTATCAAAAGTGAAAGTAATCGAGAATCACTATAGCTCACTGCCGCCACCTAGCGAACAAAAAGCACCACTACAACAGCTTCACGAGGAAAAAAGAAAAATCTGATGGAAATTGAAAAATTGTTTTCGTCTCAGATTTGAGAAGTTTTAACTGTTGAAACAAGATTGGCCGTTTTATAATTCAACCATGTACATTCAAATAGTACAAGCCTCTAAAACCCATTAAATACACTGGATTACATATGATTGTGTACTAATTAAAAAGCAGTATTAACAATACTGTTTAAGAATGTGTGTGTGATCAGTCTACATCAAGAGTGTGTAATGATTTCAGCTGTGTCTTAGTGATTTATAATATTTATGAATGACATCCCTCATCACTGAAAAGCCAATTAAGAATTCCAACATGTCGACTCTACTGTACATTATCATGTAAGTACAGTAGCATAAGAAGAAAATAGCAACAGGTCACATACAGCAAGTTAACACGTAATATGTAGATATTACTTTCAATGAACACACTATTGTAAAAGTTACTCCCTTGAATGTTTATAATAATTACACAAGAACCTGCCGAGTTTAACTTTGAATTATCTTAAAAGCGTTTGTTGCAGCAACTGAGCCAAATCCGTATATACACACACAACGATGATGGAGCTTCCTGTTTACAACGTAAGAATCTAGCAAAAAAAAACCTAACAAAGAAATGTACAGCATCTTCAACTGGAATAATTCTCCCTCCTCTCCCTCGGAATGAGGACGCGTGTTTTCCAGCTAAATCAAACAAAGTCAATTCAAGGTCAAGATGCTGTAAACGTCATAAACAAACAAGGAGTAACCACCAGGTCAAGAAACTCCACAATCATCAGTCCTGTGAGGCTCAAAAGTTTGGCACGGAAAACCGCTGCTGCAACTCAGACGGGCAGAAACCGGCTCCTGTTAAAGCTCGATCGGAGTTTGAGTGAAAGTCACAGATGACTGTTGTTGTTTTGTGGTGGTTTTGAAATGTACTTTTAAAGTATATTGCCTTTCACTACTATGGCAGACGAAGAAGTTTAAAAGCACAGTGGAGTAAATGTGGTGAGGGGTGACGCTGCTGACCACGTGCCGGAGTCCAGCAGCCTGTGGTTGACCTTTGGTTGACTTTTCCTCGAGTAAGGACGAGGGCGGCTCGTGGTAGTGGAGGTGATTAAGTGTTCAGGGGCACAAGACGTGACGTGAACACTTGTGAGTTCGAGTCCCTCGTGTTGGTGACGATGAGCAGCCATCGACAAGTCTCTGCTAAACGATGAGTCAAAGCTTTAAAAGGTCAGAGGCAGTTATTGAAGAGCAGAGAAAAAATTAAAAATGTGATTGACACCTGATTTTGAAAAGCTAATCTGTTCCAATCTTTTTTTCCTTGATCTCAAAGCAACCGTTTCTTCATCCAACAAATAAATCAGAAAAAGATCGATTTGTCTTTCCAGCAAAATCTTTCAAATACAATTTCCACTAAACTTAAGCCACGAACATCCTCCAGTAATTTCAAGTATGCAAAGGTTGTTTCTCACATTTCTATCCACACGGGATCAGCACCAGCCGACACTGGTGAGTCAGTGGCCTCTAAACGTCAATGGCCACCCCGTGTTTGGTGGAGATCACATCCCTGGTTCCCGTCAGATACATGAGCACTGAACACAGGTGAGGGAGCGTCGTCGTGGTGCTGATGTACAGCCAGTAGGGGATCGGTGCCGTGTGGCCGAAGGGGCACATCCACAGCCCGTGGCGCACGGCATCCCGGACGTGGTGCGTCGCCATGGAGATGAAAATCATCCACGGCAGGGAGCACCAAGCGTCTTTGAGGCGTCCGATCCACATGAGGAAGCGGAGGGAGAGGCAGAGCACGGGGATGAGAGAGGAGCAGTGGAGGGGAGGACGCTGAGGGAGAGACACGGCAGCCTGGAAGGAAACAGGGAGAAGGAATCAGCCCTAAAAACGTCAGCCCTAAGTTCTTTGGTCCGAGGAAATCAAGCCTTAAAATACAAATATCAATACTTCAAACCGTTTATTGCAAGAGTTCTGCAGAAATGTAAGAAAATGTCAAATAACGATCAAGACTTTGCTTAATTTTCATCACATTTCTTCTGGCACTTATTCGGTAAAAGGTTTCATATGTAAAAAACACGCTGAATATACAGAAGAACCATCATTAAAAGGTGGCGGTCTTACCTTGAGTGACAGGGATCCAGCCATGTAGAAGTGGTCCAGGTCTATGATCGACGCCAGCAGACCAGCCAGGAGCACCTCGTACAGATCGCTCTTTTTCCTCAGTCCAATAACAACCGCCCACGACCACAGGCCCACTAATCCATGTGTGGCGTTGTCCAGGGTGGCGCGCAGCCACAGGTGGTTCTGGATGACCGACATTTGGAGGGCGTGGTCGGCCACCACGCAGAACATCCCGAGTCCTGCAGATGCCAGCAGGGAGGCGGAGCTGAAAGTCTGTAGGAGGGCCTGAGCTTTCTCTGTCTCCACAGCCAGGCTGAGGGGTACAGGGGCCCCTTCGCCCCTCAGGCCCAGACCCAACAACGGGGATGAGGAGGGGGACGAGTCGAGCTTGGAGTAGAATCCTTGCATGTTGACAGACGGCTGTGGGGGCCAATCGCCACTGACGGTCAAAAAGATTCAGGTAGACTGGAGAAGGAAGGAAGGAGAGGGATTAATGACGGCTCCCCCCCCCCCATTCCTGTGCCTCCATATTCACACATTAGAAAAGAGGTTGTTGGAGTTCCCTTCACTTCTGCTATGAGGCCAAGATGGCGATGGCTGGGGGTGACAATCGATCACCCTGTTTTACTCGCACCTTGACAGTTTGAGCGAAATCCAGATTTGTTATGCACTCAAAATACCAAGTGGGTATAAAAGTACATAAACTGAGACACAGCTTCCAGGGATATTAGACACCTGCAGCCACAGGGGGGCAGTAAATGACACCGTGAATGAAAGGAGGCATTTTTACATCCTATGAAGGGACTGAGATGAGATGAGAGGAAATATATCACGTCCACGTTGGAGTTATTCTAATGAATTGTCTGAATCAAGATAAAGATATTAATATATATAGATAGATAGATAGATAGATAGATAGAGAGAAGGATAGATGGATAGATGTATTTCTGGTCTAGAGGTTTAAGATGCAGCCTGGTTGACTCGTCTTGTTTAACCTGGTGGAGAAGACGCAGTGTTTTCATGGTGTGAATCCACAGATGAAGTTAAACCAGATTCTGTTTCTCACGCAACACTGTGAAATGTAGGACAGAGTCACGTGACATCTGAATCCACAACATATCCTCCATCTCCTGAAGGAGGAAACGTTCTTGCTCCTCAGTTTGAACCACGAAGTCTGCACCTGCCCACAGCTCCAGGTGAACGTTAGCATGCTAACTGGGGTTAGCGCCGTTTTAATGTCATTCATTATTCTTCATCGCTCATCTTCTCAAACAACACCAGCATCACTGGGGCTAACAGCTAGCTCAAAGCTAGCCGGCTAACAGTGCAAGATGAGGCTAACAGCTAGCTCAAAGCTAGCCGGCTAACAGTGCAAGATGAGGCTAACAGCTAGCTCAAAGCTAACCGGCTAACAGTGACAGATGGGGCTAACGGCTAGCTCAAAGCTAACCGGCTAACAGCGACAGATGCTGCTGCTGCTGCTTTGTGTTGGCGGACAGCAGCTAATTAGCAGCGAGCTAAGCTAACACCGCTGAATTCCATTGCCCGACACGCGTCACGTTACGTTAAAACACGTTATTAAAACTGTTTTCTGGTTAATTCTCGTGTTGTTGTAGTTTGTATAAATAAACACAAAGACGCTCACCACATCGCCCTGCATCCGCTGTCGCCCACACTTCTTCTCTGGTGTTCTGTGGTCGGGTTAGCGGGTGAAGGCTTTGCTGCCACCCTCAGGTCAAGAGAGGAACAGCCGGGAATAGCAACAACTAAGAAACACAACGAATTTCAGTTTCATGTTTTATTTGTCATGTGCAAGTTAACACAGGGTCAAAATAAAAATAAGTCAGACAGAACTTACTATAAGAAAGTCCAATACAATACAGAACTAAAGCTAAACAGATGTGCAGAGGGTTGTAAGTCTTGAGTTAATTGTAACTTTAGGAACCCGATGTCCTGATGGTAGAAACCGTTCTTCGGTCTGGTGTCGCTGTTCCTGCACCTCCTGCCAGATGGTAACACAGTGAACAGTCAGCGTGCTGGATGACTGTGGTCCTTGATGATGCTGGTGGTAAATGACCTGGATCGCAGGGAGACTGGTTCCATTTCTTTGTCTTTTAGCAGGTTCGAGTGTAATTACAGGACATTGGAAACATTTCTATAATCGATAATGACGAATTTCATCCCAAGAATAATATTCCACAAAATCAAATGGGTAAAATACAGCCTGAGTGGGAGAGAGGGCGGGTTTCAACGTGTTTAGTTTTTAAACTAGTTTTTAGTGTGTATAATTTGGGGACATCTAGTGGTAAAATGTCATGTTGCAGCTGAATACCCCCCCCCCCCCCCCCCCCTCACCTCACCTCGCCCTCTCCTTCCAAACATGACAGAGAACCTGAGGAAACCTTCAGTCATCATTAAAACTCAAAAGGTGTTTAGTTTGAACAAACCATGGCGGACTCCATAGAGAGGACCCACTCCCAATGTAAATATAAAGTATTCAAATATAATGGGTTTGCTCTAGGGTCAAGGAAACAACAATATATTCAGTAGATCCATTTCACCTAAATCTTACACACTGAACCTTTAATGACACCTTTCTTTATTGATACTGTATTTTTTACACTGGTGTAGCCTAATACACTGCAAAAGAGATTTGGCCTAATTAAATTATTCTGATATACTGTATTTCAGATGAGAATAGACACCTAACAGTCTATTTCATTGTCTTGCTGTTTGTGGGTCACATGATGACTTTAGAGAAGTGGGATAACTTTGAATTATTCAGCACCATGGACAGACACAGTGGCAATAACGGTGTTCGAACGTTTCAGCACCACAGACAGTGCACAGTCTCTGCTGCCCTCCAGTGGCCACAGGCAGGACCTTCATTTTTCTATGACATCTGTGCAACAAGTTTACAGCTGTGACAGAAGATTAAAAACAAGATAAAGTACAATTTAATTTGAAAAGTAAACACACCTCTGTCAAAAGTAAAAGCTCAAGTGACCTAATGAGTTGCTGGAGCTGAAATGGTATGAAAACATTTATTGGGGAAATAATGGCCAGAGCAGGGAATAAAAAAAAATGGTATAATTGTTGTAGAAATGAGAAAACTGATAATGTAAGATAAAAAATGAACAGTGAGATGGGTCTGTCACTGGGAGAGGCCCAACATGAAGCCAAGGACAGATGGAGGCAGATCGTCGAGGCCTTATGCCCCCGAATGGATGAGGAGGATGAAGGAAGCAAGTGAAAACAGGACATAAAAGATGGAGAGGGAGAGAGAGAGAGAGAGAGAGAGAGAGAGAGAGGGTACGCTGACGAGAGAGCGAAAAGCCGGGAAGCAGAGATTGTGTCATTCATCCAGTTATCAGTGAAAGGTCAAACCAGTCATTAGAGCAGAGCAGGGCTGTTAGCACTGACAGGCTCAGGATGAGACACACACACACACACACACACACACACACACACACACACACACACACACACACACACACACACACACACACACACACACACACACACACACACACACACACACACACACACACACACACACACACACACACACACACAAGGTTAATGTGGATCACATTGTGGCTGCACACAAAGAGAGCGTGTCTGAACATTTCCGCTCCCGTTTAATTAAAGCTCAGTTGGGGTGAAAAATTCTAAATCGTCACCTATTAACTCGTTTTTATTAAACGCGGAAAATGTGATTTTCTCCAACACAAAAACAAGGAGGACAATAACAGAGCTGTCCTCCTCTTCACCCCCTTTCTTCATGTCATGCTCTGTCATTATCAATATTAATTGGGTTCTCATAGGCGCCGCAATCTAAAAAGAAAAGGAAAAAGAAAGGAGGAAAGAGTAATGAATGAAACACCCACACGAGGAGCTACACGCAGGAGTCGGGCTGACAGCTGTTAGATGGTGTATTGACTCGTCCTGGGCCTGTGGTCGGGCTCGCTCTGCCAGAGCTCGTCAGAATAATGAAAGAAAGAGAGCTGGAGAGAGAGAGAGAGAGAGAGAGAGAGAGAGAGAGAGGTAAAGGTCAAAAAGGAAATTTGGCCAAATGAATCTCATATTTCATACTCCTCCCATTTTTCTGTTGAATATATCTGTTGTATATCTGTTGTTAGAGTCTGAAAAGTGTTATGGTTAATGTGGTTTTAGTTCAAGTTTGACTTACTCCGTTCTGTTGTTTTGGCAGTTTTAACATCATAGTCACTAAATTTACTTCTCGCAGCAAATGATTGTAAAAGAGTCAGACGGTACAAAAGCGTTCAGTTTTATGTCGAGTCACTTTCTGTCACAGTCCCAAAAGTTGTCTCCACTTTTATTTTAAATGTGGTTTTCATATTGCGGCAAGATGGAGGAGGCCCCGACATCAGCTGTGTGCAACCAGCCGGTACTTCATGATGTCGGACATGAAATTGATAAACTGGCTGGTGGTGAGTCCAGAGACTGGTGCTGATGGTAGGTAAATGGAATAAATGAAGGATTACAGACCAAACACCAGATGTCCCTCACATCCTGCACTGTCCACATTCAGCGAGCAATGATTCGTGATCTACCTCGTCAGGTGATTATCATTCGTCTGCAAGCGCTTGTGTAACCGTGTCTTCACCTCTGTTAGGGGGGCGTGTCAGAACAGCCGTGGACGATACTTTCATGGTTCCCTGTTCCACCAAAGTGTCGACCATCAGCTGAAGAGGGGTTTCTGGAGTTTCACTGGTTTCTCTGGCGGAGACAAGCTCCACAGACTCTTTCAACTTTTACATTTTACATTTACAAAAAAACCCTGCAAAACAGTGGAGGAAACAAAGTGAGAGAGCATCATAAGTTTGACTTTGAAGTCTTCGCTCAGATTGTTGCTTCCACCGATGAAGAGGATGCAACTGGTTTAATCTTTCTTTAACAAACAGCCGTTATGTGTGAGCTCAACATAATGCATCTCAAACACTTAATATCAAACATGTCGAGCACAAGGTTATAAAAAGTTTATACAAATAATAAAGGCCACAAATCCTCAGCAGTGACGAAACCAACTGAAAGATACATTTTAAATGTCAACAAAAAAAGCGATGACCTACGAAACACCAATTTAATAAATCTGAAGCTGTAAATATATTTTGGCCCGGAAGCCAAATTGAGAGCAAATGTTGTTGTGACGAGTATTGATCTGCAAAACTTGAAATGAGGTGATGTTTGTTTATGGCTGTGGGAGCAAAGATGCATCAACTCTGTTATTACACTGAAATATTACCTCGGCTGTGTTTAAAGGTTGATTCACCCCCCCCCCCCTTCACCTCCATCTTGTAAATATCAGTTCTGATACTTCGTGTTTGAAAAAAGGCGAAATGAGCACGAGGCCTCGGTGTCGTCATTCATTGTGAAATGGTCACATTTAATGGTTGAAACCTGTCATTGTATATACATCTATAAAAAAGACCCCAGGTACAGGTTACGACATTCTACTGCAAATACATACATTATTATTATTATTAAATAATAAACTTTTTGTTCAATGTTAAAGTTACATATCATAGTTTACAAAATAGGATCAAGGAGAATTAAGCCATTATGAATGTCTGAAACAAAGAAAAAAACTAAAGTCCTATATGTGTGTTTTTATTATTCGTCCATAAAATCAAAAAAAATACAATAAAACATCAATATTCCTTTGAATAACATAATATTAACTGGTGATATTGGCTACTGAAATGTAAACTGCAAAGAGACTCTTGTAAAGGCGTCAGAATCGGGAAAGCAAACAGTATTTTGGAGTTATTGTATTTTACAGCACAGAGCAGAAAGGACAAAACCAACGTAGCTCGTTCTTAATGCTTCACTTTGTTGCTGTCATTACGAAGTCGAAATCAAAAACAAAAAATGTGTCGGGGGGGGGGGAAGAAAGAAAAGAATAGTTCAGTCTCAAATCCACTTAATTCTTTTTTTGTTTTGTTTTACAATCCAGGTCCTCCTCGCCAGGCGCTGAAAGCAGAATGTAAAGCTAATCGTCTAAACAAGCCAGACTACAGATACCGAAATTTTCAAAGTGTTAGTCCTTGTATCGAAAAAACGACCCGCCGCCGCCGCCGCTCCTGACTCGGCCGTCGGAGGCGAACAGATTCAGAGTCTGATTGAGTATAGGCTAGTTTTGTGGCATCTTTGTTAAATGGTTGGTTTATACAAACAGGAGCTGCAGGGTTCCTCCGATTCATCCCAAAGTTTGATTCCTGTACCGTTTAATGCAGGACACACACACACACACACAATCACACACAATCACACATACACACGCATACAATTTTCTGGGGCGTTGAACCCATGACGAAGGCAGGCACAGGCTTCAGGAAGCTCGATGAATCGCTTGGGAGCCGTTTAGTTGGGGGTGAAGTTGAGTCTTTGGCATGATGGTTTAGCTGTATGGGGACTGCTGTGGGAACTATACACACAAACACACAGGCTCGATATATGTGTGTGTGTTTGTCTGTGCAGCGCTACGATTTTAGCGGAGGGTTAAAATTAAGACTAAATCAATCGATTGATCAATAAAAATAAAAAATAAAAGAAAAAGGTTTTGTTCTCTTCCTGGAGTTGATTTTCTTGCTCTGAGGAGTCTGCTGTGGCCCATCAGAGCCACCAGGGGGCAATATAAGACTATTGGTGCTGATGTGGTGCTTGTTGCTGCTCCTGTTGCTGCTGTTGATGATGATGATGATGATGATGATGTCACTTTCAGAAGCTCCTCTGAAGATCTTCCTTGTCACCATTTAATCCCAAAAAACGCGGAGTCGCATTATCATTGTCTGATTTCACGTCTGTGTAACCGTGGTGAGTGAGTGTGTGATGGACAGAAACGATCAATGCACTGTATCCTCGAAACATGTGCAAAATAGAAAAAAGACCAGCCGCCTCCTCCTCCTCCTCCTCCTATTCATCTTCCTCCTCCTCCTCCTCTGACTTCCCGTCTCCCTTCTGGAATAAGACGTTTGAATCTGGAGAAAGAGACAGAGGCACAAATTAGGAAGGTTAGCGGCGGATTTAGTGACCTCTGGTGGCGTGTTTGCAGATTGCAATGAACTGGATGAACCCCTCCCTTCAGAAGTGTATAAAGGAGATACAAAGGTTTACCTCAGGTTATGTAAAAAGTGAAGAAGACCCTCTCTAAAGCCAGCGTTAGACTAGTTTATGTGTAAAGCCATAACCTAAAACCTAAAAGCGACTGTAAATAACTTTGTTGTGGAGTGGAGTGACTCTTTAATGTGATGAAGTATAAAGTAGCCTTACTTTGAAATACCAAACATTTTACTCTAGCAAAGTATTTGTTCCTTTCCACCTTCGCTGGCTGTGTGTTCATCTCCCTGTTTCTCTCTATCTGCCGTCGGTGTGTGTTCACATTTAAAAAAAAAAAAAAACGCTGTGGGCCCACAATACGAAAACAAATCATAAATCTGTCGTTCTCCCTCCACTATGTGTGAAGTGCACCTGACAGATTTATCCACCGGACTCGCTTCACCCTCCAGTGGTTCAACCCATCAGCTGCCGCTCTCTCTTCCAGGTGCGGCCACGTTTATATGTCCCGTGGTTAAAGGTGTCGGTACGGTCGCCTTCATCGTCAACCTAACCGCCGAGCACGACATTCACCTACGTCCTCCACGGGTCTCGTGATACCACCACATGATTTACAGGGTGAAACCTTTCAAATTAATGAAATGGGACAGCTTTGAATTTCACTTCAGGCCCTGTAGGGGTTCGGCAGAAAAATATTAAGACCCCCCCCCCCCCCCCCCCCCCCCCACTCTCACCTGGGTCATAAAACTAACCCAGTTGTTATTGCTCCTGACATCTTTAGACATGCATCGACCTGCAGATATGTGACTGGAGTTCCAAGATCAATTCCAAGATGAGGGGTTGTCGACTCATTACAAGAGGCACGTGTGTGATTGTGTGTGTGTGTGTGTGTGTGTGTGTGTGTGTGTGTGTGTGAGTGTGTGTGTGTGTGAGTGTGTGTGTGTTCTCTCACCACATGAGCAGCAGCAGCATTCCTAACAGCAAAGGGGAGAAGAACGTGAGGAGCCTGGCAGCTCTGCCCACTGGAGGTTCAGCCTTTTGCGGTGCGTTGGAAGATGGGATGGGGGATGTCTTGGTCTCTGCAGAAAAGAAAATAATAATAATGAGAAAACACAAAAATCCCTTGTTCTAATTTGTCCTTTATATAATTCCTGGTGCGAAATCTTCCCCCGGACATCATTTTGATGAATGGACACTGAAAGATGCTCAACCTGTCGGGAAGAAGCAAACAGAAAAAGAAAATACAGTACAGAACCAAATCAATTCTAATCTGCAAGCTCAATCAATACGGGACTTGTCAAGGCAGTTATGAAGTGAACTGGACAGAAGAAGAAAAAAATCTCACTCACAGCGAAGCCACGGGGAAAGTGAAGGACGGAGAGAGGGAGAGAGGGAGAGAGAGAGAGAGAGAGAAACAGATAATATATGGAGACGGAAAGAAGAGATAGCGAAGCGCAGGATGAGGTAAAAACCCTGAGGTGAAGAGCAGGAGGTGGATAGATGGAGAAGAAAATGGGGAACGTGGAAGTTAATAAATCGTTAGGGAAACAGATTAATCCACACAATGAAAACGTATCCTTCTGCACACCCCTGATAGACTGTCAATCTGGATTCTACAGCCCATAATGAGACTGGTTTCACATTCAGGTCAAAGAAAATAGGATTTTTAACTTTTTATGCTGTCGTCCATCCGTCCGTCCCATTCGTGTGAACGTTACTTTAGCCTCTGTACCATCAGTGATGCCAAATTTCCCATAATGCACAATGATGTCATCATTTAATTCTATAGGTGTTTAAATTTGTTGTACATGAAAATTGTTCCTGCGTTTGTTCATCTCCTCTCGTGTGACGTCTTTCCAGCCAATCACAGTTGGAAGATGAAGACGACAGCGAATCAGAGCTTGAGCTTGAACTTTAAAACCAAAGCCTATTTATGTGTAACAAGTTTTCTTCATTTGGCAAGATGTGAAGGTCAAATACTTCAAAAACTTAAATACTTTGTCTAAACATTAGCTGTGTATTGATTTATTGACATTTCTTTTCTAGAATATGATTCACAGATGTTAATTTCGCCCAAAAGTAATGTGCACATTTTAAATCTGTTACTTGCACATTTCTTGCTTGGACTCAAAGTTGAGCTGTTAAATTTATTGACTATATTTACATATAAAATTAGAAAAGAGTTATGATTTCACTCTCCTGCATGTTCCAGTCGGTACAATTAAAAAACTTGCAACGTGCGGAAGAATTCCTGTACATAAGCAGGTTTTTAGAGCTTCACTTTGGTTTTTACACGGTGTGACAAATAAAAATATCACAGTTTAATGGTTTCATGTTTTCCAAAACGCGGCAACTGCCACAGCTGCAGGCAGCACAATACATATTAACTCGTGTGCACTGTTTGCTGCTTGGTCTGGAACCCAGAGGATCTCTTTCTCTAACTGGCACTTTGCAGCTTGATATATATATAAAGTGGATTTCCTGTTCCTATTCTTTGGAAGCGGTGGCTGCTTATTAAACACTTGCATTCACATAATCTTGCTCCACGACATTTGTAGGATCAGGAACTACGTGTTTATAAATATTTCTGGAAGTGAAGGATATGAGAAGTGACGCATCTTGTACAGGTTTGGTGCTCGACAGCGTCCAGGTTGTGTGTTTTAGAGGAAAAGAAATGGTTTCAACTTTTTAAAGCTGCAGATGATCTGCTCTTCACTTCCTGGAATGTGGTTGCTAGGCGATGGTCCAATCGCTCATGTGATGGGCTGAGCGTCACCGGGAAAAACACAATGGACACAAATTAACCGTAACATGGCAGAAAGAGAAGAGAGGAAATGGAGAAAGTGTAAATGTGTGTTCAGACGGCACACTACGCAATAATGAGTCATTTAATTTCCTTTTCGGCTGAGCGGACAGGAAGTGTAGATGTTAACAAGCTGAGTTGTCCCTGACTGGACCTTTTGTGTTTATTGGTCCAGTCATCGACAGGCAATCAGATATTTTCCTCGTTTCCCTGCAGATGTGATTCAGCCTCATGTACATTGACAGACCGGTGGGTGCAAATTGAGTAATTAGTTGATTCACATCCCAAAGTCGCTTTTCTAGTGAATAGTTAAAAGTAAATACGTGTTTTGTTTGTGCTTTTCCATCAAATCTGGCTTTTGCTCTCAGCTTTTTTGATAAATTGAAAATGTGCATAAAAAAACAGGCAGATTAAATTTCTTACTCCTCCACTGCTTTTATTTTAAAGACCTGAGGGGATAAAAAAACAAACAGAGATATTTTATACATCAGTGGGGAAAAAACAAGCTGCCCACTAAACAGATGCAATCAGTCATTCAGGAAGAAGCATCTGTAAATAAAGTGGAGGGAGGCCAGAAAAACAGATGAAGTGTGACGTAGGAAGGAGGAGAGGGAGAAAGAGAGGGAGTAAGAAAGAGAGAGAGAGAGAGAGACCTTCAGGCAAAAGAGGGTGAAAGAGAGAAGAGAAAACGGAGAGAGGGACGGGAAGCACGGAAGCAGCAGCTGGATCGAGAGGAGGCATGAGGAGAATCCCAATAACCTCCTGTTCTGTCCCTGAGAACAAGAATAACACAACGTGTACCGAGTGTGTGTGTGTGTGTGTGTGTGTCAGAGGGCGACGCTGTGCATGTGTGTGTGTGCGGTGCTGTTTAGACACGTCTGAGCAGCATGTTCTGTTTGTACCGTGTAACACGTGTTTTTCTAAACATGCTCATTCAGTGACGACTGTGGTGACGCTCAGCATGTGATGCCGCACGCGTCCAACAGGAGTCACTGTTGTATCGCAAAAACATGAGTTGAGAAGTTTCAATGGACAGAGACAGACAGACCAAACATTTGGTACTGAAAGAAAGGAAGGACGATTTCAGACTGGGTCGCATTCCACAGTTTTGCCCTGAAAATGTAATATTGTTTATCAATATGTTGACATTGAAGGGAGAAGCTTTAGATCCATGAAGTGAGAGATTAATGATGGTGGAAAACAACGAGGAACACAGTGTAAATGTGCTGTTTACAGGTGGATCCCTCTCAGGTGCAACCTTTCCCAGGATTCATTGCACAAGAGAGCTAAAGAGCAACAGCGGGAGAAGCTGGTGACGCAAACAGGACTGGTTTGGCTTTTTACGTTGGACTCGACAGACCGAGTCCTCTGAAAGGATGTGGCTTGGGGATTAGGAGAGAGTTTATATCTTGGAAAGGTGATGTTTCTTCCTAGAGTCTCCCCTAATATTTCCCTATGAAAACACTTGGCTTTTTGTACTGTGCATTTTTCACACACATATTTATACACAGTTTTCTAGTAACTAATGTAGTTTGGGATATCGTACCGGCCTGGGATGCATCTGGGGACGGTGCAAATGAATCTGCAATTTCAGAAAGTTTCAATCAGCCACATGCACGATGAAACCTGTCCACTTTCATTAAGTGTTCATACAGTGGCTGCAGAGACGTGCACGCCGCTGCGCTCAGACTCGGAATGTACATCTCGTTGCTCGGGGATCATCGGCGCGTTGAGGGATTTGGATTTGACGAGTGAGCCATCTTTGATCTGTGCCGCATGCTGAAAGGATGATGCCAACTGGATAATACCCACAGACAGTTGTTGTCCTTGTGTGTGTTAGAGGGCGTCAGGGCACGCGCAGAATATAATGATCTCCAATGATCTTCATGTTAAATGATCATTTATAATGCATTAAAAAAAACGGAGCCGTATTGTTATTCTGTAAGTTAAGTCAAAATGAGACGTGAGAGGTTTTTTTTACATATGGCAGCGTCTTCTCCTCGGAGGCGGCGAGCAGAGGCTGATGTGTGCTGATTTGTCTGGAGGCGGCTGGATCTTGTAACTTAAGCTGCGATAAAAGTTCAAGGCTATCAAACGCTTACAGTGTACTCAATTTAATGATAAAGGAAGTTATTAACTCAACTTAATTTCATACCTAACTGGCTCAGGAAATTTACTGTGTGACAGCCGCGGGCGCAAAGAACAACATTAAATGGGGATTCAGCATTATCTTCTTCACGATGGTAATTCTACAGCTCATGGACTTAAACACTGATAAAAACCAAACGGCATTAAATAAATATTCAGAATATCTGTACAAACTGTCAGAGTCACACTCAATGTAAGTCTTTGCATTACTAGTCTATATTAATCTTCAATCCACATACAGTGACAATAGATGGTGAACAGGTTAATCTTTAAACCTGCTCATGGTGTAATTGTGAGAATTGAACGCTGCTGTTTTCCCACCGAGCTACGAGCCTTCAACTTTTAGATCCGTTTCATTGAATTTCATTTTTATTTTCCTATTTTATTTCCCTCTCTTGTGTTTTTCAACAAAGAGGCATTGTCATGTTGAATCAGTTCAGTTGACTGGTTTCGTTTTGGAGCAGCAGAGAT
Organism: Verasper variegatus; assembly: GCA_026259375.1. NCBI lineage: Eukaryota > Metazoa > Chordata > Actinopteri > Pleuronectiformes > Pleuronectidae > Verasper > Verasper variegatus. Next base: position 17,867,111 of record CM048060.1, on the reverse strand, counting down.
GTTTGTTTTGAAGTTGAAACTCACCGGTGGGAAAGTCTCCTTCAGTTGTGGAGGTGATGGGCAGAGGATCTTCAATCCAGGGCGTGGCGTGGACGGCGACGCTCCAGTCGCTCCATGTTCCGATCTCTGTGTCCTTGGCCGCCACCTGTGGATCACGACATATTCGGTTAATTCATTTACACACAAGTTAGTGGAATGTGCAAGAATCTGCAGAACAACGCTGATTTGTCACCATCAAGTGTTTCAGCAAATTTAACCAGTAGTTATTGTGGTAATTGCATTAAAGGCATTTTCCGGAATCAAACGACAAATCTATAAGTTTTAACATTGGTGAATTCTTAACCACAGTCCAGGCTTTCTATTGTGGTAAGATAATTTCAAATGACCAGGCTATAACTATATTTACTGTGTGTTAGACAGTTTTTACACATTAGCAGTGAGAAGGAGGCGTTACCTGGATGATGTATTCCTTCCCCGCGTAGGCATCAGTGATGGTGTGGGAGGTGCTGTCCGATAACTCCACCTAAACAAAAGGCAGGAGAGCAGGTTAGCGATTAAAAAAAATTAATCTTATTCAGGAATAAAAGGTCTCATATATGAAATCATACACAGATTTCGGAATGTGTTACTTGACCCCAGGGATATGGAATTTCTCCAACATCAAGAATGATGAAAATTCCCCACTAAAAATAGGAAGTTATGACTTCCTAAGTCAACTTTGGGTCTGGACGTCCTTCTCCTTCCAACCAGAGCTCTACCCATAAATTATGTGCTTAGTATAGAAATCCAGGCCCGAGCCTTTAATGTTTTATGGTGGGTAGATTCGGCCGTGCCATGGAGTAACCATGTTTTATTCAACATCATTTATTGACAATACACCTTTCATCATTATTCTGTGCATAGGTCAAGTCTGTTGCTTTATTCTCACTGGGTTTTTACATTTTCTCTGTGGAAGTGATTGAACCTCCACGTTCCTGCGACCTCCGCGCGCGCGCACACACACACACACACACACACACACACACACACACACACACACACACACACACACACACACACACACACACACACACACACACACACACACACACACACACACACACACACACACACACACACACACACACACAAAATACCAGCAGTGTAATTGATGATTACAGCAGATAGCTCTGGCATCAATGCCACATAATTTGGTAACATAATATGACGCACGGCGAAATTTTTTAAAATCCTTTGGTGCAGACTTTAATTTGCAAAGCACAGTGGAGAATGAACTGCATGTTTGAGTCAGTGGGGAGTGCATGAGAGAATGATTTGCTGCTGCCCTGTAATTTATGGTTAGTGGTGTGTGTGCATGTGTGTGCATGTGTGTGTGCGCGTTTGTTTGCCTTTGGCCAGTGTCTGACGGACCGAAAGAAAAATAGGGAGAAGCAGGAGGGCGCTGCTTTTTCTACTCCTGAAGTCAAATTGAATGATTTAGTGACGTGCTTTCTGCAGTCTGCCAGTGCAGCAACACACACACACACACCTACTGTACACACACCCACCCACCCACACTCAGACACACAATCAGACTGACTCAAGAGCTGCAGGTTATTTGAAATCCTTTGTTTTAACCAGTCGATATTTTACAATATTGTAAAATGGACAACATACAACAACAGAAACTCCAATTAACATAATTTAACCAATTCTAAGGAATTATCCAGAGGATTTAATGTGTCACACCAGTGCATCATTTTAACAACTCTCCGTACCCGAACCTGCGACTGGGGTTTTCTCTCCTCAGTTCTTCAGGATGTGCAAATGTGCAGTTGATCTGACAAATAACCCCCTTGTACATCCCCAGCATCTGTGCCCCGTCTCTCTTCCTGTAATCTCCCTCTCATCGCTCACCCTCTCCGGAAAGTTGACCGCTCAGTTTTCAACATCGCCTTGATCTTCACAGCCTCCATTTATCTGCTCTAATTCTCCGTCTCTCTCTCTCTCTTGCTCCGCGGCCCCACCCTCGCCCTCACCCTCTGTTTGGAAGGAAAAGTTCAGGCTTTATCTGTCCAACCGAGCTCTACGTTTACAGGCTTAATTTCATTAGCGGAATGCAATAACAACGTCATCCGAGTGTGCATGTGTTACATGTTCCCGCTGAGTGCTGTGTGCCTGCGCGGGTGTACTTGAGCACGTTGTATACGGTGTGCGTGCATGTGTGCGCTAACAGACATGTGTGCGGTGTCTTCCGCTGTTTACATGTGCACCAACCAGCGTATCCAACCATAGCTTCTATCGGCATTCCTTCCTGACTCTAATGTGCACATGTGTGTGTGTTTGCATACAAACGTATATGTTTTGTGAAAGTTCAGCTCGAGTCTGCGTTTCATGTGAATCTGTGCAAGCGTCTTCATATCTTTTCTTGCCAAGTGTTATGAGAAAATATCCCTCTCTCCGTTTGTTTCTCTTTGTACTCGCATGTTTAGACTCATGTCAGTGTACCCCCGTTGCTTTGCTATTGGAGAGCAGCACTTAATATCACGTAGTATAGGGAGTGGAGGGGGGGGGGCAGCGATGACGAAAGATGAGGGGATGTGGTGGTGGTGGGGGGGGGGGGGGGGTAGATGGAGGGAAGATATGTTTTTTTGGAGAGGCTGTCGATATCGCTGCCAAAGAAGAAACCACAGTTCACACTGCGAGACCGAGCATGTGAGCTGCCCAACAGAGCCGACGTACGACCTCTGACGCCGCCATGACCTGGAGGACTGAGACTTGTGCTCGGTGTTGATTCTGTGCGACCCTCCAGTGGATGCGTTGCTTAACAACCCGACCAACATGATGGTTATGTCATTTGAAATTGACAGATCTCTTTTCGTTTGTAAAGGCAGCACAAATGATCCATAAGCTGTTTGGGAGCTGCAATTAAAACAAAAGTCTTCATATTCACTAAAAGTGTATTTGCAATTGTGTGTGACTCACCCACACACACAGACACACACACACACAAATATTTACGTTCCCATAATCATGTCCCTTTGACTCAGGGTAAATATTCAGCAGACCACAGATATAATACGATAATGATAATAATAAAGCCAAATGGACCGGCCACAAAATGGACAATTTTGAGAGTAATGATCCTTAAATGTCGTCACTCAGGAGAAAATCTCATGCGTAAACACCTTATGTCTGTTTGTTGTAAACAGGGAATGTGAGCATGAATGTTTAATGATGAACCTGAGAACTCGTGGAGCTCGGCCTGGTCTGACGGCAGAAATCCATCTGAGACGCGGCGCACCTGGATTTCCTGACCTCCTTCAAGGTGAAAAACCCAAATGCATTTCTGCCTGCTCCCTGAACCAGGGTTCAAATCGCTTTGCGGTGCACCACACACACACACACACACACACACACACACACACACACACACACACACACACACACACACACACACACACACACACACACACACACACACACACACACACACACACACACACACACACACACACACACAGCTACAATGCAGACACACTTCAAGAGCTTCTGCACAAATCCAGACAATGAGAGGGGCAGAGAGAGAAGATGTGAACATTCCTCGGGGATTGCATAAGGAACTGTGAGGAAAAGAGGTAACCCTTTACTTTTCACACTTCCTCTCCTGCAGTCTTTAACAACTTTTCAAGTGGGATCTATAAAGTTTGAATTCATCCAATCTCCTGCAAATACGCACATGCACACTAGGTCTTAATACGGGCCCGGTAGGTCCAATAAAATCACATCAAACATTTGAATCTGTGGAATGAATCCCAACGGAAGCAGCAGGTCAGAGTTGGAAAGGACAATAAAACAAGGAACACAACAGGAAGAGGAAAACACAGAAAAAGGCAGAAGAATAGTGAGAAATTAGGAGGATAAGAGGAGAGAGGGATCAGGGAAATGCAAAAATAAAGTGAGCGTCAACAGAGGATAAGGAGAAGCAGAGAGAGGGAGGCTTGGAGAGAATTGGCGTCGGTGGTCAGATCTAATCCAGTGAGCATGTCTGTTGTCCTGGAAAGGAAACCCAATTATATGGCACTTCTACTGGCCCGATGGCACTGTGTGTGTGTGTGTGCACTGAGAAGGTTGGTCTCATTAGGTTGACTGACAGCTCCCATTTTTCCACCAAGCTCTCCTCCCCATTTGAGAACACACACACACACACACACACACACACACACACACACACACACACACACACACACACACACACACACACACACACACACACACACACACACACACACACACACACACACACACACACACACAGACAGGTCCGGGGGTAATTTCTCGGACAGTATTTCTCTCTTTGAAGCCCCGATCGCCGCAGCGGCAATTACTGTAAAAGGAAGTTAACCCCACCCCCCCCTTTGGGAGGAACCCGGTTGCAAAATCCCGAACTAGACCTTGCTCTCTTAAAAAGGCCGGCGGTAGCTCCAAAAGCACAGCGGCGGTTGCGTCGGCGAGCATTAACTCTGGTTTACGCTGTTACGCTGGCATGTCAAAAATGTCCAAGGCGAATGCGTCATGAGAGATAAAACTGAATTCAGAATTGATCCCCTGCTTCCTCCTGTATCAGCTCTAAAAACACTCCTGTCAATGTCAGCAGCTTCTGGATCCTGAACAAATGAGGCCTGCAGCGTTTTCCCGCGTGGCATGAACGAATGAATGTTAGCTGATGGAACCGAGGTCTATAACCGACCTTATGAGGGGCCTGAGGTGATGCACTTATACATAATGCATGTATGTATTTCTTATATATGCGATAAATATATTTTCTATACCTCCTCACAAACCTTACAGTGGTGACTTCGAGTTTAGAAGTGAGGTTCAGGGCCTTACTAAAGGCAAAGAAAAAACACGGTTTACCATCCAGCACGACTCAATCTGAGCCGTCACCGTTTCAACGTTTCCCTAATGGATAATTTAACTCTGGATTACAGATCAATTTTCTTGGCTTCCTGTTTTAAATCACAACACATTTGTCTGAAATTTGATAAACAGATTATCTTTGAATAAACCGATCAGACTCAGACATGGGGGCAAATTTAGATCTGGGGTTTTTGCCAAAATACTGAATTAGAGCGAAATTAAGTCCAATAAAAACAAGTGTCGTGCTGCTGCTGACTGAGCTCACGCTGCTCAAGAATCTGCTCGAGAGCTGCGTCCTCACTACGAACATTTGTCAAAAAGCCTCAAACTGAACAACTCTCCCACCCCCCAAAAAAAAAAGAAATGTCCCCCATGTGCGCCTGTCCGATGCAATGATGAAAGCTGAAGCTGACAGCACATGATGAGCTGTGAAACTGCTGTACGCTCGACCACCGCTCTCCCAAGACGACCGTGTTGCCAAACGGCAGCTGGCATCGCTCACTGGAAGTTGTAGCTTTTAGCAAAAACATTTTTAGTTTCTGTTAAATGTTCATAAATATCTGAAAAGACGGGGAATAGGCTGCACACAGAGATTATTTAGTGTTCACATCAATTTCAATGCAATCAACAGGATATTCTAATTCATCCATCAGAAAATGATGGATTAGAGGCTGGCATATTGAGGCTGGAGCCAATCTTGGATGCCAGTGGGAGACAGGAGGGGAAAACCCTGCACATAGGCCCTGGCAGAACTCCAGGATTCGAACCTGTGTAACGAGGTGCATCCGTTTCAAACAATGTAACTGTCGGTAACTAGAGGTTTCTGACAACAACAAACACGGCGACGGTGGAGGAGGTTGTGATGAAAGCGGCACAATTGTCCACGTTGAAAACTAAACGCAAGAATTAACGCAAAGTACGGCCAGAGGGCTCCGTCACTTTACATATTCTAATGTGACATACACCAAAAATGAGCTTTAAGGCATCGGTTCTATACTCAACCACTGTGGAGCCTTTATTTTATTCCCTTCTTTGCTGTGTTCATCTTCCTGAGCCCCCCCTTGTGTGTCAGATATTAACAAGCTTTGTTGACTTCCTTGTTTCTTTCTATCAGAACTTTATTGGCCATGAGACACCAGCTCCCAGGATGAGGTCAACACAGTGTGTGTATATATATATATATATATATATATATATGTGTGTGTGTGTGTGCTAACATATCAACAGAAGATCGCAGTGTGTGCGTTTGAAAGCCTGAGGATTGACATGGTGATCTAGAAATCAATAGAGGCAGAGGAGAGGGCAGCGGCCCCCATTCGTCTTCATTCACCCTTACACAGTAAGTTCTCCAAAGAGCCGTGAATAGAAAACACTGAAATATCCCAAGTGCAATCTGGGTAACACGCTCGAGATAAGAGAGCTCGTTCTCCGATGCTTGATCTACGTGACACCTCTTTATATAATAGTGTTTAATGAAGAAATCAACCGCCTCCATGTTGCACGTCTGCTTGACATTTTATACTTTCCTCTACTTCCTCTGCCCTCTCTCTCCTTCCCTTATACATTATATCGTTTTCTATTACTAACAGAATGAGAACAGAAGACTGGTTTAAATTAAAGGAGATATTGTTGAGTTGAACTGTTGATAAGCTCATCACAGATGCACAGTATGTGTGGTAAAAAACACAATTTGATGCAAGTCGACAGCAGAGGCGAATGATGATGACTTTGATACGTGGCAGCACCGAATCTGTTGCTGTGTGTGTGTGTGTGTGTAAAAGATGGGGTTTGATAAATGGTCTGTCTGTGGCAGTGTCCTTTAGATGGGATGTTTTCCCCAAACAAGGTCTAAACATTTATCATGTGCACCTATGGATACAAATGGATGGCTTGAGGGACGGATGGTTAGATAGCTGGCTTAATGCATGGGTGGAGGGATAGAGGGAAAGATGAGTGGGGTGATGGTGAAACCCTGGAATTGCTGAGGGAGGGGAAACAGCGGTGGGAAGGTGAGAATGAAAACAGGGAGGACTGGAAAACGCTGGAAATGAGGGAGAGGGAATCTGAAGCACTCATTACATTCAGTGTCAGACTGGATGGAATAACCTCGCATTCAGTGTCAATCCCTCTGTCATAATAATAATGTTACCATGCACCATCACATAAAAAGAGTGTATCTAGTGTCTGTGACGTACTTAGAATCACACAACACACACACACACACACACACACACACACACACACACACACACACACACATCTCCTGGCTCCCTATCGATTCATTTAAGTGCTCGCAGGGACGGGAGTGACTTTTGGCAAAGATACAAAGACCATTACTACGCGTACGAGCTGGTGGAGGAGACGACCCGCAGCAAGGTGGAATGACACCGACGAGGAGAGGTGGGGAAAAAGAGAAGGGAATGATGGAGGGAGACAAAGTGACAAAGGAAGTGAGAGGGGGAGATGGATGGGCGGCTTGGGGGGGGGGGGTGTCTCAGGCAGAAGGACGACGGAAGAAAATAAATGTAGGATGAATAAATGAATGAAGCTGCTGTCGGCCGAGCGGATACAGATCAGACTAAAGAAGAGTTTTAAGTGCACCTCTCTGTTCCAGCTGCTTCATTTAGCAGCTCTGTCTGTTGCTCTGAGCCTCTAATCTCATTTTCTACTGTTTGCACTGTTCTTTCCAATGTCTGATACATGGAGAGCCTGTAAATCTGTAACACTGCTGCAACTGCCTACGAATACGCAGTGGTACAAGTAGATTTTTTTTTTACACTACACATGCCTGTAAACGAGGAGAACATCGGCTTCGGGTCGGGACACACAAAAAACTGAATATCCTTTTGGTTTGGGTCGGGTTCGGTTTGTTTCCTCTCGGGCTCGGTCGGGTTCGGACAGAAGATTGCGGCCCGAGACAAACTATTTGTTATTTCTTTGGCCTGGTCTGAATTGTTAGAAAGAGGCTGTTTAAACGCCACAAGTTCTGCACACACAAAAAAGTTCTGCAGCTCATGAACTTCATCAGAAAAATGTGATCTTTGACTTTCTTGTGTAAATATTGTGTTCTTCTTGAGAACTGTGGGGATCAGTGTGTAACTTCCCTACGTGTTGACCGTCTGTCAGAATAACACTGATTATCTGGGACTGTGTGTTTGTTATTATTGGATGTAAACTCATGTATATGAATGTAAGAGAGCTTGGATTGCATTTGCATGTATATTAATATTTTTAATTACAAGAGCTAGTCTACAGTTGTTTGTGCGTGTTCATTTATTCATATGCACACCAGCATTCATGAGTGTAACTGCTCTGTGAACAGCATGCGTGGCTTCGTGCATGAGAGTGTCTGCATGGAAACGCGTGTTCTCTCCGCAGACTGGAGTTCAGCCACGTCCCCAAAGGGCAATTACCGCAGAGCAGATGCAGTTTCATACCATGAAGATGATATTGAGCAATCTGAAATTGTTCTTATCACAGTCGCTGGACCATTGCTTTAATTGCTATGAGAGTTCGAGTTCACGTCTCGGCGAAGGGAGCGTGGGGTAGGAATGGAAACAGTGCAACATGAGGCCATGGGAAACAGAATAATGTACTGAACTCTTGCAGGCATGCAGATGAGGCGTAGCTTCATCCGTCAATTCTGTTTGACGATTAGCTCTCGGTTACAGATTGAAGTGCAGGAAAAGGTGCAGGAGTGAAGTGTCGTGCAGGAATACGCTGACAAACACCCGCACCTCAAGCCGATAAGTCAGCGTGTTATGGTTTTGGACTTTTTGATCGCTCACTTAAGTGCAAAGCTCGGACGCTGTGGCACATATTGAAGTGTCATTTGATTTGTGTCATTCAAAGTCTGCAGCACACACACACAGAGAAGTAGTCGAGGTACAGCCGGGCCTGTCGCGGCAGCAAATGTGATGAAATTGCCACTTTTCCCGGAGCGCTGATGCACGCAGGGAATGAGACATTGGCGTCTCAACTGTTGATGTGTGTCAACAAGCAATAATGCAAGAATTCAACACTAACCATGTGCGCTGCCCTGTGGAGGAAATGTCCTGAAACGGAGCTTGTTGCACCCGAGTGACGATGCATCTTAAAGCAGTTTGTCATAAACACAGACAATTACATGTATGCTATTTTCAACAATATCTCAAATAAGTCGGGCTGGCTACTTTGGCTAATAGATAAAATCTTGATTGTTTCTGAAGCTTTACAATTCTGTCGGAATTATTCTCCTGGAAAAACACGACATTGTTTGGTCTTTGTGCGCAAGACAGTCAAAGTCATAAAAGGTCTGCACCACTTGCAAAGCTGTAATTTGTTTTGGGCATATTCAAGAACAGACAAGAAAAGCAGCCATCGACAACTGGTACAGCAGACAGGTTAAAGACTGTAAGTATATAATAATCAGTTTACGCCTGAATAATAATAATAATATATGATTAACTTTATCTACATAGCACTTTTCCTGTGAGTGGTACAAAGTGCTTTACAAGGACGTAAACCCTCCAGACAGATGCAATGAACAGAGAAGAAACATGAAACAACAGTAATTCACCCGACGCTGCTGCTGCTGCTCCTGCCTCTCGACAGCTGCGGACAGTTAGTGAGGTGGTGCTGCAGCTACACGGCAGAGACCTGCGCACTGTTCGGTGAACTGCCCGCGGCTTCACCTCTCATGACCACAGACGAGAACCGGAGCCGGGATCAGCGTGCAGTCGATCTCTGCAGACGTACGCGAGCGTTTGATTCGCTGGGAGATAGTTAAAAGTCCGGGAGCCACTTCGTGAGTTGTGTACTGATGCGGGGGGGGGGGGAGAAATTGTGGGGACACATTAACTTTGCAGTCTTTAGAACTTTAGTGATAGAAAGTTACTGAAGCCTTTTTTGGGGGAGATTGAAAACAATCTACAGACCTAGAAGCTCCTGTTAAAGGATTTAATTTGCCCTGGTGACATTTTTTCAAAATGTCAATAATGTTTTAAATCCAGCACCCATCTTTTTTAAAAAACTTTTTTTCATAAGAACTAAAACTGTTCGGGCACTTTGTGCATTTGAATTTTACATTAACTTCAAAATAAGCAAATCAAATTCAGGTTGAGTGTAGTCGGCACCATTCCAGTTTTCCTGCCTTGTGTCGTCTCTAACGTGTTGTTTTCTGCACTTGTCACTTTTCAAATCATCCGGCTGCTTATCATAATGATCTTTTACTTTTTACTGTTACTTTTACAGGAAAAATCCACCAACATTTAAGGTTTCACTCTTCTATCGGTTTATCACAGTCAAGCCAAAGTTCTCACATCAGTTTTTTTTCTGGCCTAACATATTCCAGAAGTTTTTCCATTCCTCTTCCTTTTCATCCCCCGAACCGTTCATCTATCTTCCTCTAACTTGAAACACCTTGTAACTGATAGCTTATAAAACTTCCCTTTCAAAGTAGCCTCTCGTGCTCCCTTCTTCCTCTCGTCCGCGCCGCTTTCATCCATTTATCTATCTGAGGCCGACGTCTCTCCATACATTTTATCACGCTCCCGTCCGCACGCCAGTTTCTCTTTTTCCCCCCTCACGCATCATCCATTTTTCTTCCCGTGTTCTGCAGTGTCGGACTCATGTGCATTATTTAACATATTCAATAAGCACAACATTCTTTGCCCGTGGTCCCTGGACATGTATGTATTTTAATCACCTTCCACACCCGGAGCCTGTTATTCATTCTAACTACATGTGAAAGCCGTTCTCTCTCACCTCTGTTGTCAGAGTAAATTGCTCAGCAACACTTTAATTAGCATTCAACCTCTGAGGCTATAATTAATGATGTATATAAACAGGGTATCTTATTTTGACAGCCTTGTTAGATGCCGCTTAATGATTTATGTGAAGGTATGACAATTTAAAATCTAAATGTTTTTATGATACTCTTATCCAGTTTTCTTTTTAAACTAAGACTGGAGACGTGTGAGAGTCAGATTTAATGGAAAAGACGTAACGATACATTTTTATGTGCTGGTTGTCTTTCTATCACAAACTGACCTGTTGCAAGAACGTTCTCGAATTAATTCAGGCTAATTATGCAAATTAAAATTCAGAGAGCAGAGATCAATTAATTATCTATTAACTACATCACACACTTTCTTGAAGCACCGCCGACACTGTTTCCCCTCAGCACTTCATAAAATGGGCAGAGGTGCAACAGTAAAAAATGTCCAGAGGTGACGGGTTCAGACATCTCCCATCTGAAAACCACACTAAGTGCTGCTAAACATAAAAACCACGACCACGGACACATTCATCAAACGGCACGGTGCGAAGAAAAAGGAATACTCACGGTTTTCAGCTGTCATCGACTGTATTTGTGTAATTTCCAAATTATGTGTTCGTACCCAATCCAAATATTGACTTAAGGTTTCCCGCCCCTCACGTTCACGCATTAGTTCACATATTGATTGATTAGTGTGTCAGGTTTAATCAGCAGCTTGAACCACGGAGATCTGAGGCGTTGTCACACGTTACTTCAGCTCAAATGCTGCGTGCACGTGTGTGGGTGCATGTGTGTGTGAGAGACATATGGAGGAAAGAAGAGAGAGAGTGAACTTATATCTTTATGTGTGTAACTGTGCTAAGTGTGTACGCAACATGTGATTTCTTGCACAAACGCAAACTGTGATTAACTAGTTGTTCAGAGTCTGAAAACAACCCCCCCCCGGCTGCGAGGTGACCCGTGCATCCCCATGCCCCCCCAGCATTTAGTCTTTCAACCACCAGAAACCTATAACAAGTTCCCAGAGGATAAAAAACAACATGTTCCATTTCCTCATTTTGTTTAAACGATTAACCCAAAACTAATTCAGTGGTCGAGAACATAATAATGAGCAAATCTTTACATGCGAGAGGCAGGATCCACTTAATACTTGTCCACTTTATAAATCACTTGAATCTGTGATTCGAGTGGAGGAGCTGAAAGCAGCTTATTTAGGAGGAGAGTTAAAATCAAGGATGCCTGGGGGGGGGGGAAACAAGTATTTACACTGAGCGTGAAAATGATTTTTACACTGCTACACAGATGTCTTACAAATATAATGTACAGAGTACGAGAGCCATATGGAGATCTCTTTAAATTTAGAAGAAAGTCCTAATATTACAAGTATAACGCTAAAATTGAATTAGTGAAATGTCACAATACAGCAAGGATATAGTCACAATTGAAAAGAAAGGTGTAATATTACAAAATAAAGTGGTAATTTAGAGAAAAGTTGTGATATTACAAGAATAAAGTTAAATTAATAAAGAAAAAAGATCAAAAACATGTTAAGTGGCTCTAAAACGCCATCGTTCAGATGTATTATACTGAACAAATTGTACAGAATATCACCAAGTTAACTCAAAACCAAAGAAAGTGATCTGCTGTGATAACTCAAGAAAAGACACAGGAAAGATTGATGGAACAGAAGAATATAGAAAACAGAGGATAAATGATACAAACAGGTGTGGAAATAGAGAAGAAGACAGAAAAGCTAAATGCGTATTGGTCGATCAATCATATACGTGTGCACGTGTGTTTCCATGTGCAGATCTGTAACCTGACTTCTTGGAACAACACCTCTGCGAACCATTGACGTGCATGATAATAGCGCTGCAACGTTAGAACCCCTGAGCAGACAGAGCTTTCATCCCTGGAATTCTACAGTGGACAGATTTGCTTTTGCCCTCAGGGAACCGAACCCACAAGAAACAGTCGGCTACAGTAACATAAGCAGGTGAGCGATTATGTCTGTCTGACCACGGATCAAACCTAAACTGCTGCGGGTCGGACCAGAGGCGTTTCTCTGGGTCACGACTCTTTTTGTCCTTCCTGTGTCTCTGAGATCCGTAAGTTAAATTTACTACCGTTACTAAAAAAAAATGCACAAAAAAAGCGTATTTATTCTCAGAAAGACATTATTTATCAGATTCAAAAAAATCTGCATTGAATTGAAACTGTAATACGTGGGAGGGCAGATCGGTTTCTTTAAAGCAGCACTTTCCAGAAACTAAATAATAACCAGAGGTTTTCAAATAATAAATAATGCTGTAACAGGTGTTTTCCAGTGTTGACTTACAGCTCTTGGTTATGGAGATCTGAACACTGATCACTTATAACCCCCCTTTGTTTTTGGCTCGGAGAAACGATTCCGTTGGCTCCTGTGGATTCAACCTTTTTCCAGACTGTATTCCTGTGCCACCTCGACTTATTGTCAGTGACGATACGTGAATATCACACTCACGCACACACACACACACACAGAACTCACGTGCTGCCACTGGTCCCGGATGAGCGGTCGGTACCGGAGGAAGTACTTCAGGGGGAAGTTGTCGATGTCGGGCCAGGTGGCCGGGCTGTGCCAGGATACCTCCAGCCTCCGAGGGTTGAAACGGATCGGGGTGGCTGTCACTCGCTCTGGAGGATCTGGTTTGACTGTTGGGGGGGTAAGAACAATTATTTACCACCAATTTAGCACATAAAGGGGATAAAAGGTGCCACACAAGCAGCTCAGATAAGGACATTTCCAAACACGAAGTTTAACGACTATATTAAAGCAACAGATTGCCACATTTCAAAGTCTCAGGAGTGATTTGTAACAAACCCACACGTTGATATTCCTTCACACAAATGTGTTGTTTTTGTCTGGTCTCGATTAGAAAGACGCTTTATTATTGTGCGGTTCTGTAAATCGAGAAATAAACCCATCCTTCGGTGGAAGCAGTGGCCAACAGAGATTGGAAGCATCCCCGAAGATCAGAGCAGCTTGGCTGAAGGTTCAACACATTTGTCTCAACCCATCACAGCACATCACACATTAACTAATGGACGGGGAAGTGTGGAAAATCTGTCTTTCTTTTGTTTCACAGTAATATTAACTCACTTTGGGGCTCGAGGCTTCAAATAGTTGACAGAAAATCGGAGTTCTGAACAAACCTGGGGCAGCGAGTTTAAACAATGAGTCAGGAGAAGGAAAAGAACCTGAGTTTTTGAAGCTCTGCAGCAACTTTTCCTTTTGTTTCTGTACATTTTCCTGTTTCCTGTGTCGTGGGTTCAAACTCTCGGTCTCATTAAACTCACGGTTCAAGAACCTCGGCTGAGCTTAACCTCATCATAACATTCTTCAGACTAAATGTGGAAGATATCCATGTGCCTGTTCCTAACCAGTATTTCCTTTTCCTGCAGGATACCGACACCTGCCTTCAGCCAGCTGTGGACGTTCGGCCGCCTCAGCTGTGAACCTCCCTGAATTCACTCAGGCTGCAATTAATGGAGCGAAGCTTACGAGCTGGTTCAGGAAGCCGACTCGAGCTGCACTGCTCCAATCATGGGATGTATCTCATTCTCCACAATCCTCTATAATATCATTCCCTTTGCTTGCAACTTCAACTCTTCCTTCACAATTTATGTTGGCACGCATTGTAGCATAAGACTCAGGAGGTGTTAGCATTGCACAGTCTACAAACATTCAATTTGATGCTGTACCCAAATTTATTAGATCCACGTTGCACAGAGCGGTTTGCAATAAACCTATTATTATTAAAATCTCTCTTTCTGTGGAGAGAGAAAAGTGGATCCAGGCAGAGCGAAGCCAAAGTGAAGTCCGAGGAGACCACGGAGCAGAAATACTGCTCTTTGTTCACATCAAGCTTTGTCCAACACATGCAAGCAGAGAACAAAACTGAGGGAAATCTGTATGGGCGGGATTTCCCCAAGGCTTTTAAAGCATTCATCTGACTTGAAACACAGAGCATTAGCTTTGTGTTGCACGAGCAATGAACACATCCTCCTCTTTTGATGACCTCTGGGAATGCACCTGAAATCTAACCAAGAACAACTAATAACACTAAAACAAGAAAAAGACCTTCTCCTACTCCGAGAGTTTGAAATCTACAGAGACAACGGGAGTTTAACTTCACTGACCGGCGCAGCTTTTAAAGGAAACAGTTTTCAAAACAGGAGAGACTTTCACAGTATCTACAAAACTTTAAGAAACACTGCACGGACATAGACTTTCGCCATCTTTTGGCTTAATTAAAACATGGGGATACAAGTTAAAAGATGTTTTAACCCAGGTAAAAATAGAAAGAAAGAAATAAATAACACAAGAAAGTTGTGTGATCATAAGCGTCTCATTTTATCAGATCCCAGATGTGTTCATGCTTTGGCCTAAAAACGTCTGTCATGCCTTCCATGGCGCTGTTTATTCTAATTTGCGTTGACATCACTGTGGCTCTTTCGTGGTCTAAGCGTCACGTTGCAAACAGTCCCCGTGACCTGTCCTTTTCCAGGCTGGAGATGCAAGTGAGCAGGTTTACTTTATCTTTCAAATAGCTACACGTGAGAATGTTTTATGCACCGTCTGCTGAAAATGGAACAAGACACTAGGAGGCGGAGCGGCTAATCTTTCTTTCCAAAAAAGGAAAAAGAAAAGTGGTGCAAACTTGTCTCATAGCGGCTGAGATTATGCAGCAGAAAAGCGATAAAACATTGTGAAATCTGCAAAAGCTTAATCTGCATGTAGAGCTCAATGTACCAATGCGTGTCTGAGCTCATCCAGGTTTTTCCTTCTCTCTGGTTGTCGTGTTTCCATTATTAGCTGCCATCGAGTTCTTTTACTTAATGCATCCAGGTGTGACCCGTGACGAAAAAAAAGGACATGTAGCTCCTCTCCCACGTCTCTCACACCTGACCGTCAATGCTCTGTAATAAATAGCTTTTTCAAAAAGAACCAAAAAATACTGGATGATGACGTCCATCAGTGCACTTGAACAAATGGGGAAAATGGGTAGAGACAGAGTGTCAGGATCCACGGAGATACCTCACAGAACTACTCAAAAAGGACAATGGAACAAAAAGGTTTTCAAATAAAAAGTCTGCTCTTTAAGAAAAAAGCTGTAATGTGTAATGTAAGAGCAGCATATTAACGCTCCTCCATTCACAATGCCCATGGTTTGTGAACAAAGCTGATATATATGAATATAATTTAAAGTACTAAAATCTTACATGGACACAAATACACTGATATGAACTGAAATAAAACATTTTCTAATTGCCTCAACCTGTTCGAGGTCATACTTGGAATAAGCAATAATCATATTAATTATCAACTCATTTAAACATTTTCCAGGTCTCCAGCCAAATTCGGTGCAGTTTGCTAATGGACAAAGGTGAATTAATGTGATTCCATCAACTTTCTACATGTAAATATTGAGACTTGGTGAAACTAGAGTTAATTAGCAGACTCAACTGAAAACTTTACAGATGGAATATTAGGAAATCACAACAACAGCTTGAAGCATGAAGCACCTATTAATGATTATAATTGCTGAACTTCTACTTCTCATGGCAAATATAGATATTACGCAACAAGTTCAGATCAATTTACCACAAACAATCTGACCTCCAGCTTGTGTCGTTCATTCCCTTGAAGCTGCTCTGCAGGATTTGGGTTCTCTTGGGTTCTAAGTAATTGCACTACCGCTCTTCAGAAACCTTCTGCTCTCCTAGAGACAGTTAGGTTTTGTTAGGTTTTATACATGGCGGCAATTAAGTTAGAATGACTCCACACCTCCGCCAGGTCCAGTCTCTGACCTCCCTTTGTGGAGAGCGTCTGCAGGAGTCAGCAACATATCACAACACGCTCATTTTCTTTTTTCTTCTGCTAAATGAATAGACCTGAATAACAGATCAGCTTGTAAGTGAAGCCTGGAGATTTGGTTGCAGGAGGAAAACATTGTCATTGACCTCTTTTAAAATCTGCTTTTTACTGACTACTCCAGAGGCCGGGCTCTTTCTTTTTTGTTTTCCCACAAATTAAACCTCAAATGAACACAATCACGTTTTCAGTGTGATTTAAAAGGTTGAAGTCCAGTCGAGGTAATGATGCTGCTTCACCCTTTTTTGGAATTAGGTTACAGTCTATTCATTAAATCCCAGTGAATGTGAAACACGGCACCAAATGACAGCCGGTGCCCAGGTGGTGTAAAAGTTGTTCTTTGTCGTGTGTATAAATGGTTTAACTGCAGCAGCCTTTACACTTCAGTTGTCGTTTGATCACTGTGACACTCAAAAGTTTTAATCAATCATTTGACGAGTCTGGAGCTTCGTTCAGGGATCTCTTTGTAACTGTACCCGCACACACACACACACACACACACGCTCACGCACATGCACACACATGCACGCACAATCTCATCTCATCTAATTTCATCCCAGCTTTGGTCGGATGAACAAGGACAGTTGAGAATTGTCTTACTCCCACTCAGAATTCAGAAGTGCACCAGGAAGCATGAAATTGTTTTATTTATTTACGATCTGCCTCGTTGTCCCCGAAAATGAATGTGACTTACAACCTAGAATGGCATGAGAGAGACTTTTAACAAGGAGGCGATGAAGAGGAGGATGAATAATACGACGCGGAAAAGCAAAGAAACAGAAGGGGAACGTGGGAATGGCGAAGGAGAGACCAGTTTGAAAACATGTTTTGATGAAGTTTTGCCCTTTTCAAACTGTGTTTTCTTTGACAATAACAGGTCTTTTCGGTATTTTTGACCAATTACAGCAGCTGTGTTGATTTATCAGTGATACTAAAAAGAAAAAGCAAGTGGTCTTAGCTTGTTAAAACAAACCACAGTATTTAAAGCCTGAAGATCCAGATCAGGTTACGGATCCAGGAACGTCTTAACTTTTGGGAGTTTTAAAACAGTTTTGTTGATTGTGAATTTGTCGCAGATCCAAATAAAAATCCAGATGTAGTCAATTTAAATGTGGAATAAAAAGCTGATTTCTTCTTTCTTCGTGGGAACGCAACATTTTATTGTTTTCTAACTGCAAAAATCAAGAGGTTTGACAAAGTAATTGCGAGACATTTGTCAAACTTAACCCCGAGGAGATTTGGTTGATGGCAGCAGAGGGATAGAGAAGGGAAAGAGTTAGAGGGGAAGAACCAGGAGGGAAGAGAATAATAAAAAGTACAAAGTCAGGAGAAGGGCGTGCAGGGATGAATGGGAGAGCAGAGGCAAAGAAAGGAGCAGTGGGGTATTTTGCTATCACCAATAGTTGTGGGATATTTCCTCAGCCAAGGCGCTAATCCGGCTAGCATTAGCATTTTCATGAGTCCTGTGTCCGGCGCTTGGCAGAGCATGTCACTGCCTCATTTGGTTACTTATGTGTACACACACACACCCACACATGCACGCACACACACACACTCGCTCTTTCCTTTTTCAATACACCCTCTCAACCGACTCGCTCCCCACAGTCGTGTTTGTGCGCCATGCACACCCGTATCGCACTCGGGGCAATACAACAGCGCTGAGGACTGCCGGCAGCAACTTCCCTTATCTGCCAAAGTCTTCCTCATTCCTTCTTTAAAATGAATTTCTCCTCTCCGCTGCTTTCCGGGCCTGAGCCGCTTATGAATTCTAAGAGTCTTGCTGGTATTATGTGGCCCTGTGCAGCCGATGAGGGAACAAAAACTTCACAATCTCAACCTGCATTTTTCTTTACAAGTACCTACCGGGCAACTTTAAAGGGAAATGTAATAGTCAATCAAAGCACTAAGTTTTCAGGTTAATTTTGAGCACTGATTAATGTCACATCCCGTCCGAGCCTGAGTTAAAAACGTTCTGCTGCAGGAACAGGTTCAGAGGTGGTTTGGTTATTATCTAGTGCCTCTGGTAATGACCTGGGTGCAGAGTCAGTGGGTTTCTCACTAATGGACAACGCTGCTGTGCTCTCTTCTTTCAGCACGTCGACATTTATTCTGCCATTGAATTTTTGTACCTTTCTTTGTCTCTCTGGCACCAAGCAGAGCTATGTGTGTGCTCAACGAATCTCCAGAGAGGGAACCGGAAGTGAATTAAATCAGTCATCTGTTGTGCAACACATTTCTAAATTGCTCAAGGGGTTGGAATCCTCACAGAGATGCCGTGACACTCGGTATTTTAGTCCATTCCGCGTAGGAGATGGGTCTTAAATTTGTCCCCGACCTTAAAAGCCCTAAATCGTTAACTTTAATGAAAAAGGGTTTTTATTATTCTGCAGGTTGAATCGGTGAGAAGGAAATATCTCAAAAATATTCAAAATACATTTTTTCTTTTGAACCTTCGGAACTTTAATTAAACCATTTGGTTTTGAGGAAAAACAACTTTTATCATGTGCAGCTTCAACCGGCACCCACCCTATAATTCACTGTGAATCACATTTGGTCCTGAGTGTTACAAGTGTCTCATACAACACCTGTCACTTTATATGTGCTCTCACACAAAAAAGATTAAAGTTGCGGCAAAAGGAGAATGTAAGGGAAAACCACACGACGCAATAAAAACGTACCTATAGTGGACTCCTCGAAGGAGACGGTGGTGGAGGCTTTCCCCAAGGGGTTGACCGCCGTCACGTTCACTTTGTAAGGGAAGCTGGAAAAGACCTCAGGAAACCGTACGTGGCAGCGGTTCTTGTGGACGGAGTCTTTCTGCACCTCCAGTGAACGCTGGTTGTGTCTGGAGAGGAGAAGGGGAATCAAAAGCAGGGCTACGCAAAAAAACTACCTGACAGATTTCTACGAAACTTGGTGGAGGGATTGAACGTGGGCCGAGAAACAATCCATCACACATCGCTCAGCTACACTGATCAGGACACATGTGTTTGGTACATGAACTGGACTTCTACCAGCTTACTTTGGTTTTTGTACTTTTACTTATTATAATTTATATCCCACATGTTTGTGGGCCTAAATCTTGTCCAACTTCAGACAGTAGATTTAAATTCTGTCAATAGTGAGTCAGTAGTCTCAAGGGAACAGTTTATCTATTGCAAATAAATGCCAGCAACAGAACACACACTAGGACAGAAATATTTCTCTTTTGTTAGGATCTTGAGGAGAAAAAAAACAACATACAAGGCTGTTGCTCAAGAAAAACATCCAAATAAGCATCTCTCCACCTGTTGAGTGCTTCTTTCCTCCGTACACAAAAAACAAGCGACCCGGACACTCACGCTGCCACTCTCCCTGCTAATCTCTTTATAGTCCTCTTCCTTTGTGCCTCTCTCTCTCTCCCTCTGTCCCCCCCCCCCCCCCCGCTTCACTCCTCATTATTATTCACACAGAATAATGCTGCTGTTACAACATTAATGAATCCACCTGCTGCGGCGGGCGCTGTGGGACGCTGTGATCTGGGAATATCAAAGGGAACATGACGGAGACAGACTCACCGGGTTTCCATCCACACAGCGTGAATATCTGAGATCTGCCCACTGTCCTGTTACAACGCGCCGGCACCCCCGGTGACACCGAGGGGGTTTAATGCAGAGAAAATCCAAACTGATGAGATTTTTTTAATTTTTAACTTAAACTGTAAAATCATCTTGTTCACATGTTAGTTTTTTGTTTTTTGTTTCAATGCAGTGTTTTTCCTCTCTGTTCTGTGTGTTTTTTTAAATGAATTGGGCATAAAACATTTTTAAATTTATATCTAATACAGTGTAAAATCCAAGTAAATCATAGTCATCTGTGATTTGACTTTCTACCTCGTAGAGATGATCAAAAAGACTCAAGTCGTAAGGTCATAGGTCATAGGTCATAGGTCATAGGTCGCAGGTCACACCAACACCAAAGGCGACCAAATCCACAAGTTGCACCCGGACACGTTGATCAACTTACTGTACGTCCACTTCGAACGTGGTGGGGATGTACGTTGGGTAGAGCTGGTGCCAGTTGCAGTAGAAGCCTTTAGGGTAAGTGTTGGATCGACAGGAGACCGTGGGCTCCCGAGGCGAAACTACAGAGAGAGAGAGAGAGAGAGAGAACAAATACAAGGAACTGTTAAATTCTGAGTAAAATTACTGTACAGTTTCACAAGTACTTCATATAAAACTCAAAGTCGGACAAAGTGACAGTTACACTGATGAATGAGTCGAATTAGTTTGTTTTGACACCATCTTGCTTCCAGAGTTATCAGGTCGGGTCCAGCCTCACTCAGTCAATCTATACGAGACAAGTCTGCTTTAATCAATGTCTAAAATGTAGGAAATAATTTATTTGCATTAATATTTCCTGTTAACTCGATATCTTCTCATAATAAAATAATCTAATATACTGAGAATATGAAAACAGACGGAGCGGGGGGGGGGCAAAGAGAAGTTTAAGCAACACGTGGTAGTGGAAAACGTAAAGGAGACGGGAGGAGGAGGAGGAGGAGGAGGAGGAGGGAGGATGCTGTGTTGAGAAAGGAAGGATATTGGAGTGGTGGAGCAAAAGAAGAATAAAAGAGGTTGGCCGGAGAAATAAAAAAGGAGCGATGTGATGTTATGCCAACTCTGGCCTCCTCCAAGATTAGTCTCTTTTCTTCACAGCTAGTCAACCGCATACTTGTCTACCACTCCCTCTTTCTCCCAGCAGCGTTCTACCCTCTTACCCTTCCTACCCCAATCACACACTCTGTACAGCTGCACTTTCAGGAAGTTAACTTCCAAATGTATTATTATACTAAACAAGAAATATTTATATACTCTATAACTTGTCTTTTCTGTTCCTCCATTTACTCTCCTGTCGTCTTCGTCAGGTTTTTCATTTCATGTGCGGTGCTTCATCGTTAAGGAGTCTTTCAGGTAATTGCTTTGCTCTCCGGTGATTAATTAATAACTTGACTTTCTACCTTTTATATGACATATTTATACATTGTATCCCCCCCCCAAAAAAAAAATCCCTTCCTGACCTTACAATGTCTTTACCTCATTTAGTTTTTAAAGATCTATGAAAAGCTAATTACCCCCTGTCTCTCATTCCCTGTTTGGCTACAGTGCGCGAGTGAATCAGATGCACAAATAGAACAGACTAAAGACAGAGAGCCAAGGGATGTCTTATATATGTCTCGCTCCCTATAAGCATTGAATGTAAAAGGTAAAAGATAAGACGAGCCAACAGGGCTTGACTACGTTATCTAACAGCTAATAATGTGCTGCTAATGTTAGATAAACCTCCCTGTTGCCTGCTCTGACTCAACGATAATACAGATAATTAAACCTGACTCTGCTTCGCATCCGTCTCACGGTGAAATGAGAGGAATCAGAGGTTTCCTGCGGTGAAGTGATATGGAAAGCTCCACCCACCTATGTGCAATTATTCAGCCTTAGCTCTAAATGTTTAGTTCACTCTCAATATGTCATTATATGTATAATACAATGATAATAAAAAACATTTCACAAGGTTTGTTAACTTCCATTGAACAACCTACATGGGTTTTAATTGGCCGCAATGGAAAGCAGCCAGTGAGTAATGTATACTCCTGATATGAGGAGTTCACTGATAACGGCTCCATTCAAACAATTTTATTCTTCCTTTCATTCACAGTCGGTAACACACACCGGGGTCGACCCGTCTTTAGGAGCCACGTCATTGTTGCAGACATGGGAAAAACGACATGAGCCGCTGGGTCGGACAGGATTCGTGTCCCATGTGGGGGAAAACGATATCGGAGCGTGTTTGCACTGCTCACGGCTTCAAGGGTGTGTCCAGGAAAAAGAGGAATCAGTCAACAGCACAATGTTACAGAGAGGGGTCCTACAGACGTTTTTGTTTCCAGCTACTTCCAATAGTTTGATATGAGTTAAGAGTGAGAGTCAGAGGTGGGGTGGGGGGGGGGGGGAATTTCCAAGTTTGTGGTTTTTGGGGATTTCTAAAGTTTAGATTAGAAGCTTGTGTTTTGGAATTTTACTCTGAATTGTTAATCATCAATCTGGATTCATCTTTGGATGTTTGAAAGTGATTATATGTGCACACAACACGTTATAAAGTACGAATATAACAGATAAAATGTAGGAATATACAGTTTGTAGGCATCAAGAGAAACCAATTGGAGTATACTGTCACTTTCCAAAGACTGAAACAAATGTATTTAATAAAACAATATGTGTAGGTTAATGTAAATAATTAAAACAATGTGAAGAAGATATTTCACAGAATGCCAAATGCCATAAATTACAGTAAATTACTTTTATTAAAAATATGAACTCACAGTTGTAATCCGTAAATTAAGATAAATAGATTTTCGTGCTAGATTAAGTGTTGTTGCTGCCACAGTTTTGACCATTTTCTTTAACTATTCTTCACAGTGTACGTTTGTCATCATTAGGTTTATATAATAAACGAGTGTCCTGATATTCAATCAGTATCCAGAGAATTTCCAGTGGCGACCAAGTGTCTCCAAAATAAACGGTGAAGAAAACCAGCACAAGAGGAAAGACAATCCTTCGGGGGGGGGGGGGGGGGGGGACTTACAAAGAGCAGACGGACATTTCACTGCAGCATCACGTCTAAGTACCGCTTCTACTTCTGCATGTGTTTTCTATCTGTAACTCTAGGAGAGAAAAATTACGACGCCAGCGGTGCTGAGTCTGATTCATCCACTGTATCTCAAGCATTTCATTCATCGCCGATACTTATTCAAATAAGTACTTCGCAGCCTCAGTTTTGGAAAAGGTTATCGTCTCTCACTTTTTGTAGTTGCAGCACTTTGTAAATGCGGTGCTTCTTCTTTTCTATCTCGGCCTCTGTCGGTTTACCCTTGGCTTCTGAAATTCCTCTTTTGGATCAATAGTCCTGACCTTAACTTGAGGAATCCTATTTCTTTTTTTTTTTTAATTTATGGCTCTATGAAGATGAATTCCCAATAAAACACATTTCTGTAGCAGCTTTCTGTCTAATTAATTCATGATGTGAATATGATATTGCTGCTGCGTCTTTTGTCCACGGATCCTCTCAGTGTGTATTTGGTCAAACACACACACGCCTACAAATATAAGGTGTGGGCGTCACTCGCTGCCGTGGGGTCACTTCACTGTCACACACAGCTGCGTGTAAGCGGTCACCCCGGCAACTAATTAGCCTGTCAATACAGCCCACAATGAGATGGAGGAGATTGGAGGAGTTCAAAGATGAAAACAAAGGCTGGAGGAAAAACTAAAAACTGAAGCACTGCAGGCGGGAGGAGGATGAGAATAAGTATTCGCTCACATCAGGCATGTTTGGAGCGAATTATTCAAACTCTGGTGTGTCTGCTCCTTTAATTGAACCAATTTTGCCCTGAGTGAGTGGTGTCAATCAAACCAGCGCAGCTCACACTATAAGACATGTGGTTTGTTACGAGAGAGCGAGGTCTGAAGCATCGCTGCTAAATGACCGCACGGCATAAGGGTGAGTACGTACAAGGAGACAGATGTTTGATGCCAGCTGCTCAACACGGTTTCCGAGCGCGAATCAAAAACTGGACTATTTCTGACAAAGTAGGAGGGTAAAACTTTTTCCAACGCAAACACTGCTTCTAAAAACGGTTTGATTAACATTTAAAAGACCTCGATTACTCATTTAACTTAAGGCTGAACACTTCTACAGAGACGTGGCTCCCTCCTCTTAGGCCGTCCGTCCTGAGAGATCCAATCACAAGTGGTCAGCGCCAGGTTCTCACTTCCCTGCTCGATGTGCAAATAATCACGTACGTCATTTGTGTTTGCAAAGACAGAATGATGTTGTTTGACAGAGTTTACAGATGTGTTGATGGAGGTGTTTGTGTATAAACTGCTATTTAGGACACATCTGCACTGTTTTCAACATTTAGCCTTGTTGGGCAGTTCCTGGTTTCAACCTCGTGATCTTAATACCAAATCACAGTCGTAAACAAAAAGTGACTTGTTGGCTCAGTGGCAGAGTATGAAAATGCCACAGGATGTAGAAACATCCAGTGTTTGAACATCGAAGACAAGAAAACAGAAGGAGGGAAATGAGGACGTGATGGGAAAGGACGGGCGTAACCAGAGGCGGGGATGAAAGAAGAAGAAGAAGAAGAAGAAGAAGAAGAAGAAGACGGGACAGTGACAAGAAGAGAAGAAGAGAAAGCACATGAACAGCAGACAGGAGATGAAACCGGACATGATTCTTTCATCAGATTCTAATAAATCCATCCACATCAAGTACACATGCACATGAAGCTGCAGCTCACTCGCTTTACAGAAAACAAAACATCAAAAGAGAGAGGACGAGGGATAATGCAGCTGTAGGAGAAAAAATAAATCAAAGAACAAAGACAGTATGAATATTAAAGACAATAAAACTGTGATTCTAATTAAAATGAAATTGTGCATGTTGTCCCCTTTTCTCCGTGAACCACCCGGGGAGACGTCACCTGAGCCGATGGCAGACAGGACACCACACATGAATAAATGTTATTTGAATTAGGGCGCTTTCATCATCTGGTTTTAAATTGCAAAATGTTGAATGGGATTTGGCGGACGCCCTTTGTTCGCCCCATGAAACGCACACCTGCACGTGCACGTGAGGTTGCTGAGGCTACTTTTGAATGATAATAGGTCACAGACTCAACTCACTGTGGCTCATAAATAGAGTAAAAGAGAGGAAGAGAGACACCGACTATTCTTTCTGAGCCTCTCTCAGCCTCACTCCTTTTGTTTTATCAATCAATATCAAAGATTATATCAATTATTCATTTCAAGTTTAACCAGGCCTCGCCCTCTGGCTCTAATGAGGAACTCTTGCAACCACACACGTTAAAAAACACATCTCTGATTTCAAGTTTCAGACACACGGATTTGAAATTCAACATTTTTCTGTTTCAATATGTGATGTTATGCCATGTTTTTAGATCCTTTATGTTACAGTTAAACAGCAGAGAAAAGCATTTTCTACCTCAAGAAAGTTACGATGACGTGTGTTAAGGATTTCATCAAACAATATACAAGGAACCTCCATCTTTAATCCTTGAGATCACACGGCACAAATCGTGATGGAGTCTCGGTCTCACACTCTCTCACTATTCTAAACCTGTCACACAAAAATTCTGGGTTTTACACACACAACCCCCCCCCCCACACACACACAGACCTAAGTTCAAGCATCATCTCTATCTTCCTAAGGACAGTCACATGTCTACCCCATCCCTAACACTAAACCTAAACTCTAACCTAAACCTTTAAGCCAAGTCGTAACGCTCCCACCGCCCTTTGAAGATGAGAGGGCCGTCCACCACCTCCCCTCTTTTCCCAACATGTCCTCACTCAACAACACTCACACTGGTCCCCACAAAGATGGAAATAGAAATGCAGAGACACACAGAGACAAAAAAAAATGTGATGAGGGACAATGACATCCAGTGGCCTGGTTGCTGGGCTGCAGACCCTGTGGTAATTGGTATTTGCTTGTGTTTAGTCGCCTTCCTGTTGCTTTGTGTGTGCGGCTGTGTTCATGTGTGTGTGCACGCGCCCTCCTGTGACAAAGATCCTCTTTCGCGAGACCCAGAATTTTTGTGTGACAGGTTTATAATAGTGGAGGAGAAGAAGGGAGAGTTTCGGCTTAGAGGGAGTATGAGAGAGAGAGAGAGAGAGAGAGAGAGAGAGAGAGGACTACAATGACACACCGATTATACACCGATTATACACCGACATTCTGCTCTGTCTTTGGCCTTGGTGAACACACAAAATCACCAACTTTCCTGGCACAGAGTATCTATTAACCATTTTCTACTTTCACAGCGTCAACTCGACAAAGTCTTTTCTGAGCATAGCTAACAAATCCATCTTTCTCTCCATCCATTTATTAGTCCGTTTATCTATAATTCACATCTCGTTCAGTTTTAAAAAATCACGTTTTTCACATTAGGAATCCTTCTGGGACAAACCACATCCTCTCGGAGCCTGTGCTGCTCTGAATGGCAAAACTTGTTTGGGCAGATGGTTTTGGTCTCTGCTTGCATCGGCCTGCCAACGCCGGGCTCCCTGCATTTTAGATTAGCTCGGCCCGTGTGTCGTTGGGGAAAGATTAATGTAAATAAGACTGTGAGGACAAATCTTCGAGAGACAGAGCTGGTGCCTTTTTGTCCAGACCGGCTTTCATGGCGAACGGTAATGTAATTGTGGTGTAATATTTTTATCCCGGGGCTCTGAGGCTATCCTGATGTATGCACATGTCGGTGTGTACGTGGCTGTATGCAATTATATGCGGTAAAGTGAATATGCAATGCTATGTATATGTAATTGAATTCAATGTGCGTGCGCGTTTTCCCGTAAATGATGTGCACTTGAATGTCTCTTTTAAAGTGTGTGTCTGGTGTATGCATGCAGCAATATTTTGTATTTTTGAAAACTTTACGGATTTGGTAAATAAGAAATAAAGTTAGGTAAAAACAAAGTAATAAAAAAACGAGTGTGTTCTGCATTTGTGTATATTTCTGAGTGGGAGTGCCCCTTTATTGCACTTCTATTTGATTACACAGCGCCTCCAGTGTAGTTTCATACAATCGCTGAGATTAACTTACTGACTCAGTGCATGAGAACTGAAACACATGCACCAAGCATTCCTTCCTTTCCTTTGATTCTTTTCTCCCCTCGCTCACAGTCCCTGGGCCAGAGCGGCTCCGAAACACGAGGGAGCGAGCTGCACAAAACAATGATGCCCTGGCATTCCAGGAATGTCTGTGGGCCAATTGGAAACAGCCATGTGTGAGAGATGAATGAATGAAAGGAGCATGAATACCTTATGGGAGCATCAGGAGCTGATAAGTGAAAGAGAGAGCGAGACAAAAAGAAACCCTGAGGTGTGTAGGATGACATAAAAGAGGTTTGACTGGATAAATGAACTGTTAAATTGTTTTTCTCGTCCTGAACAATGTTCCCAAAATATACAAATATAAGACCCAAGCTGTTGCAAAGTTGAATCTCCCTTTAAAACACACTTAAGGAGAAGGAGTTAAGGAGGGAAGGAGGTGTTGAAAGGTTCGTATTGACCTCTGCAGCTCTGCGGGTCAGACACAGGAAGACGACCATTATACCTGGACACTTAAATTCGCCGCCGCCCCCTCGTCTGTCTCGCACTCTCTCTTTCTCAGACACACACACACACACACATTCACACTGAGCCACCTGACATCACAAATCTCATCTTGCTCAAAAAAGCTCAGGAATAACGGCTTAAATTTCACAGGAAATAAAAGCAGAATCTCCTGCAGCTTCACACTTATAAACACGATCTCACGTCAAACACTTCCTATGGAATCGTTCTGACACTTCTCGGCTGCCGAAGCCTCGGATGGTGAAGGCTGCAGATGTTATGGGAAAGATAGAGTCATCAAGTCACTCAATGCTTCAGAGAATGTGGGTGTGTTCTGATGAGATAGCCCCACTACGCAATGGAAAGTTTTCAAGTCCCCCAACGCTCAATGAATAGTCATTACCTAATGCTCATTGTTTAATATTTCAGGAAAAGAACAAAGTTGCAAAGCTCAAACTGTGAGGCTGAGCTTTAGGTTTGCTTGTTTTTTTAAAAGACAACTATTACCACATTACCATCACGCACAGTATTTCCTTTCCAGTTGTTTCTCTTTCCTCTCAATTTTCTACTTTGCTTTCCTCTTTCTCTCTTCCTCTTCCAGTCAGCAGACATGATAATGGTTGATTTGCATCCTCACGCAACCGGAGAGGGCTACGGTGTCGAATAAAGGAAAAGAAGAAGTATGACGGATTTGGCCTTTTACACAAATATACATTTACTGTGTAGTCAAACTTGTATTTTTCATTCAGACTCTTCTTCTGAGTGTATTTAGTTTAACCTCGGACCTCTGCACAAACTAGTAGCATTGAATCCAGAAGCCTACGAGAGGCCAGGCATTCCTTTCATGCTACTTCATTCTTACCATGTTTCATTATTATTTATCCTGACAGAGCAGAGGAGATTGCCAGGAAAGTTTTGGGGGGAACAGCGCCGTGCCACTCATGAGTGATTTGTTCATTTAAAAGTAATCTTCTTAGCGAAACCGGGATTTTAACTTTTCAAGCTGTAGCCTCACATGCCTGGACATTTATCCACACTCTTTTCTAATTCCTTTTTTTTTTAGGGAATCGATGCATTACTGCCGAAAAACAAAGGCTCGGTCAAGATTAAAGCAGCCAAATAAGATTTATCTGAAAAGTTATGGACTTTAAGAGACGGCTGAGTTGAAATCCATGTTTTGACGTAAGGGATAGAACAGTCTTCTGCTCCATCAGAGCATGGGCTGGTTCAGGATTAATTGTCTTTGTTTGAGGCACCACAGCAGGTCAAGCACTAACAGGATGGGGTCTAGCGCCGTGTCATACTTTAAGTATTATAGGGTGACACTTAAAAACTTCAGTATCAATCGTAATCATCCTTCACTTTCTGGAAAGGGGTTGTTTCCAGTTCTAACCTCTGCCAAGGAGTTTATATTTGTGTTGGTTCATTTATTGGTTGGTTGGTTTGTATGTCAGCGAGATTACACATCAATGGATTTCCATGAAAATTGTTGGGAGGATAGGAGATGGGCCAAGAAGAAACTTGGCGTTGACACAGCAAAAAAGGGCGGATCCAGGGACCTTTCTTTTACATCTGCCTTTCTTTTTTTTTTTACCAGTTTCCCAGGGAATAAAGTCAGGAATATAAAGGGGACTGACGTCCACCAGTGTTCACAATTTCTTGCAGCTTGACTGAACTTGAGGGAACTGTTGGACCTTGGAGAAGGTCTTTGCTCTACCGAGAGCCACAGTTTCCCTCTGCTCTTCACAGGTATGGGTCAAATCCTTAAAAGTCAAATTCCCTATGTTGCACTTAAAGAAAGACATATTCTCATGGGACTTTCCTTCTGCCTCTATTCCACTTGTATAACAACCTCAGCCCTCTTCCTTTTGCTGAAACATAGTGATAGCCAAAGTACGAGAACATCATACTGATGCTGGACAAGCTACTTGAAGAAAGTTGCAGGTGAAGTGAAGGAATACGTAGAAAAGTTGCTGAGGTCGATGCCGTGCCAGCACAATGATGAAAGTAGAAATTGCCACTCCATCAGAATCCAGGCAGTTCCACTAAGCAGTATTCAGTATTAAACCTTGCAAAATTGAAATTTGAGTGTGTTAAAGCTGTTGAGTTGAGATGTCTCTAGCACCGCTAAGAGGTAAAGCTTGATGTCACCGTGGCAATAATAGCCCAAGGCTCTGTCAGAGACATGTGCCTCTCAGCCGCAGTTGTGGGTGATGGTGACATGAGTGACAGGCAGGGATTGACCAATCAGAGATGTCGGCTAACTGCCATCACTCACGGAGGCAGAGGAGTGAAACAGGCAGGTACCACCAGGGTCCCCGGTGTTTGAGTGGAAACAGCTGACTCTGGTAAATTCAGCTGTCAGACCCGGAGCAGGATGGGACGGACAGAAACAAAGACAGGCAGGGAGACAGAAATTAGAAGTGTCTGGCCGGTAAAGCTTGAGGCCTTCGTTGTGAATTCAGCTAGATGCTGTGCGGTGTGCTGTCTTCTCACATACACCGTATTCTCTTCATGGGGTTATGAGAGCTGTCACGTTACTGTGGAGACACAGTAGGGTCGTTCTGCACAGTCTGAGTAGAAACCTTTAGATACGAGTAGAGAGCTATAGATAAAGGTCAACAGGTAGCAGCAGACACGCTGCGACAGCCTGAAAGCAAGCGAGCAAGACCAGAGCACACACAAGCAACAAAACTGAGAAACAAAGAAGGAGGCACAGTATTTCATGCAGTTCTCCGCACCTTGGGGCTACTATAACACTGATTCTTGGTAATACTGTAATGCTATTCTAATGGAATGTTTGCACAGAGACTTTACGCCTCATGGTTTCAATCAGGTCCTCCACACACCAGCTGTGCTCTCGCCGATCGAGCCCCGGCTCCAGCCAAGCTGGGAGATCTCAGCTCTTGGCAACTTCGGCAGAGAAGAGACATTTTATCTCAGTACGTATCCACAAGGAAAAACAAAAAAAGGCGATTATCAGTGCTGCTCACACAATGCTCGTGTCAGTTAGTTAGCTGATGATACAGTAGGTGTGGTGTCGGGGCAGAAATGTCACATGTGTTAGGCCAATGGACTTATTGTTGTTTATTGCTGTCTCAACTTCCTGTAATTGGTCTGAAAGTCCAAACTATCCAATTCAAACACTGCAAATCATCCAAACTACGGCTCAGTTTGATCCGGAGTACATTTTGGTCCATTGGTCTGAGGCACCTTTAACACATTAATATATTTTGGTTCAGACTAAACCCTAAAAGTTTGAAGGTTTGTACCAAACAAGGTAAGTTTGAAAGAGCTACTGAAGAATTTGTAAGTAATACAAAACCAGAGTAAAGAAACCAAAGTACTTCCTTAAAACCTGCTAATGATCTAGTCATCATAGAGTATAGTAACTGTTAAGATTGTGCAACCTGTGTGACGTTGAAATTAAATGCGACCTTTTCCCCTCGGCCGTTGCTAAGTTTACTTCTGCTCAGAGTCGAACGACCTGGTCACTGTGCATCCCGGAGGTGATTTATTGCACTTCAACAAAGATCAGGCGTCACAGCGAGGATACGACGGCCTGAGGAATTAAGGACATATCCCTCGTAATGCTCTCTAACGTGTCCTTCTGTGACGATTCCCGAGCAAATAAAGTGTAATTACAAAATCCGATACCCTCGTCCTTGGGGGTTGATGTTCCCCTAAGTTGCCAGTTGTGGAGGACAAGCTGGAGAGCTACAGTAAATTTTGGTAATAAAGCGAGTGGGAGTGGGTCTGCATGGTTCAGTGGAGGAGCAAACGCTGATCTCATTCTCTCAGCAGCGCTCTGGAACGAGCACAAGTGCAACAGGATGCTCTTATCGCACCTTTTCTCATTCCTTTTGAGGCTTGCTTGGATTTGACAGCAAACACACAGGCCCGAGCCTCGAGTGAGGAGTGTTACCCTGAATCAAGAGTGATGCGTTGAAGCGATGCATTCCTTCTCCTCCCTTCTCTTATTCCTCCCTGGCTTCGGCCAACTCCACCTCCTGAAGTTGATTGTGTGATATGACAAAATGGAAAATTTTTGGGGGTCCAAAAGGGATCAATATAGAATAGAATAAATGTAAAACACATTGTTATTTTCTTTGAGGGATTTCTAACACGATAAAGTGAACTTTGCAGAATCCCCAAGACGTTGTTCTGAACCTTCATGGCTTTTGGTCCTTTGAAATGAAATTTACTCAAAAACCTCTTTGTCGCAGGCGGAAGTTCAACCTGAGTGTTGTGCGATGAATATGCTGGTGAAAAAGGACAGAAACACAACCTCCGCGGAGTTGGATTTGTGCTGCATTTGTGTGCTTGTTAGCAGGATTACACAAAAACGACATGACGGATTACCACAGAAGTTGGTGGAACAGGGAAGCACCGATTCAATGTTGGCAAAGAACTCGGATCAGGGGGCGGATTCAGGGATTTCTTTAACATTGCCAGAGGCCTATTTTGATGTTTACAGCAAATTCCTACAGGGGTTAATTAATGGATCTTGATGAAATAAGCTTCAGGCATATTTAGGTGACTGATATTGTAGCTTATGTATGTATTTTTATTTTCTTACAATCGTCTTGTGCCCCATCAAATTTACCTTGAAAGGTCACAAGCTGCCTCATACCCTTTGAGAGTAAGTTGTATATGCATCTCAATCTTTTCGTTCATAGGCTGTAAAATGGAGCTCGAGCTGATCATTTCCACTCAAGGAGTTTTGGACCCCCAATTTTAAAGATCACTGCTGAAAAGTTTAAATGTTAAAAAAGTTTTTTAATGCCTATAAGGCTGGGAGTATCACATGAAGATCAATAGTTTCTCGGAGAGAGAAAGGCTGGAGGCTGGAGGGAGAGAACGCTGTGCATCTTCTCTTTCTTTTTATCTTTTCACTCTCTGTCCCTTTTATATCAATTTCTCCTGCATTTATTTCTCTCAATGCTTCCTTTCTCTATCTCCATTTTTTTTTTGTGGTGATTTAAAATTACGGGTATCAACCGGCCTCAACCCTCGTGATCTATCATTAGTTGATTACAAACAGCTTTATGGGAACTCGGTTATATTACAGGGCCTGGAGCGATATGGCAGCCTGTCATTATACAGTATGTTATCAGCCGCTGCCGCTTCAACAGTGTTGGGTTGCTGAATCATGTGCGTATATTAAACGGTTAGAGGGGGGAGGCAGCCAGACGGCGAGGGAGACGACGGAGAGAGGTGTGTGGGGTGGGTGGGGTGGTGGGGTCAGAGATTAAAAGCAACAGGGGGAACAGAGTGGGGGTGGGGAGGGGGGGGGGGTTGAAAAAAAAGAAAGTGAGTGGGCAAGAGACAGAAAAAGAGGATAAATGACGCTCATTGTTCCTTCCTCTCGCTGTCAGTTCTCAGTAATGCTAATCATTAGGCTAATCTGACAGGATGGTACACACACACAGAGAGAGAGAGAGAGAGAGAGAGAGAGAGAGAGAGACACACACACACACACACACACACACACACACACACACACACACACACACACACACACACACACACACACACACACACACACACACACACACACACACACACACACACACGGTGTCCCCAAGTCCCCCGCCCGTGTTGCATTCCAGTGCCCAGTGTCAATGAGAGGGAACCACCACATTACATGGCTGTTTGTTCCCTTTGTAAGCTCGCCTGCAATGCTAGTAAGACCAGGGAGTGTGTCCGAGTGTGTGTGTGTGTGACGAAGTTGTCTCTACTTTTAAGATTAATTTCACCTCGCTGCTAATTTATGATGAAACCACAGTGTTAAAAACACATTCTCGGAAGAGAACGGACCAAATTTGTCAGGTTTACTTAAAACATCTACTTTGCGTTGCCATGCGGAATCAGCAGCCGCAGTAACTCCATCCTGGGAATTTGATTAAAAGCAGGCTGGAGTAAAAACTAAATATAAATAAATAAATATCGCTCCACTTCTGGCTTCGCTTTAATGAAGGAAGTTGTTTGATTTAAAACATATTTCACCCCGAGATTTACTGTCATATTTTTTACACTCAGTCTGGCAGAGTCATATAAGTATGATTAGTTTTTTTTTTTTTTATGCCTTCACAGTCATGGTTTATAAACATAAACATAAAATGAGCCTTGATTTCAATTACATCGGGCTGTAATCCATCCGTCGTTCCCCGGGAGACGAGCGGGTTCTGCCCCGGCCTTGAAGGGGCGCTCTCCACGCAGTGTTTATCTTTGGAAGCCAATAAATGACAGGAGGACTTGATCCAGTAGCTGTTTTGACTGTTCACTATATTCTAATTTAATCAACTTGCTCTTCTACAACTTTATACGATCCAGCTTTCCTGACATCTAAACATTCTGCAGAGAGCAAAGTGAAAAAAGGAAAAAAAAAAAGATTCCTCTCACTTCAGGGAAAGTTGAGGAGGCCACACAATCCTGGGCTTAAGTGCGATGCAGTACCGTTTGTTAAGTGTGTACGAGTGTGTGTGTGTGTGTGTGTGTGTGTGTGTGTGTGTGTGTGTGTGTGTGTGTGTGTGTGTGTGTGTGTGTGTGTGTGTGTGTCTGGAGGGAAAAGAGGGATCTTGGTTTAGAATAGGTAACAGTGGAATGTAATTGAGCTGAAAATTGAAAAGCGGAGCCGTGGCAAAGCCAAGCTGCTTGTGCGCGTTTGCGTGAGAGTGTGTGTGTGTGTGTGTGTGAGAGTGGGTTGTGCGGACTTCACAATGTGTGTACTTGCGTGCACGATTTTGTGTGCAAGTAGCTGTGTTTGTTTGTGTTTTAAAACCAGAGTGGGATGCCAGTGTAATCCTCGCACAGCCGGACCCCCAAGGATAACAGAATTTACTGCTGAGTGGGTGAGCCACACAGGCACATGCATATAAGAGCACGCCCACACACACACACACACACACACACACACACACACACACACACACACACACACACACACACACACACACACACACACACACACACACACACACACACACACACACACACACACACACACACAGGTACACTCAGCCCCATGCCAACTACCTGAGAGGGTAAAAAAAAAAAAAAAAAAAAAGAGCAGAGGATGAGAGCGTGCTGAGTCTCGCTCCCCTTCTCCCCAGACACTCTGGAAAATTGGAAAGAGCTTGGTCGTCTCCTGCAGGCGTCACTCATGAAGGTTCATTTTACACAGTGTTTACATAATACGACATACAGGATACGCTGTTCCTTTACAGTATAAAGTCATCTTTAGCTAAACTCAAGAGTGCTGAGTTTCATTCTAGGTCAAACTGTAACCCTGAGTCCATGATTAAGATGAGGCGCAGAGCCACAGATGTAAACAAGGACACAGTGTGTGATGGAGGTGAAGCTCCCTGCAGCGCTGCGAAGATGAGGTTATACAGGTTTAATGCCTCATCTGCGAGCGGCGCCGTGACGACTCGCTAGCCTCGAGGTGCAGAGAGAGAGAGAAGTGGTGGAACCAAAAATCCACATATTCAAAGTCTAGAAAATACAGGCGGGACTTGCTGTGGATTGCTGTGTGCACCTGTGTGTCTGATACACCCCCGACCGTACAGTGTGAGGAGCCTTCAGCACCGTTGACGGCACAGATCTGCAATTACACAGCTGGGCTCTCGCCTCAAATCTGCGGAAAAGAGCAATTTATAAAAAAATACTAGAAATGAAATGTGACACTTTAAGACTGGTCATATCCCATTTAATACAAGTCACAGATAAATGCTTCCTCTGTGTCATTTTAAAGCTCTTCTCCATCTCCATATTTATCTGAACATTACGCTTTCCCTAATATACAGATAACTGCATTTTGAGTGATAACAGTTTAATATATAGAGAGCCCAGAATATTTAAGTTAACTTTACAACTTCTATTGTCAAAGGCAACTGACTCTAGGGTGTTGTTCTCTTTTTGAAGAACATTACGTGGGATCAGCTCAGAGAGCTCAAAAAGAAGATGAGTTTCTCTCTCTCTCTCTCTCTCTCCAGCTTCCTCAGTTCTTCACCTTCTATCTTTTCTGCTATTCCATCCTCTCTGTGAGCATCTGAGTGCACGGTTGTATCAGTGTTAGTTCATGCCTCTGTGTGTGTGTGTGTGTGTGTGGTCTACAGAGAGGGCTGTTTGACTGCTCGATAAGCGAGACACCCAGGCACTGACAGCTTCATCCATCAGCGTGTCTGTCTGAGGGACAGGCCTCTGTAGAGAGGTCACACTTCACACGCATATGTCTGTCTGTCCCAGTGTGTGATTGTGTGTGTGTGATTGTGTGTGTGCGTGTGTGTGGGGTCAGATATAAACATTCCTCTGTGGGGACACACACATTGACTTTGCCTCAGTCAGAATATCAATGTGAATCTCTGCTCTCCTCTGAAGTTACCTTTTCTTTCTCCCTGTCTTTCAGTTTTTCTTTTCCTGTTTACATCATTGTGTTCTCATCCCTTCTTCCTTTTTTCTGCTACTTTTTCCCAAAACCTTCGTCCCATTCCTCACGTGAGTTGAAGTTCGGATCAAGGGAAACACACGCAACACGTTCCTGTGTTTATTTCACCCATTAATCACACACTGGCGACGCTGGCATGTGGGTTTATTCACTCAGCGGCTTGACAACCTTGGGAACTCTGCAATGTTCCATAAGCATTCATTCATTCGCACACATGAATGACAATATCGGCATGTGAGAAGGTGCATACCAGACCGGTGCAGGAAGAAAGAGCGCTGTCACTCATTTCCTCCGGAGGATCAAAATAGTTCCCAAACACCCAAGGAAGTCGCTCCTCGGCAACAGACACAGCTAAAGGAAGTGAAGAGGAACCTGACCCCTAATTTCTGGACTAATTGACCCCAACATTTTTCCTTATTGTGGGACAACTTTGTTATGGGAACATGATGCATTCATACCAGTGTCGTCATTGTCTTTGTGAGATAAGCTGACATGGGGGTGGACGGGACATTTAGTTAAACTACTGAGGTATTTTGGTGTAATCTGTTTGGTTTTGGTTAATTTGGGTTTGGGTTAGTTATCTGACATTACTGTGACTTCGTTTGTTAATTAAAACCTAAAAGGACACGAGATGAGCTGTTTAATCTTCTTTTTTATAATCTAGCCAAATTTAACTCATTCTACTTTAAACCACTTCAAATATGTTTCTAATAAGTGTGACATTCACAGTTTGATTAATATATAACTCACTCTAATCCATCTATTACTTTTTACGCAGCCCATTCATTCTTTTACTTGTCATTATACTACACTTAAAATGTCATGATAACAGAGAGGAGAACAAAATGCATATATTAATAATCTGTAGTTTACGAAATGTCTAATGACTGAATATATGTTATATGATTCATTAATTTCATTGCCTTGATTTGTTTAACACATCTGAAAAGAGTGCGTCCAGCAGGGATTCTGTTTGATGATGTTTACCTGAGCTGGAATCTAATCAACCTACTTGTGGGAATATTCTAAACAAACTACAAATACATCATCGTGGGTTTTCAATGTCATTCGGTGGATAATTACAACTCCAAGTAATTACGTTCCAAGTTACGCTTTGTATAATGTTACCATTGCGTCTGTGAGTTACAACCTGAGCGCTGAGATTCCTTAAAGCTGAATTAAAAGCACACAGACGAAGCTCCTGTTTGCCTTGTACCTGCGGATTTCCAGATAACTATCACTGATCTACTTTGATACTGTAGGAAAACTATAAAAGTGACATTTAAGGGGATTCGTGAATGGTTTTTCTATGATGCCCATCTGACATAATGGTACTTTTAGAAGGTTTAAATCACAGCGAATCTAAAAAAAACACTTGTGTGTCATGATTCGTCCATGTTCTGACACAAACTGCAGCGATGGGGCGTTAAGGGATTTTAAATACCTTAACCGCCATGAGCTGTCTGACTCTCTTCTACAGTTTCATGAAACCAAACACCTGTTGCATGTATTTCAAATTGAGGATATTTTACATAGTTTAGATGTAAAAAAACCCACATTCTATCTGTGTCATACGATTCACTGTGTTGACATCTGACATTTTATCTCCCAGTTTTTCACCCCTCTCTCTCTCGCTCTCCTTGACTCTTTCCCAACCATCCTCTGAGTCTCTCGCCCTCTCACTCGAGCGTGTGCTCGCTCTCTCTCTCTCTCTCTCAGTCAGTCAGTCTCACATTCCAGACAAGCTTGGCTCCTTTGTCCTGAATGACATCACAGACACAAGGCCGTGACAGGCAGGACAGGAGGAATGCGGGGCGAGAGACGGAGCGAAACCATAAAAGAGATATATGATATATGGAGAGAGAGAGAGAGGGAGGGAGCGAGAGAGAGAGAGAGAGGGAGGGTAAGCAGATGATGGAGAGAGAGAGAGAGATAATCTGGGAGGGAATGAGAAAATGTGAAAGAAAAAGGGAAAACCAGAGAGAGGGAGAAAGAATTCCATTGATTCAGCAGGGCATGAATGGACTTCACAGAGGACTCCTCAACCAACACACACACACACACACACACACTACTGCCCTCCTATACCCGTCTCTCTCCGTCTCTCTCTCTCTCTCTCTCTCCCCTCCTCCTCCGTTTGTAGGCCTTTCATTAATCTCCTTTAGAGGAATCAAACAACAGCGCCCCCGCCACAAACCCACAGGAAGAAAGTTTCCACACAGGAGCCACTCAGTCACACAGCTTAAAACAACAAGGTTTCACCAAATCAGTCCGATGGGGCAGATAAAAGCTGTGCTGAGGGAGGTTTTATTAGGAGCAAGCGTTTGTCGTACGGTTTGACGAGAGACTATAAACTCTCCTGATGGATGAAGTTTAGAAATGTTTACCTGCTTCAACGATAACTTTGCTGATCGTCTGCAGAGATTTGTACTTATACATGAATGAAGGTTGTTTTATTTCATTCCAGGTTTAAGTACCAGCCACAAGGCAACTCTTGTGTTTACAGTCTGTTGATCAATGAGCCCCGTCCCTGTCAAATACATTAAACTAATGACTAAAGTAAAAATGTTACCATGAATTGCAGCAATCCTAATAAGTACTTCAGAAAAGTACATGTTCAAGGTGGTGACTTGCCAGCGTAAGGTCAAATCCACTTATTCATAAAGGGCCTTCAACACAAACAAGTTTGTTAGAAAGCACTTCATGATATTAAGAGAGAAGTTAAAATATGATGACATAAAATAAAGAAGACCACTCGTATAAAAAGGCAGCAAATCAGTCCCACCGAGAGACAACGAAATGAGAGGATTTAGGAAGTTTTCAATATGGATATGGCCTTAATTTTCTCAAAGTGCCTCATTTAATGTGATCCCTGCCACCTCCCCCCTGCTTCACCCCCACGAGGACCCGTTTGGAAGCAGCTCCGGTAATCACAGCGGATGGCTGCGGGACACCGTGGCCTTCCACAGCCGTTACGGTAGAGAGCAGAAGAGTGAGACTGACACAGGATGTGGGGACGACGGGCTAGAGCGCGACGTGAAACTTTAACTCTGTGGGCCACAAAATCACACCCGACACATCGCTTCCCCTCGGATGTCTCAGCGCAACCACATCACAGGCAGAGTCGTTCTGTTGTGGGGGGAGCGAGGGATGATTACAGGGGAAAAAAAGAAAAGAAAGAAAGTCAGAGGAGTTAAAAGTGAGACAAAAGTAAAGTGAAAGTGAGAAAGACTTCACGCACTGACCGCCAGGCCACCACGGTGACACAATCATTTGCTGTCGGATCGATAAGTCATTATCGCATTCAACGACAAAACTGCACACACATTTATGCAAAAAGACACACACACACAGACTCAATGCATTTGCACACAGTTATCTACACACCCATACACAGAGAGATTTGAGATATCGAGTGGTTGGATGAACTTTTCCACGAAACCTCTTTGCTGATGCGGTGAAATGATTTCACCCCATTAGAAGCAGCAGAGCGGCCTCGGCCAAACTAATTATGGAGAATTCTGTCAAACTGAAGCGAAGGGGGGAGTGGTAAATAAGATAGTGTGTGTGTCTGTGTGTGTGCAGATGAGGTACACAAACCCACAGTGAGCAGTGTGCCATCTGCGGAAGAAATTAGGAACCAATGCGGCGCATGAAATCCAGAATCTGCTGCAATAATCTAAACCAGATCCCCCTTCATTTTCCAATCAATATCACTCAGTCCACGATAATCTCCACGAACGCTTGAGTGACACGAAACAAAAAGACTCGTGGACGCAGCTGTCAGATGGCGTATTGACGGGCGGCTAACGATAATTACTGTAGGTAGGAAATAAGAATGACAATAGCAATCGCTCCATCAAGACGTCAGCTATTATTAGATTAGACGTGCTAAATGGAGCCGCCTCTGGAGTATTTTAGAAGCTTAGGATTGGGATTCGCAGATAATAAGAGGTTTTTCAAGATTTATCTTTTCCTTCACGTTTTTCCGTATTAGCGCAGTGAAAAGACGAAGAGAAAGGAAAGATCATCTTGCAACTGTGCAAAACACAAAAGCTTAATCTGGTTCAACGGTCCCAATTAACATTTAAATGAAAGCGCAATCTCTCTTTTCACTTAGTTGGACAATGAAGCAGATTAACAAACACTCATTTTCCAGGAATTGGTCTTTGTAAGTACAAGAATAAGAAGAGAAAAAAACAACACAAAAAAAAAGAATAAAGAAAAAGACACATTCTACACACGGAACTGCATCTGACGACCGCTGTGCCCTGCGAGGAGATTAAAATCAAGCGCACACACTTACACACACACAGCGAAACACTGAGCCAGCGAGTCATTAGTGTGTGAGTGATGGTGTGTTGGGTTTGAGCTGACTCCGGTCTGCATCGGGCCCCGAGATGCAATAACAGCAACAGGAGCTGATCACCCAGACAATTACTAATAACCCAGGTTTTTCCTGCTCATACGTTTTCCTCCATTCTCTGCTTTTCCATCTTTTCCCTGAAATAGAAAATCCACACGTGTTTTGCTTTGTAAAAACCTTCATGACCCCGTTGATCCCACTCTGGTTTTTTTCTGTTGTCTTCTCCTTTATTTCCCCCCCCCTCTCTCCTCTTAACACCGTCATCCTTCTCTCTGTCTCCCCTTTCCCTCCTTCTGGCTTTTTATATCTCCCTTGGTTTTCTTAATCTCCTTCTCTCAATCCCCCCCCGTGGACAAACAGCTGTTCCATTTAGGGCTTTTGATTAATTTCATAAACTAACCCCCCCCCTGCACTTTTCCTTGAGGAAGAGAGGAAGAGGAGAGGAGAGGAAGAGGACTGATGGCACCCTCACTGGACAAGAAGAGCTTGTCTGTTTGTTTTAGTTTATGGTTTGAAATATTAAATATTTGGTTTACAATAATGTTAAGTGGCCTGGGCCTGAGTTATGGTGCCGCGGTGGCTTCTCTGTTTGTTTTGTTGTTTATGGCTCTGAAATATTAATCTTTTCTTGTAGACTAATAAGGCTAAGTGGTCTGGGGGGGAGGGGGGGGGAGTGAATTACGGCCTGTGCATCGGCTGCCTTTTGGAGCATTGGTCCCATTAGTGGCCGTGCATATGTCAATCTATGCAAACACAACAGTGTTCTCACGATTTCAAAAACACTGTCACAGGTTTTCCTATATGGACATTATTTTAATATCTATTCCGATTTTTTACAGAGGTTTAACTAAATTCACCTTCTCTGAAAGTAATCTCTATAATCAGATTCTACACTTGAATATGCACAATCTGTAGGCGTGGGGCAAGATTTCCTGTAAATGCTGTCCAGCGAGACTTGATATTCGCCGTCTACATCGGAGGTCAACAAGTATTGGCCGTTGCACCCAGAGGCTAATTCAGAATGAGAAGATGATGCTGAGGCTGCTCCGAGAATAATTATACATACTACATTGTAGAAAAGTATCAACAAAACCCTGGAGGAAAAAACTTTTTAAAAACCTGTGCTCAAAGCTGCTCCTCCAAAAGTACAAAGAAGTTAATCTTATTTGTCAGAATCATTAACGGATAATAAGAAAAACCCTCTGTGTGCTCGTCTCCACATCAGAACCACGAGTTCACAGCGTCCTTCACAGATAAGAACACAATTCATGTTGATAAAGTGTGTGAGTCGCTTTTGTCAGCTCAGAATCATTTGTCGGTCGGTAAATACAAACTTTTATCCTGGTTAATGGGAAGTTAAATAACCAAAGTAACTTTAACAGCTCTTTCAGCGTCATTACCGCGCTGATTGACACACGTTCCCCTCTCTGGATTTCACCAGGTTCAGACGAGGAACTTGCATCTGTGAACGTCACCTCTCGAACTCTGAGCCTTCGCGACCTCTCCGCACTTTCTCTGACGCAATTCCAAATACTGCTGTCGATTTGTCTTGTTTCCAGCGTATCCTCTGCTCCGTGAGAGGAGCCGCGGGGTAGAATCAAAACTTTTCAATTGAACTTTGAGAGCAAAGACGAATATAGACAACACGTTTTCTCCAATCAGAGCAAAAGGATAGAGACTCATCTGTTTGTGTCGGGGCAGCTCTGTTGATGCCCTTTACACTTCTCTACACAAAAACAGCAGTTTAAATAGTTTTATTAACTTTCATATGCACGTGTGTGTGTGTTTGTGCAAACTGGCATGCGTTGCTTCCTGACTGTATATGTGTGGTGCGGGTCTCTGGGGGGGGATTATGACTGCATAGAATAATGGCTGTGTCATAATTAATGGGATTAACAGATTAGACAGAAGATTACTGGCTGTTTCCATCGCGACTCCACAGACAGACAGAGAGATGGAAAAGAGGTGAAGGAAAAGGAGGAGGATGAGAGAAGAGCGAGAGAACAAACTGTTCCAAGGTCAGAAAGTTATTAGTCATAAACTGACTGAAGTATGTTCACAGCACAGATGTTGAAAATGGTCATGTACTGATTTTGTTACTTCGATTTGTCAGATATTGATGAATAGATCTTGATTTAAAGTTTTGTTTTGTATAAATTGACATTTGCTTGTGTTGAAACAACATTTAACAATTGAGAATTGTGGCTTTTTTGCTTAATTTCAAATAAATAATGATCTTCATTCTTCTTCTACAAACAAATTGTGCAATTCAGCTGAATGTTCTTTCCAGTATTTATGCAAGTTTGGTACAAACGAAAACCGAACTATAAACCACCACCAAGGAGGTTTTCACTGCTGTCCGTTGGTTTGTTTGCAAGCAAGATTCCACAAAAAGAACTGAATGTTTTCCATGAAACTGTGTGTAATTTTCTTTGGTGATCTATTGAATTTAAATGTGGTTTCATAAGGCGACTGAGGCCTTGGCGGAGGTATGCACTCCACTGAGAACCAAGGCTCTTATTGTTTTCGACCTCTTTCTTCTGCTCCAAATAATAATGGACAG
Source organism: Verasper variegatus (assembly GCA_026259375.1). Lineage (NCBI taxonomy): Eukaryota > Metazoa > Chordata > Actinopteri > Pleuronectiformes > Pleuronectidae > Verasper > Verasper variegatus. The sequence goes on along the minus strand of CM048060.1, from coordinate 17,823,981 downwards.
CGTGAATGTGAAGCCTTCACTGACTCATGCTACTAAACTTTAAATAAGTGCAGGGTTAGTATTCCACACCTGGCGTGAACCCCGGGGGACTTCACCGGAGTCGGACTGAATGGTGAAGCCCGGATCACTGCTTCTCTGCGCTGCACCTGGATCTGACAACAGCTGTCACACTTCACCAGATGTACCAAACCCTCAGTGCAAACAGTAACGGTCTGGGCGGAAGAAAAAAAGAGAAATCCTCAGAGACTTAGTGGGAGACAGTCACCTCCAGTCTCAGTAACCGGTAATGTTGTCGGACCGATTCTTTCTGAGAAACCTCCTCTTCCATCTTCCTTGGCTTGCTTGTAACAGCAAATATTATATTCTGGCAATAACATCCAGCAGGATGTGTCCTCATGTATTTTAATCATGCAAACCCCTTATTAGATTGTTATTTCTGTGTTGCTCAAGTGCCGTGCGCCGCTGTTTGGGAAACAACAATATAACCGATTCCCAACGTCCGCTCTGTATTTGGAATATATTGAGGTTTTCGGTTTTGTGCGCCCCTGTGGCTGAACACTACCTGCTACCATCAACAACCACCGAGGCTGACATCACGTTTCCTCACACAAACACACACACATGCAGACACAGAAACATGATGAACACTATGTTCAGTCTTTGGCCCACACAGAGGCAGACTGGACAAGGCCATGGTCAGACCCAGTCGAGGCCACAGGTCTGCAGATTTCTTGTCATAACATCACAACCTCCTGTCTGGCTTCACACAGGAAACCTTGGGTCAGGTTATAGTGGAGAAACTTGTATATTCATTTTCCACTGCGGTACTTCAGAGTATCCAGACTTCAGTAACTGCATTAATTACTTTAAATTGTAGTTTTTTTTTTTTTTTTTTTTAAATTGAGGTGAACTTGGAAGATGTGAAACAAAACGTACTTTAACTTCAAATAGCATTTTACCAAGAATAAAAACACCTCTTTACTCAATTCAATCTACATTTCCTTTTCTCGCTATTGAACTAAATTAAATTCAAAAGGTAAAACTAGAAGATATTACTGCCTTGCTCCATCACAACTAAATGAAATATTTAGTCCACTTCATTATGAAGACTTCTTTGCAAACCGTCATGCGTGGGAGCCACAAAAAAGAAAGAGGAAAGAAGTGCATTAAGAGCAGACATCGGTAATGATTCACTTTGAAATTCATTCATTGTGACATTAGTCATAATACACTTGTTCCTCATTATAAACACATTAGTGTGCTGCTGGCAGGTTGAGAGCTGCTCCGCGCCTGCTCTCCATTACACCCAAACTACACGGAAAAAGAGAAGCGCTCATTGTTCTCCAGTCCACTGGAACCCAGAGAGGGAACATATTCGAGGAGGAGTGATGTTCCAAATATATTCCTGCAGAGCCTCAATCTGACAGTTAGAAAAGAGCCGGGCAAAGTGGAAGGCGCTGAGAAACTTTGGGAGGAGAAGCACGGTCCAAACCAAAAGCATGGATCACATTGTAATTGTTAGTCCAGGGGAAGTGGAGCTTTACTTATTAAAAGTAATTTACAGTCAAGAAGGCAAAAGAGAAGAAAATCTTGAGCGCAATCGCTTGTAATATGCATATGTGTGTGTGTGTGTGTGTGCTCTTGTATCAAAGGGCAGGTTACGGTGTTAGCTGGATATGGATGGAATGTGACACGGCTAACCGCTCCGTGCTGGGACACACAAATACCACCAACGTCACCTACGAAAAGGTCCTTCTCTCGCTCTCCCATCTGCAGACACACAAACACACATTGGCAGAGTAACACACACACACATCAGGACACGCACTGCACTGAGATCCCAGAGAAACAATCTGAGAGCTGCGGAGAGTCCTCGGTCAGAAACTGCGCTGCTGCTGATTGTGCGGTTACTTTGAAGGGCAATTTCATCTGGCTGACAGAAATGTGTGTGTGCGGGAGGAGTGTGTGTTTTTTCAGCACCGGGGGGGTCAGTCACCTGGGGTGTTGGGGGAATTTTCTATCAAAATATCCCTGTGTAATAGTAGAACTCCTCACACAGAGCCATACGTGTGCACGTGAGTGCGTTCATTCATGTTTGCGCTCAGCTTTTCTTTTTTTTTTCTTCTGCATATCCTGCAAGAGCAAGTCTGTGAAGATCTGTGGTTCCTCTGTGCGTGTGCATGCATGTGTTTGGGTATCTATATATGTACAAGTGTGTGTGTGTGTGTGTGTGTGTGTGTGTGTCAGGCTGGCATGAGGCCAAAGTAACTATAATTCTTGTTAGTGCTCTTTGGATCTGACAGGACATGTAGAGGCACATAGGCACGCCAGGGAGGTGTGTGTGTGTGTGTGTGTGTGTGAGTTTGAATTAACAGCAGAGAGATGAAGGAAGCCAGTCCATCATCTACGAGCTCTCTTTTTCTCTCAGTATTTGCGTTTGTGTGTGTGCAACATGCAATATGTTGAGAGGAGAGTGGCAGATTTAGTCACTTGATTTTTCAGAGCTGCAGAAAAGAGCCTCACACACTAACTCCTATGCCTCCTCATCACGTTTCCCAAAAGACGACACTGTGACTCCAAAAACGTTGCTTGAACGTTGCTGTCGTATCATAATCACAAAAATGTGCGAAAACTCCCAGAGTGAAATACGCTGAGGGAAATATCGGTACATCTCGGAAAGACTGTGTAGTTAATAGGATTGACCGTTAATCAAATCTAAAATAAACCCATTTCAAGGTTCCTCCAGGACCTGAGAGTTAAATAAACTCTTTAAAACCTGCAAGAATAATTTGCTCAATTATTTCCTTCCTGCAACTGTCCAGGTTTTGATTATGCGCGGCAGTTTTCTGTTGCGAGAAGAGGTTTTGTCCTGTGTCTTGCTGTGGTGATGTAGATGGAGCACGTTGTTTGTCACAACAGCAAAAGTGGAATGCAAGAGCGTATTTTCTGTGTTGAGAGTGCTTGTGCCAAAAAAAGGCGAGTGTCAAAACAAATCAGATGTCAGTGGAAAAAAACAAAATTGAATTTTTGGCATCAGAAACATCGGTGAGTGCGGCTGCGCGGAGTCGGAGTAATCTCATGTGGTCTTGGCACAGATGCAGGTGTCCCTTAGAACTACTGAGGCCCCCAATCATATACAATTCTCTTCACATAGGTTTCAATTCGATATAAGTTCTTCAGCCATCGGAAATGTTTGCATGCAACAGCAGAAATGCAGTTTCGTTGGAAATGGGGTAATAAATTGAGTATGACACAGTCCGTACCGGCGGAGGTTGAGAGGTTATTTTTCCAATATCCGTCATCTAAAAGTGTTTGCAGGACGTATGGAGGCTTTTGCCTTTTCGTTGATTGCGTCCCCTTAGTCGTCTGATGGCAGCAGAAATGCTACCCTTCATCTGCAGCATTTAATTAAGGGGATGAGGTGCATACGCTTGTTCAACAGCTCAATGGCTCATTCACTGTTTGCAATGTTTCCTACACACATTGGAAGCAGGTGACTAATCACAACGGACTGGGCCTGTCAAATCAAGTGTTTCAGACAGAGGCTGAAAAGAGGAGCTGCAGCAATGGACAGGTGACATGCTGTGAAACAGGTCCTGTCGCTTGAATTCGATGTTTTAGAAACTTCAAACTTCTCTGTTAGTCAAGTTTGCCTGAATTACTTCCAGATGAAAAAGTCGGTAGCGCCTTCACTTCACTGATTGGCCGTGATTGACATGAGCCCAAACCACACACACCAGTTATTTTTCCCTAATGCGACCTCCGTTATAACTGAGCCTCAGCTGCACAGACACTTCTGGTCGATGAAAATTACACATAATGATAATCCAATGGTCACATTCAAGCGAGTCGCTGAACACTCTGCCTTTTGCATTCGCCTCTTGATTCCAGGGTCCGTGGTGGTGGTGTCTGAAATCGAAGCGCTGCAGGAAAATACTCCTAATAATACATCTGCCGAACCCCTGCATCATTTCACAGAGGGAGAGAGAGACTGACCAGAGGAGACAGAGGAGGTGAAGACAGGAAGCAGACAGAGGTACGAAGAGAACAAGATGAAGCATTTTAGACAAAAGGGTTGACAGCAGGAGAAAAATGATGGAGAATGGAGATAAAAACAAACGAGAGCATGAGGAGATAAGTGTAAAATGAACACATGAGAGAAAGGATAAGAAAGAGGGAGAATATTAAAGGCTGGAGGACGTAGAGAGGAAAACACTGGAGCAAGCTGCAGGAGAGATGTGAAAGAAGAGAGGGAGCATGGGAAAGAAGCAAAGTGTTAGAGGGAGCTTTATGTGGCACTTGGGTTGATGAAATCCTGAATGACCCCCTGCCGTGGACCAGTCATTGAGGGTGCGTCCCCACTCTCTCTCTCTCTCTCACTCTCTCTCTCACTCTCTCTCTCACTCTCTCTCTCACACACACACACACACACACACACACACACACAGATTTTCACACAAACAAACACAGACACAAAACGTGGGCTTAAACTTGTGGAATTCACATTCACGAAAATGTATACATCTCCTCTTTTTGTGCGAATGTGGTGACACACGCCCCTTACACACACACACCAGACCCCTTCTCTACCGCTGTCCCAAGCTTTCATAGCGTTTTTATCCCGCTTCTGTCCCCTTCCCCTCTCCTCACGCTGAGCTCCCTGCTCTGCTTCCCCTCCACTTTCTTCTCCTCTCCATCACTCCTCACACTAAACGTGAGGTGACAGTCCGTGGCCAGGGACGAATAGATCAACACAGGAACGATAGAAAGAGCGAGACGGGGGAAAACCAGAGGGTGAGCAACCTCTCGACAGGAGGAGAGGGGACGGGATAAAGAATAAAATGAAAAGGTTTTAGTTGGAGAAATATGGAGGCAGATAAGGGAGAGTGTTGTAAATGTCCAGCTATAATTCCACTTGTTTCTCACATTATATTTACAAAGTTATACAGGATAAAAACTAAATGCAAAGTGTTGATGCCTGATTCAATCCATCAAAGTCTTTTTCTGTGATTTGAGAAGAATAATACAAATAAATACATTTAAAAAAAGGCAAAGTGGGACGAAGGCACAAAGTGAACAGTAAATATGAGGCTTATAATAGATGTGTAAAAGTATTGTTGCCTTAAACTGTGAAATCCTCTTATCAGACGCACGCAGAGGACACAACTGCTCTTATGATGTACAAACAGGCGCCTCTGAGGTTAAAAGAAAACTTAACACACGCCACAGTGGCTCTGAAGTTTGGTCTGGAGTTTTCTTTTGTTCTCAGGGTGACTAAAAATATTTCAGCTCATATTCCGCTTATTTTCCTGCAGGGTGAGATCTCTCTTAAAATAAAAGCTGCTTGCTTATGATTTGACCTTTACTAAGTAAGTCTGAAATGTATCGTCCAGTGAAGTAAAGCCGCCTCATTCCATTTCATATAAATAACCTTCATTACACACAAATAACTAAGAAAATAACACAATGACAACAAATACTCACTTTCTGTTAATGTCTCCTGCTAACGACCAGGTGAGGAACTCAAACAGGCAAAGAAATATGTACGCAAGGAAAAATCATTTTAATGTCAACTCAAACAAACTATCCCCCCCCTTCCATTAAACAGCATTAAACACAGCCGCCGGGTCCGCTTCAATGTGCCGCTTCTCCTTTGTGCCATTAAAAAGAAACATGTGCATAATTCAGCTGCTATGAGTGTGTTTGAGGCCAATGTTTATTTCAGGAATTCAAAGGAGCTTTGCTCATTATTTGGAGATGATGACGGTAAACAAAATACGGTGGCGCCATTTCAAGGTGTCTGAACCTTAATTACATTTTTAATAAACTCCCTGGCATCCATGTGTGTGTGTGCGTGTTTTCATGCACACAAATTACCCATGAGAAAAGCATTTTGTGTGTGTCTGTGTGCTTCTTGTGTTTTTTCTAAAGGGTAATTTGGCGACAAAGGCACAGGAACACACACACAAAAAGTGAATGTACTGTACATATATGAACACATGAACACACATGAACATGAACACACACACAGATTGCCAGATGCTACATGGGCCATATCTGGTGAACTCCAAGACACGTTGATATTGAAGCTTCTAATGGCCGTCATTAATCACATGATACTAAATCACTTTAGAGATAGAGAGAGAGGGAGGGAGGGGAGAGAGGGAGAGGGAGGGAGGGGAGAGACGGGGGGAATAAAATGGAAAATGTGATAGAGGACAAATGTAAGAGAGAGTGAGGATGGATCTGAGGAAGAGGCAATCGGAAAGGACGAGAGAAAAGGAGAGTGATTTGAGGGATCAATAATTTACTATGATGACATTGATTTACACACACACACACACACACACACACACACACACACACACACACACACACACACACACACACACACACACACACACACACACACACACACACACACACACACACACACACAGTGTCGCTTGCCTGTGATACTTGCAGCAGGTCTAATGGTGTGTTACACTTTGTGTTATATTAAAGATCATGTGATAAACTCCTAGTTTCTTAAATTTCAGGGTGACCTTGTCTCTTTACATTATTAATCAAGATTTGATAAAATGCGAAAAAACATCACATGATCTGCAGAAGACAGTGTAGCTGCAGTTCTACCTGATGTTTTAGGGGCGGTTGAGGCTCAGGTGGTAGAGCGGGTCGCCCACTTACCTGACGGCCGTGTCGACAGTGTGATAGAAGAGGTGCAGCACATAATGTGGTGTGTGATGTAAAGCACTTTGATACAACTAGAAAAGTGCTAGGCTATATATAAATAGTCCATTTACCAATTCTGGGGAAACTATCTTTGAAATATACTGGATGTTTCTTAGGGGGTGTCTAAAAAGTACATATTGGAGTGGCACTACACTTCCTGGCATCTTTCAAAAGCCATTACATTCTACCACGAACTGGTTTTTCTGTCCTTGAGCAGTGGAACTTGGATACGATGAAGTTATGCTACAACAAACGCCAGCTGGTGCATCTCTGTGTTGTTGAGCCCACACATCTGCAGCTTCATGTTTCTGGCTGTTCTTTTAATCCACTGCTTGTTTCTATTTTAAAATTCGTGATGGTTTGCTGTGTCGCCGCCGCTACTGTTGACTTCTTCCTCCGATTACCATGGTTACTTGTGAATCTGACCTTTTTAATTAACACTTCCACTCTGTTGAAGTAACTTTGTCTGCAGCATTGTTCGTAGTTTATCTCTCCAGCTGCATTACGTAATCATGGCTTAAACAACTCAGGAACAAAATATTCTTTAACACCTCATTACCAATTTTATGACGGGTGTTATCGTGAGCCATGAGATGTGATACTGCCCCCCCCCCTCCCTAAGAACAGGAGAGAGAAACCAGAGGGGGAGATGTTCTCTGTTTCCTGCCTCTGGCTTGTGGTTTGCTGTTCGTGTGGCGAGACCAAAGGTGGCACCCATATCATTAGCTGTGCAGACGTATGAACACGTCCCGTCTATAAACAGTCAACAACACTGAGGCAAAACACTTCAGCCTTGAACGTGACCCAAAAACCAAAAAGCACACATCAGTAAGGCTGCCATCAGAATGACTGGCCTCACTGTGTGTGTGTGAGCGAGCACATCACATAACCACTGTGTGAAGGGTAAATAACCGGGTTTGATGCTGCCAGGGGAAATTCCCCAGTCAGATTATATACAGATCAATTTTCATGTGGGTTTAGGGGTAGACAGATGTTGCTATGCATTTATCACTACTTGCGCCTAAGTACACACACACACACACACACACACACACACACACACACACACACACACACACACACACACACACACACACACACACACACACACACACACACACACACACACACACACACACACACACCAGATGCCATGACTTCATCCGCAACACCCCGGACATCAACACTGAGACACACACTACTAATTAAATGGATTACTTTCACCGTGACAGTTAATGAACTTGTTCTTGTTGTGACATTGGATACTGTTATCATTTGACCCACTGCTCTGGAGAAAACCCAACATATTTCCATGCTTGGCTCCGCTCACAGTCACAAATGTCCGTATGTGCACAGAAGACATGGCAAAGCATCTGTTCACTGCAAGACTACAAGTCCTCGTTCAAGCTGGCAGTCGCCTGCTTTATGTTTTTCATTAGCACTGTTTGCATTTAGCAGATGTTGTTTAAAATGAGTGCAACATAGAGGCCAGGTGGGAAAAGCAAAAATAAAGTTAAGGGGCAGTGAGCAAATGATGATAGTTGAGAAGAACATGAAGTGATTCTTCAAGATCTGCATTTCTATTCATGAGACGCCACCGCCGGTCGGACCGGAGCGAGACGACTGTCGGTCCCCTGGTGGAGAACAGACACTGAGGAGAGGTGGAGCAGTGACACCATCGCTACAAGGAAGAGGAACGCAGGTGTACACAGGCTGCTCAGTTGAGCTTCAGTGCATCACACTGGTGCAAATCAGAAAGCGATAAGCTGAAACAAGGGCACTGAATCTGACAACAGAGAGCTGGTGGCAGCCATTGGAGGGAGGGAAGGTTGATTGCTGGATGGATGGATGGATGGATGGATGGATGGATGAATTACCTACTCCACAAGAGCTCATTGTGGCAAAGTGAGGCTTGTTGCAAGTTTTTCTCATGTGCAAACCAAGATAGGGCCCATAAACATGTTATTTTTAAATAGAACATTAAGAAAATTGCTTCTTTGAAAGAGTTGAAAGGAAACTTCAAAAGGGATAATTACTCCCCATTAGGAATTTTCAACCATACAGACTTAATAGTTCATGGCCAGGGGCCGTGTTTCTTGGACTGCACAATGAGGATGCAAAACAATACGGGGAATTCTGTTTTTAGAGAATTAGCGGTCACGTATCTGGAAAATAGCTTTTAATTCTTGGGATACATCCATGGTTACAACAACAAGACGACTGAGAGGGAGTGAACAGTTGTCTACTTGCTCTAGGTCATGAAATGCATCTTCTTACGTCCTACTAAGCTTTGCCAAAAGGTAAAGTTGATCTAAGCTCGACCACATTAGCACTAAAAGAAAAAAAAAACCAGTGGCTCAGTCAGTGCACAGCGGTTCACTGGCTAAGCCTCGCCTCGGTTTATGTAAACTACTTTTAGAGGGAAACACAAGCACACTGAACCACTGCCGTGTTCGAGGAAAGTCTGAAGAGCCATTAAACCAAAGATCAAATCAATAATGACATCCTGCATCACATTACTCTGCTGCCTTCAGCCTATGACACCAGTATGTAATCGAATAAATTATGTTCCATTTACCCATGAGGCCATTAATCCCAATCTAATGGCTAAGCTTTGGATCTGAATTGACTTTCAATAGCCTGTAATACCTTCAAAAATCTAAGGACAGGAGGGTAAGTGAGGTTCTACCAAAAGCTTGATTCTCCCCCCTTACCCTTGACATCGCTCTGTCCTGTAGTTTGAATTTTATAATAGGCAGCCATCCGGTTTCCCTATATCTAAAGGATTTCTGAAGATATGAAAAAAGATTGTTGTCATGTAAAAACCTCAAATGAATAATTCAGTTTTCCACTACAATGGACAGCAGACATAGTCTCCCAGGAAATGTGTCTTGAGCCTTGGAAATAAAAAAAAAACACGAGATTGAATTCTGTAATGACAATAGAGGCCAGATCTAATAAGCTGTGCTAATACCTCTTTTAAAGGGGCATTTGATGCTCGGCGTGTTTGACGTTAGCCCGTCATTAACCTGGAGGTCACAGTATCGAGACGGTGAGGACAAAGCAGGAATTTTAAGCACATAGGCGGGTTCGGTTTAACATGGACGAAGTGATGATAGAGAAATCACAAGAACTTCACAGCATTTATTTCAAAGCTGTAGTATGAAAAATGTAGGATGAGCTGTACATGTGGATTCAATACCTACGATATTAATAATATAGAGCTCTTTAAGGTGTAGAATACCTGTATGATATTTGCTTTTTAATTAAAAATATTTAACGTAATAGCAGCAAAATCACATGTATTATATATACACTGGTAGACACTGGTACTGTATATACACACACATGTGAACCTTGCACATACTCTCCAACCAACTTCTAGGAGTGAGCAATGGCTGGAACAGTTTCACTTTTAAAAAAAAAAGCATCATATCTCAAAGACAAGTATTCACATGGCCTCCGATGAAAGACTATTTAGCTTCAGAGTCTGACATGGAGAGAGCTGCGATACCACACATGCTTGAGAGTGTGCACGCAGCGAAGTCTGGCTGTGGATGGATGAGTTCATTAATGTGGGGCTACATGTGCCAAAAACAATCTTTCTGTCCGTGTAAAAATGTGTATATGCTTTGCGTTCATGCATCTTACATAGTGTGTGACCACTCTCAGTTGTGTGTGCACTGTAAGGGTGAGTGAGTGTCTCTGTGGGAGTGTTATGTATCTAATTGCTGTATGCTTTAATAATTTACATTCTCTACTCTCTGATGCCCATCATTAAGAAATGAGGGAATTACACCCAGTGCATGAGTGCACGTCAATGTGAGTGTGTCTGCGCACATATGCTTGTGTCTGTGCAGCTTTGTGTGTGTGTGTGTGTTTACATTGTTGAGTGTATAATCGAGGAGGTTTGCATTTGTGCACATACAGTATATGTGTGTACATCTGAGTGTATCCCTGCCTGCTCATGAAAGTGTGTGTGTGTGCATGCATGGCCCTGCCGTTTGTGTGTGTGTGTGTGTGTGTGTGTGTGTGTCTTCTCTGAACCTCTTCCGACCATTACGGTAAATGTACATTATTCATTGTGACCTGCCAAGATCATTATCAACAGAGAGCAGAGACAGACAGAAGGAAATGAAAGGCTGGTCGGGGGAGCAATGGAAGCGTGTTTTGTCCTGTTGGATAAATAACATTTTACCTTTTGTCACTGACTCCGGCTTGATCACACAATATGTTATCTGATTTATCTGAACCCTGTTGCGTTTGTATTTTTATATTCCCCTTGTATCCACCTCTCAAGAGGCTTCACAGTGAGATTAAACATGTTCCCACTGTTTGTTTTCATTGTGATCGTGCAATACCATAAGTAAGGACTCTCAAGTTTGACCTTATTCGACTAATATGTACACTCTTATCTAGAATAGGCTTTAAAATAAATATTTGCATGAGCCTGATGATGTACCTGGACCTCATCACGGTGGCTAATGAGGGCTGTATAAGCATATTAACCTCTAATCTATTGTCCTCCTATTTCAGCCATTGCCTGGATATTAGCTTCTTATTTATTTGTGCAGTAACGAGCCATGAATGCTGAGTAATTCTTGAATATTTTTCAAGAGGCTCCGTAGAAGGAAATCTTTAATTTGGTCATATTTATCAGGGGGAATGAAGGAAGGCTGATTGATACAGTAAATCATTTCCAAATAAGTCCATGTGCTACACACAGAATCACAAGAATAGCTGAATATGCAACGTTGTAAACTGTGTCCAAAGGCAAACACATATTCATACACATCCAATTATCCCATAATAAGCACATACAACATAATTTCCAGTAACTAGGAAAAAAAATAAAATAAAGTCAGTTAATATGCAATTTGCTTTTGCTATTTCAATATGATTTCCAAGTAATAGTTTGAAAAAACATGTTTGATAAGTGACATATAATCACTCACACACACACACACACACGTCTTGAATAATTGTGTAGTCATGCTCAGAGCAGCGGTGCAATCTTATTATTAATTCTGTCTTCATTTCCCAGAAGCATTTTCACAACATCAACCATCTCTTTTCATTGAAAGTCAGCACTGTAACAAAATACCATCGGGAAACCGCCCGTAGCCAAAAGTGAATTAGGTTAATTATCTCTTAATAAGCTTTACAGAGATAATACAACAGCAGCCGCAGAGAGAGAGACATACATGACGAACCCGAGGCCAACAATTTTTTATTCCGAGTCTAATCACAAAATGCTGAATGTCAACACTGCAATTTACAAAATGACCACAGCGGATGTAAGTGGACCTCTGCTGCCATTACAACATCGGTTATCACAGAAACAACTGGAGCGTGAAAATGCTGAGTAGGGACGTTCAGTCCTGTGTCTCCATCAGTGTGGGTGTTCTACTGGTCTTTTCTGACGCCATTTTGTGCCATGGGAAACCACGTCGTACAAAACAATGTCAAACAACAACAAACCTTGATGTATATGAGGAAAACTGCCCACTTTATTATTTTCACTTCAATTTCATTTCTCTTATTGTCAGAATTTTTACGTTTTTATAGTTGTCTACATCATGTGCTCCGTCCTATGTCGAGCTGATTTATGACACTGTTAAAGTGCCATATATTGTTTTAAAATTCAAACTTCAATAGAGAGAAAGAAAACGCTGTTATTGTTGAATTTACATAAACTACGAACTGTAAAAGTATGATCTGAAAAAAATTGCAGTTTATTTCTCTTCTCAGGAGGTTAGAAAAAGGTAAATGAGCCAAAAAGTAAAAGATAAATCAGAGATTGCAAAGCCAATTGACGTTAAAACAATATGACAGAAAGGACAATGAGGAGAGTGTCAAACAGAAAAAAAAGAAGAGCGGAGGGAGGGTGGAAGAGAAAAGAGAGTCAGTCGAGTGTAGTATTGCTGTGATGATTTCATCTCTCCGATTAGCAGACAATAACTTTTTCCATCCCGACATGCAGAGAGAGAAATATGAAATTATTTATTTTCTCCTCTCGACTCTTCTGATACGGTTAATCTCACTTCCTCACCCAGCTGCTGACAAACACACTCACACACAAACACAGCTGTTTGCTGAGAGAAGCCTCTGAACATAAACAAGATTTATTGCTCTAGTTTTCTGTTAAAAAAAGAAAATACTGAAGCAAACTGCTGAACGAGTCGGTTATTCACCACAGACATCTTTCATCACCTAACAGATTCTTCTCAACACTGAAAAGAGAGGGAGGTTAAGTAAATAAATAAAAAAAAACATCATCTGTCTCTGATAATGATTCACCTCACAGCAGATGATTTTCGTTGTGGATGGATGCAAACTAAAATAACTCCGGCTCGATATATAACGAGCTACGTCACCTACAGAGCAGCCGAAGAGCAAACAGCTGCTTCGCCATGGCAACAACATTCTAAATGTGATAAGATGATAACAGAGAAGTTTCAGAAGTCTTAATTTAGCGTCTGAATGCACATTTGCATTATAATACACAATACAGAAAGAGATATGTGCAGTTTTTGGCAAATAACTAAATACTGGGAGCATCTGCAGCATTGCACGGATTCATACATGGATGTTCCATCACAATAGTTCACTATTTCTTAATGGTGAATATTGCTTATATGTTCCATAGTGGGAATGTTTCTCCCCCTGCACCTCCAGCAGATGCAGATACTCAATCTGACACTCGGTCAAAGACTAGTTTGACACCTGCGATTAGAGACAATCAAAGGTGTGGCAACACACAGGAAGGCAGACATATTGTGTGATCGTGATGTGTCTGAATAACTGGGAAAAAAAATTATTTCCAGACTGGGATTATTCCCGTGAACTCCGTCTCAAGTCTGAACGACAACTTAGAAAGGTGGGAACATATAATCACAAAAGTTGCAGAGCGGCTAAAGTCACAGCTACTAAATCAATTAACATAATTAACTTTCATTTTAATGTCTCACATGTTTAACTTTTTGTCATTAGATTGCATATTGTGCTATGGGAAACGCAAATAACATCTTACTGCTCAAACCTAAATACTCAATACTAGTATTGTTCACATTAAAATTGGTCTATCTATATATACCTGACATATGCAGCTGTATCAGTAACTCAACTGTCTCTCAAAGACACAGATTTTCACATTCAAATCAAAGGCGAAAACAGTGAGTACATGTTTTGTAGTTCATGGAGGATTTGTTGAAAAAGAAAGAAATAGAGAAGGAGATGGAGACACACACAAACACACACAGACACACACGTCATTAGATGCACAACTAAAAATCTGCCAAAAACATCCAGTTTCAAACTGTAAAATACATAATTAGACTTGCGGTTGCCTGTTTGTGTTTGCATGCTGACCGTTTGATGGGAAGCCTGCACAAATAACTAGCGAGCTTGAGCTTTAGTTGGTGCACACACACACACACACACACACACACAAACTCACACACACCGATACAGCCCACATTCTTGTCGAGCCAAAACTAACATCTCTGTATTTTTCCACAATAAGAGCAGCTCAATCGACACAGGAGCTAAGTTTGTTTGAGACTCCTTTCATCCGCCTACCCCGACAAGTGTGTGTGTGTGTGTGTGTGTGTACATCCAGAAGGCAGTGTTTGTTTACCCTGAACACAAGTGGAGTTCCTGTTTCCCATATCCCTTTCTCTACAGCTTCTTTTTTCCATATCTGGCGACTAAGTTTTACCTCTTTTATTTATTTATTTTATTTTTTAAATCAACCACTTGTGGAAGGTATATTTCTGTAGATTCAGCACCAGTGAGCTCCGGAGAAAGAATCTTAATATTAACACCTTCTTTAAGTTTTAACACTGATCGCCCTGTTGCCTTCTATACGATCTTACATTTCCTGTCCCTGCCGTCTCCCTGTCTTTTCCCAAGCTGTTGTGTTCTGTGAGTATATGTGTCCTCTGGGACCGTCCCATTTAGCCACACTCCAGGCTCACAGCTGCAAGGTCCCCAGAGAGTGGACCAACAGGCTGGTGTAATTGAGACATCTCCAGTGCTGCCGCTACAGTGTGTCTCACACTTGGGTTCCTGCAAAACACAGCAGTCGTCCATTCATCAGAGACACACATCACTGTGCCACTGCTGCTCCTTCAACTTTGACACTTCTCTCCAGTCCTACAACTTTCACAATTAGCTTTTAACTGCTGCTCTTGCTACACCTACTCCAAACACTACACGCCATGCATCCTGTAATTTTAGTTTAAAGTGCGATAATTACTTCTATTCATAGTTGTGCTCTAAATAGTTTATTTTAGCACAACTACTGTAATTCAGGAATTTTATAGCTACCAGTCCTCAATTTGCTTCTACAACCACCCACTACACCTACTTTAACTATAGCCGAGGACAGACACTGCCCTCCGAAGGAGAAATGTTGTTTAAAGAGGAACCCCCCAAAGAATGACGTACAGAGGAACCACATTATGGAAGTATCCTAACCAAATAACACAGAGCCCAAGGTCCAATGCCCTGAGCAGCAGCTCAATGACGCTACTAACAAGTAGAAGGGCGCCTCAAGAGTTCATGTGTCCGCCACGGCTAACGCCCAAATTCGTCCATGTTACAGACGGTGAAAAACAATCCTGGATCCACACGTTTATCCGAATTCGGCTTAATCTAGAGTTTATTATCTTTGTGTAATCCTGCAAACTCACACTGAAAACATAACCTTCTCGGCGTGTAGGTCATTACAGCAACACTAAACAAACACCGTCTTCTCCAACTTTGTCTCAACAAACAACTTTTCATCGACAATATCAACAGTTTCTTGGAAAATGCCGCAGAAGATTTCTCTCTTTGTGTCTGTGCAGCAGAAAAAAAAGACTCCTGCAGCATCTTAAAGGGCGACGCTGTCCGCCTGTATATTATCATCACTTTAATAAGTCACTGAGTAAGTGGGAAACAATCTTCTCTGGAAGTGCAGATTAGTTTGAAATGGCCCAAATAGACTAAATGGAGAAGTCACTTTTATCCTTAGGCATGAAATTATGTTAGAGGATGGTCCATTACACACACACACACACACACACACACACACACACACACACACACACACACACACACACTTAGAGAATATAGGCAGAAAAAAAATATAGTGAGCATGCACACTCTTCGGATGATGCATGATTACACTCATGCATGTTGGATTCTACATTCAGACTTCACCCATACGTGCACTCTTTGTACACATGCGTTCATTTTCTTTCCTCCTCTTTCATTTGTTTTCTCTGACTTTCATCCACAGACGCGTTGTCTCATTGTGTCTCTTTGCGTTACTCTTTCCCTCGTCGCACGCACACAACTATGCACACATCACAGTTAGTCGAAGCCCCTTTATCTGAGCGGATGAGAGTCGAGGGGACGCTTGCTAATTCTCTCACTTCTCCGTGTCAGAGCTTTACAGCAGCAATGGAAGGCTAAAGAATATAGATGAAACATGTTGGAGAACCTTAATAAAAATGCACAGTGAAACCTTTACGTCATGTATGGAATGGATTTTCATACCATTTTGATATGCTTGTAAAACTGAGCCCTATCTGCACGAGTCATATGTGCAATATATTTTATAGTAAAAGTTGCAGACGGCTGCGCAGGAATTTAAAATTCTATAACGATGAGGCTGAAAATCTATTTTTGATGAGTTGCCCTGGTCCTGAAACGTCATGGAGAATATTAAGACAGTTTCAAGAGACAATGTTATTAAGTCGTAGCTTCACTGGCATGGCACTCTCACTTATTTTCAAGGATAACACTTGGCTTTAAACTAAAAAACAGATTATCTACGTGTTTAAACAACATTATCATTCAAGAGCAGAACGCTGAGGAAAGTGTTTGTAACACTGAGCAGTTTCTCTGTCTGAGCTTTGACAAGGTTTCGGTTTTAGGTGTGGGACACGTTGGACTGAGTGGATGTGACAGAGCTGCCTGCACGGGTCACCAGGAGCGGACGGTTTTACCTCTTGGAACATTTGGACAGACACACACAGAGAGAGAGATGGAGAGATAAATGGCCGATGAGCATGTTTTCATAGATATCTGACCATTCCTGAGTCGCTTGACGTCAACGGAGCAACCTCACGGCTGGACACTGAGCCAGGAGGAATAGTTTCTGGTCAAAGCCCTCTCTCTCTCTCTCTCTCACACTGTTGTAAAAAGGGCTGAGACAGCCTAGAAATTTCTGTTTCACTGGATACTAATCAAGAGGGAACAGGCATTTACCTTCCTGGCACAGACACAAAACACACAGTGACAGCCACTGAAGCACACACACACAAATATGTGCACACACACGGACAAAACCGCAGCTTTGAATTTTGGCAAAAACAAAGATGCACACCCACAAAGACAGTGACAAATTAATATGAAGCGCACAACAAGGCGCCCACAAGCAGCAACACCTAGATATACAAACCACAAACACACACACACACACACACACACACACACACACACGCACACACACGCGCACACACGCGCACACACGCGCGCACACGCACACACACGCACAATTCACTGACATTTGTGTTTTGTTGCATGTCAACTGTAGGAGAGCAGAGCGAATACAAGAGACAAGATAATAATACAGACAGTCGCTTTATTCCACTACCTATGGATTGGTAATTAGAGAGAGAGAGATCCCTATTTTGTTTTATTGTGAGACGGAGGTGGATCAAAACTTACTTTTGCATCAAGGATATGATTTTGAACCCCAGAGCCATTTTATACCTGTTAATGAAACAGTGATCTAAGGAAATCTGGAGAGTAGAGGAGAGGAGAGGAAGAGAGGTGGAAGATGAAGGGGAGAGGAGAGGAAGAGGAGAGGAACAGGGAGACAAAAATGAGAGGCGAGGAAGGGGAAGAGGACAGGAGAGAAAGAGGAAGAGAAGAGGCAAGGAAGAGGAAAGGGAGTGGAAGAGGAGAGGAGAGAAAGATGGTATGATTGGATAGAGGGAGAGTAAGATGAAGAGAAGAGTAGAAAGAGAGGAGAGAAAGAGGAGAGGAGAGGATGTGATTGGATAGAGAGAGAGAGAGACAGATGAGGAGAGGAGAGGATGTGATTGGATAGAGAGAGAGAGACAGATGAGGAGAGGAGAGGATGTGATTGGATAGAGGGACAGATGAGGAATCAAGAGTCAATATTCTCAGTTCCAGGAGACAATAAATTCAACAGGTGATGACGAATGGAAAAACTGAATAAAGTTGTACCTTCTTGAGATTGATATAACAAGAGGAGGTGCAGGGTTATTAAAAGGGTGCAAAGAACAAGGGGGCGAGAGGACCCTCTGTATCTCGCACTGCCAATTACCAGACGTATTTCCACGGTTTTGTTTCATGCAGAGCATCTGAGTGGAACGGAGCTGGAGCAGTGAGAGTTTAATTGGAGCGAGGATCAGCATTTCAGAAGATTCAGCGTGACGCTCCGGCCGAGTTCAGCCTCCAGTTTGCTGCAATTGGCTTTTTGTCTGCATACTATTTATCCACGTGCCCATTAAGCGGTTTACCAGCAATGTTCGACTGTGCTTCAAAATCCCATTGGCTGCAAAACCATAATACTTATTATTCTATTTTAATATGAAAACACATTCTCATCAAATATGGAGTTTCCTCCTGTTTTACCATTTATAAGAGGAAACCCACATGGCATTTCACTGTGTTCTGTCTTTTCCTCTTTTAGAATTCACAGCAGCGATTTCACTTTCTCTCATCGCTGCATTCACGTGTTTTGGTCTAAAGTGAACAAAGATCCTGGTTTCTTCCCTGCACTGTTTGCTGTGTTGGCTCCTGGTCCACATCTGCATCCACCTGGTTTTTAACTAACTCCGTTTCTCTCCGCTATTTCTTCCCAAGGAAACTTTTACTAGATCTGGACGAGTTGATCAACAAGCCCTTGTTTTTAAATTGAACTTCATATAGTTTGGCGTTGGCAGTGTTGCTCTTCTGCTACTCATCTTTTATCAACGTTGCTCAAGCATCCTCTTTAAACTAAAATGACCAAAACTCATCCTGCTGAAAAACTTGACCCCCTTTCCAGGAACACAGGATCCCCAGATCATGTTTAAAAGTAAAAAAATTACAGGCATTCAAATTGCCTGTGAACCCCTGGTGAGGACAGCGGGAGCCGAAACATCCCCGTATTAGAATTTCAGGAGAAGCTTTTATACACCAAACAACTGAGAGGAAGATGACAAGGGAAGGAGAAAGTAATGGGTGATGCGGGGAGAGACTAGGAGGCGGCATAAGAAGATTAGCGAGAGAAACCAGAATGAGATAGAAACCACAGGATCGGGCCAGAACTCCAAAAATATGAGGAAGCCAAAAAAGCAAAAAAAGTAGTAATTGTAGTCAAAGGGAGTTTGTGGAGTAATGAAATGAAAAAAATCTGAAAAAGCACAAAAGACAGGACGTGAATACTGGACTCGAGTTTTTTGAGAAAAAGAAAAAACCTTTGTTGAGCTGAAGAGCCGGAGAAATTGTGTTTTTTCTTGCTTTTTCCGCCCGAGCTGCGTGAGTGTATAACCTCTGTATTTAAACCTCTGTAAGGACAAAACACCTTGTTACGTTATCAGGAGCAAAGAAAAGCAGCGTTTTCCTGAGGCCTTAGTGATTTTTCCCCACACTGCGTCTCCTTGAAAACAGTAACACTGAGAGGGACGTGCAGGGAAAACAATCCATCTCGCCAGATTACTGCTGATACCCAGCGGATACACAGAGGCCAAAGCACACAGTGAATCCCTCTCTCTCTCTCTCCTTTTTTTTTTTTTATATGTCTGCGTTTCCCTCGTGGCTTCCCATTGACTTCTTAAACTGGGCCCATTTTCCTATTTGTTATGGTTGTCTGCTACAATAAAGTGATGGGAGATGCTGTTGTCCTGCAAATAGAGCAAAAAATCGAGAGGGGGGGTAGAAATTGGCGATGTGGAGCGGAACAACAAAAAGAGGAGAAACTGAAACTGGAGGGCGAAAATAAGGAGAAGAGGGAGAAAGATGCTGATGCTGGGGTTGAATATTCAGATGTTTACTGCGACAAACCTCAAACCGAATGTTTAAATACAAACGATAATAGGGAACAATTGAGGAAAATTAATTAGAAACTTCCTTTAGATCAATTTATGATGATACATTTTTCACGTCAAAGCCGTTTCTGAACAAAACACTGGAAAACTTTGAATGTTTCTGTTTCAACTCAGCATTAACATTCTCATCGTCTTTTTTTCTGACCTTATGCTTTATGAATTCCTGCGGTAAAGTCCTGTTATTGTTTCAGTCCAGTCAGAGGTCAGCTGGAGTACAGCTCACTCGTGCTCCAGCTCAGGAACACTTGGTGGCACTGCTGACTTAGACCAAAGCATGAATCTAAAACTCCTATACCTGATACAGTTTTCCTTCTGGAGATCAATATTTACGCAGATTCTCTTCCCAAGTTAAAACAGGATGAGAAAAAACTAAATCAATTTCCTTTAGCTCTTGAAACATTATAAAAAAATTCCTTTCCACCAGGGTGTCATCAAGATGTACTTCCCCGACACTGTGGCTTGTATTTGTCGCTCTTCCAGGTGTTACCTTCCAAACATGCATATGAATTTTTAAAATTCTCGTTCCAGCACACTTCTCACGCTGACAGAAACAAGACCCCCGAGACCGGCCGGGGTTGACAAACTGTTGAATTCAATTCCACAGCCGTGTAAATCCTCCACGCCAGTATTTTTTTTATTTATTATGATTGACTGGGACAAGCAGAAGGGGGGGGGGGAGTAATTAAAATGGAGGCTGAGTGGCTCCAGCAGCGGCCTTGCATGTGGGGCCAAACACTTCCCAGTTTAAGCAGGAGGTCCCAGAGGAGGAGGCTCTACCAGTTCACCCTCCTCCATAGCGATCTGTCTGCAAGGAGACAAGACAATTCCATTACCCAGCAATGTAGCACGGGTCCCCTGAGTGTGTGTCTGTGTGTGTCTGTGTGTGGGTTTGTGTGAATGCTGGGGTCTACACACAAACACGCTGTCCAGAGAAAAAGGGAAGAGAGACCAATTGGTGTCTGTGTGAGAGAAAAAGTTGGTAAGAGATGCACATCAATTTAACAAGAGAACTCAATCCTCCTTCAAGTCATCTGTGGAGAGGCTGACGGGCCTGCGTGTGTGTGTGTGTGTGTGTGTGTGTGTGTGTGTGTGTGTGTGATCTTCCATAGACTTAGAAATTTGATTTAAGCAATTCATCAGGAATGGATTATGTCAACTTTCTTAGTTAACTTTTCTTAAATTATGTTCTTGGGTAAAGAAAAGTTACAGGCCTACAACAGTTCATTAACAAGTTTATTATTTGGAGTCTTTGATTAATCCTGCAAACTAACTTACTAACAAACTAAGTCAGTAGAGCACCAACGTCTACCAAGGCCCCACAGTTCCCTTAAATTCAATCAAACTGCACCAAATTACACACTCACTCACATATCAGTCTACTTAATATGCCTGATTATTTTTCAAGATCCATGAATTATTCCCTGGGACAAAAAACACCCTATCTCACGTTGTTAAAACAAACAATTCCTTCGTCTGCCCCTTTGTCCAGATCTGTGCCAACACTTAACGGGTTCCCTCTTGGCTCACGTCCCATCCCTCCATCACGTTTCATTAAAATCACACACTGGGGTGAAAACACAACCTCCTGGTACAACTGCAAACTACCCTGTCTTTGTGTTTCAAATAAAACATTTTATAATAACTACTTTGTTATTATTCAGTGTTGTTGATGCATCTTAAGCGGTGTGAACATACATGTTTATTCAGAGAGAAATGGAGAAAGGAAGAATAGATTCTGTTTCATACGTGACCACAGTGAGCTTCCCCTGCTCGAGACTTTAAACATACCAACCACATGCACACAAACAAACACATGTGTGTACACACTCTTCAAACCGAGCCAAATGGACTTGGCCTCGTGACCCAACACACACACCGACAATACTGGTGGTTAAGACTTCAGTCATCATTTGTCGTCTGCACCGCAAGTGCGTTTCCATATTGGCACCGCTGTGATCCGAAAGCGGCTCAGCCTGGATTTGTTTATAAGAAGGACTCCGTGCCAAAGCTGGAACCCCCCCCCCCCCCTCTCATGTGTGATGATTTATGGTATAAATTCATTACAACCCTCGCTCAAAATATAAATGTTTTTCCTTGGTTACAGCTGTTTAAAATCTTGTCATTACGGTAATGTGAGTGCTTTGTCTGGAGTGGCCTGATTGCCCCGTGAATTGTCTGTCAAGAATTTCGAGAGAACAAAAAAGAAAGATGAGGAGAGAAAGAGAGAGAATGGGTTCTCGTCTCGTGTGAGCTGGCAGCCTGAGAGAGTGGCTGGCACACTGACGGGCTGAGTAACTGGCTAATGGGCTAAAAGGACGGGGAGTGATCAGCGATGGAGCTTTTAGATATGCACGTCCTGATGTTTGGAGGGGCCATCGCAATTTCACAGCTCTATACGGCAAATCATCACATTTAGGAGCTGGTGCTAACAGCTGGAGGAGAGCGGCCCACGTGCAGCAGCAACCTGGCGATGTGTGTAGGTGAATAGGTGTGCATGTGTGAAAAGGGTCTGGAACTATCAGTGTAGGCTTTTTAGTGTATTCTGATGTTTTATCCTCAATATTGGTCATTGAGTTTTCACAGTACACACAAGTATACACATGTGCACACTCTTAACAAATACCTGTTGTGTTCATCATGAGTTTATTTGGCTAATTCAAACCCAGGATTTAAGATTTAACCCATGTAGGCCTTATTTTTCATATAAAACTTTCTCCGTATCGTCTACACATCTACTTTGTGGACTGCACTAGCATAAAAAACTGATTATTCACAATAGCGCCAATGTTACATCATTAAAATGCTAATGTGCCAGTGTCTTGGAGCAAGGGAGCGATAAAGCCCCCCCCATCAGACGGACGTTTGTCTCCAAAGGTTCAATTCAATCGGACATTAAAACGTCAGCAGGGACAATAACGTTCAAATGAATGTTTCTGGCAACTCTTTCAAATTGCATTGCTACAACAATGCTTTTCATCTAGAGCAGCTTTCACATGCAACTTAGACGACATATGATAAAAACATTCGTCCATCTGAATATCACCAGGAATCACACTTGTAGAGGTTTACTGACTCACATTAGTACAATTGATTTGAAACACCTGAAGCTACGGCACCAGCCAACGGTCGGTCCGTCTACGAGCAGAACATGTGTCTTACAGGCCGACGGTGTGACAGGTCATCAGGGTGACTGGCGGGTTATATACTATACGAGCCTCTGCTGTTGATGTTGTGTTAGCTACGAGTCACAATAACTGGTCAGGTGCAGCTGCGATGCTATAAATTGTTTAGCTGACGGCCAGTGAAGACAGCGATAGATGGAAAGATGGAGAAAAACAAGCAATAACACCCATGTTGTGACAGCGAAGAAAAGAGGACGCCGTATTTCACCAAAGGGCTTCAGAGCTTTATCACCTCTTGCTTATTAAACCATAATGAACTTTCACTGTCCACCCTTTTTTTTCTCCTCCATCAGTCTGGAAGCTGGTGTTTCTCCACCTGCACACATCACTTGTCTTTGTGCAGACAGTCATCGAGTTGTTCAGTGATGAAGTGGACGTGTTTGTGTGTGTGTGTGTCCCCGAGTGTTTGATTACGGAGGAGACGGACACTTTTTATACAGTGGACATTGTGGGAATACAACATCCGGCCATGTGCACACAAGAACTCACACACATGCCAGCACACATCTAAATTTGTATAGTGTTGAATACAACGTATGAATGCTCTGAGGAATACTGACAGAATAAGGCAGATTTTTCTAATAATACAGAAATATATTTGTAAAGAGATGAGGAGAGAAAGTGAGAGGGACAAGAAACAATCACAAAGTTTGAGAGAAACTGAGACAAGGTGTAAAGACTGAGGAATTAATAAACACAGACAGATGGCTCGGTGCTATTCTCCTGATAACAACGCTATCTGTGCAAAACATAACAAGCCCCCGGTGCAGGTCGTAAACACTGCATAAAATCAAACTATCATCGCGATGGTAATCACAACAAGTGTAGCCTGTCATCGCGTCATTATCACTGTATCTGCGCAACACTTTGCTTTCCGAGGTGACAGGTAATGTAATGAAACTGTGCAGATAAAAAAAAAATGAAAAGTGTTTAATGAGATGATATAAAAACAGAAAAAGGAGATCGTTGCTCTTTTAAAGGGTGAACTTGCGTGATTATGATTAATATCATTTCATCAGTGGCATGAAATGGTCTCAAAATTATATATCATATTATTTATCAAAAACAATTTGTTTTTGTCATAAAGTTAATATTAATAATATTTTTAATAATGCACCAAGTGAGATGTTTCCTTGCACGTTATGGATTTCTCTCATATCCAAGCAAAATTGGAATCGTACAATTACATTTCCTTAACTGAATGGACGAGTATATACTGTATGTACAGCAACAACAAAGACCACATCGCCCCCCCCCCCTGCGCCAAACTTCTTGATCCACAGGAAACACCGCAGTGCAACTTCCTGTAGCTGTTTCAAAGTAAAAGCACTCCAGCGTTTCTGTTGATTGAATCACTTGATTTGATGTAACAAGGATTCTATTGCTGATGCAGGACCAGAAGACGCGTGGCTTCATAGCGTAGCGTCACAGCATTTAGTTGAGTACATAGGCTACTTTCATTCCAGGGATATATACTAGTCAAACCAGAAACCTCACGTAAGCAGCACCACAGCAGACACACAACAGACACGCTGCCTGTGTGAGGAGACGCCTGGTCGACGCAGCAGATCAGCGACGCAGCCGTCAGGTGCTCCTCGCGGACCCCAGTGCGGCACAGGTGTGATTTTAGTTTGAAATGCAGGATCAGAGTCGACGTGGCCCGAGCGTGCGAGTCCCGAACATGTCGTAAAATCACCAACTGTTATCAGGGTAATTATATTCACTGCCAGGCTTCTCCACGGGGGTATTGTTCCAGCAAACGCGTAATTCACCCCTCATGAGTAGTTACGCCATGTACGCTCTCCCGCACACAAACACACCCACACACAATGTGAGACCACCAAAGTGTCATTATGATGCAGACAATCCCCATAGGTAACAACAACACACACACACACTCCGTTTGTGCACATGTAGTATACACTTCTCTATCTCAATCTTCACCCACCCACACCCCCACACACACACACTCTGTTTGTGCACATGTAGTATACACTTCTCTATCTCAATCTTCACACACACTGTGGTCTCTTCTGTTTGTGCCTTGCATCACTCACCCTGCTGACACAATCCTCCAAACACAAAACCCTCATTAATTCGGTATTATTTCAGCATTCGGTAATTCATCATTGCCGATATGATTAACCAAACTGTCACACTCACGTACAGTCTCATTCATCAAACGTTTGCACGGAAATGTTACGTTCACCGAGAGCCAGGGAGGAAATCTTGATAGGTGATGAGGTGACGCGCTTGGCTTTCTATTGGCTCTGATGAAAGGTTGATGGGATCATACACTGGAGGTGGGGTTTCCTGTTTAAACGCTCAGGGCATGTGCCGGCCAGATTTTCTAAATTCTGTCCCAACGTGACTTGGTTTTACTCTCGTTTTACGTCAAATGGCATAAATAAGATCATGTATTTAGGGCTTTTAGCAGATTTTTCAGTAGAGCAATTTACAGTAATGACATATTAACTCAGCACAGGCAAAGTAACAGAACCAACCTTTTCTTTCTTCCTCTCTTTGACTTTGACCTGAGCTGCTACGCCATCATATTTTTCATAGCCCTGGGAGTGATAACTTCTCCCCATATATCAAAACTTGTCACTTTTTGGCATCGTGCTGAAGTGGTCTGCCACGACTGATACCAAAGAAGTATTACATTTTTACCTGCGACAATCAAACAACAGCTTCAGTATGATTCCCGTGGGAATTTAATTTTGAAGTATTGCCTGTTCCTCATTATACTAACAAAAACAAAACGTTATATCACTGCTGAGTAGAAAACGTACAGTATGTCTCAAGTTTGTTATTTAATGTGCAACATCAATCATGGAGCATTACTGCAGCGACAGATGTGTTTTAACTGAGGGAGAAAGGAGGGGGTCAGATGCAGTTGTCAATATAAAATCTGAGTTGTTAGTAGACGTAAATGGAATAAAACCAAAACCACGCTTCAACACTTTTTTGATATTTTTTGATTTAGTAGCCTATTAGTTATTTTTAATACCATTTAATCATAATATGAAAGAACAATGAGGAGAGTTATTTAATGTTTTGCTGTTTATTGAGTGTTTGTCATTCTCTGGTGATGAAGACGAGTATAAAACATTCACTCTGCAGGTCTTTAAACTTGAAAGAAATAAAGATAAGACATATTTCGTGGTATTTATCCATATGGACGATCAGGAAAATGTTTTATCTTGAAACATTTGTTGGCCATATGGTTCAGCCCCTTGTAAGAATTCTGTATTAAATGAATAATATCCAAGAGAAAACCTTCAGCAAAGATAAGGACTTCCAGCCCGCTTGTTAATTTTGTTTTAACTCGGCCGTTTTAAAAAGTTGACACACGGACGAATGGAGATTGAGCTAAATATCACATTTACCAAAAGGTGCAATTACCCTCAGGGGCTCTCGTCATTTACATCTCCATCCCATCTCAACACCATTATTATGCACAGGCCCAGTGAATAAAACCTTCACCATCAGAATAATGGATCTCGAAGGAGGCCATTGCCAACTCACAGGCCACCGTGACATGCTGTTAAATTGACACTCATTTAGCTTTTGTATGATTATTAAAATGCACGCCACTAACAGCAAAATGACCGAATGTCATTTTAACAACTAATCATTAGAGCGTGTCAGCTGGCAGTGGCTGGTTACCATAAGAATTCAAGTTTTATATTCGCATTTAAAATTTAAATGAAACACCCCTTCAAATATTATAACTTACTATTAAAATTGTCATTTACCTAAAGGGTTTTTAATATCCAAGCAACAAGAATATGAACCCGTGCAAATTAAGTGCATTAACATTACAAGGTCTGTGACACAAAGTCATAGAGTCAGCACTTGAAATTATGTGTAAATGTATTCAGCTCCATTGTGGCAGTAATAGAGCGACTGTAATTGCTCAGATCGTGTTCCTCGATGTGGCTTCTTTTAACAACGGTGCTGTTTGAGCTCCACAAACTTCAGCTGCAATCAACAACCTGCAGAACGGCTTCTCTGTCATTTAAGAACTCGGTGATTGTGAGTGGTTGGTTTCACCCATAGAGCATCGTTTGGGAAATCAGGCACAAAAACCCACAACTATGAAGACACCACCAACAGGTATTTTTACATGTAAATTTGCAAAAGTAGTATATATCTAAGAATATATATATATATCTCTCTAAGCAGTAATTACCCAGTTGCTCTTGTTTTTTATGCATGGATATGGCCAGAAATCATAAATAATGTCTAAATGTTTATGCAAAAGCTAAAAAGCAAATAACTAGCATAAAACCCCACTTGTACAGAAGAATACTGGGCATCCTCGCCATTGTCAGCGTTAATGTAAATGACTATAATGTGTTTTATAGGTGATGCTGAACCCCTGACATTTTCAAATCACCGAATAATGATAGACCTGCACCTTTCTCATTAAAAAACGTCCAATTAATAAAAAATATTCAACCAAATCAATCACTACTGTCATTCGGCAACTAAATCCTTCTTTAAATAAAATAAAATCTCCACTTTAGAGATGTACCTGTTGAGAGATAGAACCACATGTCACCATTGACGCACTTACACTCTTGATAGAGTACCACCATAAAACATGAAATGCAGAAAGAAGAAAGTGAGCACAACCGGAGTCGAGTGGTGTGAGTAAGAGGAGAAAGGTTCAGCAGAAGGTGAACAGGTCAAAAGCAGAACGTGATAAACAGCAGATAAACACCACAGTAATAATTGGCTGTCACCCTGCTGAGGAAAGACAGTCGGTGTAGAAGTAAATCAGCGGCTACATTTCAGCCTGCGATGCTGCGGGTTCAGATGTTTCTGGTCACAGTAATCACATTAGCCGTATGCTGACTTGACACGAGCGGACAGCGCAATTGCTGGTTTGCATTGGAATGATGTACGAGATGATTCGTGGGCCAACAGAATTTAATGCACCAGGATCCTGTAATTACCAGTTTGCCAGTAAATTGCATGGTGCAGCATCGTTTTAAGTCAATGCCAGAACTATGTCGAAGAAGGAGCAACGTTTGAACTCACCCGCAGCTGGTGCAACATTCTGTGTATTATATAACAGATCCAGGATGATTGTAAATGATCCATATATTTGTTTTTGCTTTTGCGCATACACATAAGACTGAAGTGAAATACAAGTGAAGGCCCTGAAAGCCTTTTTCCTTTCACTTTTTACTGCAGCAATGACCCAGTTCCCCTGTGGGATGATTAAAGATTCATCCCGTCTTATTAGATGTGATATTTGGTCGGTGATTGCCGAGGAACTTACTGCCGATGTGGAGGAGAATGGTGTCACGCCTCTCGCCGTGCGGGTTCTGAAAGCAGCTGTAGAGTCCGTTGTGGCCCAGGTTCACTTGGGTCAGGATCAGTCTGGGACCTTCTAGATGATGCTGGGCCTTCACATCTGTCCCGTTCACCTTCCATGACACCGACGCGTCATTGTCCAGGGAGCCGCACTGCATGGTAACATCGCTGCCCATTCGCTCATACTGGTTCCTGGCCACTGAGAGCACACAGAGGGGCAAGGACGAAGGGTTAGAAACATCAACGATGAATAACAAGTGAAATATGTGCACGGTGAAATCACTGCGATTTGTGCGACTGGAAAAAGGGATAACAAAAAAAGCATGGACTGGAAAATTGAGGACATTCCAATTATAATTTTTGGGGTTATATATTTTTAAGTACTGCTCTAAGCCTATTGCTTACTCACTGATTTAAATTGACATTTTTTAGATGATGTAAAATCATTTATATATGAATGAAGAATAGCAAAAGAAATGTCACTCCCTCTGAAACCTTAAGAGGAGGTCCTGTACAGGAAGATGCTACTTGAGTTGTCTGTGTTGCCTCTATCCTTGGTTCAGTAAAGTCGTGGGGACCATGACCACAAGGGGTTGAGAGACAGTAGAGACTTATGGGCGTCTTATCCCGGACATGGGGTTTCGTAGCCCTGCTTTGTGGTTAAATCCCTACAGGACCTGTCATGAACACACTGGGTGAAGATCTCAGATTAACACTTAAACACAACAGGATAGAACAATAAATTATTGATCCCCATCTTAGGAGAAGCCCCTTTTCTGATGTGGGATCAAATGCCGTCCTGAATCCTCATCTTTCTTTTTGTCCTGCGTGTCCCCTCCCTCATTTATTTTTCACCACAGTGCTTCTCAACTCGTTATTTTTCACCGGAGCCCTCTTCCTGCTCTCCATTTCTTCAGACGGGCCTCTAAAACGCAGCCCGACACAGATGTCAACCTAGTGTTTCATGTATATTTCATGCCCCATAACAGAGCCATCTATATTTAATAGGACAAGATCCCTGTCCCCATTAACATTAACCTGACACTGTTTGTTCTCTCTGTCCTCCTCTGCCTGTCGCTCAATCCCTCTTAACCTCGCCAGCCCTCGCTCGTCCTCGCACACATGCCATCTCTCCTTTTCTTTCCTTTTATCGCTGTTCTTTTCCGACCCGTCCGTCCCCATCATCTCCGCGTTTTCTCCTCGTCCAAATAATATGCGTGCAATGTGCATGTCAGTGGCAAGAAATGCAATGTTTGTTTGAACTCCTCGTCTGTCAAGTTACTTTGAGCAGATGTGTGACTTTATTTACATAAAAAGTTATCCGCATCTTAGTGGGGGGAAAGAAAAACCCATACAGTTTGACTTTGATGTTAGCTTTGATGATGTGCTTGGTGCCTCTCGTGCTTTCTGTGGCGACTAAATGTGCGGAGAGAAGAGAAGAGAAGCGATGACACACTTTCCCTTACCATTGTATAGTCTTAACTTTGATGTGGTTTCTGGAAAAATTATAATTCTACAGGATATCCTGCACAGTCCTATTAAATCGACTTCTTTTTATCAAAGTGAGAGAGTGTATCATCTAAAATGTAATACCATTAGAAAAAGGTCCTTGCCCAGTCCTTTCACCGTCTTCAGGTGGCATTAAACTGTTATCCAAGTATGAGAGTGAAATCATAATCCTCCTCTAACTGATGTCATCAGAAAGGGATATTTACAAGTCTGAAATATTTTAGAAAATGGCGGGGAGCATGCCCCATGAAATATAATGCTGACATTATCTCTTTTGTGGATTTTTCCTGTGAATGTCCTTGAGTCTCTACACAGAACCGATTGCTTGACCCCTTCTCTCCTGCCACATCCCATTCTTCTTATCCTCTCAGGTTACATCAATCTCTTTCTACCTCTGTCCTTTCCAATATCCATTCATCTCTCTAACCTTTGCTCCCCCCCGCCCCCCCTCATGCCTATCGGTTAAATTTCTGCTCTTCTCTTGTGTTTCTAAAAAACAAACTTCTTACTCTCCTCCTCCTCCACAGTCAGTGTCCGGGCTCCATTTGAACAATCTAAGCTGATGGTGCAACTGCATTTTAGGGCATGTCCTAATCCATTTTTGCTGGTTTAACGGTGGTAAAAAGGTTGCAGCGCTCAAAAGATTTGTTGGAGGAGGCAACTTCTTGTGGAGACTTCTTGAATTGCGTCTTTGAAGAGGTCACACATAGGGAGTGGCAACTGCCGATTGAACGACATTTTGACTCAGATCTTGGCGAGGTCCTAAATTTGGCTCCAAGTGGACGTATCGGTATTAAAATCATCCAGCGTGACCTCACGCAATTCTCATTGTCTCTTTCCCTTGTCTCGTCCTCCCCTCCCTGCTCCTCTCCCTCTCACCTTGAACCCGCTCCCTCTGAATCCAGCATTCATCACCGATAATGAACACCCTGCACACGGGCCACACACACACAACGCTCGTAATGGCATCAGTGGAAACACAAGCAGAAACACTTGTGAGTACACTCATGTCCTCCCTCACACATATGCAGAGGCCCTCACCGAGCCCTGCATAATGTCCTTGTGCTTCATCAGCATACAGACAAGCAGGCCTAATAACCATAATGACATTCAGCTCAAGTGCTATTGATCTTTTGGTAATAGACGGGCTGCCGTTAGAAGCTCTAGGACAACGTTATGTTGTACCAATGAGATTTAAGCCATCAATGTCCTTCAAGAAGCTTAGTTTTCTTACAGTATTTACTCATTTACGTGTGTATGTTGATGCCAGATCATTGGCTCCCTCAGGAACAAAGTCTTTGACCCTCCTAGAGGCAAAGCAGTTCAGATAACTCCAGTTATTAGCTTTTGTGTGCTGCAATAAATAAGTCAGGTTTTATTGATACTAAAATAATGATTAAAAACACGAGGTGAAAAACAAAAACCAGAACCAAGGGCACTGCAGGTTGAACAAATATTTTGATCTCATGTGAATCGAATCTAATGACTTCAGAACAAATCAGAATGAAACATGTCCACTGAACTTTTGGGGTTCAACGAGGTCAAACAGTAGAGTGCATGCTTTTCGTCATGTATGATATATGTGGGTATTTTAAAAGGAATGTGCCAGGGTATTCATAACTACATTAACCTAACCAAAAAAAAAAAAACTAATTTAAAATTCAATCTGCAGTTTCAAGGTTTGGAAAAATACACATTATACTTTGCCTGAAACTCAAAGAAGTGTGAACAACTTGTATATTTCACACACGTTCCTGGTATAGGGCTATTTTCATGTTCTTCAGTTTGTTGGAACAAGCCGGGTACAGTTTGTGCAGTTGTCTTACAATGTGGAAAAATAACAGGGAGCTCGAGGGGTTACTGGGAAGACGCAGCTCGTTGTCTCGCCATTAAGGGAAAGTTTAACTTTTTTTATTTATAGCAGAATTCCACTGAGAGCTGAGAATATTGTAGTTCTCATGCATTCTCCTGATGTTTTCCCAGAGCAGGGCATTATCATAAACACGTTGTGTTGAGGTCAATGATGCTAAGACCTGCAGGACCTGTCACACACACAGTGAACGTTGGTTCTAGTGCATGTCATGTATACCATGATATATACATTTTTTTATCATGCAAAAAACTAAAGTTATGAAATCAGTAGACCAGTTATTGCAGAGACCGCAGCAAGTGATATTATAGATGTGTTGATGGTGGAGAAAGAGAAATAAATAAAAAACAATATGGAGAAGAAAGAGGAAAGAAAAATAAGATAAAGGTACAAAAACTAATGTACAGACTGAGATCCAGTGAAAAGAGGGACGTGGAGACACAGATCATTTGCATTGTGTTGTCTGCTTTAAATGAACAGAGTGACACTGACACATTTACATCTCATCCTGTTCACCTTGATTAACTGTAATTCAACCAGAGAGATCAATTAGGGTCAAAATATCATTAGCCGGGTATCAGAGATGATTTTCCTGAGCTCAAGTAGCTCCGCTGTTTGATGAGCTGATTAAACAGCCTCTAGGTTGACTTGTTCAAACATCGAGTGCCGTCGGGCAGGACATTGTTCTACCTGCCCTCTGCAGCATCATCAAATGTCTGTTGATGAAGTGAGGACATCGACATAGGAGGAAGATGTCAGCTCAAGGCTTAGCGGCGTGAAAGAAAGGCTTTAAATGATTTGAGGCGGCGCTTGTGATTCAGCGTTAACAGGCCAAACGACACACACATCGATGCTTCAAAGAAAGAGCCCAGGCAAACGTCTCACACAGAACGAGATCACTTCACACGCATGGACACGTTTATCACCAAATTAAGGGTTTTAGGGAACTTGGGGAGAAAAAAGGAAAGCTGCTTGTGTTTGTCTTCAGCTAACACTTCATCGTATGTAAACAATCTTTTCTTCACTGCCTGATAATCAGCTGTCTTGTTAGGATAACACTTACTATAAATGAGGACATAAATTCAATTATTTGGAATGAAATAGATTGTGGATTAAATATATTATCATAAAGAAACTAACAGAGGAGTTTAGATCAATCCTGAAGCCCTGAGTAGTGACTGCAGGCTGAAACGCCACCAATCTGTCTGTGTAGACTAAGAAGCGGAACATGGGGCAAAAACAAAATGTGAAATCACTTCTCGCTGCATATGGAGCCTAGTTACTATAATCGTTACCTGTGTGAACGTCAACAGCGTTTCACTCCTCTGGATTTTGGCACCGGGACAATTAAGGAGATTCTGTTCGGTTCAAAAGAAGTGAGTCATCCTCGATTCTTGTCGCCGTGTGAGATTAAATTTCCTCCTTCTCATATCATAATGCCGAGTAAAACCTCAGAGGTGGCAGAACACAACACTCGTCAAAAGGATTGTTTTCTACAGCAGCCGTATGCACTGTCCTGAAAGGTACTGACTGTTCAAACCATTTTCTACAAACGGGGGAGTTTGTTGCAAAAACACACGTGGGTAATTCCTTAAGGTGTAAGATCTTCTAAATTGTCAAAATAAGCATGTGTGCATGCATACAAATACACAAACAACTATAGATGCATCTAGCAAGCACACAGCCCATAAAACACACACACAAAACCCTGACTAGAATACTGCTGGATTTAGATTATGGAGAACCAGTTGTGTGTCACTGTGTGTGCATGCGTGCATTTCAATTCACAGAATAGTCGCCCCCCCCCCCCCCCCACATGTGCAAGAGTGCGACTCCATCATTCTGCATCTCTGACTTCACTCAGCCATGCATGTGTGTGTGTGTGTGTGTGTGTGTGTGTGTGTGTGTGTGTGTGTGTGTGTGTGAGTAACCGGCTGTAAGTTATGATCCGGGTCCACGGCAGCGGCGTGAAATGAAATTGAAGTTCAGTTCAGGCATGATTTACTATCTCAAAATGTTATATTCTCTGTGTTTGTGCGCCTGAACATGCTTTCATGCGTGTTTCAGAGTGATTGTGCACGTGTGTTCCTCTGTGACTATTTCTAGTAATCCGTGTGTGTGTGTGTGTGTGTGTGTGTGTGTGTGTGTGTGTGTGTGTGTGTGTAGACCTGCTTGTGGATTCATTGGCATGTGCGTATCTGACCGTGTCGCTTTCCAGCCGGGCTGTAACTCACTAGAACATTTATCAGTGAATCGCATTTGTATGCCTAAGGGGAGCCGTGCCTTTTGAAAGTCCAACAGTAAAATATTGGATTGGCTGACACACTGAGATAGAGCCCAGGAGAATTATCAGTTTAGGTTTAGAAGGATCAAATTTGTTGCACTGTGTGGCTGCGCATTCCAATGCTGCTTCTGTTTTCTTTTATTCCGTGTTTTCACTTTAATTGGAAATTCAAAGCCTAGATTTTTATTGAAAAATATACTTTATTCAACACAGTATTTTCATAAAATATATTGGCTCAAAAACTCAGTACTTTGCTCAGTGACTGTGCTGAACCCTCTGAAACCTTTTGAATACTTAGGCTACAAAAGTTTTTGATTCTAAAGGTTGTTTTATCTTCATTCCTTCAATCCACTTGGTCACCAAGTACAGAAACACAACCACTGTGTTTAGTCAGAGCAGCAGTTGTAAGCAGAAGATACAAATATTAATGGGGGGGTCACACGTGGGTTATTTACACCGGATTGGTCTGTTGCTCTGGGCCCCTAATCCACCATCTCTCCTCCGGCGTTGGCCTTCACTTGTCTTCTCATCGACCCCATGTGAATACAGACACTCGGCCATGAAAAGCAGTTAACAAGAATATTTCCGATCATTATGCAGCCTTTCTTTGTCGCTGGCTAACAAGCACAAATATGACTTTGTTAGAATGTGGAAAGTGAAGCACTGACGCCGAAATGATGGAATAATCCTGCAGAAGGTTTATAGCTTGAATGAGGTTGTTTCAGAAACAGCAAACAAAGGAAAGTTTCCAATTTTTGTTGAAAATTTGAGATTTTAATCGATCATGTCGTTAAAAAACTATTTATAGGTTGATCGATGATGAAAATAACTATTTTCTGGTAGGTTATAGACGAAACAAATACTCAATTTATCATCAATAAGTCAGAGATTCATCAGGGATGAAAAGTAATCAGGACCTGCAGCCCTCGTAATGAGCGTTCATAAAATATTGGTTTGAAATACGTGCACATTCTGCTTGAGTGGACCATATTTCAAACAGGTAGTGTTTTTCTAATCATTTTTAAAGCCACAGAGACGCGTTTTCTTGCCTCAGTCAGCATGTGCCACAGCTGGTTAGGCAGGTTCCTCAGATGTGTCTGAGAGGTACGACACGGAAAAATGCTAAATGCTCCCAGCGATTCATGAGACACCGATCCGATTAACTACTGTAAGTATCGGCACCAAAGTGCTGTTGACACGTTCACAGTCGTGCACATATTAATGTACTGCAGACACACACACAGCCACACACACACACACAAGCCACACAGTCACAAAATAACAAGCAGACTTGGATTAAGCTATGCACGAACATGGCACACTTCTGTACCAACCCCCCCCCCCACACACACACACTCTCTCTCTCACACACACACTTCCTCTGCAAATATCTTGGAATTAAGTTATCACTATATCCTCCCCTGTCTCTTTCTTTCCAACAGAGAGATTAACATCCACTCTCTCTGCTTCTGCGTCTCCTTTCATGTGAGCACTGAGGCAGCTGCAGCTGTGTAAGTGTTTGTGTGTGTCTGTTTTCTGTGCATGTGTGTGTGTATGAGTCAGGGCTTCAACGCTCAAATAAATCCACTTCCTGTTTCTTGCCATCTTATCTTGCCCCCACCGCACATGTAGATATACAGCGTTCTGTGTGTGTGTGTGTGTGTCAGTCTGATCATTGCCCTCATCATCTGGCTTGCGGAAGCCACTGGAGAAGACAGAAACGGGGTTAATTGATACTTCACATTTTAGATGTCTGTGTTCTGGGAGGAAAACGGGAGAGCACGAGACAAGAGGCGGCGTGAAGGAGTGGAGGAGAAGAGAGATGGAGTGGAAAGATGAAGTGGAGAGAGCAGTTAGAGGAAAAAAGGGGGACAGCACAGGAGGGAGGAAGAATTGTTGAGAGCGAGTAGGGCAGTTAATATTTTACAAGCCTGGATTAGAGAGGTCATGAAATGAGGAATGGGAGAAGGATTCCTGAGAGCCGGCTACGGGAAGAAGGAGTGAAAAGGATCGGGACAGCTGGATAACACCGCTTTGATCTGAAACATCTGTAGGTTTTTGCGGCGGAGAGAGAAAAACAGAGAGTGGTGGGAAAAGAGACGACTGCATCCTGCTTCATCTGTTTGTCTGGACAGGTTTCAGTCTGACTTCCCACCTCCGCCGTGCTACACTGGTTAATAGGCCTATGGTTCACCGATATACAAGTATAGCAATGTTCAAGATTTGTAGTATGAAAAACTAGATTTTGGAGTGGACAATCACAGGAGAAACGCTGGGTTCATTTTCTAATGTAATCTGTACAAACAGATTAGATCAGAGCTCTAATGTGTCACCATGCAAACGCAGATGAGTCCTGAGATTGTCGTTCCGACGGCTGCAGCTCAACATTAAAAGGGATTTAGCCGATTTATTGTAACCACTCATCAAATGTGCGTCTACGAGACAAGATGACATTTCCGGCTCGGGCCAGCAGCAGATCAGTTGGAAACATTTCAGCCAGCGATGGAATAGGAAGCAGCAGCTGCAGCGAGATGAAAAGCTGCACACCTCCCAGCTCTCAGCGAGGTAACCCGCTCCTCCCACTGTGCCCTGCTGCTCTCACACTCTCAAACTCGTGCGCAGCATCAAATCACGGCTGCTCACAGGACGGTGGAAACAAACACAAATAAAAGCCAGTTGTTGATTGACTTCTTTTTTTTTTTGCTGCCTCCAGAATTCTGTGACCTGAAGTGTCGAACCACATTTGCCGTCTCCACAAGGAACTGCAGATGTCGCCAAATCAAGGACGACTGAAATCGTATCAAAACGAATCAATACGGCTTAAATAAAGCGTGCACAGTGGAGTAGAGTGCATGTGTACTCCCTGCTGACCTTTTCCCAAATTGCACAATACTTTGTCATGAAAGATTTACCATGTGAGTTCCCACTGTGTTATCAGGCACGACTTGCAGAGACCTGAGCTTTTGCTTGACATGAGCAATCCATCACGGTGGGCACTTCATCAACGTTACTTTCTGTCAGATCAGCAAAAGAAGACACGTCAACATCCAACACGGTGATGTCAGCGACGCCGTCTCTAACCAGACCGGCTGTCTCAGATCACAACAGACCGTAGCTGTTTGGTTTTTTGGAGGCAACACAGAAGCCGACACGTCCTCGGGATTAAGACACAAATGAATTTTCCAGCTCATAATCATCCTGGTGCATTTCCAGAGGGAAAGAGATATGTTGATATGGTTCTTGTGAAAGAGAAAAAAAGAAGTGCAATATCAGTTGGGGTTGTTATCTGCTTTTATAAAAAAACATGTACCTAATAAATATGTTGTCTGGCTCCACTTTGGCAAGACTGTATAAGAATGATAATCACACATAAGCCTACAGAAACCTCGCTCTCAGCCCTAATCTTATTGGTTAATAACACGGCTAACATCACCCTAAGCCTTCCCAGAGAGCCAAACTCTGAAGGTCAGCGCTAATACCAGACCGCTCCTTTATTAAACCAAATGGGGGGGGGGGGAGAGGAAACATAAAGAGATAAAGAGCAGGGGAAAATAAAAAATAAAAAAGGTGTAGGAAAGGTAAAACTATGCATACTGAGAGACTGGGACGAA
This sequence comes from Verasper variegatus, assembly GCA_026259375.1. Taxonomy (NCBI): domain Eukaryota; kingdom Metazoa; phylum Chordata; class Actinopteri; order Pleuronectiformes; family Pleuronectidae; genus Verasper; species Verasper variegatus. The sequence goes on along the minus strand of CM048060.1, from coordinate 17,786,350 downwards.
AATAACAGCAGAGCAATGAAAAGCAAAAGAGTAAAGGGCGTATGAGGGTGAACACGGAGGAAATTTAACAAGAGGAAGAGGCGAAGTATGAAGTGATGAGTGGGTAGAAGGGGAGATAGAGGAGAGAAGGGTTTCAGAGGGAGAGATGAGAAGGAGGGGGCCGGGCAGAGAAATGGCAACTTAATTAATGGACTGTAATAAATGACGATATTCTCCGGCTTCCAAGATAATATCGCCAAAAATTACTGCCTTCATCAGGGCGCTTCACTGTGCAAATATACCACGACCTTGACAGAGGAGCCGAAGTGACAGGGAAATTTGAAAGGAAAACTCTGACAGGAGCTGAACGTGTCCTGCTCGCGATTAAAAGTTATGATAGCTCCAATTAAGAAAGAGGCTGATGAAAAAAGTATTTTCATCCCCACCTTTAAAAATCGGCTGCAGGAGCCAGGCCAGCTCATATACGCTTAAAAATTTTACTTTGTTGACACATTATACAGCCATTCATTTTTTTACTTATAGGATGAGGTCATTTTCTCAAGTGCAAAATAGCTCTTCACTTGATTCAGGCTACTTCAGGTTTCATTTTTAGTTGCATTGGAAATATCCACAGAAATGCAGTGAACTCGTTTCCACGTTGCAAGGAAGGTTTGCGATTGTTTGATGAAACCCAGACTGCAAATTATTATGTTTACATTAGAACGTAGCAGCAAAGCAGTATTAGCTCGCTAAGGATTAAGAGGTAAATAGTGAAGAGAAAACATTTCTGATAGCTACAAATTCAACTTTTAAGCCTGATCTTATTCAATTACTGCAGCAGGTGCAGGTTGAGGAAGTACAGAAGCACATCTCTGCATGTGTGAGGTCATTTCTGTCCTGCTGCTGAACTCCAGTGTTCACTACCTGCCACAGAGCGATCAATCACCCAACAGCAATCAGGCCGCTTCATCAGGCTGTTGCCACGGCAGCTAAACGGAGCGCCGCCGCGACACGACCGCACAACAACGGAGCTCCTGGCATTATTTTCATTGTTATTTGAGTCGGCGATCAAAAGGACCACCATTACAAGTGGGACTCGAGGCTATTTCCCTGAACCACAGAGGCTCGGTGAAATTCTAGAATGATTGTTCTGCGGCCGTGCGCTTCCAGTGTCGGCTGTGTGACAGTTATTTTTTTCAAGTGGTGGTGGCCACTGAGGGACGGGAGGAGCTCTGAAGATGCAATCAACTATGTGCGACTGTGAAAATGTAACAAACACAGTATGTGCACAGAATCAAAAGATACACACACATACACATCTATACGCTCAGATACGTGCATGCCCGCCTGCTCACTCTGTCCCTTGTTCCTGACATGAATGCACTCGGGCACACAGCGAGCGCAGAGTGAAGGGAAAGTACAGCGCTGTCAGGTTCAGCCACAGCAAAGCACAGCGTCACATCTGTAATCCGAGCGGCAGAAAACACCACAGATTATCGCTGCGTCCCCCGAGCTTCAGCTGGCGTGCCACGAAGGGCCAGACACAAAAAAACAAGGTGTTGAACAAATAACTTTTGGAGGAGCCCAGTGGTCCATGCACGGAGATTTATTTGAACTGCTGCAGAGCCGTCCGTGCTGCCGCTCCGTCCTTGATGCTGGAGTTTACTCGCAGTTTCGCGCTGGTCCTCTCATCAGAGGGAGATTAGCGATGCATTTGCGTCGATGAAAATCCCAATCAGGGAATCGCTTACCCTGCGAGCTCATGCAAGTAGCCCTCGTTAATACATATTGTTGTTATGAGTTTAAAGGAATGTGGGGTAATTAACGCAGTAGGTTGGAGCCATGATTATAAATAAAGGCCATTACCATAGCAGTCATGTGATTAGAGTCAGAGCGTGAAAACAACACAGGAGGAGCATTAATCACTTCAAATCTGAACAGAACGTGATGGGAAAAAGACTGAAACATAGGCTACGTCTGTGGGTGTTAATATACAGCATGTGAGCTTGTTTGTGTGTGTGTGTGTGTTAGCAAAGTCCTGCAGTTCAGGTCTTTCTCTCTCACACACACACACACACACACACACACACACACACACACACACACACACACACACACACACACACACACACACACACACACACACACACACACACACACACACACACACACACACACACACACACACAAGCAGAAAAGAAAGCAGCTCTAAGCCCAAGGCACACACAGCCCACACGCACTGTGAGGGGGGGAAAAAGACGTCACGGGAAAAAAGTGTTTGTTAACTATGTGATATCTCTATATGTGTAACCAGTGTGTCCATGCATGAATTAGTTTACGTAATAAGTTTGTGTGTCTATATCTGCACAAATAAAAGCCCAGAAACAGACATTCACTGGATCACACACAAACAGGGTTTCAGGGAAAAATTAGGTGCTTTTTCCTCTTTTAATATTTATCTCTTCCTCTCTATGAAGATATATGAGAAATAATTGGAATATTCTGTCAGATGCAGTGAATACAAACTGCACAGTGCAGGACATGGGCAGCAGCTCTCCTTAGTGAAACAGCACAGAACAGACAGTCAATAACAAGCAGAAAGAACCAGCCGAGTCGACACAGCCAGAATCAATACACCTCTACCTTAAAGATCCAAAATCACTTCTTTCTTTCTTTCTTCCTAAAGCAGGAGGCTTGATACTGAACACGGGTCACAGCCAGTGCGGCTCGGTCCTGTCCCTCTTTTGTGTGCTGGCTGTTAGAACTGCAGGGAGCAGGGAGGCAATGGCACCACCATCACCATCATCATCATTACTTCCATCACTATCATCATCCTCATCATCATTACTGGCTCTGAATCCAAAATACATACTCGTACTGCGTGTTAAAAGACCTCTCACTCAAATTAACCTTCATTCGTGTCCCCTCTCTCTCTCTGGTAGACACACTCTCACACACACGTAACCACACACAGCTCGGCCTGTTTCCCGCAGACTGTGAAACCGCAGATATGCAAGAGATGTCAGAGCTGTAACAACAGGACGTCCAAATGGGAGAAATTAAGGGGCTTTGTTGGTGGAATGTCAAAACACATGTTATGGATGAGTGAGAGGAGCGAGGGCTCTTTGGAGGGGGAGAGAGAGAGAGGAAAGAGGGAGAAAGAAGGGAGAGAGGGAGAGGAAAGAAAGAAAAGCTTTGTTTGATTAATTCAGTTTTGAGTAAAGTTTGAGGGAGAAAGACAGAAAGGAACCAGCTCGCTCATCAACTGGAGCACAGAGGTGCAAAGACACAAAGTGTGTGTGTGGATACTTACACAAATAAAAAACATATGCACACACACACACGGTTAGTCATAGGCCTCTCTATCCAGCAATAAGCCCGTCTGAAGTCGAGCTATAACGACATCCAGGTATGTTTGCTCTTCATTTTACACGGCTCATCGCAGCTCCCAACACGGTATCAGCCCCGTTTGTGTGTGTGTGTGTGTGTGTGTCAGATGTCCGTGTTATTGTATACACACGAGGATTGCCGTGTCCTTGTGTACATCTGCGTGGCAGCGTATTTGTGTTGCTTTGTCCATGTTTGCCATATTTGTTGGAATGTGTATGAGCTCATGCAATCAAACGTGCATTAGTGTGTGTGTGTGTGTGTGTAGGCAGAACTTTGCCCACATGCGTAGACTGAGTCCTCTCCCTGCAGCTTGTTGACATTCCAGTAGCTTGGCCTCTTTGTCTGCACCAAACTCTCCTCTCACACACACACGATGTCTGTATCCACTACACTGTCCAGTTTATTGTTAAGTACGAAGACAGATTTCCAAATGTCTACTAATCTGTCACGGTAGACAGTATATTCAAACTTATCAAAAACTAACAAGCACGTCCACCTTTCATCCGCGGGGGTGAGTAATAAAGATTAAGCACGGTTTACGCATTTTTGGCATCAACAACGTGATTGTAAACGTGTGGAAAATGTGATCAAGAGGCAGTTTAAATCGGATGAAAAGCTTTACCGGCGCTTTGGGCTATGTTTCGGCGCGGTGCAGAGCACAGTCAGGTGCACCCGGCCCTGTGTGTCGGAGAGTGCCAGGGGTGCCCGGTGAATCGGCATTGCACCGGGATGGGACCGGGAAAAAATAAATACATTATCATACATTACAGGTGGCCAAGCGAGAGGTTGAGAGAAGCAGTCGCTACATGAGGCAGTGACAGGCTGGGAATCCTGCAGAGTGTTTTTCTCAGAGATCTTGAGAGTTTCAAATATGAATACACTTGCTCAAATATACCGCCAGTGGACTTTTGGATTCTCCCTGACCCCCGAGAAACGTACAAAAAAAACCAAGCTATTTTCCACACGTCCATTTCAGGTGCACAGACGCCCGGGCACGCACGTCCAACTGTTGAAAGGCATTTGCTCGCTGCATTTTGATTTTCTTTGGAGGCATGAGCCTACATGTGTAAACTCCATGGTCGAGGACAGGAGCATTCATGTCTCATGTGCTCTGTTGAAGGAAGGTTTATTCAACATGTACATTCTCTGAGGCACACATGAGCCTGCATGTTTTACCGACACACTTCTGGCAGGAGTGTTGTGATGAAAGGATGAGTCCTGACTAATGGTGTCTTTCAAAAGTGACAAATACATGACAACCAGACGTAACGCAAAATAAGTGAAATGTAAGCAGTCTAATCAAATATGTTTTGTTAGGAATATTGCACCTGTGTAAAAAATGTTTAACTTTATCTTTAACTTTAAGAATAAGCTAGACTGTACTGAAACAAGCCTGGAAACTTGTAAATAGAAAGACAAAGTTGTGTTAGTAGTACTGTATGTGGTAGTTTTTTGCCAGTAATTTGTTTCTAAGCTGCAGAGAGAGATTATTGTTCTGCAAACCATCCGGGCCCGACCCAAACCCAACAGGCCTGTGGGAATGTGGTCAGAGCCCCATGTTTTCCCCAATTACAGTGTATTTTTTCTGTTTTTGTATTTCAGACTTATGTGAGTGTGCGTGAAAGTCAGGGATCAAACCTGCAACCTTTCTAGCGAAAGCCCTGTGACCTCCGCACAGATAGAAATATGCTGCATGAGAGGAAAAGAGAGAAGGATGAAGGAAGAGGCGGAGGTGGAAGCAGATGTAGTGCATGTTGATTTGCGGGAGAGGGGGAGAAATGTTTTATGGCTGCGTTTGTGCAAGAAAGAGGCGGAAGTTGTTGCCCTCTTGTGCCACAAGACCTGATTCTCCAAACAGCTGTCGAGCTGGCAGAGAAAAGGCAGCAACTGACACTGGACTCGATGGAGTTTGAAATCATATTCAATATCCTAATGAAAAATAAAATGATTACAGGAGCATTTCATAATGGTGAAGATGGTTCCATACATCTATTGATGAAGTGTATTCGTAGTTGACTCAATGTAACAGCTTTTTAACTCTTTTGGATTCAGAAATGTGTGATAAAAAGAACATGTACAGTATTTTAGTGTGAAATTGATCATTATGGGAATGATGCTGTGCAAGTTTTGACATGTTTTATTATTATAACGCAAAACATTGGCAGATATGAGACGTTTCTTATGCTGAAGTCAGACTCCAAGATAGTTTTGTTTTGTTAAGTTGGTCACTAAGTCACATGAAGCAACTATAGACACACCAGAGAACACTTTGACCAATCAGGTGCCATGACAACAGCATCATTTCTCTTTTGCATCACCATGCATGCATGCATGTCTCCCTGCAAAGCGCTGTCAGCTATGTTGCTATTGGTCGATGTCTCCGAGGTGAGGAAACGTGAGAGATAAGAAGACATCAGACCTGATCAGACCAAACATTACAGATGACAGCAGCACAAACTTTGCATGAAACAAACACAAACATATAGCTCCAATGTATTGATGTGTAGTTTGCTAACAGGGAATCGTAACAGTACATAAAAGATAATCCACTCTTGACCCATGCTGCTGTTTGTCTTCACTTACAAAACTGTGAAAATTGAGACTTTTGCCAGTGAGTTTTTAACACCCTCTCACTGACCTTCTCCTGAACACATGCACTCTGTAAAATGCACATCATGCCGCACAGACATGCAGGGTCACACAGCACCGAAGTTGAGGAAGCACAACGAGTGGCCAGACCACGAGCAGGGCAGACAAACTACAGCAGACAGTGGGCAGACTGACAAAAAGACAAAAATCGATGGGAAAGAGTTAAGCTGGAGCCACGTTAATATTGTTCCCCGTCATCCGTGTGCCCACGTTGAGACTGAGATGTGACTGACAATTAAAATCCTTGACTGTGTCTCTTGTATAAACACATGCAGACACACACCGAACGATCCGGGCTTCTTATCACAGTGAGATAAAAAACAAACGGTGCAGATGCAGTAAGACTTTAACTGGGAGAAAATAAATTATTTGTGTGGAACATGTTTTGTATCCGTCACTATTTTTTACAAAACATTATTTGTAGTAATAATAATACTCAATGCATACAGATTCATAAATTGATTGACAAGAGAAATCATATCAGATACAGTCCAGATATCCACACACATGCTCCTTGTTCTCAATTTCTCTCCCACACAAAATATTCCCATGTATGAGATGTGCCTTCAAGGACAACACTCTTGCACACTCCAATATAATACCATGCTGAATGCTCTCTTCACCATCACGAACGTGTTGCATGTGTGTGTGTGTGGGTGATGGGTGATGGGTGCAAGACACAGTGATAGAGGATTTCAGCAATGCTGGCTGGAGACGATAAGAAGCCTAAGTCCCCTACGCATTCTCGCATGGATAACCAAGACTATAGGCTCCATCTATAGAAACCGCAGAGAGCACATGGAGAGGAATAGTAAGGGTGAAATAGAAGAATCATTTTATTTTTGCAAGCCTTGAAATCTGCGAAAAGAGCTCAAGCACATTTTCCAACTAGCAATCTGTGATTTATTATGCAGCAAGGTTTCGGTACTGGACCTTCATCGGGCAGAACCAGCCATAAAATCAAATTCCACTTAGCTAAATCACGCAGAGACACCACACCACACCAGTACCAATAAGTTCTGCTTGTTCTATTTGTGCAAACATGCTCCTGCAGACAGGTGTGAACTGGGTTTCGAGTTGTCTCATTGAACACGTGCCTAACAACAAAGCACAATGCATTCTGATCCGTTATTGGTTTAAGATTAGACTCAACCTTTCAGAAAGCGTGCTGAGGCGAGTAAGAAACAAGAGCAAAACAACATGGTGTGAAGCTGTGTTGTGCACACACGTGCACACACACACATACACTCAGAGAGAAACACAAACTCTTGCAAGATTAGAAAAGAAGCTTTGTGTGTGAGTGATGGAACAGCTTCAATTCATCACTGTGTGTACGCCCACATGTCCTGACATACGGGTCTTTCTTCGGTGTGTGTCAATGTGTGTGTGTGTGTAGGCCGATGAGGTGCAGAAAACTTCAGTCAGAAGGATAATGCTACCTCTACTAGATTACCTGCACAGTGTGTGTCCTTGTGTGTGTGTGTGTGTGTAGGCCACTGTGATAAATGAGTTGCGTTACAAATTTGACGGATCAGACTTCATGTTACTCTGCTGGAGTGGTATGTCAGACACACACTCACTGCATGTTGCATTGTGCAGGAGTTGAAAATGTGTTGTTGAGTCAACACGTTGGATTTTTATTCACTTGTTATCTTGTTTTGTGTCATATTGTGTTTTGTTGGTTTCAAATGCCACATTGAAATATAAAGGGCTAAGTATTATTGGAGAGTCAGTGGCAGCCTGACCTTTACTGTGACACCTACCAAAGTAATTACCTCTACAAAGGGGGGAATGTTTTCCCCTTTGTTCGTCGGTAGGTTGTTCAGGAGGATAACGCACAAATCACACAACAGATTCCCACGAAACTGGGACATGGACCAAGAAAGAAATCATTAAACTTTGGGTGTGATTCAGGATCTTTGTTTTTTCTGTTTCATTTTGAGTATTTCTTTCCAGCGTCATTATGATTATTGTTAACAATCATATTATCATTTATTGGGATTCAAGTAATTCCAGTATTGTAGTAATTGCTCAGTAGTCAGCGTAGAGACGGTTCACACTCCCCTGCCTCGACACTAACCTCCCCGGCACTTTACCCTGCAGATGTTATTACCCAGTTTCTGGCGTCTAAATGAGATACCTCATCACGGTGCCATGGCAGGCCACCCAGACTATGACAGCACATTACACTGCATAATGACCTGTTAGTCCTGCTGGATTATGCGATGCGCCGTCCCAAGGCACGGCCTCGGTTTGCAGGTCTGACAGTGATGGAGCAAGCTGGGCTTCAGTGTCTTGCTTAAGGGCATGTGGTTATTGTACAGAGCCAGCCTGTTATCTATTAATAATGGAACAATCTCCCAAACCATTAGGCCATCATGCCGCCCACAAGACCTACAAGGAGCACTGAAAACTCAGCAGACACTTTTATGTCCAAAGTCCCATCACGTGTCTGAAGTTGTAAAGCACTTGTGCTGAATGTATTTCCTGTATTTAGTTTTTTCAATGCAGAGCCGCCTGCAGAAGAGACTGTTTTTTTGGTTTTGTTTGTTTGGGATGAAAACCCTGAAACTGAAGCACATTAAAAGCTGTTAGTACTTAACTGTAGGCTATGAGAAATCAGAGAGGATGAAATAAAGTAATTAACTTCAGTGTTGAGAGCATAAATCCATCAAGGCTCATCAGTCCCTAAAATATGAGATAAATATTTAATTTCCCCATTAAAGTTCCATGAATTTTTACCAGAATTTCTTTTTGAATACGCAATCTAAAAAGAAAGTGAAATAAAGAAAAAATATTCTACTTTTTGCAAAATCCTACAGACAAACATACAAACAATCAACAAACAATTATCTTTATTAATCTTTGCCGTTAAAAATATGAATCTGTGCTGAGTCATACCCATTAGGTTGGTTGAGAAATGTCCGTAGTGGATTCCGTTCTTATGCCAATTTGTGATGAAGAGGCACAAGTGTTTCATGTCAAATACGGTGAAGGACAACAACTCGGCATGTTTCTGGTTTTACTGCTGGATTTGACCTCCAAAGACAACACAAGCTGGTGCAGCAAGGGAGCATGAGAACCTGAGTGTGTAATTGTGTAGGCGTTGGTGTGGTTTCATATGGAGTATGTGCATATTTTCTTACATGTGAACAAAGTGTTGGATGTCACCACCACACATTGTCTTCCTTTCAGCTTATGAGAGCTACAGTCAGGGTTTTGTGAGCGTGATAGACAAGAGAGCTCTGAGAATTTAAATCTGAAAGAGCTGCACGGAGACTATTGTACCGAGGATTGAGGCTTTTGAGAGCGAATACTTTTTTTTTCCTTTTCTGTGTGAATCCAATTCCTCACCAGGAAATCACACCTCGGCTAAAAGGAGAGAGAACTGTCCTTGGACAAAGACACGGGCGATAAATACACAAACACATGCACACACAGAAGAAACGGAAAAAGGACTAACACACACTCTTGAAGATGGACGCGCACACAAATAAGTACAGACTTCCTCCCTCTGCCTGGCTCTCTTTTGTTGCCTCGCCTCTACAAGGACAAACAGCTCCCGCACAGATGTCCTAATGTTTTTTTGAAGTCCCGTCAATGTTGATTCTTTCTTCGCTACACAGCTCAAGGCGCTGCCGTACACAGAGACGCTGTCTTTTCAAGAAAGTTTTACAAAGAAATACAAAGTGACAGAGACACAAACGCCAACTGACAGCAAAAGACAAACCTTTGGTTTCATCCCACTGCAAAGAAATACTATCAAAACGGATCAGAGCTAAAAAAGACTTTTAAAATAGTGTTTTATGGGTATTGATTATTTCTGTAAATGCAGGGTGCTCCTATAGCCCAAGAGGTGATTAGTTTTGGTGTAATCACGTAACTTGAAGTCATGTGTCCTACTTTAAAAAAAGGTCAGTTGCCTGGTCTTGTTGCTATGGGAAGCAGAAAAGCTGGAGTGTGGTTGCTCTAAACTCTCAGTGCAAAACTCTGAGAGGTTAAACGAGGTTAGGACAATGTCCCTTTTCTCAATATTGCTTTTTTAATATGTCAAATGAGTTTCCCGAGGCTTTATTTCCCCTATGCACTGTTATCTGCTTCATTTTCCAATCACAATGCACACGCAGTTTGTATTCCAATCTATTTCAGACCAGTTTATTTTTTGGGGCCTTTTCACAGATTGTATTAAATGCAACATTTAAATTCTGTGGACCCAAATCCTTAATAGGTATATGCAGGATGTGCATGGGATTAATAAATCCTATATGCAACAGTTACTCCTGCTGGCATTGGGCTCCATTGTTTTGTCTCTCTTTTCCCGAGTTCCTGTCTTTTTCATTCCGCTCTTCTTTGCCTCACTGCACTCAGAACTGCTCTAGTTGCTTCTTGCACTTGATTAGAGGCAGAATGACATAAGTTGAGAGGAATGGCAATTAAGTTGAGATGAACTAAATTAAACCGAATTTCAATGTGATAAATAGTGATCTTTCCCCGCTATCACTCTCCTACTTCCCTCCCTCAATGCGTCACACTGAAGACTTCCCTGTTCACGATAGATCAAATTAAATGTGTATATTTAGACGTGTTGCACCACTGAAGGGTCCGAGACCCCTTTTAAGCCTCTGGTGATTCATTTCCAACGTCTTGGAAGAAAGTTTTATTGCAAAGCCACATTAGCCAGAACCCTAGCTCACGCTGGCTGGAATTACATTAGCTTCCTGGCAACATTAACGTATTGAACAGTCTATCAGGAGGAATTGGGGGAACTATTGGGGGCGCAGTGATTTTAACGGCACGGGAAAACACAACTTGAGATTTAATGGGATAGAATAAACAGAACGTCTTTGGAAACGGAAAATCTATCCTGCAAATGGTCACCCTAATCAATACGGGCGGCCGCATTGTGTTCATCCACAAATGAAATGCTATTTTGAATAACTACAATCAATTAATTTCTTAAGTTGATGTTCTTTGAAAACACAGGAGGTTCTTTTGTGTCCAAAATTGGCTTTTTTCCTCTTTTGAACACCAGGATTGTTGGATTCTTATGTAATCTAAAAAAAGAATCACACGCTATTCTGAACCATCTGAATCATTTAAACACATCTATCTTTCTGTCTCCGTCACACCGGGGACAACTGTCAAACAGCCCGATGCATAAAGAACACAGAGATACTTCTTTTTTTAAACGCAGCAAGAGACAGAACAAAGACATCTCATGAGCAGCAATTTTAGATTTAAAACATTCAGCTATAACTTCAAATATAAGATTCGCTGCCCCATGAAAGCAAGAGAGCAACACAATAAACCAAGTATAAATAAACCATCCAAAAATGTTTCCTTATCTGTATTCATGAGTGACCTGAATATACAGATAAGCAAAGGAGCTGAGGTTTGTATTTGTATTGTGTTGTACTTAGAAAAAAAGCATTTAAACACCTATGAGCCAATCACAAAGGTTAAGAGACACCCGTTCATATATATCATAACAATTCAGGTTATTACACTCTACTGAAAATATCACTAGGATTATTTTATATTAAATTCCTGTTCATAGATCCCTTTCACCTACTTTTTACACACTGAACCTTTACTAACTAGAAAATTCTTAATCTTTCCAAATATTTACCTGGACTTTACTTCTACTTGCGTTCCCCCGTGTTACGATTATCCTCCACGCAGACGCCCACACACACTCAATTAGCCGCACAACGGGGGGGTGGAAAGTTAATCAGAGCATTACAACAGCCACATGTAAAAAGTCACTGAACCACACGTGTATATATATCAACACACACAGCAGAGCGTGCACTCATCCGAACGCACATCCATGTTCGGCGAATCCGCCCGACACATCCGCACTGGCACACACGGAGGAAGAACCACCAGAGTGTTGGGTGTCACGTGAGATCATTGACAAATCTCATCCACACACGTTTGGTGAATTATGATGGAGCATCATCCCCACGTTAAAATAAAATTCATCACACATCATTATCCAACGTAGTGTGTACACGTCCGTGTGTAAAAAGCTGCATGTGTGTCCACTTAAATGTTCGTAGGTGTGAGTAAAATACTCGCTGGTAAAATGTATTGTTTTAGCTCCAAAATGCTAAATGCCGTCTGACCCTGAAGCCGTCGCGGCACCATTTATTTGTCATTAAACACTGGCTGGCTGTGACCTGCTGTAAGCCTCATTAGAATACACTAAAGTAAATGACTCACATTAGGCAACAGGCGCACACAGACACACACACACCAGTGCTCTGATGTAGTCCCCTCTTTTGATTAACTGTTCAAGCCCAAATAAGCGTATACACTGACTGATGCAGGATAATGCTGCTCGATAACAGCTGCACCTGTGCGTCCTCCTTGTCCTCCATCCGCTTTTTTAATCTCTGGAATGCGTTTGAAAGCGAGGAGCGCAGGCAGAGAGAGAGAGAGAGAGAGAGAGAGAGACGAAGAAAACGACAGAAAACAGGAACTCTGCGACTTCCACTCTCCGTTCTTGAATGTCATATTTCAAGGAAGCCCGTATCTTTCTGTTGGATGTCGTTAATGGAAAGGATTCTTAGAGAGGAAGGGAGAGTGTGGAGAGATAAAACACGGCCGCAGAAATACGGAGCGAAGAATACTCGCTGCTCGATTGTGTTCCTGTGGACATCTCTCATAATGTTCCTTTTCAGTTCTGGAAGGTCATGTCAGAGGAAGAACTCAGGTAAAATGAGAGAGGGGGCGGATTTGTAGAGGATCAGGACTCTCTCGGCCTTCGATGTGTTGATGAGTAATATAGTGGTTTGGATTCGGTTTTGCTCGCTGTCACGTTGAGAGCTCAGAGGTCACATTTTCAGAACTGTAGCTTTGTTACTCCTGTCGAAAGAAACCTAGTTTCAAAGTCTTTCATTTTAACGAGAACTCATTTTATACTTATTGACAGTGATGCTCCAAATTGTTTTTTTTTTTTGACGGACACAGTTACTGTCCATCATGTTCTGTATGTTATTAAGGGGCACATGAGAGAGAGAGAGAGAGAGAGAGAGAGAGAGAGACTTGATCAAAGCTATACTGGGAATCCCTACTAAAAGATTAATGAGTTAAAGGAGTTGGACAACACACAGACACACAAACACACACTCGCCAACACGCAGACATTAAGCATCAAACACACGGCTCAGACAGTGAGATTCCGAGATTCCATATCTTAGCATATAGAGCCGTGATTGGTTGGAAATGGTCCATTACCAGACAGATTTTATCGGACAGTCGGGAACCCTGTGTCTATACTGGACCAATTACAGGACATTCACGACTAAACAACAATGGGTTCTACAAATATTTGTTATGCCTTTTTAAAAAGGACCAACAGAAGACTGAGGCCTCTCTTCTAAAACAATCCCATCGGTTACACGTTGTTTCATAGTCCAGGATAAATATCTTATTCGTCTAGAAGTCAAACCTTACTTCAAAAAGGTATCAATCTTGATACTTGACCTAGCTGCTCTGGCAAAAAGCGGTGGATTCCTTCTTCCAAGCTGAGTTGACGTCCTAAGTGAAAGACTTCAACCATCTCAGAATCGTGTTAAATGAAATAGATCAAATGTAGCGCAAGACTGACAGGTAGGAGTTGCACCGGACCATTCTCGTCGAGACAGAGCTGAGCTGGAAGGCAATACTTCAAAACTATCAATCTATTCTCCAACCGCCCCCCCTCCACCCTCTGGCCATGAGGCTGGAATTAGTGACCAGGACAGATAGAATACAAATGCAAGACGAAGGAATGACTTTCTTCCACAAGGTGGTCGAGCTCACTATTGATCAAATGCATATAAATAATATGTGCTATACTAGAGATTTTTACAATTTCAGCATTGTGGTTAATCTCAGTTTCTCTAGAGGCACAAAGTATTATGCTGAACAAGTAAAGATTGATATGCAATGGGTCAGTTGCAACATGTTTCTACACATGTTAATTTTTGCTTTCACTTTAAAAATGCAATTATTTGGGGCCTTCTTTCTTTGTTTCTGCTCTTTCCTAATAGCAACATCATTCACATGTTGTCTTTATTTTCTGCATTTGAAAGCAACGCCTGAATGGGATTACCTCACCCCGCCTCCCTGCCAGTCACCCAGTCAGTCAGTCAGACTGTAATCCGTCTGCCAATCCAGTCAGTCAATCAATTGGTTGAGCTCCAGCTTGAATTTAATACCAAACAGGAAACACTGATTACACTGAGTGCTACTCAGGATAATGAGCGCAAACAAGGTTCCCTGCCAGCACATACAGGCAAACAGACACACTACACACAGACATCAATTTTTGTGTTTATTTAATTATTTACAGCAGCTGTCTGTTTTCTGTGATGGCACATCAGAGTTTGGTTGAATCCCATGAATAATGGATCACATTTAGTTTGCATTTAGTCTGCATTTGTCTTTTTGCACTTGTGCAAAAGTGTCCTTGCTCACAAATGACAAACAACAGACCCTTTTTTTGAGTTCTTCAAGTCATGAGAGCTTCTGAGTTTTGCTGACATGGTACAAATTACATCTCTGAACTTGACAGTCCAGCCTGTTTCATTGTATTGTCATCACAGCCCAATGGTTTTTCATTATCCTGCATAACTTCTCTTACTCCATGGACTTCTGGGCCTTGTAAATCTACTGTATATGGCCATATAAGAATCTTATTATGAAAATGGTGTCAAATCTGTCTGTAAAATGATCTCTGTCTGTGACCCGTTCATCTTATGGGCTTCACACTTGACATGTGTATTGTTAAGGGCCCCGGGAAGTGGTCTTTACTTGTCGTGACTTGTCATCACTGCAGGTCACTTGTACAGTTTCAGAGAGAAAAGCTGCAAACGGCATCTCCACAGGACAAACAGACGCATTTAGAACAAGAACCGCACGAGTAATGAAAAGTTGAATAATCACAGTCAGGATAGTATCTGCATTACTAGTTTCCCTATTGATATACAACATTAACATTTAGTCTACAATCTAGACTAAATAAAATACTCACGTATAGATTGGGTTTCATTAGTGCATAGAGAAATAATTACCTGTATTACATAATACTGTGTATTTTCCATCAGATTTGTTTTGGGGGGGAAGGGGGGGGGGTCTAAGCTATTAATGCTAAATACATCCACCCATGTGTATGTTGTCATCATGCATGAAAGGGGGGGTAAATCACATGGATTACTTTCATTTGAACATTTAACAAGGGTGTGGATAAGAGTCCATGCAGCATGCGCAGAATCCTCACATATAAATACAGCTCTGACAGCCGTAATACCACAGAATTAGTGTAGGAGTTAACCACTAACTCTCCTCTGCTGCTCTGTTTCCTGATCTCTGTCTCTCTTCCGCTCTCCCTGCTCTGTCCACAGTAATTAGATGGAATCAATGTGAGGTAAAGAAGCTCCGCGAGGGGCAGAGAGGAAACACAAAAAAACATTTAGTGACGGCGGTGCAGCGTCAGCAGCGAGGTGATGTCATGGCCGATAAATCCTCTGTCGACCATTTGGGTGATGGATTGAGGGACGGGAGAGGATGTGGAGATAAAACACGGAGGGAAGAAGCGTCCCGCGAGAGGAAGTAATAGAAAGAATTAGGAGATGAGAAAAGGAAAGAAGGTTGACTGTAATAATGTTTTTAAACGTCAGGGCAACAAGTGTGGATGATGGGGACGGTGAAGGATGGAGTGATGGAGGGAGCCATAGGGGAGACAGATGGGAGGAGAGGGAGAGATGGAGGGAATAAATATATGCTAGTCTCTCAATCAGGATAAGGACTAATAAATAACGTGCTCTCTCAGCGAACAGCATGATGTCACCACACACACACACACTCACTAATCACACACAAAACACACAAAACTCACTTAAACTCAGAATCTGTCTCACTTGCACCGTATTTCCTTCATCCTGTATTTAATGTTAATTTATTTTGCTCGGCGTCTCATTCTATTGAGCGTTCTAGGACTTTGCTCATTTATATTCCTGCTGTGCTCGTTCTCAGTATTTACTGTGGCACCCCCATTAACGGCATTGCAGGACGTTCTGGCGCATCTCCGGATTAAAGTAAGTTACAGCGAAAGATGCAAAAAAAACAGAAAAGAAGAAGAGATTGAGACAAACGGCGAGAGAAAACACGGCAAATTTTGGGCCACGCAAACGATCGATCTTCAGGTCGTCCACGCACGAGAGGATTCACTGTACGTAATGTGAGTGATGGTATCATTGAGGAAATAGAACAAAGTGGGAAAAACGGAGACGTCCACAGCAACCAAGAGTAATGTGTTGAGTTTCATTTGAAAATTCAGTGTTCTACCTTATGTGTGTGAAGATGGACCATAAACAGGGATATTAAACCATTATCCAATCATCAGCCGGCCTAATTTTTACAGTTTTGCAATTGGCAGCGAGTGTAAATGTGTTTTAAAAGTCTTCACAAGTCAAAAATGTTGGACATCATCCTGACAACATGAGTGGAAAACCCTGAATGAATGTGTAAAATGAACAGGATCTGAGAGGGGACAGTCAGAACTGGTCCACAAATTAAGAAAAGGAAATGATCAGAGAAGGGAATCAATAAGACATGAGGCCACACGAACCCGTGGCAAGAGAACGTGGTTCTATAAATACATGTTTGTCCTTTTCTGCTGCTATTTGCCGTTCCTATTGCTACAGGGCGATCAAGATGTTGAGAAACTGCATATTCATATAGAGTAGTGATACTTTCATGTAGTTCCAGGGAACTTGCATTAAAAACAAACACACAACGTTCTTTTATTTTGTTCTGCTGGCAGTGAAATCCACTGTCTATCTGCTGAATAAAATAAAGTTATTAATCCTTGAAATCCTGGCTTCTCCTCCTCGTGGACCGAAGGGGGGGGGGGGGGGGGGTCAGAGGTCAGGTGCAGCGGAGCAGAACAGCATGTCTGCTCCTAGTTGACATTCAGTGTCTTGCTTAAGGACAGCAGGGGAAATAGTTGTTAACACAGACGCTGTAAAAGCCGTAAATATTCAAGGAGATTCATGGCGACGGGTGCTTCCTTCAGTATTCTGAGGTTGAAGCAATATTTTCACATTTTCTCACGGATGTTTGTGTGAAGGTAGAAACAGGTCTGATCACCTGACTGTCAGGATTTCCCCTCTTTGACACCACGTAGCCCACGTCCTCTCCTCTCCTCATCTGTCATCTGTTCCACATCCTCATGTCTTTTCCACCCACGTCATCTCTTTCTACCCTTTCTAACTATCTCATCATCTATTTTTCACCGGCAGTCCAAAAAAAAAAATAAAATTCACGTTCAAAGAAGCTTGATTGGCGTGATCTCCGAGGCTCACTCCCTTTTCTCTCCGCGGGTTAGCTTTCAATTATTTTCTGCTTCCCTTTGTTGATTCGAGAGATGTTTCGTGGAGGAATTGCCGTTTCCTTTGCTTTGGTTTCCATTAAAGTTTTTGTTTTTCTCCCTCCAGTCAACACAAGTCACTTAACAAAAAGCTGAGTGGAAATGGTACAACTCACTTTACTTTGCTCAGAATCAGAAAGAACAACGTCTTGTTGCTGAATAAAATTTACATGATAGGTGGGAAGATGTTATGCAACATCTGGGCATTTACATGTCAGATATAAGGCATCACGGCGATTTTAACAACTAACC